>JAKZZE010000011.1:0-1200000 GCA_024220505.1 Rhizopus arrhizus
ACATTGTTTACCATTGCAATGGTGCTGAAGGAAGTATTACCTACATGGAACAAACAAGAACTATTAAACATTGGAGATGTAATGACATGATAGTTAATCAGGAAACCGGTAAAAAATGTTGTAATGGACGTCAAATAGCTGTACGAAATGCTTCCCTTTTTAGTCATCGAAACTTACCAAGCTATGATACACTATCCATTCTTTACCTTTGGAGTTTACAAATACGCCGCATGACAATTTCTACCATGGTTGGATGCTCTCCTAATACAGTACGTAAAACATTAACAGATTGGTACCAAGTCTTACAAGAAGATTTGCAACAAAACGACTGTAAAATTGGAGGCTATGATGCGGATGGAAATCCAATCGTGGTAGAAATTGATGAATCAAAGTTTGGAAAAAGAAAATATCATCGTGGACACCGTGTGGAGGGTGTTTGGGTGGTTGGTGGTGTGGAAAAGACACCTGAACGAAAGTGTTTTCTTGTTGTAGTTAATAGCAGAAACACGGAAACGACGGATACAATTATTCAAAATTTTGTTGCAGATGGATCCATAGTACATACAGACTGTTGGCGAGCCTATGAAAATATGGTAAACCTTGGAATGAACTTAACACATCGAACTGTCAACCATAATGTAACATTTTGTGATGGCAATCGGCATACTAACACTATCGAGAGTAACAATAACATTACTATATACAAAGGTTTATAGGTCAAGATCATTCTAAAATTTCTTTAGGAACTTGGAATGGAATAAAAATGAATGTAACTCCTGCCCTCAGAACGAAGAAAATGGTACCTTGGTTGCTAATTGAGTTGATTTGGCAAAGGAAGCACCATAACAATATCTTTAACGGTATAATAAGTTGCCTTAAGAGTGTTAGCTTCGATCGAGCTCAACGTAATCCTGCCTGGTTAGCAGAACTTGCTGCAGAATAAATAATATTAATAATAAGAAATAAAAATAAAAACGTTTGTTGAAATGTTGTTGTTAATATTATCTGCAGGAAGTATTATAAACACTTTATGTAAAAAAATAGCCAAAGTGTTAAAATAATCAATTAAACAAAACATATTGCGATAATATTCGTTTTTGTGCGTCTACAACATTAAATACGCTCATTCTAAAACGATTAGATGCTGAACCAATAGTCCTAACAAGTTGGATTCCAAAACAATAGTACAGTATTCAGCACAATTTCGGTTTTAAACTGTTACGATCAGATTTTGCTGTATAAACCAAGCTTATTACAGAATAGTAATAAAAACGTCAAAACAAAAAAGGGAATACAATGAAGTATGTGCTTCAAGGGATTTGTTTCTGAGAAGAAAACAAGTATTGCATCAAAAAAAATATTGTACAGAAAAAAAGTGAAGAAAATTATATGTTTCCATTGTTTTAATCGCACGATTAAGTAAAAAAATTAAACAAAAAAACAATAGCAGTAATATAAAATTAAAATCCTTCTTTATTTGAAGTGTTTTAAGTATTTTAAAATAGGACAAAGAAGAATTAACGAGACCAAACAATAGTTCTAAAGTCGAATACTTTTATTAAAGAAAGATTTCAAGGCTATTTATATTAGTTGAGCGAGACCTGAGATTAGATGACAAAAATAGTTACGACCGATATGATTTGACATGTATAAGAAAAATTTTATAGACTGATGTTAATAATCAACTGTTGAGATGAAAGTGAAACTTGGCTGTTTAGGGCAGTGATAATTATCAGGTTCTATTCTTATTCAAACTCATTTGTAAAGATTTAGTCCAGAATGATAAGACTGTATCTTATTGACATGTCAAAACATGACATTGCCCCCTTCCAGGTTGTAACTATCTTTTCTGGAATTAATGTGGCAAGTGAAAATATGTTTGTTTAAGTGAATGTCGAAAATGAGGTTTGAGATGTCAAGATGAGCTCTATTTGTTGTAAGAAATAGGTGCTTGGTAGGGTTAAGTCATATAACGTATAGTAGCTCTTTATATAAACATATAAAGTATAGTGTTCAAGAATGGAACAAAGCATTTAGGCGATAATAAACCCTGAACAGGAATTTATTGCTAAAGTGATGTTTGTCTGTAAATGTGACTGCGTACAAATGTGCATATTGAAAAATATTAAGGTATGAGAAAAAATTCATTTTTTACTATCCTTGTAAATATTTTATAATTGCGTAATTTGCTGGTAACGTATATGTATAGTTAATGAAAGTTGGTGGAAGAAGGTCAATGTATTAACGTCTGTTTCTTTTAGAGTTAGTTACACTGCGATGCACGTTTTTTCTTTTCTTGATTGTATCTTTTTTAGGAACAAGTTGAACCTCGCGCGCTGGTTCTTGTTCACTTAGACGTGACCAATATTTTTGGATCGGTCTGTAATCATGGAAATGACTAGCCGGTTCCCAAGTGTCATCTTCTTCTCCATAACCTTTCCATCGAACTTTATATAAGTAATTACCCGGTGATCCCTTATGGTGTAGAACTGCTTCAACATCGTATGATTCAGATTGATCAGTATTGGATAAGGATACTTCCTGGGAAATAACCTTTATTTGCGATGGAGGTACATCTCTTGGTAAGAGTGCTCCAGTTGCATCAACCAACACATATGAACCACCTTGAGTTTTTCTTTTGACAGTATAATTACCAACGTAGAGGGGATCACTTTTTGCAACACGGTTTACATTCTTGAGCGTGACTTGACTACCAGTGGGGATATCGGATAAAATTCTGTGAGTTTGGTTGAACTTGTCTCGAGAAGCAGCTTGTGAAGTTTTTATTTTTTCACGAATAGGAGGTAAGACAGTGTCATTAAACTCGTTAATTCTAGTTTCTAATTGTTTCATCGTTTCAGGCGATTTAGTTTTGTCCAGCACGTTATTATAATCCTTGTTTTCATTGGGACGTCTTGCAAACATCAATGAGAAAGGTCTAGTGCCGTGTAAAGCTGTATGCGTATTGTTGAGGGCTTCTTGGGTACTGTCAACATACAAGTCCCAATCCTCAGTTCTGCCTTGTAATCTTTTGTGCAAAATATTTTTTGCTTTGCCAACCCATCGTTCAACTATACCGTTAGCTCGGGGATGATAAGCTGATATGAGACGATGATCAATACCGGATGATTCAACATACAGTCTGACGAGTTCATTGACATACTCAGTACCATTATCACTTTGGATAATTTTTGGTCGACCAAAGAGCGATAAGATACTCCTTAATGCAAGTGCAATAGTGAGAGAAGATTTATCGGGCAAGGCTTTGAGTACACAATATCGTGTAAAGACGTCTACTACCAGAAGGATGTATTGATTACCTTGTACTGAAGTAGGGAAAGGTCCGGCTGTATCGATACAGATGTGATCCCAAGGTGCATCAGCATAGATTGAGGTCAAGGGATTGTATCCGTGCTTTGCGATATTAAATTTTTGGCAATCAGGACAACTACGTATTATTTCAAGTGCATCTTCCTTGAGCTTTGTCCAGTGAATACCATCACTATGTAAAGCTGTTACGATTGCTTGAGCTACACGGTGTCCCTCTAAATGTGTATCCATGAGTAGCTTTTGTCTGTCTTCTGGTGCTGGGGTCATCAAGTCAGCAGGCATCATCATTCTGGATGTAAGAATAGATCCGTTAGAATTGATAATTTGGGAAGTGACGATTGTTTTGATGGTTTTATTATCCTCCTCTAGCGTTTTTTCAGGTTCGAAAAGACGCGACAAAGCATCTGGTAGAATATTTTGAATACCAGGTCGATGGATGATTTTGAAGTTATAATCCAGTATAGTATCCAGCCAATTGATCATCATAGCGTTAGCTACAGGCTGGGTGTGGAGATAAGTTATGGCCTTGTGATCAGTATATAAGGTGAATGGATTACCCCACAAAAATGGATGAAACTTCTTTAGTGCAAATATCACTGCTAATAGCTCACGTTTAGTGGTAGAATAATTCTTTTCAGATGTAGAAAGTGAGCGTGCCATGAAACCGATATATCGAGTCTCATTTTTGATAACTTGGTAAAGAACAGCACCAATTGAATAGTTACTAGCATCAGTAGCAACATAAAAAGGTTGTTCTAGATCTGGATGATGAAGAAGTGGCGCAGAAGACAATAATGCCTTGATCTTTTCAAAAGCTCTTTCTTGTTCAGATGTCCAAAGTTTATCAAGTTTACCTTCGAAACGTAATTTGTCCAAAGGTGCAGTGACTTCAGAAATATTTGGCAAGTATTTTCTAAAATAATTTACCAGTCCTAAAAAGCGTTGAATCTCTTTTCCAGATGAAGGTCTAGGCCAAGTCAAAGCGTTTGTAACTTTACGAGGATCGAGTCGAGACCCTTTGGCATCAACACAGAAACCAAGCAAGTAAACAGTAGACTGCGCAAAATGACACTTGTCTGGGTTAAGGATCAAATTCACTTTAGTTAATCTCTGAATTATGTTTTGCACATGTGTGATGTGTTCCTCATAAGACTTGGAGAATATGATGATATCATCAACAAAAGCCTGTGCATAAGGTAAATCACGTAACACTATATTAATCACTCGTTGATAACGGGAAGCAATATGTTTCAAACCAAATGGACAACCTCTAAATTGGTATTGTTGACCTTCAAAAGTGAATGTGGTCTTAATACGATCAGGCTCATAGATTTGGAATCGATGAAATGCTTGTCGAAGATCAAGAGTGGTAAAAATAGTTGATCCTTGTAATCGATCGAAAATCTCTTCAATCTTTGGAATAGGATGTCTATCATTTGACACAAGAATAGAATTTAACAAGCGAGGACCGAGACAGGGTCGATGTCCTGTGAGATTACCAAGCAAGTCTTTCTTAGGTGCCAATGTTAAAGGAGAATTCCAATCTGAATTAGGTGATGCACGTTCAATAACTTCATCCTTTAACCAAGTGTCAATACATTTACGCATGATTGGTAGTAATTTAAAAGGAGTACGATATGGTGCACGGTAAGCAGTTTTTCCTTTAACAGTATCTAAACGTATAACTGACTCTGGTACAGTACAGAATGAATTCTTTGGTATTAAGGCATTTTGATCAACAAATGGTTTAACAGCATTATGGAAATGAGCTTGTTGCTCAGGTGTACCGAAAGGAGCTTTGTTAGGTTCAGGTGTATCATCCGTAATCTCTTTGTTAATAACTGGTGCAAGATTAGGATGTCTGATAGCTAAGTCGGTAACAAGAATGTTTAACTTGTGCATCAGATCTAACCCTATTACAACTTCAGTATCCAAGGAAAGAGGAAGGACTTCAAAAGAATGGGATGTATGAATAAGATTTTTATCATTATCACCGTAAATAACACTTAATGGAAATTTGGTTGTACCGAAACGTTTACTAACATTATCACTTGTAGCAAGTATAACGGAACCAGATACATTTCTATCAACTGCAATATTATATTTATTAACAAAATTTGTGTCTATCGAGCTAAAAGACGAACCACTATCAACCAGAGCCATAGTGTTCACGTTTTCTATAGTGATAGGTACAATTAAAGAATGGTTAGTACTTTTAAATACTTCATTCTGTTTTGTTAATTTCTTACAATCATAGTTAACTGGATAGCCCTCGTCATCTACGTCCATCAAGTTGCTATCACCACTAGACACCTTGGAAGATGCCTGTTGTGGTCTAGCTTGAGGAGTGATGGTGAGGTTAGGCTTGCTACCATTGGATCTTGAAGTGTCCAAGCGAACAGAACGTATAGCCTTACCAGGGCCATGATAGGGTTTGTCGCGAGGACAGCGAGCAGCATGTTCTTTGGACCATGGAACATTACCAGAGCAACGATAACAAATTTTGGCGGCAGAGACAAATGATAAAGGTCGACTGGATGTAGCAGGAAGAGAGGTAACCGAGGAAGAGTTTTGCTTCAGCAAGTCCTTGTATTTATTGCACCTTTCAGTGGGATGATTGGCAATACCATGGATGGCGCAGCGGAACTTGTTCTTCATACTACCCATAGAGACTCTTTTAACATTTGCAAGTTGGTTATTTGATGTTTCCAAGTTGTTTGGATTGTACTTCGATGCTTCTGTTCCTTTTGAAAGGAGAGGCGAGGATGAAGTTTTTAATCCATAGTCTTGACGATTAGATGAGCCTGTTTCTGAACAAAGGTTTGATGACAGGACCATTCGTGCTTTGGCAGCAACTTTTGCCACAGAGTCTTGTTGATCTCGACCAAGATTTAACAAGGAACGAGAGACCTCCTGACGTAAAAAGCCTGGTAAAGCACGCTTGTAAATAGAAGCAGTCCTGATGTCATCATCCCATTTAGCAGCCCTTCGAATACGTTGAAATCGATCTGTAAAGGCTTCGATCGACTCAGTTGAAAGCATTTTCAGTGATAAGAGCTGGTCCATGTACTCTAATTCTTGAGCTACGTCTTGAGCGGCATAGGTCTTGACAATGATTTTTCTCACTTCAGACCAAGTCAAATTACGCCCTTTTAGAACCTCGTTAAACCATGACCGTTGATCTCGGTTCATCTTGATTGGGACCAGGCGAGACTGAAGTGTTTTAAGTATTCAAAAATAAGATAAAGAACAATTAACGAGACCGAACAATAGTTCTAAAGTCGAATACTTTTATTAAAGAAAGATTTCAAGGCTATTTATATTAGTTGAGCAAGACCTGAGATTAGATGACAAAAATAGTTACGACCGATATGATTTGACATGTATAAGAAAAATTTTATAGACTGATGTTAATAATCAACTGTTGAGATGAAAGTGAAACTTGGCTGTTTAGGGCAGTGATAATTATCAGGTTCTATTCTTATTCAAACTCATTTGTAAAGATTTAGTCCAGAATGATAAGACTGTATCTTATTGACATGTCAAAACATGACAGAGACCAACTAGAATCAACAGACAGACCATTTGATTCAATGATTAAAGAGAAGGTGTCAAGTAAGTCTTCTACAGAGTCGTGTACATCGGCATCTTTTCTCCAGATATTACCACTCCATTGCCAGACAGGAAGATCGGGTGGGATAATGTGAGCTGACCGAGGGTTAAAAGCAGTACTTGAGAGGCCAGAACTGAAAGCAGCATTACCTACCGGTGTAGGAGGAGTAATACAGAAAGCTTGAGCATCATCTAAAAACTGGATACAGTTCTTTATATTAACTGCTTGCTCTTGTAGCTTGGTTAGCTCTTCTTGAGGAGCTCCAGTCACCACAGCACGAGCAATCTGTTGTCGAAGGTCTGTCAACGTAACTCTTAGACCCATAACAGCATCAATAGAGGGATCTTCTTTTAATTCAAAACGGTTTGAAGTAGTAAAAGCAGCCTCTTCAACAATAGCCATTTCTATGTCTTCACTGACTCTTGATGTCTCTTCTTGTTTATCAATGTTACCTTTTTCATTAAGGGAAGGAACTTGAGTGGATTGATCGTCGTCAGCCATATTTTGCAATTTTAAACAAGAGTTCAGAATTCGTTAAAAAAAATGAAGTGTTTTAAGTATTTTAAAATAGGACAAAGAAGAATTAACGAGACCAAACAATAGTTCTAAAGTCGAATACTTTTATTAAAGAAAGATTTCAAGGCTATTTATATTAGTTGAGCGAGACCTGAGATTAGATGACAAAAATAGTTACGACCGATATGATTTGACATGTATAAGAAAAATTTTATAGACTGATGTTAATAATCAACTGTTGAGATGAAAGTGAAACTTGGCTGTTTAGGGCAGTGATAATTATCAGGTTCTATTCTTATTCAAACTCATTTGTAAAGATTTAGTCCAGAATGATAAGACTGTATCTTATTGACATGTCAAAACATGACATTATTGCAGATTTCTTTATATTGCGAAAACGCCTTGCTGTAGGGATAAAAAGTTGGCATCTATTTATATTCTTTGTGAGCGTAGATATAAAAGATATAGACTCGGTCACGATGTCGTGCTGAAGAACCAATGATTAAGCTAAAGCTTGTCGATGTTCTAATATATGCATCTGATATTGAACAATAGAAATAATAACCAGTCAATTAACTTTGATCTAAGTACTTTTGGAGTTGACAATTGATTAGACGCTCTAGGATGACAGATATTGATCTTATTGTTCTAAATTTGGAAAAGTGTCGAATTGTTCAATTATAGTTTAGTCTTTTGTGTATCGTTATTTATTTTAATACAACTGATATCATATAGAAAATAACTATGTTTACAACAACCATAAGAAAATATAATATCAATAATCCTTTTTCTACCTTGTTATATGGCGCCTTATAACCCTCATGATTAAATAGTATAGCGAAAAAGAAATAATCCGGTATTGTTATTGGTTTTTCAAATAGATTATTTTTAACTTTGTCAACTTTATTAATAGGAGTAGGTCCTTTTGTTTTCAAACTTATTTTTCACTAATTACTGACCAACCGTAATTTAAGAATTTCTAGTATTCATTTGTTAAACTATAATATTGTCTTACTAAGTTATCTTTAATATTCATAGTTTTCATTTTTTATCTAGTAAAATTCAATTCTGTATATTAAGATAAAAATTAGAATAATAGTTTTTCATCATTATACAGTAATGAGTAATAGATGAATATATATGATTATTGTTTAGGAAAGGGGAGCTTTAGGTAAATATAATATAGCAATCAAAGATAAAGAAATACTGTTAGAACTTGGTATCTCTTTATTAAGTTAAAATAACTATTATCAGATAAAAAAATAAATTCTACATGTAAAAAGTGAGAGTATTTATAGACATGATACGGATAAAGAATTAGGACAGATTTATAATCAATTTGACAGAATAGATGATTACTATTTCTAATTATTAGTTTAGCCTGTTCCTAGCTTGTATTGTCAATTATGCTATTGGGATGGTTTCAGATATAACTACAGTGGGTCAAAAAACTGCACCAACGTAACCTAGTTTTTCGGAAATAAGAGCATAGGTCTGTCAGTTTAACAGCAAACATTATGAAACTTGAACCAAACAAATTTAATACTATTATGACTTATTG
This sequence comes from Rhizopus arrhizus, assembly GCA_024220505.1. Classification (NCBI taxonomy): domain Eukaryota; kingdom Fungi; phylum Mucoromycota; class Mucoromycetes; order Mucorales; family Rhizopodaceae; genus Rhizopus; species Rhizopus arrhizus. The sequence continues at coordinate 9,021 of JAKZZE010000011.1, forward strand.
ACAAAACTTTCAAATTCAGACGCTGAGTATACATTTAAAGCGCGTCCAGAAAAAAGCGGAGGTCGGTTGGTGCAGTTTTTTGACTTTTAAAATAAAAGTAGGTTTGATATGATATGTCCGGACTGAGACATTTCCGGCAGATTTAAATTAGTCTGTGAAGTACCTAGTCACACTGGGGACCCTAAAATAAACTTTTTTGCAATTTTTTTTCTTTTTTTTTCTTTCCTACTTTACCCAAACGCATCATACATTGCCAGTGTCCATTGATCATTAAAAATGCCCAAAACGCTTCCATCCCATGTTCAAAATAGTATCAAAGTGCTATTAGAAGATAGCGTTGACCCTACCAGTCATTGGAAATCGAGTTGGAGTGCATAGAAATACCGTTAATAGGTATGCAAATACAGTAGCGGACAAAACTGGTGCACAAAACTTAAAATTAACATTGTATCTCCGCCATATGTCTGCGACTTTTGTGGTATATACCATCTGAAAGACAGTCTAAAATATACATTACGTTATGTAAACCGGAACTGTGCCGGACATCCTTCAGGCATAAGGTCATTTTTAGTGATTTTTTGCATATTTCAATTTTCGCCAAAAATGTAGTGCTTGTCTAGCCTTCTTTCAATTTTCCCCAAATCTCTCCCGTTTGCTTTCAGATTTCACAGCAGATTAGTAAATTCTAGTAGCTCTTAAAAAATATATAAAACTGTACTTATTTTGTATTTCCCATTGAGCCCCCCCTTTTGTTTTTACCCTATTCACTATAACAAAGTACTAGCCTTATATGTTTAAGAAAATAAGCAACTGTAAAAATGAAACTCTGAGATCTCGAATACACTTAGTTCGTACGACAACAGATATTCCTAGAGTAACAAGAATCTCTAAATGGACAATCAACAGGAGAAAGAGGGAAGAAAGAAACTTAATGTCTTGTGATCATGAAGGTATTCCGCTATTAGCCTGAAAAGTTATTAGTTCAGTCATCAACCTAGAGCTTGGACAAGGTCCGCTACACACAGTTCCTGATGCTCAGCACATTTTGAGGACCTTAAGATACAGTGTTAGCAGACTGTCAGCCTAAAGGCACAGTAGGAAGCTAGATTTTGAGTCTGGAAGTAAGGAATCGAAGAATTTCATCAGCTGTATAAGTCGGAAAAAGCGATGAATGTGGTATCACGACAAGCCATTGTATACTATAGAGGGCTGGAAGTCTTCTATCTTTAGCAATGAAACAAATATGAACATTATGGATGCAGACAGTATACACTAATATTGAAAGCAAGTCGAGCAACCTTAGCGATTTTTTCACGGTGATCAAACAATGAAGCATGCTGGCTGCTCTGTTATGTTTTAAGGCTGTATTAGATATTGAGGACCAGAATATGTGTGTCAGGTATACGATGGTATAATGAACTCATAAATATACACATATATTTCGCTTACTTCATACCACAAAAGCCTAGCGTATAGTAGTCTAAAACGTCGTAATCTCTCGTTTCAGTATGACAATGACACAAGGCACAAGTCAACGCATGTCACAAACTCAATATTTGATAACAGCGCTTCTGTGCTACAAGTTTAGCCGCCACTAATCCCGGCCTAAGTCCGCTTAAGCATGCCAGGTGGCAATTGATGGCAAAGGTATGATGATACGACACTAGATCAAAAAGGGTCGATGATCTTTGGAAAAGAATAGTTAAAGAGCCGGGTTCTTTTACTGAAAATGATATACACGCATATTATTAGCATATGCAAAGAAGAACATCCGATGATATCAAGAGATGAGATGATTATATAAAGTCTAAGATTTTAGCCACTTTTGCGGTTTTTAGAAAATATAAAATTTTATAAATTTAAAACACGCTCATCGCTCAGTTTTAACACTGTCATGCTTAGAACATACATAAATTACAATGACTAGTATATCCTCCTTCTAGTACAGTTTCATGACTATTGCAACTACCATGAGCAGGTAATGGTGGTTAAAAGCTGAAAAAAAGTTTTGTGCACCAGTTTTGTCCGCTACTGTAAGTGGATGCATAATAGAATACGTAAAAGTGGAGATAAATCGAGCATTGTGGCAAAATCAACGCGTCGATACTTCAAGAGATAAGTACTCACGGGTTATTGGAAGACTACCAAGGATGTTCATATGAAGTTGGAGGAGATTGGACACCCTATGTCGTATCAATCGGCCATCAATGTTTTACATTCAGTTGAAATTTATGCTGAAATCAAAAAGAAGAAGCCATTATTGACTGAAAAGCACAAGAAGGCTCGATTGGCATGGGCCAAAAAGCATCAATATTGGACAGTACATGACTGGCAATGTGTGATCTTTTCTGATGAGACCAAAATTAACATTTGAGGCTCTGATGGTTGCAAATATTATTGGAAAAAAAAAATGCGATCGTTTACAGCCCCATCGTATCGACGTTACTGTGAAGCATGGAGACGGTGGTCTCATGTTATGAGGTTGTATAACCAGCGCAGGGCCTGTATACGCATGTCATGACTATGATGGTACCATGAATTCAGAGCTATACCAAGAAACTCTTGCTACAAGTCTGAAGGACACCATGGAATACTATGGTCTGAATTGGAAACCATCGGTATTTCAGCACGACAATGATCGTAAACATCGATCAAAGTTCACAACGCAATGGATGAAAGATAGTGGCATGGTTTACATTGACGATTGGCCATCACAAAGTCCAGATCTTAATCCTATTGAACATGTATGGCATCATTTGAAGTTAAAGCTGAGCATGTATGATAATAGGGTGACTAGCATCCATGAACTGTGGGAAACATTCGAAAATGAATGAATTTGTTTATTAAGGAACAGTGCATCAAATATATAGACAGTATGCCCGACAGAATACAAGCAATATTAGCAGAAAAGGGTGGTTCCACTCGATTTTAAAAAAGTCAAAAAACTGCACCAACCGACCTCCGCTTTTTTCTGGACGCGCTTTAAATGTATACTCAGCGTCTGACTTTGAAAGCTTTGTCAATAAGTCATAATAGTATTAAATTTGTTTGGTTCAAGTTTCATAATGTTTGCTGTTAAACTGACAGACCTATGCTCTTATTTCCGAAAAACTAGGTTACGTTGGTGCAGTTTTTTGACCCACTGTATTTAAGGAGACGGTACGGATGAATATAAAGACTTTTAGTTCCGTTATTGGATATCTTTGTTAACAATAATATCTCAGTCAGGATAAATGTTTTCATGACTAATGATGATCCGGTAAGTAATCGTCATTCCCTGTTCAATATGCTCATATTATCAATAAACTATATTACAACTATGTCATCTTATTTGACTATGTGAAGTTAATATGAATAAAGCTTAATATAAAAATCTAATCAAAGTATTTTATTGATCTGTGTTGGGAATAATATTATAAATGATTCCAAGTTATGTCAACATATTATTTAGGATCATATCTGATTCCTTTTACTAAAATAAAGCGACTATAATCTTATGTATCCTTAACAATTATTATATCATTTTTATTTTTAACACAAGACGACATTTCCTTTCTACATCCACAATTTTGATGTTCCATTAACTTTCATTACAAACAAGAAATGATTATTATGAAACAAAGTCATCATCAAGAAGGCAGTTATTCCATTATGCATGAAAAAGCAACATTCTATTTTTGCTTTCTCCTAAAAAACATATAAATTTGATATCAAATCTGACATCGATCGGACGAAGAAAAACCTCATACTTTAGAAGCAATTACATAATGAGCTTTAAGCAGGTCACATCTTACCTTTTCTCACAAAGATATCAGAGCGCAAGAGTGCATATTGCTTTCCGTTACAATCACTGGAATCCTTCTAATCATAACATGCAAAAATAAATTTTGTTGGCCAAACGTTTTTCCAATTTTCTACTGAATGTACTCCAGTTCCCTCAATGGTTAGACTTTTGTTTGACCTAGTAGCAACATGATGGTCATGCTAGCTATTAGGCGGGAGCTCGTATCCAGTAGCCGATATCAATCTTACTTCCAAACAGTTAGGTGGTTTTACACCATTTAGCGAAGGATGGGGTGCGGCTAGTGTTTCTACCACAATTCTGAAATTAAGCGGGCAACCACAGGATTTTGGGGTTTAACCAACCATAGCCATAGAAATCATCAGAGATCCAAGCTTAACTTTAGTCATAGGCCAAATTTTAGCTATAAGCCTATCCATAGGCACAAAAATAGTGGGCTATGTGTAAAAATGGCTTTGTATGATTTGTAGACCAAATGGGGTGTGTCTAGTGTTGGTTATCACTCCGCTTAACTTTAACTATAAGCCAAATTTTAGTCATAAGCCTAGCCATAGGCACGAAAATAGTGAGCTATATGCAAAGATCACTTTATCTCGTTTATATACCCAATGGGGTGCGCCTAGTGATGGTTCTCACTCCGAAAAATAACCGGACAACACTGGATTTTAGTTTTTCGCTATAGCCATGGCTCTAACTTTAGTTATAGTCACGAAAAATGCCCAAACCACAACTCGGAAATTAAGCGGGCAACCACAGGATTTTGGGGTTTAACCATGCAAATACTCAGAGATCCAAGCTTAACTTTAGTTGTAGGCCAAATTTTAGCTATAAGCCTAGTCATAGGCACAAAAATAGTGGGCTAGGTGTAAAAATGGCTTTGTGTGATTTACAGTGCAAATGGGGTGCACTTGGCTAAAGCAAAAGATAGGTCCCGGAGATCGCTAGCCACAATTAAGCTCCGATCTGCATGAAACTCCGAATATGCATTCTTTTACCTCGTATCATCTTTGATGCCAAATTTGGTAAGATTTCAATCAGCGCATCAGGTTCTATTGGCCATTGAATTTGCCTAGTCTACCACTTAGTAAAATGAAATTGGGTGACCAAGATTTCAGAATTGGTCCAGCAGTTGCGGATGAGAAATTTATAGGAGTAGATACAATAAGCTTTATTAAAGTCTGTAACAGTAATTAAACTTTATTAAATGAATAAAACTGCACTGGCTATGCACAATGAACTCTACGAGACCTTCTGTGTTGTCTAGTAGTAGGTGTTTCCAGACTAGAGCGACCAGCTAAATCGGTCATTGCATCCATTATCGGAGCTGTGGGATCAATCATTCCAGGAGTTACTGCTGTAGAGCGAGTAGGGGGCATCCAGTCCTCGTCATCTGTACTATCCTCGCTTGAAGAAGCATCAGAATGATAGTCGTGCTCGAACTGGAATGGCTCATGCCGGTCTTCTTGACTATCATCGATCTCAGCACCAACGTTTCCATCTGCAGCACGAGTAATCCATTCATATGAGTCAATATTATCTTCTGTTACCCCTTCACTAACTGTTCGCTGAAATGATACCTCTTGCAAGCATCGTTCCATCCCGCGGATAAGTCCATTGTCCCGATTTTCATACCTCCATAAGTACTCTAATAAACGTGCTGGGCAATGCTTTGCGGTGCGATAACGAGGGTGAACCAAAGATTTGACATCTCGCCATAGACCTTCTATAGTGTTTGTATTTATCATGCCCTCTGTATGGTTACCCTCTACATTATCCCGAGTAGCAAAGCCATGGGAATGGTTAACAACCTCATGCCGACGGAAAAAAAAACTCACTAGAGCTATAGTTTGCTGGAGCGAATATATGATTCTGCAATCTTACATCATCAGGATGAAGTGAGGAATAAGCCCTCCATCCATCGCTACGGATGACTGCTCCTTCCTTGCAAAACTGGTAAAGGATAGGCAACAATGTAGCAGCAGTCCTATTCGGAACGGTACAGAGCATACGGCGTCCAGCAGAGAACTTCTGTCTCGTCTCTTGAACACCAGTTGTAGGATCGGTATAGCTGTACGTAATACCAGTACGAAGGGCTTCTACCATTCCAAAAACCCAAACTCCATCTCTGCGTGATCCACGATTGTATTTACGCTTGCCAAATTTGGACTCGTCAATTTGAATATCATCACAGAGTTCGTTGTCACCGAGCTTGTAGTCACCAAAATACCTGATAAAATCGTTGTGCATAAGCATCTGACAATCAACAGCAAGCTGACTAACAGTAGGACCACTAATGCGAACCGTTTGTTGTAGAACAGCGTCTGATCATAACGGACATTGAATAATCACAACTAAAAGAAGTATATTAAAATTGATAAAAGATAATAATTTAAATCTTTATCAAATAAAATATAATCTTCTTCTTTTTATATAAAACTATCACAATTAGATTCATTCTATAAAGTAAACATGAACAATAAATAAGTCATGATCTTTACTATTCATCAATTCTGTAAATGAATAATAATGGATCAGGTACCTAGTCAAATTTGATCTGACTGGAGGCATTTCATATAAATATATCTTTCCTCTCAATGAAGACGGGACAATCCTCCCAGATCAGTTAAAGAACAATAAGATCTATAAAACAACGAATTAAAAATTTTCATAATCGATTCAGTGATCATTCTTCAATCAAACATGTCAATTATTGGATCTACGCTCATAACAACTCATTTACCCGCCAACTGATAGAAGAATATAAATAGTAGACTTTGTAATGATTTCTTTTTAAAAAATTAAGATTGTCTTAAATAAAGTTCAGTCTCAAAAAGTATTCTTTGGTTTTTATCGCTACCTTAATTACTTTACCAGAACATAACAAATACGACAGACACCTTCCATTATCTCTACAGTATTACTTTATTGTTAAAGGAATTTATAGCCTTATATCCAATATGCTAATCAAAATAAGATTTTTTTCATTATGAATACTGTGTTTTAATCGCAAGATTAAGTAAAAAAATTAAACAAAAAAACAATAGCAGCAATATAAAATTAAAATCCTTCTTTATTGCAGATTTCTTTATATTGCGAAAACGCCTTGCTGTAGGGATAAAAAGTTGGCATCTATTTATATTCTTTGTGAGCGTAGATATAAAAGATATAGACTCGGTCACGATGTCGTGCTGAAGAACCAATGATTAAGCTAAAGCTTGTCGATGTTCTAATATATGCATCTGAAATTGAACAATAGAAATAATAACCAGTCAATTAACTTTGATCTAATTACTTTTGGGGTTGACAATTGATTAGACTCTCTAGGATGACAGATACTGATCTTATTGTTCTAAATTTGGAAAAGTGTGGAATTGTTCAATCATAGTTTAATCTTTTGTGTATCGTTATTTATTTTAATACAACTGATATCATATAGAAAATAACTATGTTTACAACACTTGTATTAAGACTTATGTTTATCAATGTCTACTACGATCAGTTACTGTTCTACAACAGAAGTATCAACTAAAATAACAAGATCCAATCCAATATCAGGAATATTGCTAATCTTTCATATAATTGAAATAACGCGTAAAATAACGTTATTCAAATCAGTGAGGAATTCCCAGAATAAAAGATAATCTATGACAGACATACAAAAGAACAAATGAAAAGTTTTCATAATCATAATTATAGATGACACTTGCTAAAGTACCTGAATATTAGAAGAACGCTTACAATAGAAGATATCGAGCCACTCACTCAATAAGATATAAATACCTACCTTCAATTAGAATAATTTTTACTTCAACTTAAACTGAAATAAAGATCAGTCTCAAAAAGTACTCAAACTGTTTCTTTATTTTTGTTTACACCTTTTATTTTATTATCTTAACCATTATACAACAACTTCTTCTTATCAAAGAACTCTCATTAATACAAAACATATTCTAAAAGAATATGTTTAATTGGAATTGATTGTATAACCTTATTTAAATAAACTTATATTTTTATTTTATTTAATTATGATCTTGTATTAAGACTTATGTTTATCGATGTCAATTACAATCAGTTGCTGTTCTACAACAATAGGAAATGCATGATATCTATCCTTAATAGATAATAGGTGAACTAGAATTAGGCAAGTAGCTATTAATGAACGACCTTCTGCTGTTGAAATGATTCTGCATTTTCAAAAAAAAAAAAAGTGCATTGATGGCAGCCATCCTCCATCTTGGTGCCTTTCACTTACAAATGGTAATAATATTTTTTATAGTGTATTACAAACACAGCTTAATTGCTTTCTTCTTTTTTTCGTTTTCAATCGTAAAGTACTTTTTAGTGCATTCAAAGAGTAATTATGACAAAGAAATTACCTTCTGTTATTTTATTTTTTTGTTTATGAAGAAACCGTCTTTTTGGTCTGTCGAAAGTTGCTTAATTTAGTTGTACCGTTCAATAATGATAGTCTGTAGTCATATTGTATCATTCTTGTCATTTCGCTTTTAATGAAGTCTTTCTTTTTTTTTTTAACATGAAATGTTTTACGAAAGTTAAGCGCGTGACCCTTTTATTATATACAAATGTATTTGTATTATTTTTCTTTTTCTTTTCTTCTTTCCTTTCCTTTTACTTTAAACTTTCGTAGTTCATTTTTATTCAACGCTCCTTCCTTTAACTTCATTTACCCTTCCCATTCATTTTCTTTTAATAAATGCACACATAGTAATGACAGCTATTTTAAACCTACATCATTATGATGAACCTACCTCTCCTACTTTTTCCAACTTTTCATCTGAAAAAACACCATCAGAAATCAAGAATGTATTAAAATCAACATTTCGTTCTCTTCAAGAAAGAGAAAGAGGTTGGTGAATGTATATTTGTGCTATGGAAGCATATTTATGCAGTTCTCTATTTTAGATCTTAGACTTGCTGCCTCAGTAGGTAAGGCTTTACTAGAAGATAACAAGTTACTAGAAGACCAAACCAAATTACTGCTGGAGTATAAAGATTCTAGAACTGAAGATAAGCAACAGCAACAAATTATTGACTCACTTAAACAAGAACATCAAGAACTATTAAATCAATATCATTCCATCACTACGACCAATAAACAAATGAAAGCAGAGGATGATCATGCGAAACTTAAAGTGCAATTAGATATGCTATATGAAAAGTTGGAAAACACATACAGTATAATTGAGCGATATGACGACGAAAGGCGTATCCACTTGGAACAAATAAGATTGCAGCGAAAATACGAAGCTGAAAAGAAAAGCAGTAATAAAATCACCAACTTATCTGTAAAAGTGGACTGTATTAGCATTGAAAATCATGCTTTATTGGAAGAGAAAGAAAAGATAGAGGATCGCTTAAGGAGTGCTATGCAAGAATTGAAGGCGACGAGAGATAGGGTATTTGCACTACGAGAACTACAAGAACAGTATAATGCGCTCAATGAAAAATACCATCACCAAACACTTCATGTCAATCAACTGGAGTTGTGGATTAAGGAATGTCAAAATGAGCCTGTGGACTTGTTCCCTAAATTCAGTCATGAGATAATACAAGGATCCTCATTATTTTCCGAGCAACAATTGTACAGTAATGAAGGCTTGGACAATCAAGCTTATGATGACATAAATAGCTATCTACGTATACAGAAAAAGAGACATTCAGTATCATGGAGTTGCTTTGCCAATGTTGGAAAAAAAAAGAAGCAGGCAAAAATAGAGATATGTCAATGGCCCAACAAGAAAGGAAAACGCTTTTCGTTTAGCTTCAATTTATGTTACTCTATCTGGCGCACTGTTCGTTTTATGCTAGTCATTCAATTATCTTTCTTTTTCGTATTATTGGACTATTCAAACAGTGACGATGAAAAGATGAAAAAGAAAAAAAAAGATCTTGTATGATTCATAATAAAATGCATAGTTCCTCTTCTTTCGTCAAGGAAATTCTAAATATAGTAAAGTTATTGTTCTCCATCAAAAATAAATACTTTTTGATCAAGTTTCAAAGGACAGTTCTATATTTGAATTTGATTCATATTGTTAATGAGATATCTAAATGAATCCTTTTCTTTTGCATAACATGTATTAGCTTCATTGTTTTCGCCACCCTTCTTGGACAAATCATTATCTCTTTTCTGCTTTGTCTATCAACAAAATATTTGTTGCATGTATCACAATTAAAAAAGGAGTCAAGGGACATAGAAATCTGCTGAAACAATCTTGATAGCCAATTAATTTTCGTTGTGCGTCCCTTTATAAAAAATGTCACATCTGCTTTTCTACTCTTTTTTTTTTTAAAAAAAAAAAAAAAAATAACTCACACTATTGTATGGCAGATTCAGCTTTAATTGCAAACACAACACTTTTATTAGAAGATAAGGGTCGAAATGGAGTACCTGACTTGACTTGGGTGAATGTTGCAATTGCTTCATCGTTTATTCTTGTGAATGGTTAGATATAACAAAAAAAAAGGGATAATTTTTCTTACTCTTTTTTTTTTTTTTTTTTTTTTTCATAGGTGCTATTTCTGTTGTGTTAGGTTTAAAGCTTGAAAAGACATTGATTATAGCAGCATTACGCTGCCTTATTCAGTTGACTATTATGGTAAATACACATATATCTCATATGTTATTTATTAAACTATACACACTTAGGGTTTTATTCTTGAAGATGTGTTTAAAACAAAACGACCAGAGCTTGTTATGTTGATGGCTTGTGAGTTGTATGATATTTGATGAACCAAAGAGAATCTAATCCATGATATAGGTGTGTTGATTCTTCTTGGAGCATATGAAACAGTCTATAACAAGTCAAAACAAACTTATAAAGGCATGGTGAGTAAGGATGATGATGATCAATTATGGATTCAGATATTAATCTCACATCTAGTTTATATCTGTATTGTTATCATCAGGCATATCTACATTAGTAATTGGTATTATTGGTTCACGATGGGCCATGAAACAAAAACCGTTTTGGTTACCCGAAGTATTTATTCCTACAATGGGCATGTTGCTTGGTAACGCAATGAGTGGTATGGCCGTTGCCCTCAGTAGTTGTTTATCCAGTGTGAGTCATCAAAAGGAACAGATAGAAACATATTTGGCATTTGGTGCTAGTCGATGGGAAGCAGGACGATCCATTGCGATTGAAGCAGTTCGGCTTTCGATGTTGCCAACGATCAATCAAATGTCCGTGATTGGATTGATCGCTATTCCTGGTATGATGACGGGTCAAATATTAGGTGGTGCACCTGTGAGTAATGCGGTCAAATATCAACAGATTATTATGTTTTTAATCTCTGCTAGTACCGCATTAGGTGTCCTTAGTGCAGTTATCGTAAGTTTCTTTCCAATTAACATAGTTTAAAATGGATGGAAGCTAACCCTTTTTAGTCTTGTGTTAGAGTATTGATCGATTCACGTCACAGACTTAGACCAGAAAGAATTATTAGTGGCAGGGCCAGTTTATTACAAGATATCAAACAAATATTTATTTCACTGTGGAAATTATTTGTACACTTTTTCTGTTGTTGCTTTACTAAATCAAGAAAAGCAAAGAGGATGATAGATGAAGATGATGAAGATTATCAACAAAATGAACCTTTATTAAATTAAATATAAATTCTACCTTTTGAATAGGTTTGTTACATTAATAATAAAAAGTTTATTTTTTACAATTACTTTTATGCTTTTCTGATATAGTCTTTAATAAATTTGTAATGAATACCTTTTCATGTATCAACCTCAATGTGTCCTTTTGTTGTGGCTGTTGTAAAAGAATAATGAATTCCAATAAAGTATTAGCAGATAAAATATAAAGTTGATTTGTATCTAATCCAAATTGTTGCATGTTTTTATAAATTGTCTTTTTCACTTCCAATGTTAAACAAGAAACAGCATAAGCCCATTTCTCTGTATCTGACATATCATCACTGAGCCTTTTCATCTTTCTTTCTATGGACTAAATCGTATTTTATATAAGACACACAACTTTCTTATTCAACTTGCCTGATCAGCTTTATTTTTTATAAAGAACACAGGTACATCATATTGATTTGCTTTCCTTGCGAGGTCTATATCAGTTGCCATCAATCGATCATCAAACACAATCAAAAGTGCATCAAAGGCACCCAAACAATAATTTTTAAAAAAATACTTGGATGGATGACGCAGAGTACCAATACCTGGCATGTCCCACAAAGCAATAGTAGATAAAATGGGATGTCTATAAGCCTTTGGTTCAATCGTAGTTTCTACTTCACCTACGACTGCTCTTTTTGGATGATCATGTTTGTAACCCAACAAGGCATTCACTAAAGAGGACTATTTTTATATAATAATCAATAAGAAAATAAAATATATAGATTTCTTTTATATACTTTGCCAGTGCCAGAGGATCCAACGATGGCTATATTACTGTAAGCAAAATCCAGACACAACATGCCTTCAGCACGACGTCTAAGATAATCTACTGATAATGCATTTCTTTTAACTCCGAATATGTTTCTGATGGAAGACAAGAAATAATAAAAGGGTGCAAGGGGTGAGATAACCACACCCAACAATCCACCCATAGCAACATCCAATATTTGATTATCTTTACTGAATTCGTAAGCACCAATGATAGGTAATGCCAACATGATAACAGGGGATAAGAGAACAGCGGAGCCTGCTGCACTTAGAATTTGAAGACTTCTTTTTGCACTTTCTTTTTTCCATAAGTCATCGGCTGTCAGATTAGATTGTTCAATTCCCATCTTTAATGAGTGAGAAAAGAAAAGAAAAGAGAAAGTGAGAGAAGCTTGTTCCTGTGCTCTACTGTGAATCACATGAAGTCTGATTGTGTAACACAAAAAAGAAATCATGGCAACAAGTAAATTGAAATTTAATTTGTTCTATTTGTTGATGTCATAAAAGTAGATTGAATAAAGAGTAAGATAATGACAAAGATATGTAGAATCATGTGACAACATTTAGTGAAGTGCCCTGAACCTGAGATATGCTTTTTTTTTTTTTTTTTTTTTTTTTCTCTCTTTTTCTTTCTCCTATTCTGCATTATTTAATGTCAAATTCAGTTCCACCGCAGTTGAAAAGAGAAAATGCTTTCTTGGGTGATCCTTTTAAAGAGGCAAGTCAACTTTTTTTGCTTTAATAGAAAATGAAAAATGATCAGCTTTTTTATTTCTAACCTTAGAACATTTGCTTCATTTGTCACTATGACAGTGATATCGGACCTTGGTGTAATATCACTTGTCACTGCTCTGAAAAGTATAAAAAAAAGAATAACTAATAATTATGATAAGCAAAGAGTTGATAACAATATTAATAATAGAAAGCGATTTGTTCATACCTTTTGTCTTTCAACCAATCGTACTTGTTGTCTTTGTGGTTTTCCTTATAAAAGAATATCTCAACAACAGTTAACAATAGAACAAAGTACAACAAGTTTAATTAAAAATCATTGGACAAGTAAGTATTAGGAAAAGGAATAATAAAAAGTTATTAATTGGAAATAGAGTATATTGTGGCTATTATTATTGTGTTGTGTACAGTGACATTATTCATAATTGATCTTCGAGATTGCACAACAATTCAAACAATTTATGCAAATGAATTACCAGAGTCAAAGATTGTTCGAAAACCAGATTATATAACACTGCCAGTAAGTAACTGAATCATTCTGTTATGACTACTAATATCATAATAGAGGATTGACTTGAAATGTTATAGATCAAAACTATCTTATTTTATTATTTATTACCTATTCAATCTTCATTCACTCTTTATCTCTTTCTCTCTTTCCATTCTTTACTTTGCCTTTAAATATATGAAACGTCCATAACCTTTTTTTTATTTTTTATTTTACTGTACATATTCTCTCTCTCTCTCTCTCTCTCTCTCTTTCTTTCTTTTGCATAAATTACAGCTACTATTATAATCCACTAGTACGTCGTATATACATATTTTTTGCATTGTTCTATGTTTCACATATACTTTAAATAAAAAAAAAATGGAATTTTTATTTATTCTTCATCGTTTTCTTTTTAGGAGTGGGTGAACGAGCTTTTTTCAATTTAGGACAGCCATCACCTGTCATTAAATGAATTTTCCAACCTGATTCATCGGATGGTTGAATATCAACCATACATAATGGACAGATCATTCTATCGTTGGATCACTGACATCTATTCACACAACGTATTATTAATAAACTCAATACTAAAATATAGATACTTGCTAGGACAAGTCTGCTTTAATGTGTGTTGAAGCCAGTGTTCGATAAGGATTGCTTGATGACATCGGGTACATTCCTTGATTAAATTCGACTTTTCACAATCATGAAGCATATGTTCATTCAATGTGGATATTTCAGTAATCTATTTTATATGTTTTTATTATTCATATTATATTTTATAATAAAATCATGTCTTACCATTTTACATGATGGACAAGTAGTAAGAACAGGACATTCTTTATAATAATGTTTAATAAGTGTATCTTCATTAAATAATGGATTCATTTCATCACAGAAGATACAAACACTTTATATATCATCAGTATACATACCATCCTCATCATCTTCTCACTTACTTGTCTTCATTGTCCGTCACTGACTCCTGTTCCTTTACATCCTTTGATAGCTTACTACGATTATTGTTAGTGGCTTTACGTGGGGATGTCTTTCTGGCTGAACTTTTGGTTGCTGGTTTATCAGATCTTTTGATTAATCTCGTACTATTATTGAAAGCATTTATTTCGGATATTGTCTTTTTGGTATCATTTTTGGTATTGAATGAGCCTTTATTTGCAAGCTTCTTTACGGTCTGCATAATAAAACGATGTTAGCATATCATATACAGCTCTATACCCTCTTTTACATCTGCCAAGGATAACTTTAATGATTCATCGATATATGAACTGATTGAGCTAAAGCCAACTTGATTCGAAACCGTGATCAACAACTTGACAGCAGCCTCTCGTACTTCTTCATGAGAATGCCTTAGATAAGCAACCACGAATTGCATCACATCATCCACTGACACTATATTCTCTTTTCGTCCCAGCTTACGTACAGTGATCTCCACCAACTCGATACGAGACTTGGCTTCTTTATAATGATGAATCAATCGTTCTGGTTTACCAATATACAGCGGTACAAGCGTATAAGGTGGTGTCGAATACACTTGCACTAACAATAAAATCAAAGATGTCGCGTCTCTCCTGATTCTCTCTTGACTATCACTGGTTCGTTTGAGTAGACCACAGAATGTGCGTTCTACCCACTCGATGATCAACTCGGTTTCTACCTCAATCTGCTCCCAGAAATCGATAAGTTGATGCCAGATAGAAATAGCTAATGTCACTATCGGCTCTCTCGAATCCATAATAGCCTCTTGAATGAGCATCAGCGATGCATTAATATAATCCTCAGGCTTATAATTATTGCCGTGATGGATGGCCTCATCTATCCTTTGTTCTAATTGACCCAATCCTCTTCCTCTGCATTTTGATTTGATGCTCAAGATGCATGCTACAGTATCTTCACCAAATACCTGAATGGCTAGTTGGAAAGGTTCCCTTTCCTCTTCCATGATGGGTTCAGGTATACTTTCAGGGTCAATGTCTGGCGATTGCTTAATGGAATCAAGCATGACAAATTCATCATCGTCTTCTTCTTCTTCAAGCACAGACCATTCTTCACTTGATTGTTTTGAACTATTGCTACTACTCTGAGTGGTCATTGCGGATTCCTCATGTTCTTCTTCCTCTTCAGGTATCTTTGGTGTGACTGATAACCTTTTTCGTGGCTCTAATGTAAGCAATTGCCCATCGCTAGTGATCCGAATATCTGCTTGGTTTAATAATACTTCAGCTGATAATTTGACTTGCTTTATTTCTTCCTAAAAAGTTATATAAGTACTTGTTCCTAAACCCTACGCGTCTAGACTGACTTTTATCTTTTCTGCTTCATCGTAGTCTTTGATTTCAACTGCATGTTGTTTTTCGATCTCAAGATTTACTAATATATTATTTAAACTGATCATTTTATCACCAAGATATTTATATATTTTGGCTGATTGATATATTTCATCTATACAATTGTATCAGAATAATATTTATCTTTTGTCTATTCACTGTCATACGTTGTACTGCTTCTTCTTCTGCTGCCATCAAGATATTAGCCCATTGAAAAAGTTCTGTTTCAATAATATATTCTTGCTTAGGAACATTTTGATGATTGTCTGTTTCACTTTGAGTAGATAAACTTAATGAACTGTTGTCATCAAAATTATCATCGTATCTTAAAGCAATGTCGATCTATTTGAAAATGGCAATTAATATACATGCTTATAAGATTCATGTTTCTTTTTTTTTTACAGGAATAGTAGTAGTAACAGCCGGTATAGACTGACCCTGAATACTTAATGCATGTATTCCCACCTACGCTCACTATCGTCAATATATACATAAGCAAAAGTGCAGATACTTACTTGATTGAACACATTCAAGCTATTGCTGTGACAGTTTCGTATAACTAATCTAACATACTCACCATCCGTATTTGTCTTTATTGATTTCAGTTCCCGAGCTCGAAATTGTGCTCCAGCGTTATTATCAAAACGAACAAAACTTTTTTAAGTGATTAATTTTTTTTTTTTTTTTTTTTTTTTTTTTCATTATCTTTCTACCCTAATCTTGTGAATTCAATCATCATGTCATCACTTGTTTCTGGCACAAGACATTCTTTTAATGAGCCAATATAAACATCCATTTTAGTTGCAATTTTAAAATGATGTGATAATATCTCAATTTTATTTATGCGTGCTGGTCCTGAGGTTAAATGAACAATCAAATCTTGGGGATATTCAGGACATCTACTGCAAGTGTTATTCTGTTGTGCTCTTTATTCACTTTCAAATATTACTTAGTTGTTTGCCAGCCTTTGCATTTTTCTGAAAAAAGTTCTTTTCCATTTTTTACTAGTAATTGCTCAGGACTATAATCGTCATCCCAAGAAGAGCAATGAGCAACTTCATAAAGAAGCGAACTGTCAGTCATTGACCCGAAAGTAAATAAAAAAAAGGAGAAAAAAGGAGGACGAGAGAAACAAAACAAAAATATACTTTTTTTTTATTTTTTTTATTTCCATATAATAAACTCGTGATTCCATTTCCCAATAGAGACACACAGTAGTCTCTGTTTATATCGCACACATCTTTTACAAATGGTTTCAAAAAAAAAAAAAAAAAAAAAAAAAAAAAGTCATTGTTTGAAGAGAGAGAAAAAAAAGCCATAAATGTCAATTGAGATGTATCACAAATCACAGCATAAAAACTATTCAAAATTCACTTTATTGAGACATCTCTCTTTATATGCGTTAGTTACAGTTGCCATGGTAATGGCCTCGATATCAAATGATCATTATTATTATTTTTCTAAAGGATGAGTTTCTTAATATAAAACAAAAAGAGTAAGCTTATTACACATAAAAACACGTGCTGATCTATTGCTGTTATTCAAATTCTCTAGACATTGTTCTCCTACTCTTAGATGATTTATAGCCTCGAACACTCTTTCTTCGACATTTTGAGAACAGGAAAGCATTGTTATGGTTTGCTTTATGAAACAGTATCTTCTTTAGTCAAGGCAGTGGGCTGTATTAGCTTAATAAATCACCAACATTGAATACAGAAGCGATAGAATTAGATGTAATGAATTGACCTTTTTTTAACAAAAAAAAAAAAAAAAAAAAAAAAAGACGAGAAGCATGATTATTCTTGCAGACCCTTTTATTTCTCCCCACATTTAGGACATTCACCTTAATAATTTCCTTATTTTGCTGAGAAAAAAAAACAAGAATAGGATGCCAAGCATTTGATATTATTTTTACTCATAAATTTTATCCAATACTCAATCAAATTTTTGATTGCTTTATAATACGCTTTTTATGTAAATTCCAAATAAAAATAGAGCGCTTTCTTTTTCCTTTTTCTATAAACATTAGGCGATTACATAGAAACGAATTAATTTAATTTTCAATTAAAAGCAGAAAATTATAAATTAATGCAACTTACACCTGCATCAACAGAATGTCACACAATCATTGTTCTTTCTTTTTAATAAAAGGAAAGAGCGATTTATAAGCTTTACTTTCTTTTCTTTCTTTTCTTATTAATAATGTTGGAATTTACACGAATCTCAAACAGTAACATAAAACGATCAAAAAAACCAAAGCCATTATTTGGCATATTTCGTACCAAGACCTCAGAAGTAAAAAACCCAGAGCCCACCTATTTACCGACACAGACATCATCGTCCAAACTTTCGACTCTAGACATCCGTCAGTTTTCGCAACCAAAGCGTCCTAGATCAAAATCAGATGGCAATTCAACAAATCGACTCTTTAATGAAAGAGAAATGGCACTTAAAAAGTTATGTCAAAAAGAATTACAACACAATCCTCAGTCTTTGGTCGACTCATTACCATTATTAATCTCTCCTACGTTTCATCAACCTGCAGTGCCTCCTGTCCCTATAAATTACCAAAAGCCCAATATCAGAAAGATCTCATCTGCTCATGATTTACAAAAAGCCAAAAAATTACATCAAGCCTCCATCTATCAATCGTCTTCTCCTCCTTTACCAGACATATCAAGATCAAAATCTTTAAGCAACATCCATCAACGCAAAAAAATACTCAAACATCTAAATACAGCAACAGTGGCTACGTTTCCGAGACATGATGATGATGATGTACCACTTGTATTCTTGCAGTCACTTGCAAGCAAAACTTCTTCATTACTGAATGATTCAGGAGAAGATGACGATACGGATTTGATACCAATAGCTAAATTAAGTCACCTGCTATCAAGAACTCAAGAACTGTATCTCACTGCAGCAGATAAGTATAAAGAAAAAGTCAGAGAAAGGTTACTACTGGATGATGAAACTATCCCAATCTCGCAAAACTTGTCAAGAAGGCATAAATAAAAATAAAAGCTTAGATTAGAGTGTATAATTCTAGTGAATTAAAGCAAATCTCGCTTACTGCTAACAATTGTACTTTATCAATCCATCGCAACGAAATGGAAGAGTCATTGTTCAGGACAAATTTAAAATTAAAGTTACCAATTGTTATAAAGTAAGAAGATCTTGAGATACATAAGATTACAGTCATCTTGTTTCAATGAAAGGAATTAGATATGATTTTGAACAATATATTGAATATGGCTTAGAATCATTGATAACTCTATCCTCAATACAGATCAATAAAATACTTTGATTAGATTTTAATATTAAGCTCACATAGTCAAATAGATGACATGATTACAACATAATTTACTGATAACATGAGCATCTTGGATATAAAATAACGATTACTTACCAGATTGATAGTCACGTAAGCATCCATCCTGACTAAAGTATTATTATTACAAGATAGCCATCTAAATAACGTGTTAGCAATACAAGCAAAGGAATAGTCCAAAAGAATGATTAGAAACAGTAATCATCTATTCTATCAATTGATTATAAACCTGTCCTAATTCCTCTTCCATAACATGTCTATAAATACCCTCACTTGTTTGCATGTAGAATCCATTCTGATCTTAGTTATGCATTAGTTGATTTAATAAAAAGGAGCGAAGTTCTAACAGTATGCCTTTATCTTTGGTATATTATATTCTATTAAGCTCCTTTTCTAAACGATGAGAATAGGAAATGATCATTGCATCATCTAAAGTTGCAAACCCAATAGGTATATTCTTTGATTTATATATTAAGCAAGGTAATGATAAGCTCTAACGGCGTTCTATTTACTATAATGGATCTACAATGTAAATTGACAATTCTAAATCAGTATATTCTGGAAAACAGAAATAAAATATCAAATCAGTTATTGTAATCTATTCTATTGTTTGTATAAAGTTTAAGAAATGTGTATTCAAAGCATTAAATTGCATTGCATTGTTGTTTATTATCTTCATAGATCAAGAGTTACTTAAAGCTAAAAGGTAAATCATAGTATAAGTTTTAGAGTTTAATATGGTTCGAATGCTTTACAAATTACATCTATGCTATAAAATCAGCATTATATATCAGGTATACACTTTATTCCGAAATTATTGGTATACTTTTGAAAAAAAATTCGTGCAAATAAAATAGCGTAGAAGCAGGAAAAAATTCTGAAGAAAAATTGGTGCAAAAGATAGAATAGGAATAATAGCAATAATGAATACATATAATAAAAGAAAAAAAAAATTAGTAGGTAGAAAATAGATAATATATCAATAACATGAAGCTTACCAATAATTCGAAACCTACATTCAATGATAAAAGGCGCAATAACCGAACGTTAATAAACAAAGTACCAGCTTATTCAAGTTTAAGCTTATCAAAGTGCATCTAGGGTAACACAACAGTAACTGTATTGGAAATTACAGGGTTCTAGGAAAAAATTGTCGTTCTTCATTCTCTTCAGATCTTCTTCTTCTAGTTGGGCCACTTATTTCAGCCCCAGCATGTTGAAACCTCTCTGGTATTTCATCATTCAAGCAAAGGTTACTAATAATATGGGCATACTGCCAAATCCCGATTCCATAAATGTTCACTAAGCTCTTCAGCACCTGAAATGTTTTGCACGGTCACTTTGCAATTTTGATTTGTACATCTAAGAGACAAAAAGAAACAAGTCAGCAAACAATTTTGAGAATCATTGATGAGTACTTGATTACCTAAATGAACCATGATAAATAAATTCAGAGTTATTTCGCCTTTGATATGGCCGTGGGTTCGGCATTCTCTTGAAGATTGTCAGACTACGATTTTCACAAAAAGGGCGACACTGACTTGTTCGAAACTTATCGATCAAATACACCGAGAATCCATGTTTCTTCAGCAGCCTTCTGAATCCGATGCCTCTCGCAGGTTCTTGATATCGGGTATTTGGAGCAAAATAGTTAGACATAACAAAAACAGCATCGTTTCCAAATTTACTTTTCAATTTGGCGACTATATCCTCGCCAGCTTTCTGCTTTCAAGTATACTTGGACAGTTTCAATTTTCGATGCAAGGGATGTGTCGTCAGGTGATTAGTTGTAGCTTCAGTATAATGTCTTTGTAACAATCTAGTAATCAATGCACAGTTTCTAAGGTATTCTTCAAAAATTGAAAGATCAAAAGATAGAAAATTTACAAGAGTATCATCAGCATTTTGTACTTTTTGTAATTGAATGGTTTCACAGATACGACGATACTTCTTTGTTTTTTCCATCTTATCTTAGCAAGGCTTAGTATATCTATATGTGCGTGGTGCATCAGCAGTAGAATTTTCATGTATACAGTATAAAAGGTCTCGTTTTCCTGGGTCGATAGTAATACAGCGATAAGTAATCTCTCCAAGTTGTTGTGCATTAAGATCTGTTATGTAAAGCTCAAGCTCTACAAAAGTACTTTGAAGACCAATATATCAGTGCTTTCTATCCTGTCTTTTTTAAGGACTATGATGCACACACCATCAGTTTGGATAGTTCCACAAAATCGAAGCACACCAAGTTCTTGAGGTTTCAAAGCTGCAGAATTCATATTAATTATCTTGGCCCAGAGGTTTATTTTATTGATGCCATTAGTCCACCGACGTTCAAGAATATTTTGACAGAGAATTTTACTACCAATTGTTGTATAGTCAGATGCTAAGGTTCTGCGAAGAGGAAAATAATTGAAAATAGGTAATCTGAGAGCTTCAAATAAACGAGCAAGCTGTTAGAAGGCCATCATATGTTTATATGGGTTAGCTTTGGCATCATAATAAATATTATTCTGTTTGAATGTGTATTGGATGAGATATGAAGTCAAGATAGGTATTAGTCTTTGCAAAGCTTGGATATAAATAGGACCTTGAAAAAGCAGTTCGATAGAGGATGGATCAACAATTCTGGAAGCTAAAAGTTCTTTAAATTGTCTAGCTGGAAGTATGATTTATTCATGTATCTCGTTGGGGATTGCTTCGTTGTCCACGTCTTCTTCTTGCCTCTGTATAATCAAGCCTATTTTTCTTTGGCGAATTTGTAGTAAGATATTGATTGTACGACAAAAATGATTATCAAAATGTGCTCCAATATTATTGGTACAAGTAGTATATATTTTCAATCCTTCTATTGAAGATGATTGTTGAATATATTTGAGTTCAAGCCTTTTATAAGTAGTATCATCGAGGTTTCTTTGAATTTATTGACCAACAAATGTACGTCTGCGAGCTGTTGCCTCACCCACACGGTCACGAAGATAATGTCTAAGGATAATCATACCCCAGAAAAGATCTCTTTGTTAACTTAAGAAGCGATATCAAATTTGCCATCATCTTGAAGTGCACAGAGAAATATGAATTTGGATAAGGAGTAGGCATGTGTTGTAGTAGCATGAATAATGTTTACCAACTCTTCCAATCGCTCTCGATATTGCTCATTCCAGCCAATACCATCGATAGATGATTTAACAAATAAAATGTGATCACTAGAAGCAAGAGTACCAGTAGTACTCATGATGCAGCTAAAGTACTCAGTTGAGAATCTTTATTCATGGTGAAAGCTAGTATCACTAATGAAATAGAAAAGATGTGAGATATCAATTATTATTTTATACCAAGCATGATCTATCTGTTTGGATCTGTATTTAATTAACGCTGTCACGAATTAATAATATGAAGGTATGATTGCAGGATTGATAAAAGTAAGAGAAAGAAGAAGATAGACGTGTATTTATATTGCGGTGTGCTCTTTCCAAATTAATGAAAACCAAACGTCAGATGCTATAGAGTTTTTTAGATAGAAGCAAAATATTCTTTATTAAAGTATGTTTATTTTAAGGGGCTTAATCATAATTTCTTTGTCTTGACATGCATAATAATCGGGACTTCTCAGAAGATCTGATTACCGACTCAGATAATCATAAGTTGTTAAAAGATCCTTACGTGCTGTCCTTTCCAGTTATTGTTTAGCCCTTTTTATTATTTTTTTAGTCCTTTCCGTAATTTTTCCTGTGAGTATAGATCAGTTTCTTTGCACCAATCTATCATTGGCCTGACAGTCACCAGTGGCACCAATTTCTTCATTTTCGAAGAGATATGCATCAATACTTAATGCCAGTAGTGATTTGGCTACTGATCTACCAGCAGAAAGACGGCGCGAAGTAAAACTTGGAGCTATATACACTTTGATGATTCATGTAAAGAAGATGCTCACCGATTTCAACAAATTGATATATACCGGGTTTGCATTCATATATCATGACATAAAGGGGCAATGCTCTGGATTTCATTTGTATCACAAACTAAAACTAACCAGAGGAAGTACGCTACTATTTTCATTTATTTATCATGCAAAAATTAAATCCAGTCTCTGTATCACTTCTTAAAAGTATTCGAAATTTCCTCTTTAAAGACACAGTTAAGGCTCATCCAGTTACGAAAAAGCATACAAATTGAACTAAACAATAAAGTTTTAGTAACATTTTTGGAGTTCATATAATGAATACAATAATAAAGACCAATAAATCTTTGAAAGCTATATGAAGAGATCTCAAAT
This sequence comes from Rhizopus arrhizus, assembly GCA_024220505.1. Classification (NCBI taxonomy): domain Eukaryota; kingdom Fungi; phylum Mucoromycota; class Mucoromycetes; order Mucorales; family Rhizopodaceae; genus Rhizopus; species Rhizopus arrhizus. The sequence continues at coordinate 32,422 of JAKZZE010000011.1, forward strand.
AGAATTAAATTCAAATAAATACAATTTAACTTGCTTTGACTTGGGATGATTCAAGTGAATCCTTGCTAAAAACGGGTAATTAATCGGTTTTTCTCGCAATTTGTTAGCTTGAAAAGAAAATATACAAAACCCTCTGAAAACAATTAGTATAAACAGCACAATAGAATAAGTATGCCAATCACCTAATATATGAAAGATATTTGCTAGTAATTTTGGGCTCAATAGTGACAATAATGATTAATATATTTTTTTTGGAGTGCTTTAGTTAATCAAAAGCTGTAATTAAAAAAGATGTAGGATGAATTCACATTTTACAACTATATAGACAACAAGCATCATGTCATAAAAACTTACTATTGAAACGGCAAAGCTTAAATATAAATGATACTAATCTTCAAATTATAAATAAATCATAAATGATATAGACATAATCAATATCCGCAGCTTATCAGATCATTTTTTATTGTAAATTAGCAAAGCCAAAGCGAAAGCAACACTGATATATACAAAAATAGAAAGCAGATCGTGTACGATAGTAAAAAGAGGAGCGCTTCTTTGAATGGCGTGAGTTTTACTTTATATATTGACGATAAAAAAGTGAGGTGACCATTTTAGCCAATCAACTATTTTGATTCGCAAGAAACAATGATAAAAAGTGGCCTGCTGTTATAACCCCAACATCGTCTCAATCATTAAAGAATAAAAGTAGTTGGTATATCTATTCATAGAAGCTTTTCTTTTCTTCTTTATACAAACCATAACAGATTATGCTGCAAATCCTACCTGATTTGGATTTTGACGCATATTTTGAAGTAGCTGAATCAAATCAACAGAATACTAGTATGCTTCATAACAAGAATAATCAACAATCTTCACATAACCCACAAACTTCATCAAGCAGCAGCCATGAAAAACAGGCGCCTCCTTCGATGAATTCTTCAAGTAGCATACAGAATCACTGCTTGCCTCCTTTACTTAATCAGCAACAGCAAAGTTTTGATTTCTTTAGTTGGGGTTTCCAAGCTCGTCCATCTTCTTCCCAAATGCCTTACTCAGAGTCACCACTGTCGTCTGATGGATGCACTTCAAACACTTTATCACCAGAAACTAGTCCTCCTTTATATTCAATGTATAATATAGGGGATGAAGCAAATAAGGCATTGAATAGTTTTTTTGCAAACAATAGTAGAAAGTCAAATTCATTTTCTTTAAATCAAGGCACTTCGGGTATCAACATGTCAACGATGCTGATTCATGGACGGTCATCCGAGGAAGAAATCAGTGATAACTCTATTAGCTTGCCTTCTCCACCAAGTGAAGGCCCATTAACGGACTCCTTTCCATCCATTCATCAATGGTACCAACTAGAAAGTAAGAATAAGATAAACACCTATTTCTTTTATTTTTTATTGCTAACTCTCAATTTCGATATTTGTTTTAGGTCCTAATCATTCTACGAGTAGCAAAGAAAGCAAAAATAATGGCAATTACTGGAGAAATACTACAAGAAAAGCAAATATAAAAACAGCTAGCGATTCCAATGTTGTCCTTGCCCCAAGAAAGCAACTGAAGAAAGTAGCTCATAACGTCATTGAAAAACGCTACAGAAATAATATTAATGACCGTATACATGAATTAAAAAATGCTGTACCGGCTCTTTATAAAGCTCGTATCAGTAACAGTTCTAGTAAATTCAGCCACCAGGACAAAGATGAGGATGATTTTAGTGATTCTGAAACTGAAATTGTTGATGGTGTTGAAGTTGCCAAGAAACTCAATAAGGCGACTATCTTAAAGAAAGCAACAGAATATATTCACTTTTTAAAGACGACAAATGAAAAGGCAGATAAAGAAAATTTGATTCTTCAACAAATTGTTGCTCAAATGCCTGGTGGCCAAGAAGTCTTATCAAGATTTCTTTATCAAAAGGCCGAATTTGAAAAATCTGAAGCTGAAAGATTAGCCCGCGAACGACGTGATGCACAAGAAAAGAACGAATAGAAAGACAGAAACTACTTCGCGAAAGAGCAGCAGAAAGAGCAGCATTAGCTCAACTCTTACCCAAGTCAGAGAGGAAGCCTTACCGACGCCGCCAGTCTAGAAAATTGTCAGGAAAATCCAAAGACTCTTCTGGGGATGAAACTAGTAGTGGGAATAACAAGATGCTCATGGCTGCCTTTATGTGCTTTGTCTTCTTTACAACTTCTCCTTATAATACATCACAACTGCAATATCACGATAGCTTGGAATACTCTGATGTTGACAGTGTTAGTCATCAAATCGGACTTTATCATGGACATTTACAGTATGCTGTAGCCTATAGATTCTGGTAAATGCAAATACTGATTGCATCATTGCACTTTTGTTTTTGACTTACACTTTGAGTCGCTTTTTCTTATTTAGGCCCGTTGTTTATTATATGTTATATGCCTTTGGTATTTTTTACATTTGTCTGATTCCTCTAGCCTATCATTGGTTGCAGCCTCGACGTATAAAAAAACCAAAAAAATGCCTTGACCATTGCCACTATTCTAACGAGGTTCCTATCGCCTGGCGCCGCCTATACATAAATCTCGTTCAACGTGTTAAAAAATTCTCAGCTTCTGCTACTTTGAAGTACAATAATGATATTAATTCTACTATATCCACAATGCTTGATACTATTACCAACCTGTTGTATGTTCTTGTTCCTTGCTCTGTGATTAAAAGTTTTCGCAAAAAATTCAAAGCAACAAGTAATATAAGAGAGCTCTCAGATGTCAACGCTCAAATCCGTTTAAATGAAGTTGAATGTTTAGGAGGTAAGTTTTCTGCACACAAAATTATTTTAATGTAACCAATAACCCCTATATTTTTGTAGGCAATCCAAACATTACTCGTCTTAGCATGTTACATTCTTCTATTAACATGCTTACTCAGCTTCATGAAATAAAATGTACCAACAATTATATCTCTTTCTATGGATACGACATTATTGCTAGAGCACATGCGACTATAGCTCTTCAATTAGAACTCTGCTCAATCCCTTTTATTTCTTCTTATTTTGCCCCCTATCATTGGAAGAAGGCAATTGAATTCTTATCCAGAAGATTGGAACAAGCAGAAAAAGATGCACAGACTAGCAACAGGTTAACCACAAACCAGTGGCTTAATTCTGAGTGTCATAATCAAGTGTTACGTATGCTCACTGCTCGCAATGGCTTCAACCACTGCTCTTGCATTTCCCTTGATATCCTTAGAACATCTAATAAAAGAATTTGTCGAAATATCCTTTATTCATTTGTTCTCCCTTATGTCATCTCTCCTTTGGATCTAGAACTGTATTGGCAACAGCTTAACAGCCTCAAACACTGTTGGCTTGCTTACTTAGATGGTGTACATCCAGTTTTTTCTGAAGGACAATTGAAGCATATGCTTTCTGTTTCGGTTACCACAACTGCTTCTAGTTATATGTTACAATGGTGGGTCCGTGTAGGATTAGCCCTAGAGTCGCTTCATAAGGAGCAACAGGAGAACATGGATATCCTTTCTGAATATGCGCGAATGAAAACAAAAGCTACTACTGTCAATAGTCATAGCTCCTTTAATCTCCTACAAAGGTACCAAAGTATGATATATAGCTTAATTGAAGCCACACGCTCCCTTGTACAGAATAACGAGCTTGACAAGGTCCCTTTTTTGTTTGAAAGGGTTATCCAACATTGGAATGCTTCAAAAAAATGTATCCGACAGATTGCTTCTACCAAGCCCATACTAGATCCTTCAAGTAATTGCGAAGCAAACGTCTTTGCTTTGGCTACTCTTGCTGTGAATACTCGTGCTCTCAAAGAACTTCTCATATATCAAAGTAGTATTTCAAGGAGCCAGTCTATGCCCCTTTATTTCTCTAATAGTCAAGTATCTACTTATATTGTTCATGTTAGGGGCCAGGTTTTACATGATTTAGATTCTCCTTATGCAAGAACCTTATCCACAAAACGGAAGAATCGTATTCAATTGCTTATTTGTCAAGCGGACAACGCTTTGAGTTTATAATTAGTTAGCTTGTTTTTATTATTAGTAGTATCTGTTATGTTTTTTATTCTATTCTATATTACTGCAGTTTTATATTTATATTGTATCTTGCTTCATGTTTAAAATATACCTTTCTATTTTCTTGCTATACGTAAACATTGAATGTTTTGTTCTCTATTTTATTATTATGGTAGCAAAAAAATGTTACACATTATCGGATATAATTGTCAAGCCAGGTTCTAATCAAACGGAGCATGCAACCATTATACGTCATTGTTTCATTGTATAAATGCTTTTCAAGAAAAAAGATATGGCTCATTACTTTTTTATACTCTCAGTTATTGCCTATTACGTAGATTGATTAAGAGAAATCCCATGAAAAGAAGGGCTGATTTATAATAGGTGCATTGTTGTAAGGTAGAATATTATTTTTAAAACAGTAAGAGCTTTAGACTGTATCTGCAGTTCATTCATTAACAATAAAAACTCAGCAAGTCAATGAGTTTAAAGGTATAAATAGTAATCAATTTCGTTGCTTACAAGCCTTGTTTCCTTAATTCGAAAAAAAAAGAACGTTTAAAATATGAGTAACTATCAAGGTGGACGTCCCAAGGAAGATAATATTATTCGCTATGGGTAAATCATTGTTTCTAAAGTCATCATATATATTCACGACTTTATAACGCGTCTTTTCTGAGGCAGTGATCATATCTCTCTCAAGCATATAGGCACTAATCGTTATCTTGCTTCTAAGCCTGAAACCTACAATGGTGGTTCGTTCCAACAAAAGATCTTCACAAGCGAAGGGTCACCTAGTGATGAAAGCACCTGGATTGTCCTCCCTCCTGTCGTAACTGAAGAAGAACCTGGATATGAAGTTGGTTGGGACGACCCTGTTCGTCTCAAGCACCTTACTACCCGTGTCAACTTACATTCACATGAAATTCAAAGCCCTGTTTCAGGACAACAAGAGGTTACTGGGTTTGGGAATGACGATACTACTGATGAAAATGATGTTTGGAAAGTTCAACAATTTGATGAAGATGATGACCAATACGATGACGTGAGTATATAGAAAGAATGCCAAGAACAAGCATTGTTTACAACTTTTTTTTTTATAAAACTCAGTTTTGGCGCGTTGGGCAACCCTTTATCCTTCGTCATACCAAAACTAGCAAGCTTCTACATTCTCATGATGTTGTATTAGAAGAAGAAGCCAATGAAGTTTCTGGATTCGAGGGTACTGATGACAATGACAAGTGGGTTGTTTCTTTTAATTAAAGTGTTTCATCGGTATTATCTTTTTTTGTATGTTTTGTGATTAACATGAATAAAACTATTATGTTTGTATACTTTATATAGTTTCTTTTTTGCTGCAATAGGAGTGCATGAAGTACAACTTAGCTAAAGAAAAGTTTAGTTTAGTATCAGTTTAAATAGCTGTAGAAATAAAGACGTTTATTATGATATAAGTATATATGTATTGGATACATTTATACGCAAAAGAGAGAAAAAAAAAGAATATACTATGCATAAGCATATTTATAGCTCATCTTCATGTTGAACATAATTCTTTCTTGAGTTTGCTTCTATATCCGATATACGCTGTGGTGCTTTAGGAGCCATAATATTGTTACTTTCTAGAAGCATTGTCACAACACAAATCACTATTGTGGCAGCCGTCATACCCATTGTAACAATTTTTCCCAGGCGGAATGCAGGCACATCCGATACTTCCCAAGCTTTAATGTTGATAAAGTTTGGGGCCAAATTACCAATTGAGTTAATGATTGCAATAGCCAGAGCACGAGTTTCTTGATCGCAAGAATATATTTCATTGACCCAGGTCATCATAATAGGTGCAACACCAAAGATAGGTGGCACCATATAAGCACAAACAAACAAAAGACCAACAGGTACATTTCCTCCATCGACAGCAACCAGAACAATATACCAAATTAGGGTAAAGATACTACCAGTAAGGATATGGTAAGGACGTTTTCCAAACCTATCTGACAAGTAACCTTGTGTAATAGTAACAATACCTACCCAAATCCAAATAGGCACCATCATGTAATTTGCAAATGAAGCTTCATATCCCATTGATTTAAGTATTATTGGAAAGTTTTGCAGTATTGCCATACCCATTTGAAAGCAGATAAACATACAGGTGAATAAATAAATAAAGGGAGTAGTAAATAAATTACGCAGGGTCACTATATTTAAGCCAGTAATTACAGTTCTCTTGCCTTGTCGTTCAAGACGTTGGACAGCCACTTCACGCATATCTCCTGTGATGAAAGGAGTGTTGTAAGGAAAGTCAGGCAAAAGAAAGAATCCAGTAATGCCAATGACTACGGCAATAAGACCTTCGATAATAAAGAGCCATTTCCAACCACGCATACCATGAACTCCATCAAGATTTTGCGAAATCGCACCAGAAATGAGACCACTAAAGGCACCAGATACCTGTGAACCAGCCACAAATACACAAGTACGCATTGCTAATTCTTCTTTGGTATACCAGGAGCCAAGTAAAAATATAATACCAGGATAAAAGGCTGCTTCTGCAAATCCGAGACAAATACGAAGGCCATATAGGCCCTGGTAGTTTTTGACTAATGCCATGAAACAAACAACAGCACCCCAAAGGAAAACAACAAGAGGCAGCATGATACTCGGCCGAACTTTAGTTATGATATAATTTGAAGGAATTTGTAGCCTGGAGAAGAATCATTAACAAATCAAATTGTGCATTATTTTGAACGTTGGATCATATACACAATATAACCAATGAAGAACATTGTAACTGCCCAATTGTATTGATTTTCCACAAGGCCCAAGTCCTCTTTTAATCCTGTAGTATATGCATTTGCTGATTTTATAAATAACTTAAATATTTCATGTTATTAACTAAAACCTTTATACTTACGCATATTGTTCCTATCTAAACCATTCGCGAAGTATCCAAAAAATGCCCAAATCATTAAACGATAATCAAGTTTTCTCACCAGCTTTTTTTCGATTTCAGTAGCATTAGCAAAAGGATATTTATTGTAGGGTTGCCCTTCATCCAAACTAGCTTCACTGATTTGATCTGATTTCGTATAATTCATTTTTTTCCTGCTATAATCTTTAGTAAAAAGAAAAAAGGTGAGAAAATAAAACAAAAAATCATATTCTATTTATTTATGCTTCAGAAAAGAAGTATATCGTTTCCCCACATTTCCCCAGGTTTTTCATTCAAAACAACGTTGAGTATGGGAAACTGTAAATTAATTTTAGTTTTTAATGCATGAATAAAGAGGGAATATTTTGTTCAATGTTCTTTGAGTGGGTAATACAAAAAATTTCAACCATAGGCTACTTGAAAAGCCTATGGTTGAAATTCATGATTTTTTATTAAAAAATACTTTATATAATTTTAAAGCATTCACAAGCAGTAGTCCATATGGATCATTCAACCTAAGAAGTCGGTCTCAAGCAAATGGTTTAAGTTTTGGAAACATCGGACTTGTGTTACGTTAGACCTGTATTTCCTAAAAATTAAAGATTGCAAGAAGCTCTGTCTCGTTTTGCACCTCATCTCGAGTTTCAATCAACTGATATCCTTACTCTTTTATTGCATCTCACACACTTGGATTATATTGACAACACAACTCTGCTTCGTCTTAGTTATTATATCCTTTTATTTTTATGGCGTGCACATTGGCGATACATCTTTGATAATGCTCCTCTCTTACCTGAACGTATTATCACGCCAGCTTTTGAAAAAATTGGTATGATCAGTCTTCACTAAAAGTATACCACTCAATATGACGTGTGAGTTATTTTAACCTTTTTTATTTTATAATTATTTATTCAATAAAAGAAATTTTATATCTACAAAAAAAAAAATTAAAAGGGGAACATAAAATAATCTTTCCAAAATTAGCTTTATAAAGATCTGAAGTGCCAAACGAAATAAAATGACATTAATAATACTACTTTGTTTAATGTAAGTGCTCTTTTTAATGAGACAATGTACAACAATAGCATGCTATGTATTTATGCAATTTTATGGTTATTCAAAGTATTAAATTACGGTAGTTTTATTTAATGAGTTGTATTAATGATTGATATCACGTAAGAAGCTGCATTTAGCATATTGATTTGTGCTGAAAAATGCAGGATACAGCATAGCCTAAGGTCTAACTGGAAGCATAAGGGCTAACGGTTAACAATTATACTTGTCACGCATTTCAAAAGCTTCAAATAATACACAGGACGAAAAATGATTATGATAAGCTTTATTGAGATTTGATGATTCATAACAGGTTCTTTTTAATTATAAGCTTACTTTAAGCAGTGAATATGTATTTACAAGGGGAAAAAAAGGGGGGGAGCCCTGCCTTTTTACTCCCATGGCTTATGTACTGAAGTAGCCCAAGCACCTTCTTCTTCTTTTGCATCATCAGTACTCCATGTTTCCCAACGTGTATTGCCCCAAGCAGCACCTGGATTATTTTCGCCCCAAGAAATTTCCTGTCTATGACTACCTGTCTTTTCATCCAGAGTCGCCCAATCAGTGACAGGTGTCCACTGTTCATTATCGTGTTTATGTGAATTCCATCCCACTCGCTTCTGTTTCTTCTTCGTTTTATTAAGCAACTTCTGAAACGAAGATTGGCTAGAGTCAGTCGGCTTTTCAACACTTTTGATCGATTGAATACAATCGTGTCTTTTTTGGGATGAAGTATTGTATTCTATATCATTAGTTGCATGTGCTAGGTTATCCATAAGAAAAATGTCTGCATCATTATGGCTGTTGCTATTGTGAATATAGGGATTTCTTTGACTGGGTTGCATAGAAGATGCTCGGTATTGTTGCTGTTTCTGCTGACGATTTGTAGTTGTTTGTGATCTATCAATTTCTTCTGTCCATTTTCTATCTGTATGTTCACCAAATGGAGACTTAACAATAGATGAATAATGTTCCCCTTTCACAGAGCCTCGCAAGTATTGCCTCAATAATTCATAATCGGGTTCTTCAGAAAATTTGAGATTTCGAGCATATTCCATGTATTCTAAAATGCCTTGAGGTAAACCTCCACAAAGATCACACAAAAAGGTATCTTGCTTTATTTGTTTCATTCTATCCCAACCGGCACGAGAGTTGCGAGCTTGAATGCCCGTCCACGGCAAGGTACCAAGTATTAAATCCAATAATAAATAACCAATACTTTCTATATCATCACGGGGTGAATGCGGTTTACCACGGTGAATATTCAAGGATGCATATCGAGCAGTACCAGCTTTGTTTTTGTAGTGTTTCTTTGTATCTGGATAGGGCTTGCCTGTATCAGGATTTTTCCACCATGTTGTTAAACCAAAGTCAACTAGGTATAATTTTGGATGAGGCATATTCCATTTTTGGAATACTTCATCACAACTTGGGTAACGGTATTGGATAACTGACATATCATGACTATCAGATAATTCAATCATCTCTGGTTCCGGTAAAATGCAATGAAAGGGAAGTAAAAAGTTGTCTGGTTTGATGTCTCTGTAGACAAGACCTTTTTTGTGAATGTGTTCCATGATGGAAACCTGGTTTCGTGTTCATTTAGCATACAAAGCATCATATTCATTTAATGTTTTCTTACTATTTGACACCCAAAATCAACAACCACATTAATTGGAAACTTCATGGTTACTTCTCTCAACTGATTTAAGTTTGGCCCAAGCAAATCAATAACAATACAATCAAATTTATCATGTTGTCCGTACCAGTGACATTGTGGAATACCGGCTATAACAAAAATCCTCAGGTAAGAAGTAGAGCATTGTAAAAATAAAAATAAAAATAAAAAAAACTTACGACAACCTGCAAGGACATTGTATATATCATTTTCGTGTTTGATTTGAGGACGTCTCATTTTTAGTGGTTCTCTTTTAATTGCATATTTCCTTCTAGTATCAATATTCTCAGCTAAAGAAAAGAGCATACTAAGGCTGACAGTTTACATATAAATGCACCTTCCTATACCTTCAAACACCTCACCAAATGAACCTACTCCAATTCTTTCAAGTACGATCCACTGGTTAGCAATGATGACATCTTGGCTTTCACTGCTTAAATCTGTGCGAGTACTGTCAAATGAGGTACGCTCTGTGCTTAAAGTGTTTGTGTCTACAAGAGGTTTCGGCTCGATGAAATGAGAAACAGATTTCTTTTTCTGGTTAAATGGTCGTCTAATGTGGTATGGGCTACTAGACATTAAATAACAGAGAAAAAAGGGGGGAAAGAGGTTTTATATGAAATGCTGTAAATTCATTAACTTGTTTATCAAAGAAATAGTATGCTTTTTATGGCGCTTGTGTTGTTTTGCAATTTTTTTATTTGTCGGGGTTTGCATTTTGTTTTTGCATGGTTAAGGGAAAAAAGGGCTTGAAGAAAAAAAAGGAGAACGAAGGTTGGGGCTTCATCTATTAGTTTGAGGTACTATTTTTTTTCATATGAAATAGAGTTGGATAACAAGAAAGTGGCTTTCACCCTTTTTTAAATAGAACAGAACATCCCTTTAATTATCTCCTCACTTTATGTATAAATTCCTTTATTTCTCTCTTTTATATTCTATTACTTTTTCTTTTTATTATTAACTATATCAGCTACATATAATGCTTCATATTCAAGAATCTTTTGCTCACAACTCGAGCTTACTCATGTCACCACCGATCACTGTTGTTGTACAACCCCAACCCAGTACATCATCTAGAACAAACAAGGTTGCTGAACAATTGAACTATAAACTTGATGTAACCCAAAAAGAGATTGCTTCTATTCGAAACCAAGTAAGATCCCTAAAAAAAGTTTTGTTATCGTTCAGCGATTTAAAATACTGCTTCTTGTAGTTGGAAACAATTCGTCAAACCAAAGCACAAAACGAGAAGGATACACAATACTACACTAGTTCTAATAAAATACTCCGGACCCGGATTAAGGAAATTATGCAGGCACTTGAGTCCAAACAAAAATCACTGGATGAAACAAAGCGAGCCTCGAGTGAGCTTGAGTTAAAAGTAAAACAACTGAAGGACGAAGCCTTAGCTTCTCGACGTCAACTTGAAGATTTGAGAAGAAGAGAACAAGTATTGGAGCATGATCGTGATGTCGCAGTCAAGGAAAGAAACCAACTAAAGCACAAACATAACCTCTTGGGAGACTCTATTGAGCAACTCCGTGACCGATGCGAAAGAGAAATGACATTACTTCAAAAGGATCACTCGCTGTTGGTTGAACAAGCAAAATACATTAAAGAAAGAAATGATTTGATGATGGAGTTGGTTTATATAAAGTTAAAACAACGTCGCCAACAGACAGACAATATTGCATTAATGAAAAGGCAATTAAGGGCAAATACAGATACTTTTGTTGATTATGTAAAATCACTTTTGGACACACTAAAGACAGATATTGAACGCTCTGCAGCTCAGACAAAAGATTGTGCTAGTGCTTCCGTACAGTGTAGTGGAGAGGTCAATGGTTTACTCACGAGGATGAGGACAATCGCAGCTGAAATCACCGCTTCTGAAATATAAAAAAATACATTTTACTCCTATAACTAATTCCTTATATTCTCCCCTCTTTTTTTTTTCTCCTCAATTATTAAAAAAAAAAAGGAGAAAAAGAGGGATAAGATAATACACTCTTTAATAATAAATAATGTCTGGGTAAACATTTTTGAATTTTTTAATAGTTCCAAAAGAAAAAAAAAAAAAAAAAAAAAAAAAGGGCAAGAAAGTCAGATAGAATCTGAGCATATTTGTACCACAAAAATGGATACTGCTTTAAATCAAAACAATGTTTATTTTTTCATTTCTTTCCGTCCCTTTTCTTTTGTATTTGAACTCTTCACCAACAAAATAAAAAAAAAATGGATAATAACGCTGGCTCGGACTTGTCATGGTGGAATGTAGTTGAAGCATCTGTGTTTGTTTTTATTGCAGGTATTAAACAACACATAAAATTGTCTCAATTTTTTTTTGGTTTAATTCAATTTAAGCTTTTATTAGTTTAATACTTGGAATAAAGCTCGAATTACCATTAGTTATATCCGGAGTGAGATGTGTTGTTCAGTTATCATTGATGGTATTCCAAAAAAAGAAAGAATTTTACAAAAAAAAAAGAAAAGAAAAAGCAAGGGACTGACGGAGATTGTGTAGGGTTTTGTATTAGATGATGTACTAAAAACCGAACACATGAGTGTCATTGTTATTATGTCTAGTGAGTTAGAGTAAATTAGTTGTTTTATTAGATTAAATGATTAAAGGGTAGTTAGTTGTATTGGTTTTATTAGGATCTTATGAGATTGTTTTCAACAGGACAAAAAAGTCGTTTAAAAGAATGGTAATAAAGAAAGAAAAAAAAAAAACTTTGTCAGATTGAATAACATATAAAACAGTTTCCTATTATGTTTTTCATTTTATTTAGTAGCAACATGTTGGTTACATACCTGGGTACTGCAGTTATATTACAAGTCAATCCTTTCTGGGACCCATCAACATTTGTACCTGTGATAGGTATGTTATTAGGTAATTCCATGACAAGTGTTGCAATGGCTACAGAACGATGCCTGGATCAATTCAAGTAAGTAAAAGAATGATTTACATGGATTTAATGTTTACTAAAAACGCGTTTGCACACATTAGAGTTCATGCACCTATGCTTGAAACGAGATTAGCCTATGGAGCTAGTAGATATGAGGCATCTTTACCGCTGGCGGTAGAAGCTATTAGGATCGCTCTGCTTCCCGTAATAACACAGCTTAGTGTGATGGGTATGATCAATATTCCAGGAATGATGACAGGTCAGATTATGGCTGGTACACCTATGATGCAGGCTGTTATATATCAACAGTGTATCATGTTTATGATTGCTGCAAGTAGTGTTTTAGGAGTAATCATGGCTGTCACAGTAAAGAGATAAAATAAACAAAGAGGTTCATAGACTGACTTGTACACATTATTATTAGGCTTGCATGTCGGTACTTATAGATGAAGATCAAGTAATGCGGCATGATAGAATTTACGATCACAAACCGTTCAGCTCGAGCTTTAGACAATTCAAAGACAAATTGTTACTCATCAGGCTTTACTGTCGCAAACTTAGATCAAATAAGATAGTGAATGATTTTGTAGCATAAATACTCTCTTATCGATGTATCTATATAATATATGACTGTCAAAGCAAATTTTTACATTTTAACATCCTTAATGCAACCTTTCAAAAAAAAAGGGACGTATGCATATTTGTTTCTTTCCTTTAAGCTTTATACAAATCAGATACTTTTTCATAGATAATCTGTAATTCTATAAAAATGATCATGTTTTTTATGCTATCGCTCAAATTATAGGCTTTTCAGAAGATAAAAAGCTCGTTGATTAAAGCAAGTAGAGTTTTACATTTTGCATTAAAAAAAGGCACCATGAAAGAAAGTATTTATCACTTTCATTCAAATAGGGTTAATATATTTAATAGGAAAGGTTACTTTAGTAGTCTCTGTAAATTGCCTGACATAACATTATGAATTATGAGTAGAATCTATCTTCACATTTGTTACAAATTAACTATCATAAGGTGTTACAACCGATAAAGGGATACCCCAAGCATCATACTGTTTAATCAGAGTTGCACCAACACAGGCCTTCCTCGGAAATTATCTAAAGTAGTGCAAATTTGATGGTTAGTATAAATACCAAATGACTGTTAATGTACAACTAAGCAAAGCTAGAGTGGAAGGGTATATAAAAAAGCACATTATACATCATTTATTGTCTGAATTTAAAATGGCTAGTAGGATTTCTTCATTTTTATAACCTTAAATTATATGTATGAGACCATTGCTCAAAACTATCACTTTCTTTTAAGTATATAGGGTATCATTTAAGTCAAAGGGAATGCCTTATTAATTGTGCCTGGTAACTAAATTATGCAGACAAATGCGTGTTGACTGAGATTAAATATCAATACAATCAAATGGTCAAGTGTATTGAACTGTGTTTTCCAAGTATTTAAGAAACATTTATTATGCGCTCGCTTAATAGTAAAGCTTAATGTTAGGATAGACGCGTCTAATGCACACGGCTTACGAGTAGAAAACAAAGACCATAAAACCCCCTTTTTTTTTCAGCAAGGCACACACCATTATAAGCGTTAAGTAAAGTACAATCAGTTTTTTTTATCCGAAATAAAAACTCGCTGTTTGTAAAAAAAAAAAAAAAAAAAGGAAAAAAAAACCAATATAGGGCAATTGCCATTTAGGAAATGATCAATAGCTTCAAACGGAAATAACAAAATTCATTTAAGTTGTTTCTTTCTTTTTTGTTGATTTAAATGATTATTTGCTCTAAAATTTTTCAAACAGAAGCAAAAGATAAGCTATTATTACATGATTAAAAGCAATTTACCTGATTTTAAATCCTTGTTAAATGAAAGTTGTAGTTTTTATTTTCAGTGAACGCCTTTCGGAAAAACCAAGTTTGCTAGGTCATCTGAAATTTATGCTACAGATATTGGGTTTGTGTTATATAAAGGAATGATATGTAGTAAGTATAGTAACCTTCATATCATCCAATTACATAATAGATTTTAGTACAAGAAACTACCTTTACGTTCATACAACCGTATTGATTTATTCTTCAAGAAAAGATATGCACATAAAGTGGCTGCGAAAAAAAAAAAAAAAAAAAAGAATATTATATAAAACACTTAAGGACTATCTATGTTAAAGTGTACTTTATAATGAACGCAGTATGAATGATCCTACTTATTAAGTTCCTCAAATAGTAACAGCTTGACATTTTTAGATATAAACAATCTTCTAAACATCTCGATGATCGGCTTTGATAGACAGCAAGACATGACTCCTTTGAAGCTTTGGGAAATGATTTCTATACAAATCTCTGTGAAAATTTTCAAACTGAGAGTGTACAAGCTATAGTGCTGCAATAGTTGATAGATAAATATGTTGTAACTTAATGCTTGTATTTAAATAAAAATAATAACTTTTTTATACAATTATCTCATAAAGCCTATATTGCGAACGTGAGATAAAGATGGCAGAGACCAGAGGAAATGAATCTCGATTGGATATAAGATCTTCCTTATGTAAAGCATACTTAAAAGGAAGTGTCTATCTTTGATAAAGTGTGTGAATCAATCTTTCTGACCGAGAGTCGGGGAAAAAATCTCATCACTGCAGCAGTAAATGACGATAAGGGCTTTAGGTTTCCGATGAGATACTATCAAATTCTGGGTTTTATTATTTTTTTTGTATATTATTTCCAGAAATTAAAGTTGCATTTTGTAAAATTTTATAATACAATTTATATGTAATTGCGACAAGTCACAGCAACATTAAGTACCAGAAAGACTCACACTATTACTTGGGTAACCAATTCAACAGCTTGATACCAGGATCAACAGGAGGAGGAGGGCATTTATCATGAAAATAATAATCCAGTTCATGGAGAATCGTACATAGGATAGGCCATAGAGTAAACCAGCTATGAGAATCTGTAGGACGAGTTTTATGTAATGGTAGCAAATTAAGAAGGAAATAGATTGGATCTTCAATTGAGCGAGGCAAGTACAGACGATGATGAACATGTAGACAGTCAAAAGCATATCGACGACTCCAGTTATGATAAGGATGGAAGATGCATTCTTTAGGTTTACCACCAGGTAGCCAACCAAGACGCCAGCGAAGAACACGACTACGTTCAGAACAAGTCATCGGTAACCAAAGGATAGGATCCACTTGTATAGTAGGGCGAGTAGAGGTTAACAGGATGGAATCAGAGTTATTATATAGATTTTGAAATTGATCAGCTAAGAATTTGGTGCGAAGAGAGAGAAATTTCTTTTTATCTAAAGTATCAAGGATTGGCCCACAGAGAGATTTCCACATTGGAGTATTAGCCAGTTTGTACCAGTGAGAGCGGCTAGTTGAAGATTGAATATATGGCAGCAGATGAGCAAGAAGAGTATCATCAGGTAAATGAGTACTACGAAAAAGATACTGGGCTTGAAGGACTGCAACACGAGTTCGCATCGATGAGAGATTGACCAGGTGAGATACAATGGGTGCAGTGGCTCCGCCCGCATTTCAGGTTCAGACAAGTGTGAAAATCATTTCAGACGAACTGATGTAAATTGCTAATATCTTTTGTATTTTCGTGACAAGTCACTGTTTCATGCACTTGCATCGCTTTTAATCCTTATACTCTTAGATGAGTTTTAATAAACATTAAAATTTTAATCCGTAAAAAGAAGCTTGTATCCGTTGTGTCTTACAGAAGTCGCATACTCTTCTAAAATTCCAATTTTGTAAAACTAATGTACTACTATTGAATTAGGCATAAGCAATGAAGATTAAAAACACCACGCTATGATACAACTCTCTCAATAACATTCAGCTTTTACTTTAACATAGGCCTCATACTGGTACATATTAAGCTAAAAGTAATAAAAAGAAAGAAATGCTATATTTGTGATACATGTAGTAAGGATCCCATATATTTTAGCAATCTGAGTGAAAATTTATTCAAAATGAGTATAAATTTGTCAGCAAAAAGCTTTTCTCCTCTTCTTTATCATTTTTTCATCATGTCGGGATCGATACGTTTACCAAATGATGATAAAAATGGATACTTCAAAAAAGCACGTAACTGGCTTAAAAATCAATGGAATAGCGAGCCTAATGAAAGATCACCTTTATTAAATGATCAACAAGAATCTAAAAGAAAAACAAAATTCAGAGTCATCTTTTCATCTATTTCTCTTTTGATTGCCCTCATTATCTTAGGATTGACCATCAGATATTGGTTCAAACATCATGACAAAGAAGTAGACGGTAAGAATACAAACAAAGCGCGAAATATATTAACAATTGAATAGATGGTACACCACCTCCAAACCGGAATTTTTTGACACCAACCGAACAAGAATTTCTTGATTTACCCTCTAACACAAGTGTGCGTGAATATCTTAAGATCTATACGTCCAAAGCACATCTAGCTGGCACGCCCAATGATCAAGAACAGGCCGAGTGGACTCGTGATCAATTTCAGTCCTTTGGCTTAAACGCAACGATTGATACCTACTGGCCACTGTTGAACTATCCTATTTCACACCGATTTGCCATCATCTCTGGACCAGAGCACTTACAATATGAAGCTAAATTACGCGAGGATCCAGTTGAAGAAGATGAAACCAGCAAAGACCCAGATGTGATACCCACTTTCCACGGTTATTCCAAAAATGGTACTGCAACTGGCCGCGTGGTCTATGCCAATTATGGCCGTATAGAAGACTTCCAGTTCTTGAAAGATCATGGCATTGATTTAAACGGTACTATTGCCCTTGTTCGTTATGGAGGCTCATTTCGTGGCTTGAAGGTGAAAGCAGCCGAGGTTTTTGGATGTAGTGGTGTTTTGATTTATTCAGATCCTATTGATGATGGACCACTTAATAAAGAAGAGCTTCCTAAATCTTACCCTGATGGTCCCTGGCGTTCTCAGAGTTCAGCCCAACGAGGCTCTGTTCAGTATCTTTCCTTAATCGCTGGTGATCCACTGACACCTGGCT
Source organism: Rhizopus arrhizus (assembly GCA_024220505.1). NCBI lineage: Eukaryota > Fungi > Mucoromycota > Mucoromycetes > Mucorales > Rhizopodaceae > Rhizopus > Rhizopus arrhizus. The sequence continues at coordinate 50,066 of JAKZZE010000011.1, forward strand.
ACCCTGCTTTAGAAAACGCGACACGTATTGACCCAGAAGATTCTCCCGGCTTAGCTAAGATTCCTTCCTTGCCTCTCTCTTGGGAGGATGCATTGCCTATTTTGAAGGCCACCCAAGGACATGGTGTCCGCGCTGATAAAGACTGGACTGGTGGGCTTGAAGGTGTGGATTATTTCTCTGGTCCCACTGAAGGTGAAGCTGTATTGGTGAATCATATCGAAAACAAAATTACGCCTATCTGGAATGTTATTGCTCGTATTGAAGGAGCAGAAGAGCCAAAAAGAGCGATTGTTCTGGGCAACCATCGTGATGCTTGGGTCTATGGTGCTGTTGATCCCTCTTCCGGATCCGCTGCCATGTTGGAACTTGCTCGTGCCTTTGGTCAGCTCTTAAAGAGCGGATGGCGTCCACGCCGTACAATCATTTTAGCTTCCTGGGATGCTGAGGAATATGGCCTGGTAGGCTCTACCGAATGGGTTGAAGAGAATAAGGATTGGCTGAATGAGCAAGCTGTTGTTTATATCAATGTTGATACTGCTGTTAGTGGTCCTCACTTTGATACTAGCGCATCACCTACTCTTAACCGTTTGCTGTACGATATCACCTCACTTGTGGAGGATCCTCGCACAGGTGGCTCTGTTTATGATGCGTGGAGTGCTGATTACAAGCTCTCTGGCAATCAACGACCACCAGTGGGTCAATTGGGGTCTGGATCTGACTTTGTTGCCTTTATGGATCATGTTGGTATCGCTAGTATCGACTTAGCCTTTAGTGGTAACTATGGTGTTTATCATAGCAACTATGACAGTTTCCATTGGATGGAAAAGTTTGGTGACCCTGATTTCCGATACCATCAAACAATGGTCAAAATCTGGGGGCTTCTCGCCTTACGACTCTCAGAAAGTCTTATTTTACCTCTTCACCCAGCAGATTATGCTGCAGAGCTGAACAAGTATGTCAATAACTTGAGCACCTACACATCCTCTTTGAATTCTTTGCCTGATGCCGTAGATAAACTAGAACGCACCGCAACTCGATTCGAGCGTCGCTTGGAACGTCTTGCTGGCCGTCTTGCCAAATACGATGATTTGGATGACGTTCCTGCTCACTTAATACAACGTCTGGAAAAAGCCAATAAGCGCCTGACCTACTTTGAAAGAGGATTTATTGACCCTGAAGGTATTCCAGGTCGTACGTGGTTCAAGCATGTAGTATATGCACCTGGACTTTGGACTGGCTATTCTTCTCAAGTGTTTCCTGCTATTATGGATAGTATCAATGCTAAAGATGATAAACTTGTGGCTCATACTGAGACAAGAGCAGCCAAAAGTATTGAAAAGGCTGCAGAGTATTTAAAAACGAAATAAATTATTATTTATTATTATAAAAAGTAAAGGTTATGATTTTTCACGAACGGTGGATGGCTCACCGTGTAATAATAAGTTATGTCCCTCATCTGTTAATTGAAGTTTAAAGAGCATTCGGTACTTGTTATTTTCAGGGTCCACCATAGATCCAAATATCAGTGCAAGTTCTGCCTTGTGTCCATTGTTTAAACATTTCATTTGTGCGCCTAGTATGATTTGTTCAATGGTACCCTACATAAAACGCTTTAGCCTTGTGTACGATATACATTATAAAAAGGGAAACGTACGGTAAAAACATTACGAATTTCAATAAATGAAGAATGAAAAGCAATAACGAATGGGTATGAAAATGCAAAGAATTCAGGGCTTCCTTCCCATTCAATCAAAAACTTTTTAAATAGCCGATTGCCTTTACTATCTATATAAAATGCATATTCTACAGATGTGAAATTAATAAGACATTATATAAACAAAAATAAAGCTTACCGTCATAGCATACAAAATAATGATTTCTAGGTGTTCTGAATATTGCAATACGTTTTATAGATTGTCGTAAATTTAGTGATGTAGGCTCTTTTTCTCTTTCAATGATAAATGAAAGGCTTTTATCAGCTGGATTGAGTAATTCTACAATAATAGTCAAAAAAAAAATTGACTTAAGGTAACAACAGCTTACGTTGAGGTTGATCTGTTCTCATGTCTATTAAGATAACACCTCTAGAAGTAGTAATCAACATCATGGTTGCTGACAATTCTACAGCATATGCCTCACAAGGAACATAACAATCCTTAATCTTTCTTAAATTCGATTCGTTCATTGAATTTGATTGACGCAAAGCTAGTAATGTATTCATCAAACTGCGTCTTTTCCCACTTGTACTGCTATTGTTGTTATGCTGATGTGCTGTTGCAACAATAATTTCTTTCTTGATTGGTTCATATGCAGATATAACAGAATGAAGGGTAGATATTTTAGGAATACAGACCATGGTTCTTTGTAAACATGTGCCCACATAAAAAAAAGGAACATGTGTCTGAATCAAGCGACCCAGCGGCTGAGATTCTGGCTTGTTATTAACAGCATCCAGTGGATATTCCCATAACATCCTATCTGCTAAGACTAAAAGTGTTTGTGTACTCTCAATCGCTTGGATTTGGGCGACTCGGTCAAGTGAGAGTATTTTATGTGGTTTTGACTGTTTGTAATTATGATGACCCACATAAACACCGTCATCCGCTGCCAGTAGATATTGTTGCCCACTATCTATAGAGAATAAGCAAATTGTGCAAATATCATAACGATAACCTTACTGAATGTAATAAAATGATTAATCTTGTTTGATTCTTGAAATGCATGTTCTTTAAAGACTGGTACAGTCTTGAATATAGGTTTCTTTTTGTTCATATCTTCTTGATGAGCCTTGATCTTGTCAATCCACGTCTTTCTTACAGCAGCAGAAGAAGCAAAAAGAGTAAGCTGAATAGAATCTCTGCCCAAATGTTGAAAAGAGATTGGATAACATGAATCCTCATTGCTACTATTTAAATAAGAGTTAAGGTCAGTGGACGCTCTGACATGAATACCAGCTCCACCAGTGGATGCAACCATCATTGTATTGTTGGGATTATTGTTTGTCAAATAAGGTAATACGATCGAATTCGATCTTTTATTGCTATTGTGTATGGATGGGTCATACTTTGGTATATACGCGTGCAAAAGTTCTATTGGGATGGGCTTCTTTTGCATCACATATTTTTCTACACCATTTGACATTTTGAGCTTAGCAACGCATAAATAATGATCAAATAAGATGATTTGATACTCAACAGAGTCGGCTTGAGCTGTTTTTTTTAATGTTCCTTGCTTAATAATTGAGCGATTTTTTGCTAATAAATCAAGATCCTTTGTCTGTGTTAATATGCTTATTTTGAAGAGAATGAATCATATCGAACTTACAGTTTCGTCTGTTTTGTATTTAAATGACAGGTTATAATGTATTCTTTCCAAATCAAATCGAGTCTTTGCTTGTCCAGTTTCAAAATTAACTCGAGACAAGAACTGTTTAATGATACTGATGGCCTTTGGTAAATATTGTTTATCAGGATGCCCATCTGGTGTATGTTTTAATATTTCATTGAACAATAAAGTATATCTTCCTAATCGAGTTGTTGGTTTTGTAAGATATCCATTTAATTCGAGCTTTAAAGAACTAGGATGCCTTTCGGTTGCCTAATCGCCTTCTGTTAGGTATAATGTATATATAAAATAGTATGATACTTGCCTGTACAAAAGCTTCAAAGTTCGAATTGATATATTTTTCGCTCTCTAATGTAAACCTGGCCTCGTGTTGCTTTGAACCATAAGCAATATAGGGCTCAAAATCAATAACAAAGTCCAGCAAGATATCACCAATTTGATAAATAATTGGATTTTCATCTTGTCTTGATTTAAGTGCATTTAATAATCGAATATTGATTTCATAGATGGACGCAATATTTCTAAATACTTTGTGGATAAACGACTCTCTTCTTGATGTTGGAATAATGGGCCTTTCCCTCAATGGTTTAATCCACACCTACCCATATATATAATCATATTAGTAATAGTAATAAGAAAGATTCAAGTTGTTTACAGTCTGTAAATAACCCAAACTCAAAACGTAGTCTTCTTCTGTGTAAATTAATTCATACAAATTCTCCTGTCTTTTACGCTCTATCTTTGGTATTGAATTATATGTTTCTTTGTCAATCCTATTTGCCCATAATCGGTCATCATCATGTTGATTAGGGTATTGTTGTGAGCTTTTGAATTTTACGTTTTTCTTTTCTTGTTCTTCACTATAGTGGAACTATACCAAATATATGTTATTTTCTTGAGTTGATTTTTGTAATACTTTGCATAAGTGTACTTGTGGTATCCTTTTTGGACATGTTGGACTATAACAGGGTTTTTTACTCCAACATGTAGGTGAGTAGCAAAAAGTAAGTTCAGTTAATACACCGTTGGGTATACTATCATTGATAACTAGTTCAGAAGTAGTTGATTCTATTTCACTCATGCTGTCATTATTCTGATATATAATGGTTTGATTAGAAAATTCATATAAATAATGGATAGAATCCACAAGCTGTGTTTCATAGCAAACATCATGAAAGACTCTTTGTGAAGCAAGAGCCTTTCCAACTCGAGTAGCCAATTTTCTATCTTTTGCTTGTAATATCAAAGCAATCTTGTCCTAAACAGCATATTATTAGTAATAATAATATAGTACATTATATAGTAATACGCACAACTACTTCTTTACCATGAAAGGTATTTTTATATTCAATATCATTTTTGATATGATCTGACACTGTAATAAGTTGTTTTAATTCATATACTATTTTTGATATAAATGCTGGATAAATGCTAAGAGTTCTTTCTATCTTTGCTGTTGGTGTCCCGTAAGCAAAACTGTTTGAACGTTGTGCCATAACGTCTTCTGGGTCTATATTAAAAAAGTCAAAAAAGGGGAAAAACAAAAAAATAAATAAAAATAAAAAAAAAATTTATAAACATCAATAGTTTTTATTTTTATTTTTATTTGTATTTTTTTTTTAGCTCAAACTTGATAATGTAACATTCATTATATCTTCAGCTAATAAACTCAAAGTTTCTTGCTCTTTTTCACTTGAAACCATTTTACTTCTCCTTAAAAAAAAAAAAAGACAGAAACATAGCGTTTTAGAGAGATATTTATAATTTTTGTTATCGGACAATAGAATAGTCTTATTTATTTTCCAAATTTGTCATCATTCGCAAAAACTTCTCTGAACCCTCAGCTGCTTGTGCTTCCTACTATCTGGCGTGCCTATTGGAGATTTACTATTGATGGCTTTCCTTTTATTGATAAACAACTGATCACTGGTGCTATTTTGCAGTTTGCCACCTTCAAATAGGGCAGACTCGATCTCGAATAGCATGTTCAATCACTTGCACTCTATTTCTTTTTGGTCCGCACCGCTCTCAAACGTGTAACTCCTATTATATTTTATAAATAAAAATATATTTATTTACAAAAAAAATTAGTCAAAGAAGGCTAACAATGGTGTATGCCTTGCGGCACCTGAATAAAATCCTCCTTCTACAGAAAGAAAAAATATGAGTCCATGAAGATAACGAATAGCGATTTTTCAGAATAACCAAAGCTTTTTATTGATATTAAAAATAAAACAGCTGATGTTATTCAATCAAAAGGATCAAATACAAACAAATTTAAAAAATTAATATTTGGAAGTTAATTTGATATTCCAAGTACCTCTTCTTTTAGTTATATCACCTAAACAAAATACTTTCAAATGCACCGCGAGATATTAATATTCGACCGTTTTTATTGTGTCGGCCAAATAAAAAATAAATGAATTAATTAATCACCATGTGTATTAATAAGGACATGACTGAAAAGCATTCAACAGTGATCCCTTCATTGTTTCATGATGTATCTTATACATGGTCAACATTTTCTATACGGGTTTTGCAAACAAGCAACTATTTGACTTTTACTTGCAAAAGAAAATATTGCTTCTATTGCTGGCTACATTCGAGTAAAAAAAAATTATGGAACAATAACAAAAAAAAGACCGTGCGAGTAAACATATAGTTATATGATTATATATAAACTCAATCTAAAAAGGTTGACTGTTGATAAGATTAATGCAAGCAGTAATGAGCTCATAATACAAGGGGGAACAAAGTTACACTACTTCATGTTTCATAAACAAGTATGATCGAAGAAAATGCACTCCATTTTAACTGTCTACATGTGAAACCTCAATCCAAAAAAATGGATTTTATATTTCCTTACTTTGTACAATAAATAACCTTTTTCTTTTCTTTTTTTAAAAGCGATAACAATAACAACGCGAGTTCATGTACACGCACACACACATAATCTTAATTGCTGACAAAAAAGTTAAATTAAAAAAAAAAAAATTCTGTACTTTCTCCAGATCTTCCTGACATTCTTTTCTTTTTTGGATCCCGAAATGTTTAATAGAAAAAAAAGAGAGAAGAGATTTCTCTTTACATTTTCTCTCTTTTACTTGCACTATGTCATCCGAGTAAATAATTAGAATGTAGAGTTGATTTGATTAATAAAAGGAAAAAATAGACTTATAGAAAAAAAGCTATATCTAATACAGCATACTTCAACATTCAATACAATACATATTATAGCGGCTGTTTTGGGTATCGTGGGTGCAATTATAGTTGGACTAAGTATATGTTTTGTGTGTAAAAGAAAGAAAAGACATATAGAAAAGCAAACACCCTGTGAAAAACCAAATCCACTGGCTAATCATTTTGAAACCATGGAAATACCACCTCATGATTTTGTAACTATGGAGATACCCACACCTGCTATTCTTGTAGACAACCACAGTCCAATGATGCAGCAACATCAATTACAAATCAAATTACAACAACAACTTTACATACCTAATCACCATAATTCATTTCTACCACCACCACCTTATCATCCATGATTTATTATTTCACATGATACAACATTTTGTAGGGCTATTCATTCTTAATAATTGTTCTTCTGTATATCGTTTACCCGTCATTGCTTCTATATCCTCAATTGCCTGTTCCCTTTCATTCTCACGTCGCTTCATTTTGATCTCTTGTGGAAAATAAAGTTTTAAAAAGTTTTGTAAGCCTTCATCTAAATTATTTGCAGTCGCATCACTGACAGCAGTTGGATGTCGACATAGTGGACAGCTAGGCATTCGTTTCTTTTGTGCCTTAACTAAGCATCTCACGCAGAATACATGATCACATTCTAGGCGAATCGGACGCCAAGCGACGGACATACAGATAGGACAAGCTACAGTATTGATTTAGTGTCTTTGTCTTCCACATATTGTTTGGATGAGCTTACCGTAATCGTCTGGTTGTGGTATGATACTTGTTAATTTATCTGTAATGGAAGCATACAGCATCACTGCTAATTTGGAATCCAATAGCTGATCAACGGATACAAGTTGAGGAAACACATGGCTGGCTGATAACCCGCTCTGTTTATCATGCTTTTTTAGGATCTTACGCATTGCTGTCTGATTTAATAATTGATAATGCTTGACTGTGATTAGCTGAGTATTGAGTGCAATAAACTGTTCAAAGCATCGTTTTGATTCTTTGCTTTTCAATCGTTTGAGTTGATTCGTCTTGTTCAATTCATCAAGAAACCACTGCATTTGCCTTTTAGATTTATCCACATTGGTTGTATTTTGAAATATACAAGAGTCCATATAGACTGCAAAAATCTTACGCCAATGATACATGTCTTGCTGTGAAGGAGAGGCCTATCATAGTATGTTTGAGTATATGCACTTTTTTTACTGGCATTTATGTGAATATGTGTACCAGTCTAGTAAGCTCTGTTTGTAGTGTAACCACTTGGTTTTTAAATTTCTCTGCCGTCTCATCCTGTAATTTATGTGCTTCTGTCAATTCATTTAACAGCGTCTCAAAAAACTCATTGTCCTGCTCCAATTGAATCACAATCGATCTCCTTTGTTCATTCCCAGACTTTTCCTCCAATGTCATACTCAGCAATTCCTTCATGATATCTACTACGTCTTTTGATTGGTTAAATTTATTTATCGAGAAAACGTCTTTATTGCTATAACTGGTCTTGTACTCCAGCTTGGGTCTACTTGTTCTCAATCGAGACAAAATTTCTTCTTGAGCCTCGTTTGTGTCATATGTGAACTCAATATTTGGTTTCACGTGAGGTGGTTCCCCTAGCAAGATATTGGCATACACATACAAACTAATTCCTGTGCAAATGTTTACCAGTAAAGTAATATTTTATATTTTTATCATTTTGTAATAAAGAAACGGATAATCCTCTACTTTCAATCTCTTGAGTGACTTTGTTGATCAATTTCTTTAACGATTTATATTGAATGAGATAAGGTCTCCACTCTAAAGGAATATTTTCTGATTCTGTTTCTAGTTGTTTAGCAAACTTCATTAATATGGAATGTGTACAAAAAGTAAATAAAAAATAAAAAATAAAAAAAAATATTTTTTTATACATTTTTATTCCCAAACTTGACATTTGTGTTCAGGGTTCATGAAGGAACCTGATTTACATGAAAATGTTTTTGAGAAATGATGTGAGTTCATTAATGGAACATTCACTCTGTATTGATCGGGCGCTTTATTCTTATTTATTAGCTATTTAGTATTAGCAATCATTTTATTATGGTTACTGTGTGATCACTAACCTGGTATTCTCTGGTACTTTTACTACATTTCATTCTAGCAAACTGGATATAAAACAATTGCTCTTTTGTCCAATGATCCAGTCCAGGTATCGTTATATTCTCTGTCGAATCATAAAGCATCAGGGCACCATTGTCTGCAAAATTATTGTTCCATGTTTGATCTCCGTCAAGTCCAAATGTTTCGTATTGTGAAATCAAACAACTTGATTCATCATTTTTCCACCAATCACCTAGCAATCCCTTTTCATTGTATCTTTTACCTACTTGATCGAATCCATGCTATAGCGGAAATGTAAGCATGTACATCTACATCTACATAAAACGTGATTCAATGTTACCATAACAGCCTGGCCTATCATCCAGCCCAATGTGCCTTGATACAAATACTCTGGCCCTTGGACATCAAAATAAGGAAACTGTAATACTCCAGCTGGGATAATTACTTGATTGTATTCGTATCTATACAACACCTCAGTAGATGTTGGATTAAACACAGGCGGCTTCACTTGATTTTGCTTCAGCTCTTTCCACATTTGTTTTACAGCTTGCATTTTAACACTTTTCACGTTATCAAACAAACTCGCCTCGCGATCCGTCTGAACCTCACCATAGTATTCTGTCAAGGACAAGACGGACATGATATCAAGTGAGGCATGTGTTGCATAGCCAATCTCAAATTGCATACCTCGCAATTTCTTGATTATTCTCTCATTTGTCATTTTCTCTTGAAGCCTGCTCACAATCTTTTGGGCCATCCAATCCACCTGTTCAATCGCGGGGTGTGTGTCTAATACGAAATATCTACCTAACAAGGGTCCCATATAGCTATCTTGATCTATCAATGACAAACACGTCTCCCACCTTTCTGGTCTCGCATCCGGATTGATGCCCAGCTGGATCGCTTCCAATCGTTGCCTGTATTCTTTAAAGGATTCACCAAGTGTGTCAAGGTAAGTCCAGAGGGTACGCCAGACGAGGTACATTTGAAGTGTACGGCTGTTCACGGCCGTGCTTTCTTGTATCTTTTTCAATAAGGCACGATCAGCAAGAATAGGACGTTGTTGTCCGTGAGCCCATGTTGTCCAATCGATCCCAGGTGCTTCTTTTGCTAATTCCTCAGGCGTTTTCCATCGCTCCATTTGAGTGCTTTCCATTATCCATTGTTGTTCAAATTCAATAATACGTCTTGCTGTAGCTACAGAGCTCCATGATCTCCATCCAAATTCATTATCCTGTTTAAATACCAATTCCAATATTCCACTCACCACATGTAGATATCCCTCTCGATCATCACTCTGTGGCAGAGGAGCCGGTAACAGATGAACTGAAGGTTTACTTGGGTTGTCGAGTAAGTCAGGCCCTATCTTTACCTCAAACAAGCTCCAAACACCTCGATCCGCCAAGTATGCAATCGCATTGTTCAATCCCTTATTATCATGTCCTTCCAATGGAACCAGTCGTTGAATTTCTCGAAATATAGGATAAAGTACTTTCACACCTTCTTCGTGGCTGTTGAGGCAGGATTGGTAAATATCTGTCAGTTTATCGAATAACTGTCTATCCAAAATCTTGTCTGGATTGGGTAATGCGTTAGTTTCAGAGTGCGGATAAGGTGCTAAAAGAAGCTGGTGTAGTCGATATCTTATTGATTGCGTCGTTATCGAGGGTAAATTCACCACTGGCTGAGTGGAGGGTATCATGTGATTGTCAATCCATTTATTACAAGTGTAAGCATAAAAGTTTTGACAAGGATCAAGTGCCATATCAACATCCTACGTTTATAATTTATTATAAAGCACTTGGATTATTTCTTATTTACTTGTAATATATTAGCTGCTGTTTTGATACAACTAGATTCTAAACAAACCACCTTTACAAAAAAAAAAAAAAAAAAAAAAAAAAAAATAATCAATACACACGTCATATCATATTAATATATTACCTGCTTTGTAACATTATGGTGATGCTTAGGTGGGGAAATAATCACAGGTGGACCATGTCCAGTACTACTTCTTGCATATAAACCAACAAAAATAAACAATAGAATCAATAAAACAGAACTCACAAAAAACATGAGCTTTTCTAATGAACTGAAATGGCCAGGTTGAAGTGAACTGGGATACCGATAATAGGCGCCATAATGTTGTTCTTCTTCTTCTCGTGCTGTAGTCGAGTCTTGTGAGCTCACTGTTCTATTCCGTTTCAATAGAGGTGTATTCATGATAAAAAAAAAGAAAAAAAATGGAGGGAGTGTCTTTTTTTTTGTTTTCAAGTAAAACAAGTTACACCTTTTTCGGAAATTGATTGCATATATACAAAATTTCTAGATTGCAAGCTTACTTGGCTCACTTACGCAATCGTTTACAAAGACTCTTTATTCGAACAAGCCTTAAGCTTTGAATCAAAATAGCGGCAAAGCCCTTTGAGGTCTTCAAGATAGATATCATCACAAGCTGCAGCAATCCTTGAGTTCAGAACTTTTTCTTTTAAAAGTCTTTCTCGTTTGATTTTACTTTTAACTACAGACCTGAATTGTTCAATCGGATTGAGACCAGGAAAATACAGAGAAAAGTGTACATACCCATATTCACGGCTACAATCAATTTTACAAGTTGGTTAGAGCTGTGTATTGGTGCATTGTCCACAATAACATGATGCTCTGTAATTTGTTCGTGGCAATATAGCGCATCTAATGGGTCAGAAATGAAATTGAAGTAATGGCTTGCAATAGTCCAACAGTTTTCTTGGCCTTAGACTTTCTCCTGTAACCTTTCTCTTTTTTAAGGTCTCTGTACAGTAGGGCTGGTAAATTTTGTCGGCTTCAAGAAAGTAAATTTCGTTTAGCAAAAAATAAATGTCGTTTCCAGAAAAATGAATGCCACTAACCTAAATGAAAATTTCGTTTAATACATTTATTGTTGTCGCTTTGTACTTGATTTAATACAATACCTGTATTAAATGACCAAAGCGATAACTTTGGTGGTGAATTTTTTATGATTTTCCTGCTTTTGTTCTACTTAAAGATGGTCAGTCTAAAGGGTATTTTCTGGTGAAAAGGCTAGGACGTTCGCCAGTCTTTCTCAAACTATTTAAGATCTTGAGAAAATTCAATACGGCTCCTTGATCGCGATTCCAAAGTCTTATTTTTATTCCTGTGGTTTGTTGTTTAAGACATGAGAGACTCTTACACCTAGTACTATATTAGTTAGCAAGAATTAATCTAGTTTATTTTTTTCTTTGGATTACCTCAGCAAACCACTGAATAGCACGTTTGGCTTCTTTTTTCCGTTGGCAAGGGCGAGGGCTTGGCACGGTTTTGAATTTTTCTAATTCATTTTCACTGGTTGGGCAATGGGAAGACGTTTTATATTTATTGATTAAGTACCTGTTCATCTTTAACATCCTGATTAATCCCTTGCTTCTTGCCGGTTCTCGGTACTTGACGTTAGGGGCGGACCAATCTCCAAAAACTAAGACAGCATCTTGGCCAAACTTTGCTTTTAAGCTACGCACCAATTTTTAATCATTCTGGTCAAAGAAGAGTTCACTTGAAAACTTCAATTTTCGAAAAGGTAAAAGTTGTAGTTTTTCTAATGCTGTACTAATAGTCTCTTTGTAATTGCTTTGCTGTGGTCGTCTACACATCTCTTTTGCCAGCTCTAGAGCTTTGCTTTTCTCACTATCATCTAGTCTTTCTGAAATATGCTTTTGTTGTAACATTGTTTGTAGATAGATGGCATACAGTTGAGACTTTACAGAGCTATCAGTAGAGTAATTCTCAGGTTGAGGGAAAAAACCACGGATTCGTGCTATGAACAGATTTCCATAATACAAGTTACATTTTGATCGACTCGAAAGTCAAATTCGGATTCAAGGAAATATGTTTCTTTAGGCTTTGTTGTCTCGTTTCCATAATATTCATACAGAGTGATTTTTACTGATGCTCTTGTTTTAGTTTACTGTACAAACTTTTTCAAGCTTACAGAGTTGGATTCAGATCTATAAAGGATTGCTTCGGCTTTCTGATCCACAAAAGGTTGAGTTTGCTTTCTTAAAAATCTGAAGTGGCTCGAACATTTTGAACGGTTGTTCTTGGTAAATATAAGTGTTTGTTTTTCTTCAATAGTGCTGGTTTTTTCATGCAGTACATCAAGTCCCGCCTTCCAGAGTCTATCAAGACACACTTGCCTTCAGTGCTCTTTAAGTCGGCTTGACCTAGTCCTTCAATATGCTCTATTTGATTACTGTCCACTTTCTTTTCAGTGTTGGGTTTAGGCGACTTTCTACTTGTATCAGTGTTTTGCTTTATTATGGAGACACCGACTCCATCTGTTTCGAGAGTTCCTTGGAACAGCAAAGACTTTTGAAATCCTTGATACTTGAACGCCTTTTTATTTAGGTCCACGGCGGCACCCCATATCTCAAACTTACTCCCTGTTTTTGGATTCTTTTTGCTCTTGAGAACATGGTAATGGATTATTTTGCTATCCAACGTCATGTAGCAAGAAATAAAGATGGTACGTAGCGGAAAACAAGCAAACTGTTTTGTCTGTTCAGCTTCAGACAGTTCAGCAAGTCTGGAAAAGGCTTTAAAATGGTTTTTTGGACTAGCCATAGCGTCATAGTAAATTGAGTTCTTTTGAAAGGCGTAGTCCTCTGTGTAGCTAGAGAAAACCATTTAATCGCGTTCTTGATTGATCATTTAAAAGATCAGCTTCAGGCATCTCTTTTTTTGCGATGGCAAGCTTCACCTGATTGCAAGGTCGATAAATCTTCTTTCGGATAGCTGTTTTTATCGCTTTACTACTAGAATTGTTTGCTTGCATTTCTCCTCTGAGACTCTCTGCCTTTTCCTTCTTTTTAAATAACTTGTTTATCAAACCACGCAGCCTGTTTTCAAAATGAGCATTGATATTATTATAGTAGGCCGTTTGGATATTCGTACACTCATACAGGGCTATTTGTTGAGCATATGGTAAGTTTTGGGGAGTATAACCAGCGTCTTCAGAGTAAGCTTCTTTACATTTTGATATAAATCGCCTATAGTTCTTGGTCGTATCATTCAGTCTTGTGCTATTTTCACCCTTTGAGAGAACAAGACTTAGAAAAACTTCAAAGAAATCCTTTTTCACAAAGTTGTTCAACGTAAAATTTTCATTTACTGCCAGTTCTTGTAAATGTATATACTTTGTGAAGGCAAAGGTATATGTAACTAGTAAATTGGTAGTGTGAACCAAATCATACAATGACTGTAAATATGTTGGTTTCCAAATATTTTTTACAGTCGTTTTAATTGTCATCACATGCTTGCTTATCTTCTTAGAGACTTCTTTAATGTTACTTGCCTTGTCAACAGGCACAGGACAAAAACCTGACTTGACAGAAATTGCTGCTTACTTGAAAGCAGTTGGAACAGTTTTACTAGGCTTAGAGAAGTTAGACTTGTTTTAGAAGCAGTTGCGCTTGACTCTACAGCAGCAGAAGTTGATTTGGTGATACAAAAAGCAGACTTGGTTGATTCACCCAAAAGGTCTTTTAACAACAGGTGCATCAAAATTGTCACTGCTATATGCAAAATCATAGTCATCAAGAGTGATCTTATTGAACATGGTAGGTTCATCTGTTGTAGAGATACCAGTACTACTTGTAGTAGTAAATTCAGAATCTGTAGCTTTTCCTTTGCCTTTGAGCCTCTTTTGTGATCCACTCTGTGGAATACTTTCCCTACCTATGATGGGGTTTCATACGTTAGACTTACTGTTTGCCTAAATCAGGTTTGACAATGCAACTTACTTTTTCTTTTTCTAGCTGTTACAACGGGTTGAAAGTCGTCGTCTGAGTTGTCTTCTACATATAGTTCAAACGAGTCTACAATAGTATCGATTTTGTGATCAGTGACACTTCGATCCATTATTAGATATGGAGCCTACCGTTTTCGCTCTTAGATGACTTCTTTTGGTTTGAAGAGAATAAAGTATCCTTTTGCTTTCCTTTAATTTTCCAATGTGTTTTCACAAGTGAAATATATGAACAAAAAGAAAATGTGTCTCCAGAAATTGATTTAAATGTTAAAAAAAAGTACTCTCATCCCATTTGTATAGTTGTACCTTTTGCTACCGGTTTGTTGTTCTCGATGGTAATACTCTCCTCCACACCAGCGTACTCTATAGTAGGCTCTTCAATAATAATGTCGCCTGATCTTTGCTTTTTGCCTCCTGCAAGCTTTCTTCTTTTTTGTTTGGCTGTCTTTAATGCAGCCTCATCAATAAAAACGCAGTTCTTAGTGTAACCCAGATCCGAGCCTTTCCACTTTATGAACCACTCGTATCTCGTTTGCAAGTAATTGCCAGAGTTTCTTGTCATAGGGTCGAAGGTTGGTTTCTTTATTGAAATGAGCATGTTGTTTCTTAAGTGGTGGTTCATTTGAGACTTTGAAATTTTCAAGTCCTCAAACTGCGATTTTAGAGAATCAATAATGTCATCAGCACAAAGTTGTGAGTCATTTTCTACTATTTGTTGAGTGTGCTACTCATGCTCAGGAGTCAGTGAGTTGGGTCGGCCGGGATTTCTTTATAACTTTTTGTAAACTACCTTCCCAGTTTCTTGATAGTGTTTCCACCAGCACATAGCAGTACGAGGATTAATTCCAAGATCCTTTGCATGCAAATTCACTTTTCCTCTTTCCGTAAGACCCTCGATCATTCAGTCAATAAATATCTCTCTGGTTTGGTCGTTGTAGTCTTTGTAGACGCTGCTTTCTTGACCACTTCTATAGCCTTTTTTGTTGAATATTTTGCAGTAGTTTTTTTCTCTGCTGATTTGAGACTCAAATAGGACTTTTGGCTCAATATGATTCAAGCACTAAGTTTGGATCACTGATTTCGGTTAACACACCTTCCATCGGATCGAAGACTCTCTCTCCATCCTTATTGTAGATATTATTGTGTTCGTCTTCATAAAAAAATGTATTTTTTGCCATTTTATTCAATTGTTAGAGCGAAAGGAAAGAAATAAAGCTTTTACTTCATAGCCGACAATAATCCCTCAATAACGCCAATTTGACTTGGCCCAAAAAGACAAAGTAAAATTTTAAGGCCGACAATTATTTGCTAGCAAACTGCCAATCGTTTTTCAGATAAAATTTACCAGCCGCACTGTATAAGGAATACTCGTGAATCAGCCTACGATGAAAGAACGCACCCATATCTTACAAGCTAAGTTCTTGCTCCGTAGTACTAATACACCAGAGGATACCCTTATTTTTAGATTACTCCCATATATTCGCACCTCTTCAAACCAATCTCAATGGTACAAGCTCACCACTTCTCCACTCTGGCGTCGATGTAGGGATATTGATCCAAACCAACTTAATAAACGACAGTTTAAAACTATTTGTCAAGCTCACCTACAAGAAACTCTCGAAAAACGCCGTACCGATACCAATTCCATCCTCCTTTCCACTTGTCGCCCCCAATTGATTGTGGATCCCATCCTCTGGCTACCGATGTCCTATGTTGAACGTAGTCGCTTAATTCGCTGGCGTATGGGTTGGTTACCCGGTGGTAGACCAAAGCCGTGTATATACCACCCCCATGATCTACTTACTCGGTCACATGCTATTACTTGTCTAAATATGCATCGACGTCTTCAATTACCAAGCACTGTTACTGATCCTTTATCTTTTCTCCTGAATATCTTGCCCACTTCCAGGAAAAAGCCAACGACACAAAATCGATCGAAATATGCTGCTTGGTTTATACGTTGGCCAACCATTTGCCAAATTTTACATGAACTTGACTATCTTCACCATGACAAGATCGCTCCTGAGGTCCCACCCCTTGGCTCTAAACTCTTGCATTGGCTTGGCCCTAATTAATCTAGTATTGTTTGTTACTTTGTCTATCACCTCTTCCCTTCTTTACCCTTTTTCCCTTTTGCCTATCAAAAGGCTTTTAGCTCCCACCTAAATCTTGAACTGGCTCGGGCAATGCAATAATTTCATATTATTATGTGCTCAATTTGGGTCATTAAAATTTTACAATAAATACATTATTATTAAACGTATAAGGAATACTCACTTTTGGTCCATTCCGGACCAACACATGCGAGTCTCGTCTGTAAGATTTTTTTCTTTTCTCTGATCCGTGCATCTTATCCAATTTACTGATCGTCGGGACTTCGCCCCTATCCTATACGAGACTTCCCAATACTAAATTTTATTAATAAAAATGACCTAACAGCCCTTACAAAAAAAAAAAAGGAATACTCACTTTGATATTAATGATGCCATATGAAGCAATTGCACCTAATTTAGTGGTTTTAGCTCTTGTTTTGGGTTGAGCACTAACAGATCTAGTGCCTTTATGAGGCCATACCATAGTATAACTAAAGTTGATATGGAAAGCGTATTCATCAATAAAGATACAGTTGTTCTGATAGTCCATATCTGTGTGGATAAAATTGCTCGCCCGGTTGTATCTTGCATTAATGCTTTTTTCTGAGTTTCTATCAATAGGCTCAAAATGCGACTTCTTCATTGTTGAAGCGCAGTTTTAGGTAAACTTAAGGCTTGTTCGAATAAAGAATTTTTGTAAACGATTGCATAAGTGAGCCAATTAAGCTTGCAATCCGGAAATTTCATTTGTGAGGGTTGAAAATTTCTTTTGTGTTTTGATCATTCGTTTAGTTCCAAGATAGGAATAAATGTGAAAAGCTTGGAAGCAATGAAGTGATCGTTATAAGTCTTGCTGTTAAATCTAATCCACATTAAACAAAAGATGTGTAAAAAAGCAAATAAATTTCCATACACAATAGGATACCAAATATCAATACAAACCATCAAACAAAGCTGATCATAAAACTAATGATAGCAATAGAATTTGTCAACCCAAATGAACTCTCTCTTCCTCTTCTTTATGATTGTCATCATATTCATGAGTAATAGTGCATTATCATTCCTCAATCGTCGACAAGTAACTGAGCCTAATTTATATTTGGCTTAACAAGATACTCAGAGAGAGAGAGTCACTGAGGCAACTTAATCAGAACAAAGTCAACTTTTAGAACTGACTATTCTCATATCAAGAACATAATGATTAAGCTGTGTGATTATTGTGAATTATCATTCTTTCTTATCTAACCTTATCAGTCCACATAAAGTTACCCAAAAAATACTTTCCACGACCATTGTTTGTAGCAAAAGACTTGAATCAAATATACTTTTAGGTTTATAGTATGATTGAATGCATTATTATTTTTTTATTACTTGATAGTTTATTATATTTATGAAAGATAATATGATGCTTTATGTGAGTGATACTAATGGTACTAGTTTCTTCATCTTGCACAAATCGTTATATAATATCAAGTCAATCCAACGGAATAAAATAATTTTTCAGATAAAAAATGCTAAAATATAGCTTACAGATGTAATCCAAAAGGATATACGAGATATTTGAGAATATCTTAAATGATAGAGTAAATTCAATGATAAAAAAAAATCATCAAAAGGTAGTGCCAATTTATAAAAATTGAAAATAAAAAAGCGGGTTCGTCTTGATCCATTTTGCAGTTTGGTCACCTTCCAATTAGCGAATGGGTATAGTCAACCACTTCTCTCAAAATCCAACAATGACTTGACCTCTTCACACTGAAGGTTTATAAAACCTCTTTATACGCTGTCCTAAGAAATGGAGGGTTTGGTTAGATGTTTCACTTTTGTTAGTTCACATCTCAATTTTCATCAAGACGATATATGCCCGATCCTCTGGTCTTTTCAGTGGTTTACTTTTGTCGAGTACGCCGACCTCCGGTCTTTCAGCTACTGTATTTTTGTTGTCTGGTACACTCATCTGAGATTTGCTACTGACGGATTTCCTTTTATCGATAAAAACTGGTCACCAATGCTCTGTCGCAGTTTATCACCCTAAAAAAAGAGTAGATTCGAGCTTGACAGGTATGATCAATCCACTACACTCTATTTATTTTGATTCACACCGCTCTCAGATGTATAATTTCTTTCATGTCTATAAATATAAAATGTTCTATTTGGTTGCGAAAACTTTTTCCATTGCAGATGAAAAATCATTTTCATAATTGATATTTTCAAAGAATAAAGCTAACCCATTTGTTTTTTTTATGCCACCATGAACTCTATTAAGAGCTTTAATTATATAAATAAAATAAATCAACCTCTTCATTTCAAGCTCCTTATCAGCCACATAAAGCATACACCACATGTTACTATATATTTGTATACAATAACCATAATCAACTTTCAATACGGCCAAAGGATACCGAATTTGTTCGGTAGTTACTAAATTAAACCGTGGGAACCCAAGGTTTTCACTATGGTTTTTTAGAGAGTAGAGCATGGCAAGCAAATTATATACATTCTCCAAATGTACACATTCAAATATTGTCAGAACCATTTCTCTTTTTTCTAATACTAAGTATGGCCAAAGAGAAAACCCAGCTTTTCAGAATCTAATTGTAGGATTGTTAGATTCCAGTAAAGTTATAAATGACAATGTATTCATTAAACTTCTTTCCCCTGCCTTTAAAGGAAAGCTTGCAACGCTTAATTTAAACCAAAATGAAGTATAAATAGAGAGAATCCAAGTACATTTCCAATATCAAAGAACAGGAATAGGATCTTCCTTCTCTGCTGATTATCGTAATAAAGCGCCACTATTCAGTATAGCGTAGATATCGCTAGACAAAGAGCAAAAAGATTAAAACCCCCAGATGTCACTCACTTGGAGCTGATTCCTTTATTAATATGTGCAATATCATTGTAAATTAAAAAATAATCTACAACACAACACCTTGACTTACCTTTTGCATTCAGAGACCATAAAGTTCTTTAAACAGAATTATAGATATTCATAAAACACTCTATTTATTTAAATTGAAATGATTGTCGGTATCTTTTCAAACAAGACACTTTAATATCAGGAATGGTTTATAATATTTAACAATAAAGTCAGTTTCAATACATGTTTTTTTTTTTCTAAATAAATAAAGTAAATAAATTTTATTAAGATTTATCATGTAAATTTGAAACTTGAGTAGCTAATAAAGAGTCTCTTTTTATGACATGCTTTTTTTTGTGATCAAATAAAAAGGTGCCAGCTGGTCTGCCTTGTGGATCAATCTCACTAAAATCGGAGATTCAAATTTACGAAAAATTTGCCTGAATATAAGCAGTTGTATTTAGTGACATAAATGATCTTGATGTTCGGAAAGTTGTCAATAAACTCTTTTTTTTTTTTATATAAATTTGCCGTTTCTTTTTTTTTTTTCTTTTTCTTTTTTTTTCCATTCTTGTTAAAATAATAGAGCCATGATAAAGAACCTTGGAAGATTTAAGCAGGTAATAATAACACTTTCTCTTTTGTATCTGAAAATTAAATAAATAATTTATTAATAATAAAAAAAATAATAAATAATAGTGGACAGGAGAAAAGTTTGGAGGGGCCAAGGTGACTTTACAGACAGAAGACTTTCAGAAACTAGAACAAGAAACAGAACATAGAAGAGAAGGATATGAAAATATTGTGTCAGCTTGTGATATATTATATCGATATTTGTTAAAAAAGAAACCATCACCAGAAGATAATAAAAATAAACTGATGCCTTATGAAGCACTTGGTACTTGTTTATATCATTATGGAACTGTATTCCCTGAAGATTCTGCTTTAGGTAAGTTGATTCAGATAATTATTGTATTCTAAAAACTTATTTATCATCTTTATAGGTATCGCTTTAATTCATTTGGGACAAACTGAGACTCGTATTGCAGCACTTCAAGAAGTACTGGCAAATGAAGTCAAGAATAAATACATGTCAGTGTTAGAAAGTGGATTACAAGAATACAAGGATTATGATTCACTCAGAAAGAAATTGGAGCTAAAAAGATTAGATTACGATTCAAAATTAAATAGACTCAGTAAAGCAAAAAAAGAGAAACCTGAATTAGAGCAAGAAATGCAAGGAGCAAAGATCAAGTATGAAGACACTGAACATGATTTAATACAAAAGATGGCTTATCTTCAAGAATTTGAGGTAAAGTTGACTAGCTGATGAATAAGATACTAAAGGATGAACTACAGAATGAACATAGAGATGCACTACTTCGTCTTTTAGAAGCACAATGTGATTATCACAGTCAAGCAAAAGAGTTATTAGAAAGTATCAAACAAGATTGGGGAAGAGGCTCTAGTTCTGATCCAACAGAAGTTATGGGGAAAGTGATGATGGCAAGAAATGATAGTCCGATATGTACAAGTAGTAGTATACAAGGTGAGATGAATATTATCCGTAAGGTTATTTCAATATGAGCTCAAACTTAAAACAGAGTCCAAATTTGAAAAGTACAGGAAGGCTTCATTTGATTTTAATGGTCAAAATGACGACGAGATATCTTTCAAGACTGGAGATTTAATCACAGTGATTGACGAGATCGATAAAGGTTGGTGGGTAGGTGAAGCTAACGGTAAACGAGGAATATTCCCAGTTAATTACACTGAAGAATATGATGATACTCATCATCGTCGTGATTCGGTATCAACAAATCATAGTAACAGTAGTTCTGAATCAGCCATGAAGCCAAGAAGAACTTCAAGCATTCGACAAAGACCTCCACCACCTCCACCCTCTTTATCTTCCCCTCATATCAATAATAATAACAATAATAATAATAATAATAATAATAATACCAATCATAATTCCCAAGCATCACTTAAACGTGTGTCAAGTATTCATTATCCAACACCAACATCTACATCGAGTCAACCATTACCCATGCCTACACCCATGACACAAACAATCTCTGCACCTGATGTTATTTCCAGACATCACTCTATGCCTCCTCCTCCACCTCCGCCTGCTACAAATGTGACTCGACAGCGATCGACTGCCATTCGGCCCCCTCCTCCACCTCCACCTGTTCGATCAAACACAATTACGAATCGTGTAGCTTTTGAATAATACAACAATAATAAAATGGATTCTTTTTAATAATAATCTATATTCTAATTATATTACAACTATGCTACAATTGTCTTTGTCTAGCAAAAACAGATTCACGCGTACCCAAATGGGATAAATCCTGGTAAGGTTTCTTTGGTGGTGGAAACGGACCATGAAAGATGAAGAGAACGGCTTGCTTGAAAGGTTTGATTTTTTTCTTTTTTTTGATGACTTTAGGTGTTGGATCTTGTTGTATGGGTAATGATTGTTCTACTAGTAAATGTCTATAGGGTTGAAGCCAAGGATGATAAATAATTAAATCTAAAGATGCTCGAGTTATTATATCTGGTGCCAGCATACGTCTTAAGATATCCTTGGCATCTATTATGAAAATGAATACGAGAAAGAGGATGACTGTCTCTTTACCTTCAGATAGATCATTGGGTAAAGAAAAGCTGGTATGAAGCATGCGTTTGAGTAGTTGTTGATGATTTGAAGCATGAAATGGATATTTTCCAGTCAACATCTTGTAAAGATAAATACCCAAGATCCAAACTTCTGCTTGTTCACTTTTATATTCTGTACTCGTGGCAACTTCAGGAGGAATACATTGAGGATTACTAAAAGCATGTTAATTACTGTGCCGCTTTCAGCTGCTTCTTTACCCATCAAATTTTTGTTGTATGGATTGACCTTGAATGGTCATCTGGACAGTATCAATATTCCCGTGAAGATCAAATACCAGTGACATTTCTGTTGGTCTCAGATTGGATTGATGAGATTGTTTGGCGGCCAAGACCATATTTACGAATCGTTGTTTACATTTTTCTTCATCGCCTATGTTTGAAGGGACTGGTGAACAAGTACTTGAGGTCTCTGGTGATTTACGTTGTGTTGTTTCTTGTCTAACTTCTTCTGTGATGATCGTTTCACTTTCTTCGAGAATTGGAAATAATGAATGGAATGGTTTATTTTTAACCTATTTGGAATACAAGAATTATTAGATAAATTGTTCTTTAGTTCATTCCTCTCTTTTGCTATTCGTACTTTATATTTGTATGGTGTACAAAAGGGAGAAATAAGGGAGAGGGGGTTAAAAGACTAACCTTGGAAGGATGAATATTAGAAATAGAATCTAAAATGATATTTGAATGATGTTGAATAGGTGTTGAATCATTCAGTGGTTCATCTACAGTGTTTGATAAAAGGAATGGAAGTGGTGGATGATGGGGAGATAAAGATCTCCAATCTAATGTATCTTGTTTAAATCGTTGTTGCCACCATGATTTTAGTTTATTTGGAAAAAATTTATTTGGCATGATTGAACATAAAAAAACATTCAGAGCTGTCAAAATTGATTTTTCCTCATATAAATAAATAAACAAAAGAAAAATATGAAAAAGAAAGCAAAAGTAAAAATATATAAAAAAAATAATAAAAATGAGAACCCGAGTGAAATTTACTTTTCGGGCAAATCACCTCTTTCTTACAAAAAAAAAAAAAAAATTCCCTAAAAAAAGAAAAGAAAAAAAAAAAAAGAAAAAAAAGAAAAGAAAGCAAGCAAATAAAAAGGATCTACAAAATGAACTTGACGCAAAATAAATAGTTCGTATCCCCTCGTTTCTCACAGACAACAACATCACAGTCTATGCTTGTCTCCCCCCCCCCCTTTTTTTTTGCCACGCGAGATGATAGATTTGCATTGTTTTTCACAGATGAAGAATAAATTGATTCTGAATAGAAAAGGCAAGGGACTAGAGCATGTTATGATCCCTTGAAGTTGATATTGGGTGGGAATTTAGTTTTAAAAGAGACAATGAATAAATATATAATCAATGTCCCTTATTCTTTACCAGCTTATTATTGTGGCCAATTAGAACATGCCTTGAGTTATCCATCCTTATTGTTCATTCAATATCACATGTATTAATTTATTTTGAGGGCGTTAGGTTTGCCACAATATATGATTCACTATTTGATTGGACTTGTGTTTCAGGAACCACGCTTTGTTTCAATTATAACCAATCCACTCTCTTACCTTCAATCCCCTGAATTGACTCGTGCACACCCCTTTTATGTCAGATGAATTGCATGAGTAATAGAAAAAGGCTCTATTAAAACAATGTCTACTCTTATCCATCACACGTTTCTCTTATTCTCCTCATAAAGTTAGCATCTTCATTTGCTATTTTTATTACAAACATCAAACATCAATTCAAGTAGCATAGACCTTATGCACAGTTCCCGGGTAGGTCACTACCTGCGTGATACAAAAACAAGGTCAAAGTAGTCTGTGTGCCACACATAACCGATCTTCCAGAAAAAAATAACATCGGAGATTCAATTTTATTTACACAGTTAAGGGTTCAGTTTCTTTTCAACCATATTTAGTAATAAATTAGAATATTTCTCCAGTAGTTTTTTTGTATCAGGCGGTGTCAATCTGTCTGCTATTTTATCAGAGACTTCACCTAATTTGGTTTCAATGACTGAGATTGATTTTTCATTTTCACTTGTTTTCTTGGTACTAATTAACGTGTCAAGTACACTATCCAACAAGATACTGATGCCATCCAAGTCTGCAAGCGCACTATCTAATTTTAAACTCTCTTCCTTTTTAGCTTCTTCTTCATCCTTGTCTGATTTTAATTGAGTTGTTTCAGTCAGAGGCTTCTTTTCGAGTTCTTTGAAAGCATCCAAAACATGATGAATTGAAGGTTTTTGGTTGGTGTCCATGCCATTCATCAAAGAAGATAAAAACCGCGCTGTTATACTCTGTCTTTTCGAGCTCGATCTTCTTCGTCTTTCCTTTTCGTCCTCATTTAGCTGCATACTGCGCCTTGCCTTTGTTCTACTGACTGATGCAGACATACGTGGTGGTTCTAAAGAGGTCAGGTCTCGAATGATAGCATCATCATCCACACTACTCTCACTGTGGTCTTCTTCCTCTGTTGAGTGACTTTGTTCGTTTGTGTCTGAAACAGGCGTTGTCCTACCATCTTCTTCTTCGTCTGCTTGAAGTGAGTGAGTATCTTGATGTGTAGAGACTTCAAAGGGTTTGCTCATCTTTTCCTGTTCAGGTGTAAATATAATCTCTTCTTCTTCTTCTTCCACTGTCTCTTCATCCTCTTCTTCCTCTTCGCCATCACCTTCCTCTTCAATATCACCATGATTAGGTTCTTCTTCTATATTGGAATCATCACACATGGATGATTTCTGACAAGGTGATTGACTATCGCTTGCTCTTCTTTGATCATTCATCGTCTTAGTACTATTACTTATGACAGGTTGACTGGCGCGTTTAGTGAGCACTGGTTGAACTGTCTTTTTCACCGCAACTGGAGGGGGCGACATTTCTCTGTCCAATATGGCATTTCTGCCTTGGGTACGACGCATATTGACCAAGTTCGTCGTCAGTTTATTATTATTAGTATTCATGTTGGTGTTCATTAATGGCCGTGTAGGTCGCTTTTGTGTAGTAGGGTATCCATTGAATAATCGTTCTAATCGTCCAGCCTTCTCTGGAAGTGGCAGCGATACTTTGGTGGGTTTGATATCAGGCAAACGCACTTTTGTCTTTCGAAGTAATTCAGTCTCTTCTTCTTCTTGTGGTCGACGTCGATTGGCCTCTATCTTTCGATAAACCTCATCATATCGGTGTTCGGCAGTAGACATGGTCGAGAACGTCTTGCGCTCTCCTTGCCGAATCATTTGTGAAATACTGGCCGTCGGACGTATCGTGGTCACTGTCGAGACCCTTCGTGTTCTTTGTGGCTGTTGCTGCTGTTGTATTGGTCTCTGTAGCCCAAACTGTTTATTTTCTTCTGGCTTTAGCCGCATACCGCCCCTTGCACACATCTTGACCACAATATCTGAACTCACTTTCCATACAAAGATTGTTCCATCCGAGCAAGTACTCACCACACGCAGTGAATTTTCTTCTGAGTTTGTCTTTACAAACTTCACGGCCGTAATTAGCTCTGAATGAGCAGCAACTTTTTCGATACAGGTACTGTTGGTCAAATCAAAGAGTCGGATGCATCTATCAGATCCACTTGTAACAGCATAGGTGCCAGAGAAGGGATCCAGATCGATATTGATCAAGCTGCCACCGGATTGTTCCTTACCAACTTCATCGGACGTCTCTGGCTTACACACCCGAAAGGGTTTGCCTGACTCAACACTAAACACGTACAACTTGCGCTCTCCGGTCGCTGCGGCCACATAACGGCCACTAGTATCCAGAGCCATGTCAAAGACGGTGCCTCTACCAGAGTGGTTGTGATAGGTTAAAAAGGGACGAGGTGATGCATCATGGAATGGTGTGATAGGATGTTGTCGGTGACGAAAGATGATGCCTTTGTCTGCACCGGAACTGATCAGCTTCGTGGCATCTTCAGAAAACTTGACGGCTGTGATGGAAGACGAATGGTCATCTAAACTTTGGACGAGTTGGCAATTGGATCGCATGTCGAAAATGTGTAGCAGCCGGTCTCGACTGCCTGTTGCAATTAGATTGGGCTTGTCTGGGCCGGTCGTCAGATCAATCGAGAGAATTTCGGAGTCATGGGCTTCTTGATAGCTGAGGAGGTCCCAGTTTTCCATGTTATGAACACGTAAATTACCACTACGATCACCACTGGCCATCCATTGCCCATCAAGACTCATTTTAAGTGAGCGAATGCCATAATCAGGATATTGATCTTCTGTTAAGTCTATATATAACGCGTTTTAGAACTTTCTCCATTCTTAGCTAAATAATTCGTTTTTTTTTTTTTTTTTTTTTTTTTTTTTTTTTTTTTTTTTTTTTTTTTTTTACCAAAGGTTTTGGCTTGTTTGGCAAACTCTGCTGCATCATTATCCACGTATATCATTTTGACCAGTTCACGAGAATAGATGTTTCGACGTTGAGAGCCAACCATTGTACTACTGCTTGGGGACATTGTGTTTCGTGGTGAAGATTGAGGTGGTGTAAGTGGTGAAGAAGAGGAAGGATGTAATGGATGATCCAAATTCCAGATTCGAATCGTGCCATCACCAGAGAAAGTAGCAAAAGAATTTAAAGGAATCAAGGACCCTTCTTTTTCTACATTTGGACAAGGCTAATATAAAATTGGTTTGTAACTGTATTGTCTCTGTATGCTCACTTACCTCAACTCCCCATACACAATCGCTGTGAAATATGAAACTTCGGTATTTACCAATCTTTTGTAAATCGTGAATGTCCCAAATATATAAACTACGATCGGAGTAAACAGTTATGACTCGTTGTGCTGCACTATCATAGACAATAGCTACAGCATCAGGGTATACATTGATATCATCGGTGGAGCGTACCATATCGGGTGATGTGATTGAACTAATGTCTATGCCTAGCGGGTGTGGTTTTGGAAGGATCCCCATATATTTTAATGTGACAGGTTCAAATAATCTTTTACAAGTGAGCAACCAAATGTTTATTACTGCCTTTTCTTCAAAGTTATTTACCGTATAATGCCTTCAGAGCAAGTACAGATCACATACATTGATGAAACAGCAATTGAAAATGTATTTTTGACCTATGATTTGCATAAAAATTTGCACTTTACAACTATTTTCATACCTGAAGATTCACCCATTTGTCAATAACTCTTCCTTCTTTAAAGGTACACAAAATGCCAGTGTCTGTGACAAAATATGTGTAACCTGAACTAGTGATGCTCTGATCACAAGCAACATCCACAAAATTAGCATCCCGTAATACACCCAAAAGGGCTGATCTCCCGTCTAAAACTTGTGTTTCTCGAGTTGAGCCCTAAACAAGATTATTAACTACCTCATTCTTTCTCGGTTTCTTACTTTTTTAGGTATTCTGCCTCGAGCATCCAAATACCAAAATTTGACATGTCTTAATCCTGCAGTGACAAAAAAGGAACCGTCCCTTGAAAATGAGATTGCATTCACTCGACTAGTGACTTTATTTCCCGCTAATTTAACACCTTTTTTCCAATCCCAAACATATAAATAGCCATCATGCTATATGCATATTTTTATAAATCAGACTTTTCATTGATGTATATCGTGCTTACTTGAAATCCAACTGATACTAAATATCGCATGTTGGGTGAAAAGGATAATGAGAGTACACCAAACTTGTGAGATTTGAACTCTCTGTATATTGTCCTTTCTTTCACATCCCAAATGAATATCCTTGGTTGATGTCCCATCTAATAATTTGTCATTGTTTTAATCGGAGGTAATCATCTTATTGTTTGCTTACTTCTCCAACTGCCAAATAATTTCCATCGGGTGAAAATGCTAAGCAACTGATTGGTTTTGCACGAGCACTAGCAGGTGTTATTCCTTTCTTTTCTTCTGTGTTGGCTGTCAAGGGGTGCTCGTTATTACTCGTGATAGGTACAATCAGAGGAGGAGCAACTGGATTGATAGGGTTACTATTTATTGTGCCTGTTACTGCATTCACGTTGGTTGTGTTGATTGTTGTGGTAGGTGGTGGGTATAGATAGGCAATCTGCTTATTTCGTTTTTGATGATAAAGAACAACGACTGCACCTGCTGCATAAGCAATCAAATCATTAGCGGTATCCAAGATATTGGAAGATGTGGATGTCAGTCCAAGAATTCTATCTAATTTTAACTTTTTATTATCAGTTTACACAAGTTTATGCTTTTTTGTTTTGTAAATAACTACTTTTGGTACCGGCTTCATATTTTTTATTTTATTATTTCGCCGTAAGTTATTATTGTTGTTATTGTTATTGTTAAGTTGAAATGCACTATTGAAAGAAAGTTGATGTGAAAGTAGATTGGTTGACTGTGAAGGCGGTGGCACATTGCCAGAATTAACTGGAAATATTTCTTGCATTTCTTGTAATGATCTATGAAGAAAAAAAAAAAAAGATATAATTTTCGCGAGCAAAAAGAAAGAGCCCAGAGCACATGTGCTACTCAGCTCAGACAGTCACCCTCATTGCCCCTTAAAGAGTTCATTGTGCTACGTTTGTATGTCTTTATTCAATGACTACCAATTAAAATAAATCCTTTATGATACTCCTTTATGCGTATAACCTGTTTATATACTTATCATTAGTATTATTTATTCAATTATAACAAGTCCTAAAGAAGAATCAAAAAATATACAATACATAATATATCCCCTCAACATATTAGTAAAATACAATTGCACGGCACAAGGAGAGTCTATAACAAATAAGGTTTTCAAGTATTAATTTAACCATAAAAATGTAAAGATGTGCCTAATCATATTACTAAAACATCTAAATCAACGGCTAAAAAGGTATGTATTGTTATACATCATTATTTTTAACATTACAAAACAATCTTATATTCTGTTTGGAATAACGGCATTAAAAAGCATAAATATTTCTTTTATAATCAGCGGCTCATATGCAGGTTAAAAATATGCAATTGAGCATAAGGATTTATTAAAAAAGGTCACAACTATTTTAGCCTGTCAACAGTTGCTCCAATTTTTTCGTATCAACAAGTGCATCAACTTCATAATAGCTCTTCCACCAAATTTTATATAATGGTTTATAAATTAACTCAAGATCTACCCATTCTTCATCCTCAGAGATATCCCAAGGCTTGGTCAATATATAATGTATATTCTTAACATATTTGATATCCCACATGGGTTCATGAGCCCATTGAAGTGTCTTTAACGCATTATAGGCATACGATATAGGCATCCAGTGACCCTTAAATATTTCATTCAAGAAGTCTTGATCCGGAAATGGGTAAATGTTAAGATCTTTTATGCTATCCAAATAGCTTATCATCTGTCTGTATTTATCTCTATCAGGTGAGAGGACAATCAGGCCACTATTGAAATAGTTCGCTCTGTCGCTGATCGACGGTGGCTGAGCATCGGCACATCCTGTGTATGCGCAATTTTCAGGTACCCAGTGCGGTGGGTAATGAGAGATCTTTTGCGGATTACAAGTACAGGCATACGAAGCGGCTATCCATCCTTGAGGTAGATCCATTTCCATTAATTCATCCATATTTTTAAGTGGCAGCATGTCTGCGTCCAAAAGAACAAGCCGTTCATATTCTATTTCGTTCCAGACGGCTAGTTTTGTCCAGGTTTCTTCGAATCTTTTGAATTTGTATTCTACTTTACCAAGAGGATGAATGCTGTCAATCATTTTTACAAGACAACCAATTCTTTTGAGGATATCAACGATCTCAGGCGATACTTGGGATGTATAAAGGACCAGTATGGGGTATCGGCTGTTATGTTTATGCATAGCATGTTTCATGGTGATCACTCCTTTAATATAATTATTTGTACTTGTAAGTACAATCGCCCAAGCCGACCTGAATTTTGTAACCATTCTTTTAGTATTCTTGAAAGAAGAAGAAAGAAAAAAGAAAAAGAAAAAATGCAAACGTTATTTAAGGATTGTAAGATGGCGTAAAATAAATCGGAGAACTAAAAGGGTAAAGAAGCGTTGCATGTACAATTTTTTAACCTAAAATTAAACAATTACAGTCGTTCCACCATCAATTGGACGATTTTTTGAAAATAACGGAGAAAATTCTATGCTCATTTTTTTTTTTTGAATTTGAGTTGGACGATTTTAGATCCGTTAAGACAAGTGTAGACATTGAAATTAGATACTCATAAGACAAAACGCGTAAGAGGAACAACAATTCGCTTGTCTTTAATTTGTAAGTATATTTGTATGCACAATACACTTTTTCCGCTTATTTTTTGTGCATGACGAGGAGAGCAATTTGTATATGAAAAGTTTTTTTTTTGTAAATAAATAGTTTATTTTTATTTATAAATTATAATAGGAGTCACACGTCTGAGAGCGGTATGAACCAAACGGAACAGAGTGTAGGCGATTGAACATGCTAGTCAAGGTCGAGTCTGCCCCTTTTGAGGGTGGCAAACTGCGACATAGCACGAGTGACCAACCGTTTATCAATAAAAGGAAAGCCGTCAATAGTAAATCTCCAGTGGGCACGCCAGATAATGGAGAGCACACAGCAGCTGAGAGTCCAGAGATCAGTGTTGTCAACAAAAGTAAACTGCTGAAAAGACCAGAGAATTGAGCATACATCGTCTTGAGTGAAAGTGAGGTGTGGACTAAAGAAATTGAAGGCATCTATCCATACTCTCCATTTCATAGGACAGCGCACGAAGAGGTGTTGTAAGTCTTCAGTGTTGGCAGAACAAAATTTACATTGTGAAGAGGTTAAACCGTTGTCAAATCTTGAAAGAAGTGATTGGCTATAGAGTTTACGATGGAATAGACGATACCATAAAGACCGGCTTTCAGGCGAAACAGGCATTTTCCAAAAAAGTGACCACTTGGAGGTTGGTATTTGTGACATTGCCGATGATGGTAGAAAACGCTGTATTATAGACAATCGAAATGTTTTAGGTTTGTAATTGATCCATTGGGGCTGCGAACAGAAGGCATCGGTGAACGCTGAATCATCTACTTCACCCAATGGTTGATTTTGATTCAATATATGAGGCCAGATAAGTTGATTTAGCTTGATGATACGATTATGAATATCTCGGCTTAACTTAGAAACCAGACGAGGGGAGGAAGACTGGTCAGATGACAATAAAGGTCGTATACATCCAAAGTGGTGATCATACGTAAAAAATTGAGACACCTTGAGTTTTTTGTGTCGTGATCGAGTGATCCAATAATCAGTAGGAATCATAGCGAATATAGCAGATAGGGGCAAGCGGAGAAGTGTGGCAGGAGTACACTTTGCCTGATCTGTATCTGCATATGCGAAAGAATCAACTGCCTCATACATGTTTTGCATAAAGTTATTGGCGTGAGCAGCAGGACGTAATCGCAAAAGAGGGAAAAAGAGAGCCAGTCTTGTTCCAGTATTTCCTGAATGGAAACGACGGATATGATCTAGCAATATAAGTTGACTACAAGACTGAGGGTGGTTATCTTCCAGAACTTGACGAAGCCAGCGTATCTGTAGGTTGTGTCGTTGAATTTGTGGATCCAAAAGACCTAACCCACCTAACTTTGGATCTAAACACAACTGCGTGTATTTGATCTTAGGTTTGCAATTATGCCAGACAAACTGATAAATCACAGTGTATATGAAAAGTTAATAATTCTACGTATTTTTTTAAAAAAAAAAAAAAAAAAAAAAAAAAAACTTTGCTTTGAACCTCAGTTACTCTTGGTGTCTCTGAAATATATTATGTCGACATAGTGTACATAATAAAATTTATCACCAATTACAGAGAATACCTAGACAGAAATCCCTCTGAACCATTGAAGGCCATAAAATAAAATAAAAAGAGGAAGGCAACGAATCCGTTAATGATGTTCCGAAAAAGACTACTGAAAATACATGTATTTGAATGGCCAACGAAGTATTCAGCTGATTTTCATAGATAGTTTCTTTATAAAACAATGGCAAGCGAAGGAGGTCATGTCAGATATTATACTTATCAGGTATGCATTAAGCAATCTTTGCTTCTCCAAATCCTAGACTGTGTTCAAACATCAACTGATTCAGCTTGGTAATCGTTGCATCGATTCTTTTTTTTTTTTTTTTTTTTTTTTTTTGCGCTACTATCGGTTTCAATATTTGTCCATTGTAAAAGGACTTGTTTGCCCGGGTTAGATAATATGCTGGACAATATGTGGTGGAAATGGGTGGCGGTAATTTTATACTCGCCAATCGATGTTTTGTCCTTAATAGGATGTAGAGATAGCTCAGTCGTGGCTTTAATGACCCACGAATTACTGAGGAAGCGTGTTCATCTAAGTTGATACTGAGTTGTGATAATAGAATAGTGGCCTGATCTTTAGGCCGAATCCTCTGCTTAACTGAATCAATAAAATGGACAACACTCGCGGAGATTCCATTCGTAATATCCATATTTTTGCCCATTAATTCTTGTACAAAACTCTGATGAATGTCATATAATGTTTCCTTGGAGAAAGCGTCGATCGTTTTTTCACTGTGATACCTAGGGTGTGACAGGAAGATGTGTGATAAAGCAAGGATCTCGTGAATGGATGTTTTAATTTGGAGTAAGTTTGCTCTTGACAACGTGGCTACTTTGTGCTGGAATGTTTAAAACAATTTGACCACGTTTTTAGCTTTCAATCATCTTCTTTTGATCTGGCCCGTGTAAAAACGATGAAAACTAAATCATCATGCGCTCATTTGGGCTTTAATTTTATTTGTAAACAAAGTAATTTAAATTTTCACTATTCTCATCAAAATCTGTGTATTCACAATTATATCCAACTATTTTCATTTTGTGTAGAGAGAAATTTTTAGAGATTTTTAAGTATAGAATTTCTTTCCTACCTGGCAGCGCCAAGGTTGCTTTATGATAATAATTAGTTCTTAAGTGCAAAGTATTTGTTTTAAAAAAATACGACAAAGGCTTTTTAATAAAACGACTTATTTTTCTAGAAGTACGAATTTATTTTTACTCACTACAGCATAAATTTCTGAAAAACGACATTTATTTTTCTAAATTTGTGACATTTTCTTTTATTAATATTGTGTTTTGTTGTGTGTTTTTTGGTGCTTTTTTTCATCAAATGAGTTTATTATATTTTCTATTTGCAAGGTAAAAATAGAATCAGTCAAACTTCTGATTATAGCCTATTCATGTATATTCTTTTAGCTTGTTTACTTGTATTGTAGCTGCTGTAAATCTCGAAGGAAAAATTATACCAAATGTTGTCATTACTGGTACATTTATACATAGTGTTTTTGCTTTTTCTATTTTAATTAAGCTTGCTTTATAGATTTGTCCAATCTTGATTATGCAACTGCTCGTGTAGTTCTCAATGGTGCTCAGCATGTAACACGCATTAAATCTGATGGACAGTTTACTTTGTAATTATTTTCATCATTTTGTGAATGTCCACTAACAAATACATACATAGCCATAATGTTCAGCCTGGATCTTACTTATTAGAAGTTCAAAGTGTTAAGTATGTGTTTCCCAAGGTAATTTTTCTTTTGTAAGCTAGAAGCAAAGAAGGTCTAAATTTGGTGTAATAGATTCGTGTAGATATCAAAGAGGATGAAAAGGTATGGGCAGCTTATACAGCATTAGGTCGCGATTGGAATCAATTTGGAAATATGATTGGTTATCCTTTTGAAATACAAGCAAAAACTGAAGCTGACTATTTTATTGTAAGTACAATGTGATTAATCTGAGCGATTGATTAATAGCCATATAGCAAAGACAAGGATTTGATTTGACGAGTATGCTTGGAAATAAAATGTTTTTAATGATGGGAGTGAGCGGTTTGATGCTTATGTTTATGCCAAAAATGATGAAGCAAATGCAAGAAATGAGTAAATAAGAGAAAATATGTAAAATAGGCTTGGTATTGACTTTAGTTTTTTTTTTGGTAGATGAAGAAATGATAAATGAAGAGGGAGGTCAACCATCTAAATTATCAGAGACATTCATTAAAGCACAAAATAGAAGAAACTAAATATTAAAAGAGATTGATTGAATGTTTTCTTCATTTTCCTGTTCTAAAAGAACCATGATGCGTCTGTTGAGTGTAGCTATTTAGTATTTTTTTTTTTTCATGAAGATAATAAAACTAAAGCTTAGTGTATCAATTGGATAACATGATTGCCATATTAGTTAAAGAAGAGACTTTCTAGCTTTTATTATTATTATTATTATTCTGAATGTTCAGTTGCAAAGAAACAAGAAAAATCTTATTTTTTTTTTGTTTCAAGTGATTCAGGTCAATTGTCTGCATTGATTTGTTGGTGTTTGCCATGTTGTATAACTCGTAACTTTACTTATTAGCGTTTCTCTATTGTTAAGTATTTTTAACCAACCTTCATCCTTTTCATGCTACATAAAAAAAAGAATGCAAGCATTAGGCAAACAATATTAAGCTACAGTGGTAATCAAAAGTTAATAGCCTGTGAAATATTTTTATTGTAAAAACTTAAAGTGTTGAGCTCATTGTGTCATGTATTCTAAATTACTCAATATGTTTACTACTCGAATAATGTATCCATCTATACTTGGTTTAGCTACTTCTGTATTATATAGTTATACTATTACTATATTAAAAATATCCATAGGATAGTCTATAGAACACAATCTAAAAGTATTATAAATTAATCAAGGAAAATTGAAATCAAGATAGACAGTAACCACTGAGCAAACATTAGCATCAAAGAGATGAGTGTAATGTGTTAATCCTTTATTTTATTTATCACTATATTTCTGTTATTCAATTCCTATCACTCTATAATTAGAACGTATGGGCAATTGATCTTTAAGATTGTCTCGTATAAGTTCTTGAATACGTAAACAAGATTATTGGTAGCTTGTATGTTTACATTAGTAAAAACGTTGCTTTACTACTTTTCTAAACATGTATACTTGTAGCACATGAAATTTGAAGAAGAAGTAGAAAAAAGGTTTTTGAACAAATCAGATACTCATCTTTAAATGACATTGTTGATTTTTAAATTTCTTAATATTAATCAATCGTCAAGGTGAAAAAGTAAAGTGAATTCTAGCACTGTTTACATGTATTTTCATTTATACTTTTAGTAATTATTGAAATAAATTAGAAAATATAAATCTACTACATGCTATCTTCTAGCCATAAGAGCACATATTGTGTCTAAAAGTATTTTTTGTTTAAACTCAAAATCTACCTTGAATTTGCTTCATGAATCGTCTGAAATTTAATTTAACTTTGTCTGAATTAAGACCATCTGAATTCAAACAGTAATTCATATTACAAAACAATCTTGAGAAACCTTCCCGCGCTTTTTCTTCTTTATCTTTTCTTTAATATGCATAGAATAGCTTCTAAAAAACTTCTTCAACCTCTTTCTCACACGAATTTGGTTCGTTCTCGATGTTTTACAACTGCAGAAAAGATCACTACTCGCTGTGAACCAGATGCTCTGCATGTCAAATGGGGCCAAGTCGAAAGCAAGTACAGTTACCTTTGGTTAAGAGATAACTGTTCCTGTCCAAAATGCTTACACCCTTCGAGTCGCCAAAAGCTTCATTCATCTGCTGATATACCTCTGGAGATAAAGCCCACCTACGTCAATATTGTAGGAGACAAGGCAGAAATAACATGGGATCAACCCCTTCGTCACGGTCAGGACACACAACACACAAGTCAATATAGTCTTGAATTTTTGCGAACATATCAATCTAGTAAATCCGCTGAAAAGTTTAGATTCAATGATATTACTCCACAGACTTGGAATCGAGATGAATATCAACTGAATTGGGTATCTTATAATGATTACATGAACACAGATCAAGGACTTCATAAGGTCATTCAGCGTTTGTATAATAAGGGTCTTGTGTTTTTAAATGAAGTGCCTACTACAGATGAAGCAGTGACTCAAGTAGCTGAACGTATTGGTCCTATCCAAGAGACCTTTTATGGTCGAGATTTTGATGTAAAAAATGTTGCAAAATCAATCAATATTGCCTACACCAGTCTTTATCTTGGATTTCACATGGATCTCATGTAAATAATTGAAAAAAAATGAAGCCACATTTTTTCAGTTGCTAATTTATTTTTCGCAGGTACATGGATAGTCCTCCAGGCGTCCAATTGTTACACAGTTTAAAAAATAGTGTTACAGGTGGAGCAAGTATTTTTGTAGATTCATTTCGTGCAGTTGAATTACTCAAGTCTCAATATCCTGAAGACTATAAAATACTCAAATCTACACCAGTAACCTTCCACTATGTAAACAATGGTCACCATATGTATTATAAACGACCTACTATTGTAGATGATGAACAGCACAGTGGATTAGCGTGGAGCAGCCATGTGAATTATGCCCCTCAATTTCAGGGTCCCTTAGATGATTTGACACCGACCGAATCTAAAAAATTCTATCAAGCCTTCCAACGATTTGCTGATTTCATTGAGGATGATTCGCTTCGGTATCAATTAACGCTTCAACCAGGTGAGCTTGTCATGTTTGCCAATAGACGTGTCTTGCATGGTCGCACAGCGTTTGATCCTACAAGTGGAGATCGTCATTTGAAGGGTACTTATCTTAATTTGGATTCACTCAAAGACAAATTACGTGTATTGTCTGCACAATACGGATATGATTCTAGCATTTAGATTACGAATTGTATTAGTAAAAAGAGTATACTCTTATTTGTCACATATGCATGCTTTATTCCTATTATCCAACGCAGTCTACTGTCACTTTTATAGCTCTCGTCCTTTGTCTCAATGAAACCGATATAATACACACTTCAATCATATTTTCCTATTATAACTCTTTTTATTTCCTTTTTTTATTTTTGAGCTTTTTAATTTTAAAATAAACAATTTTTTATAAACAGATAGCCTGGATGAGAGATTATTTCAATTTGATTTATAGTAAAATCTTTGAATAATCGACACATAAATAATGACATAACATAATTATTTTAACTTTTGATAAAATTCAAATTACAAAAAGAAAAACAAAATTTGGTAGTAAAAAGGAAGTGCCAGTTTGGTAAATTATTAAAAGAAAGAAAAGGTATCATGTTTTAAATTAATATTTGAGGGATCCTACGTTAATGTACTCTTTTCTTTGTTCGTACATTATCTCGACACAAAGCCGGGACTTTTTTGCAAGCCCAATGATCTTCAATTGAATTATTATTTACAGCAACAGATGATAAAGCCAAATTGTCATTGCTATTTACACTAAGTCTACCAAATGGTTTTGTGACCTCTTCATTCTTTTGAGTTGATTTCATATAATGCCAATGTACCAATAGCTTGTTTCCATATTCTTGAAGTTCATCAATCGTTACAAATAAATCATAGTCGTTTAAATATAAAAATTCCAGCTCCAATGCATTTAATTCGGCAACCGTCAATCCTCCCACCTTTCATAAAAAGCCTTAATTTTTTTTTTTCCCGCCGTACTAAATATAAAACACACTTACTTTAGCGTATCTCGTATTTGTAAAAAATACGTCAGAATATAATTTGCTTGAGATCATCAAACCAGTGATGATCAGTCGGTGTATACTATAGGAATCAACATGGAGTGGAGGAATACGACGTGAAGGTTTTGCTTGGTTCATTCGGTCAAAGTAAACCAATAAAGCAATCAGACATTCATTGGCACAAGGACAATATTTTAAAATACGAGTAAAATAAGCATGAATTGATATATTTGGAACAGAACGGGCGTGAAAGCAGGTATATGAAGAAGGGTCAAGTTGTCCAGCATCTGAGTGAAGTTGGTCATTGCCATTTGTAATCTTTTCTAAAAGTGATGTTAATAATTTAATTGTATCCTTTACAGGATGACTAGCCAAGTCAAACTGTAGTGAATCCATACAAAAATAAAAAGGAAAACGAAAAAAAGGCAATTAACCCTTTTTGTTCTCCTTAATCGCGTCACTCAGGTTGCACAATTAAGTCTTAATTAAAGGGTCTCTTAACCTGATATATCGCCGTTATTTGAGTACAAATAGAATGCATAATATCGGTACGGTACATGAGCAAAAAGAATGGGCATGATTTAGAATAATGACCACTGTTAATTTAAAATACAAAATTTTCAAGTTAATAAGGATCAGTATGTACCCACTTTATTTTTTTTATCTATAAAGACCAAGTTTGAAAGGATAATTCAGTTATGCGTGTAACATGAAGGGAGAATGTCCTTGCAGTTCATAAATAAAAGAAGAAGGAAAACTTATTTAAAATACAAAAGATATTGTTAATTCACCATTAGTAGACAAGTAAGCAATAAAATCTCATATGGAACACAACCCTATTGAGCATAACATTGTAGTTTTCTAAAGCAAATAAAGCTGTATTGAAATATTTGTTGCCAGAGTATTCACTGAATGAATTAAAATATAAACTTTACTTGATTAAATTTCACGTGCTGCAATGATAATTCTTTGGCTTTTGTTATGTAAATAGAAAGAATTCAACTGCATAAAACAAATAAAAATTCTTGCAAGCGTATTTTCATACAATAAATGTATTTAAATAAGGAAATATTGGATAATTTTATATCTTCAATCATCTTCTGCTTTTGAATCTCCTTTTTACTCATAAAACGAAGCTCCTTTTATTATAATTGAAGTCCATAAAGCCAGTATGTTTTAGGGCGTACATTGTTTTGGTTTCTTGTTGTCAAATAAAAATCAACATAGTAGCACATTTAGAATTTATGGTTTTCTCACAAAACTTTATAGAACGAAATTAAAGAATGTTTTCTGTGGAAAAAGACTAAAGCAAGTGTTTGATATATACTTATAAAACCAAATGAGCTGACAGTATTGAAATTTAACAAAATAAAAAGGATACAAATATGAATTAATTGTTAGAGGGTATGTGATTTAGCTTATAGGAATTATGAAGCATATCTTTCTCTTTTATACAGAATAAGAAAGTTATTAATCTAAATATGAAGGCAGTAATTGCTCATTAGTAATGTTATTAGATAATTGCGTACTTTGAGTTTCTTAAATTAGCTGGAAAACTAGGAAAGTACATGATTCCAATGATTTCTCTAATATATAATCTAAAGGAAACAATTTGTCAGTAGCCCTGGCAAGACCATTAGCAAGAATTTGACTAAAACCTTTCCTTGTATTACAGCTTTTTGTAAAAAGCCCAGCAAAAAAACAGAAAAATAGCAAAGATATAATTAAATGAAAATGATATATTCCTTGCTTTTACATTATTTTCATTTATTTATTTCATTCTTTCATTATCATTATTTTACCATAGAATTAAAAATTGAAATTACGACATGCTAATCCTTGAAATCCTTTTTTCATGCAGCAAGCAAAGAATCAAAAAGTAGTCTTGTTACAGTTTTTTAATTTTTTTTTATGTTGCGATTTTTTAACCTAAATTGAGATGGTCGGATAATTTGGAGACGCTTCAATTTGTTTATTCTGACAACAATAATCCCACTCAGAAAGATGGCTTAGCCAAGCTACCTCACTTCAACACATCGACAATATCAGCGTCCAAGACATCTTCATCACAATGATCTTGGGCACAGGTGGTCACTAAAAACTGTAAATCTTTTCCGCATTCGTCCAGTTTTCTTTCAACAGCAAATATCGCTGGTCCAACATCGATCGATAGGAACATGTCAATCGTCTTTAAATCCAGTATTTGGCGTCCGGAACCTAAACTTGGAAGTGTTTCTCTTAATATGACTGGACGCAAAGAAAACAAGATT
Organism: Rhizopus arrhizus; assembly: GCA_024220505.1. Classification (NCBI taxonomy): domain Eukaryota; kingdom Fungi; phylum Mucoromycota; class Mucoromycetes; order Mucorales; family Rhizopodaceae; genus Rhizopus; species Rhizopus arrhizus. The sequence goes on from JAKZZE010000011.1 coordinate 89,920, forward strand.
GAGTTATTGAGTTTGATCGTTAAGCAAAATCCCTCCAGAGTAGGTGTCTTCACTCAGCAAGTTGAATCCCTCAAATTTGCTGAGATTAATTTGATCCTGCTGATGAAGCTTTCAATGACTGTCTCACAAACGGCATTAAGTTTGCGGATAACTCGACTATTATATCATGTCGAGCACTAGATAATCTTATGCAAGTTATCCGTCTTTGTTTATCCAATTTATCTTTTTTGGGTGAGAAGGCCTTGTTGGAAGGTCTACAAAAGAGTTTAAGGAAATATGGGGATAGTTTGGATGTTGGGATCCTTTTGGAGCCCATTACTGGTACTTACATGTACACAGGTTACGCTGTCCTTAATGTGTCTTCCAAGGCTACCCAATTTGAATCTTTGACACATTTAATCTCTTGGGACGAACAGAGTGAATGTGGTTTTTATGTTGTATGGAATCAGATGCCTGTCTATTGACGTTATTGTCATGAGAAAGGACATGTAATGGTCGATTGTCCAAACCGTAGAATTAGACATACTTGTTGGACCTGTAGTGCTGTGGGTTATCTTGCTGCTGAGTGCTTCCGCGATAAGCCCTCCAAAAAAGCTCGTAAGCAACCTGCGGCTATTTCTCGTCCCTTTACTTCTATGGAACCAATTTAAACCTTCCTCCAATGGAACAATCTGTTACCCTAGATAAGGATATCGTACTCGAAAAATCTATGACAGATTCCGTTTCAGATCCGAATGTGACCACCCTCCAAGCTCCCGTTGTTGACTCTTCAACCTCCTCTTATGCGGTCAATGTTTTTATTCCTTTGAGCGTTGCCATTGCTACAACATCCAGGTAGAAACACCTTACGATACTATTAGAACGACGGATATAGCACAACAAGCAAGAGAGTAGGATGTCATCTGAAAGCGTAAAGAAGCGAAGAAGGAATTGAGATTGGAGGATGTAAGAATGTTCTTGCATGGAAGGTAGTTTTGTAAGGTGAAGCGTTACTTTGGTAGAGGACCGAGAAGAGCCACCAAAGATACGGCGTATACAAGTGTTCTGTGCATCTTCAAATTTATTTGTAAGGAATGACTTAATTTTGGTAATTGTAAAGCCATATTCTAGTTGGGCTCGGATTATTTGCGTATAAAAACGGACGGCAAGGAGTGGACAAAAATCTTTGGGATGAAGACCTATGGCCGAAAGCTGACTCATAGTTGCAAGCGCCTTATTTGTATGAAAATTGGGCAGTTTAAACGTATCAAAATATCCACCAGGTCTAAAAGGAATTCCGAGGTAAGAGAAAGAGGGACAGATTGGAAGCGCATCTCCGTAAAAAGCATATGTCAAAGATTGGTCTGTAGGATCGAGTACTACGCATTTGCTTGGGTTCCATCGGTAACCAAAGCTATGACTATGATCTTCACACAGCTTTAATAGGTTCATCATTTAATGTTGATCAGCTATGAGGACTATATCATCAGCATATAAAAGATAGGTCATAAAAGGGGCAAGTTGAATCGGGAGATAGGCCTTCTTCTAAAGGTTGTGGACACAGTAGTTTGGGAAGATCATTGGTATATATAGAGTACAGAAATGGTGAAGAAATTGACCCTTTAAGAACGCCAGTAACTGGTGAAAATCTAGTCAAGGTGGCATTATTTAGTAAGACTTTTATTTGAACCTCATCGAACAAGTTTCGTAGTAAGCATATGAGTGGCGCAGGTGATCGCTGTTTCATATATTTGCATCACTTTTAGTTCTTATATGAGTTTAAAAATTAAAATTTTCATCCATAAAAAGAACTGCTTTAAAAATCCTTTTCCTATTCTTTTTTTTATTTGATCAGTCATTATGGGAGTTCCCGCATTCTTTAGGTAATTTAAAAAGCTTTATCATTCACCAATAACTCGAGATTGATACTGATCTTTCCTTAGATGGCTTTCTGACAAGTTTCCTAAAGTTGTTACTCCTGCAATTGAAGAACGACCAAAGACAGTTAATGGCATGACCATTCCTGTTGATACAACTAAACCCAATCCAAATAATGAGGAATTTGATAATTTGTATTTGGATATGAATGGTATTATTCACCCTTGTTGTCATCCTGAGGGCAAGGTAAAAAAGAAGTAATCGTCAACTGATGATTCATTTTTATTAATCAATTTGATCTTATTTTTTAGCCAGCACCAGCTACTGAAGATGAAATGATGATTGAGATATTTGCTTATTTGGATCGAATCGTTGACATTGTTCGACCACGTAAAGTCTTGTACATGGCTATTGGTAACGTTTTCTTTTTCTTAAATTTATCTTTTGTACTGACATTCTTTTTTAGACGGTGTGGCTCCTCGTGCCAAAATGAATCAACAACGTTCCCGTCGTTTCCGTGCTGCTCAATTAGCACAAATTGAGCGGGATGCTAGCGAAAGAGTTGCCTATGAGCTTGCAGGTAGAAACTGCTTTTTTGACCATTTTAATGTATACTTACATGATTTTCTTAGCTATCGGCCAAGAGCACCAAATGGAGAAAAAGGAATCACACTTTGATAGTAACTGCATTACACCTGGAACACCTTTTATGGCTCACTTAGCCACTTGCTTAAGATATCATATAGCTTCTAAGCAAAACACCGATCCTTTATGGAAAAAGGTAAGACTTGTTGTGTGAATTTCATCTTTTATTTATGAACTACTTATTAGTTGAAAGTTATTCTTTCTGATGCAACTGTTCCAGGAGAAGGTGAGCATAAGGTGATGGAGTTTATTCGCGTAGAAAGATCTCGCTCTGAACACGACCCCAATACCTCTCATGTGATGTATGGGCTGGATGCTGATTTGATTATGCTTGCTTTGGGTACACATGAACCTCACTTTAAGATTATTCGTGAAGATGTTTTCGCCGACAACAAAAGAAAAAGCAACTGCACAAATTGTAATAGGCGTGGTCATACAGCTGACAAATGTCCACGTAAGCTCGACATTGAAAGAAAAAATATGAAAAGACTGATTTTTTTTGTTAGTCTCAGAAGATGGTGCAGCAGAACCGAGCAAAGATGATAACAGCAGTTTGAAACCCTATGTTTTCCTTCATGTCAACATATTAAGAGAATATCTCGAATATGCGCTCAAATTTAATGTTCCAGGAATTCCTTGGAATCTGGAAAGAGCTATCGATGATTGGGTTTTTATGTGCTTCTTTGTTGGTAACGATTTCTTGCCTCATTTACCCTCTTTGGAGATCAGAGAAGGTGCTATTAGTACCCTGAGTTTGTTGTGGAAAAAATGTATGCCAATGATGGGAGGATATATGACCAAGGATGGTGATGTCGATTTAAAGAGAGTGCAAGTTTTGGTATCAGAACTGGGCCATATGGAGGATACTATCTTTAGAGATAGAAAAGCAGGTAAGCAAGAGGTGAATGCTTTGCAAAGAATTTATACTAAATTGGGCTTACAAACAGGTGAGGAACGCCGTGCTCAAGGTGCCAAGAGGAGAAAGCTAGAAAATGAGCGACGTGCAAATGAAGCAAAATCACGAGAAGATAACAGCTTTGCTGTGATGACTGCTGCACCTGTAAACAACCCCAACGCTGCCATGACAAACCGAGAAGTGGTAGCAAATAGAGCCGAGCTTCGATTAGCCAATTTAAGTGCTGCAGCTGCATTAAAAGCCCAAATGAATGAATCATCTGAACAAGCACCACCTATGGTACAAAAAGGAACAAAGAGAACTGCCGAAGAAGCTGGAGTTGATGATAATAATGACGAAGAAAATGATGAAGACTCAAGCATCACTGAAGATGAACCTGATACATTTGATCCAGTTGAAGCCGGTAAAGCTATTCTTAAGAGAGTTGCTGATGAAAAGAAGCAAAAAGATGATGCTGCCCGTGAAAGGGAACCAGATGATGAAGTTCGGTAAGTTTTAGAAAAACTCTCCAGGTTTGAAAATTAAATCAAATGTTTCTTTTTGTAGATTGTGGGAGAGTGGTTGGAAAGAAAGATATTATAGTACCAAATTCCGTTTGAATTTGGAAGAAAAAGATGAGATTAGAGAGTAAGTGATTGCATTAAACCAAAAACGATGTTACTAAACAGCTTTTAGGATTGTGAAATCGTACTGTGAAGGCCTTATTTGGGTATTCAAATATTATTATTTGGGATGTGTCTCATGGTCATGGTATTACCCTTATTACTACGCTCCGATGGCTTCTGACTTTATTAACATTGATTCGTTTGATATCAAATTTGAAAAAAATGCTCCCTTGAAGCCATTCGAGCAGCTTATGGGTGTTTTACCTGCCGCAAGTAGATCACATATTCCTGCACCATTCCATCCTTTGATGACAGACGAAAACTCGCCTATCATTGATTATTATCCTACTCATTTTGAGGTAGATATGGATGGAAAGAAATGGGAATGGCAAGGTGTCGTGAAATTACCTTTCATTAACTCTGAACGTCTATTGTCTGCTATGGATACTGTATACGATCAATTGAATGAAGAAGAAGTGCAACGCAATTCAGTTGGCCCAGCTGTGCTATACGTTAGCGAATCACATAAAGCATACAACTTTTTGAGTAATGTCTATACAAAGAGATCAAGCGATAAAGCTATATTAGATGCTAGATTAACAGATGGCTTAACTGGTGAGATTGATAAAGACCCTGAATGTATTCCCAACAGTACTTTCTATTCACCATTGCCAAATCATGATCTTCCTGATGTTAATAATGATAAATCAATTAGGTAAAGAAAAAAGAAAGACTTTTTAAAAAAAAAATAATAACAAACATGATTATAGTGTCACGTATGAACTACCAAAGCTACCTGAAAGCTTTGTTTTTTCAACGCAACTGCTAAAAGGAGTCAAGATAACAAATTGCCTAGGTTATGAAGATGTACAACTTGCTACATTTGAAAAAATTGACAACCGTCATAAGTACCAAAATAATCGTGGATGGACACCTCAAATAAACCACATGGAAGAATATAGAGAACATCAAAATCAAAGATATTCAAATCGAGGTTACGGTGGTCAATACGGTTACGACAACGGTTACAACAATTACAATGATCGCGGATATAACAATGACCGACGAGGTGGCTATCAAAACAGAAATAACCAAAGACGCGGCGGTGGCTACAGCGGAAATTATGGTGGAGGATATGGTAACCAAGGCAATAGGGGTGGCTATGGAGGAGGAGGTTACGGTGGATCAATTAAATATTAATAAATTCATTCATTCCGTTCAAATTTTCGTTTTTTCAAATTTTATAAACTGCACGCTTCGTATTTCTTTTAATACTTATCCAATAGGGTTTAAATTATTTCCGTTTTTTAAGACATATAGAACATCTACTATGTAAGAGCAAAGGCAGTTTGTAGCGCTGTAACAGGATGTGCACTATAAAAACCAAGAAAAATGAATTCCTTGCAGCACTTTTTTGACCCACTGTACTCCTAGAAACCAGTTCAACAGATGAGCTAGGCCTGGCGTACAGTAGGTTAAAAAACTGCTGCAAGGAATTGCAAAAATGCAATTTTACAGTTGATTGTCTATGAATACTGCACTAAACTATCTCAAGCTTTGGCTTTTTTTTAAAGCTCAATAGAAAGAGCATTTATTCGTCAAGTATCAGATACGGAAAATGGTTATTGGTGGAATTTAATAAAGAGAGTATTGTAAACATGCGGCGTTTTTACTTGTTTACTTATGTTTGAGACAACAAGTTTTAACACAACCCAGCCGATTGTTATCATAACAGCCCACATCTTTGACATGGTAAAAATGTTAGAAGTATATAAAAGTGCTTACAGTTTCTTAATTCTAAATTTCATATTCTCTTATTTGCACTATTTCTCTTTTTTAACCTATCATCAATCGCATGCCTAAACGACTGTCAGACGTGAAAGTAAACGATCTCAAATAAGCATTAACTGGATTCACATCAACGTACGATATTGCTAAGGAGACTGGAATACATGAATTAACTGTTAGTAGATACTTTAGAAGGTTGTTTTCAAAAAGGACAATAAGCACAGGTAGTAGACCTACAATAATCTCCAAAGTGACGAAGCAGTTAATCAAAAGAAAGATCATTGAAAGGGCTCTAAAGACTGCCAAAGAGGTATACCGGGAGTTGGCTGGACTTGGCTATGATATCCCATACCAGTCAGCAATTAACGTACTGAAACCAATGGAGTTCCATTTTCCGATAGAAAAAAAGAAGCCATTTCTAACAAAAGCGCATATGTAGCATCAGTTAGAATGGGTCAAGGACCATCAGGATTGGACAGTGGATGACTGGAAATAAACTGTATTCTCTGATGAGATTAAGATCAAAGTATGAAGCTCTGATGGTGGTAATTACTATTGGAAAAGGTCAAGTGGTCTTCATCATCATCGTGATATGAACTTTACAATCAAGCATGGAGCTAGTATATCGATGACGTGGAGCTGTATCACCTCTGAAGGAGCAGGATATGCTTGTTAAATTTATAATGGGAACATGAACGCGGAAGTTTACCAGTATATCTTGAACACTACCCTTTGTGATACTACGAATTACTACAATTTCGAATGGTCCAACGTTTACTTTTAGCCCGGTAATGACCCAAAGCACCAGACAAAATCTACGATGGCCTGGTTATATAGTCAGAGATCTACATTAACAATTGGCCAGCTCAGAGTCCTGACTTAAATTCAATCTAAGTACGTATGGCATTAACTGAAGCTGAAGCTCAGCTACTACGAACGTAGAGCAAAGAACACGGATGTGCTTTGGGAAAGAGTTGAGGAAATATAAAATGACTTCGATGGAGAACTTTGCCAAAAGCATGTAGATAACATGCCGGAAAGAGCTCAAGAGATTATTAACAGAAAAGGTGGTAGCTATGATGGTAGCTATGGTGGAGGTTATGGCGATCGTTAAAGAAACCGGACTTCTTTATTCAATTTCTTGTGTGAATAATTACTTCGTATATGAATGTGCTTATGATTTCAAACTGTGAAATAATGCTTATTATCTAAATAAAAATGAAAGTAATATGCTTTTTTTAAAATTGTTTAAACGTGGACCCTGCTGAATCTATTTTTGTCAAAAATAGTTAAAGTAAAGTGGAAATTAAAGGAGATTACCTTAAGTTAATTGAAGATTAATTTAGGACTGCAAATTAGCAGCTTGGATATTCCAATTTTCCAATACAGTCATTTTAAAAAGTAAAGTCGTTATTGAATTTGATGTCGTGCAAGAAAATTGTGTGTTCAACAATGATGTTGGTTGATCCAGCAATGAAGTCGTGTTCGCATGTGATGAATCTCGTTTAATTTTAGTTGTCGCTTAGTAATTATCCAATAAAAATTCTTAGCGTTTTTTTTAATATAAAAAGGGAGGCAATTTTTGAAGTGGTCTTTTTGTTTTCTTTTTCCTATTTTCGTTTTACAGACATTCAGAATGAATATGCAATTTTTATACGAAGATAGACAAGGGCGTGTTGTTGATGAGAACTGAATTGAGCCCATGGATCTTGTTGTTGATGAGGAGCTATTCGCTATTGAAACAATAAGTTCCTATACTCAATTCTTAATGAATAAACCTCCAGAAAGACCTTCTAATATCGTAATGCCTCCAATTACTGATGAAATGAACAATGATGTTGATATGGAGCTATACAATAAGAGATGCTATACAGTTTACTCTGAGGAAGACAAAACTCGATTTTTTCATTTGTTTTTCAGCAAATTCTTGAATGCTTCTGCTGCTGCGAGACAATTAGGTATTCATATCCGAGCAGCGCAGAGGTGGGTCAAACGTTATTACGAGGACCCTGAAAGCATCTTCGAGAAGAAGAAAAAGCCAGGTCGGCGTCGTATTCTTGGGAAGGAACATAAGCAGTTTCTTTTAAATTACATTGATGAGAATCCCTCTGCAAAACTTCAAGGATCGTAATGTTTCTCGTAGCACTATTTATAACTTCATGACAACTGAATGCAATCTATCTATTAAACAGGCACAATCCCAGTCCGTGGAAAGAAATAGCGAAGAAAAGATCCAATAAAGGTATGGCTGGGTACAAAAGTGGCAGCGAACTGGCTTGGGCTTTACAACAAACTGCGTCTTTCTTGATGAATCAGCCTTTCATATCAATTTGAAGCGAGATATGGCCTGGTCAAAGAAGGGGACTCCTGCAGTTGTTACAGTACCCACAACGAAATCGAACCCAACATCGATTTTAGGTGCCATATTTGCCACTGGCTTAATTAATGTTAGTTTAAGAGTTCCAAAACGAATTAAAAAGAGAAAGCTTGGACATGAAATTGGTGGTTATAGCACAAGAACAGTAACAGGGCATTATTTGAGCTTTCTAAAGGCTACTATTGATTAAATGGATAGGTATCCAGAAATGAAGGGACACTATCTTGTCATGGATAACGCTCCTATTCATAGCTCACTGGATATAGGAAAGTATATTTACTCCCGAGGATATCGCTACGTTTACCTTCCTCCATACTCTTCTGAATTGAATCCAATTGAGCAGTTTTGGCCAGTTGTCAAGAGTAAGGTGAAACGAAATAAGTTCTTGGAAAAAGAGACAGTGATGACCCGAATCAGCCAAGCTTGTGACAATTTATATATAGGTGACTTCAGAGGCTCTGTTTCTCATTCTGCTAAATGCTTTGGGAAGAGTCTGAACAAAGAACGGCTATGAAGACTTTATTCCTGACCCCCAAAAAAAAAATAGAGTTTGATGCTCTGCATCCACAGCTGTGTGCGTCCACATTTTGGTCCACATTTTCATTGGTCGACGTATTGCCCACAATATTTTTACTCATATTCTTTTGCTTTTCAACAAAATGCTGTTTGTAACATTCGAACAAGCAGCATGTGCTATTTACGGTTATGCGATAAATGATCAAAATACCGAAATGGCATTACAACAATTTGAAGCAGCTGGATTGATACCATGCCACCTTGCCAATGGTGATCCTCGACACCCATCGGCTGTAATTTGAAGAAAATAAAGGAGAAATATCTTTATTAAGTATATGGTGGGAAGAATGGGTAAAAAAATGTACGGATAACAGTACAAGCAATCAATACAATGACAGTAAGTAAATCAAACGAATGGCCATATAATGATAAAAAAGGATAAGATACAATGAAACAGGTAAAAAACTATACAAATTTATTATGACCTTTTTTCAGGTCCAATACGACAGTTAAACCTTTGAATAATGGTATCATCAGTAATTAGCTGATGTCGCGATAGAATTTTCACATTTCGTGGATGTAATACGACTATTTCTTGGATTTGCTTATATTTTTTTAAAAAATGCAGAAGATTCATTGTGTTAGTCGTTAGACCAGCATATCCGAGGCAAGCAATCCTGATTTCGCGGAAATCGCATTTTAATTTATCGAGCAATGTTCTCGTGTCTCCATCACAGTAATCCAATCGTGTCAAATCAATTCCATTTTCTACTTGATCACGTTGTTTTAATGGTGTAGCTGCAGCTGACTTGGGAGATACGTAGACCTTGGAGCAACAGGTGCCTCGTTTCAATCTGTTTATCATTTTTTGTAAAAGCCCCAAACGACTATCATGTCCCTCTTTAGTTGGTGGTTTGCGGACATATCCTATGGTGATCATTGGATTCGTTCGTAAATGTTTTTTGAGACGCTTATAACTTTCTCGATCGATAAGGTCGCAGTGTTCATCCTTGAGCTTCCAAACATAACGACCTCTTTGTCGATATGGGCGTTCTCCTCGCTGTGAGCGTCTTGTTGGACCCCAGTACCCATCAGCGTTTACCCAGCGTTCAAGTTGGTTTGCTATTACATTGGTTTTCCCAAAGTGTTTCATGAGAAGGTCGTACTGTTCAGAAGTTTACACAGACTCTGTCGTATTCCTTGTCATTTATGGGCGTGTCGTGTCGAAGGTTAGGAGATTCAAACCTAAGTCTGATATCTGGACTTGAACCTCTACAATGTTTTCGACACCCAGTTGACACGGTAGGTTTGAATCTCTTAACCTTCGACACGACAGGTGTGGCATTCAACAAGATTTGTTTCAGATAATCATATGATCCAACACAGTATCAGTAAGGCATCTTTCACAATGAACCAACTTGCTGCTATTGGTCTCAATTCTAAAGGTTTTCCACCTTTATTAGCATGTCGTTTTTACAGCCAAATGGTCCGTGCTCAATTAGATTATGATCTTGCGATTAGTCCTCTCACAACTAAATTTATCCATCAACTTGATACTTTCCAAAACCAATGTATTAGGCGTATCTTTGGCGGTCATTCTAAGTCTTCAGTTCAAGTCATGCTTCATCTGGTCAATCTCCCATCGATGCGAGCTCGTGTTGCAGTCCTTCAAGCCCAGTATCTTTTTCGTAGTACTCATTTACCTGATGATACTCTTCTTGCTCATCTGCTGCCATATATTCAATCTTCAACTAGCCACTCTCACTGGTACAAACTGGCTAATACTCCAATGTGGAAATCTCTCTGTGGACCAATCCTTGATACTTTGGATAAAAAGAAATTTCTCTCTCTTCGCACCAAATTTTTAGCTGATCAATTTCAAAATCTATATAATAACTCTGATTCCATCCTGTTAACCTCTACTCGCCCTACTATACAAGTGGATCCTATCCTTTGGTTACCGATGACTTGTTCTGAACGTAGTCGTGTTCTTCGCTGGCGTCTTGGTTGGCTACCTGGTGGTAAACCTAAAGAATGCATCTTCCATCCTTATCATAACTGGAGTCGTCGACATGCTTTTGACTGTCTACATGTTCATCATCGTCTGTGTGATATTTAGGGTTTATAATATAAAGAAGTACTAAGTCAATCGACAAATATAAAAATAAGTGAGATTCAAAGCAGATTGTCCTTTATTCAAGTTAAAAATATGGGGGTATTTATACTTTTCTATCAACGGCTAAATAATAGTATTCACAGTATATGATTATTGATATTAGATGATAAATTATTTATAGGATTGGTATTGTTTGACAACTTTTTATAAAGAAGTAACTATTAATCCTGATCCAGGAACTTGTTAGAATACGATTAAACAGATTTTTATTTATAAATAATTAAACCTCTATTGGGCGCACGATTGTAATATTACATCTTTTCCGCCCGAGGCAGTTCATAAAGGAAGGATAGTGGTGACTAAAAGATCCTTTTGGGATCAAGGGTAAAAATGTTTTGGAAAAAGTGAATGGGATCAAGTGTAAAACACACTAGTGAGAAGGAAAAAAGGGTAGTCATTCTAAGAGTCTTTGCCCAAGGTGAGTGGGCGGAATAGGTGGGATCTTAGCGTAATATAGATAATCAAGGTCATATAGGATTCTACATATAGTTGGCCAGCGAATAATCCGCGAGAGTGTTGTGTTAGGAGAGCGAGGTTTCTTGGTAGACTCAATAATATTCATATTGTTCCTTGTAAAACGACCCCCACGTCGGTTATCAGAGCCATTCTTACGCCATGTAGGACACTCAGATTTAATTTGACCATAGCCTTGACACTCAAACCAGCGTACTTGTTGACGACCTTGTTGGTATGAAGAGCGCATTTTTCTATTTGATCATGAATAAGCGATAACATTTAGTGCCTGTCGAATAGTATCCAGATCCATGGGATCATCTTGATAAGGGTCAGAGTGAGCAGGGATTGTTGATTATATTACATTCCTATTTCCCACAGCCATTTGTTCTTGAACATAGGTAGCCATAGAACAGGGTCGAGAGAGATAGTTGGGCGGCAGTGCTGAAGGAGAACGGAGGTATGCGTGGAACGTTTATTATCAAGGTTGCCTTGACGGTAGTCTTGTTGTATCGACTTTAAAGAGCGACGATACAGGGATTCTGGGTCGTGGAGGCATCTCTTCCAAATGGTAGACCTAGAGAGTCTGTACCATTGGAAGTGGCTTCGGGGCTGGCGGATATGTGGAAGAAGATGGTGTAACATAGCATCTTCAGAAAGAGTAAGGGAATGTAGAAGGAACTGAGATTATAGAGCATAAGCACATTCCTGCATGGTTGGTAGCTTCGACAAATGTAGCATTACAGCGGTGGAAGATGTGTGGGAGCCACCGAAAATCCGACGCAAACAGATGTTTTGGGCATCTTACAGTTTTTTGCTAAGTAATGTGGTGATCTTGGGAATGGCCAGGCCGTATTCCAGTTGAGCACGAACAATGTGATTGTAAAAACGGGTACCAAGGAGAGGAGAAAAGCCTTTAGGGTGAACACCAATAGCTAAGAGTTAGTTCATAGTGGCAACAGCATCGAAATAGCCACCAGGGCGAAAGGGAATTCCGAGGTAGGGAAATGAAGGTTGCTTTGGAATTGATTCGCCATAGAGAGTGTAACTTGAAGACAGTTGCGTTGGATCTAGTATAACACATTTACTTGCGTTCCATCGGTACCCAGGCTTGTAACTATGATCTTCGCAAGGCTTGAGGAGGCTTGGAATGTCGGCCTTAGCAGCTATGCGAACCATATCGTCAGCATAGAATTAAATAGTGTATCTACTCTTTTATTTGGATGGGCGATTGAGCACAAGCTTTTAATGTAATACTTTGTTTCGTGAGTATAATTTATAACTAGCAAAAAAGAGCCGGATGCGAACGGACCAACAAAAGGAAAGGTACTATTCGCTCATTGCATTTTGATTAAACAAAGCTTTAAATTATGCTTTTTAAGTCAAACACGAGTTAATTTATTATCAATCACAAGTATTGGGTTTTAAGAATGATGTTTTTTTTTAAATTTATAAAGAAAAAAGAAAACTTTGCTTAGTTTCACGAGTTATTTCTCATTCTATTTGAAATGCTAGCTTCAAACACCCTATGTTGAAAATAGGGACCCTAGTTTCCTTTAACATTCTCTCAAGCGCCCACCGAATATGCTCTATAGGAAACAAATCAAAACCTTTAGCTGATCGGTATTCAAGGCCCCGAATTTCATTCTCCTCTCTTCGTTATCTTGCGTACGAGCCAGTATTACAGTTAGCATCATCTTCTTGAAACATGAGAGTCTTGTCCTCCCTCTTGATCAGCCCAGTGGACCAACGATAAAATCTCCGAGCTAAAATATCGATATATTCGTCTTAATTTATTGTGTCATCTACGAAGACTAACGGCCGAAATTACCCGTCTAAAAACAGCTTTGAACCATTACACCTTTCTGCTCCTCACTTTGTCGTTGACACAATATAGCATTTCTCTTATATCTCTTTAGTCCCTTTGATTATCCTAGCGCTTCCATCGCTTACCTAAGTGGTGAAACGTAATTCATCAAACCAGATAACACATCTTCACTGTTTGCTCGTCCAATTGACATGCTTTTAATCCCCGCCAAGAGCTTTTTCTTGAGTCGCTCGGTAAGAGCCGACTTACAGCCTGTAAAGGATTATTCAACTGCAAGGCTCTTCAATTTTTTTTTATTACTGAGGATCATAACACATCTGATGTCTGATTTGAGTCCACTGGAATTGGTTCAGACGCGACAAGCAATACAAAGGTTGGCGAAAGGAGGACAAAAATGTGGTACTCCGGGCACTGCGGTATCAAAGATGGGTCGATCACTTTTAACTTGATTTGACTTTGCAATTCAATAGCTCACCCATAAAAAACTATAATTCATTGACTTGAAAACGGTAAGGCAAACATTATCAAGTATTTTTTATTTTATTACAATTTCAAACCACAAAACGCTAATACCATTTCTTTTGTTCTCATTTTGCCAAATTTAATATTGATCATGCAAAAAAAAAAAAAAAAAAAAAAAAAAAAAAAAAAAACTGTCGAGCTACAAAAGCCAGATCATACAGAAAGTTTATTAGACTTGTGCCGAATGTATTGCTTCGGCAAAAATGAAGGTTATTTTTGCTGCTAAATCCTTTTTTAAAGTAAAAGGCATTCATTTTACTATTTGGGCTGTGATATAATGATAACTTAATTTAAGCCAATTTTTTATATTCTTTTTATAAATTAGAATTAAAATATGCTGTTTATTTCGTGGTTCAATAAATAAGAATTAAGGAATAAAGAATAATCTATTACCAAGGGTTTCGTTTCTTGTGAATTGAGTCTAAATAATTGAATAGAGTTCCAGGAGAGGAGCTCCATCGATCACGCCAATGATAAGCAAACACTTTTTTTACTTGTCCTTCATCAAAATCAGCATTTGAAAATAAACTTGGTAGCGAATTACTTCTTTTACACTGTGATGGATCTGTAAAGCACCAAGGCAAGATAGACCAAGGTTTAATTCGGTGGTGTAACAGTCTTCTATAAATTCTATAATAAAGTTTTGATCCAAAAATTTCGGGTCCTTTAATCAAATATCGCTTGGGAACATCAGTTATTCCTCTTGTCACATTCTCTCTCGCCTTAAATAAATCAGCCGCTCCTTCTAATACCTCGCATGCATAGGGTGATCTTTGGTGAAAATGGAAGAGTGCCCCTGTAAAGGGGTTTCCAAACATACCCGTATTGCAGTTTCCTTGGGCAATCCATTCGTGTTCAAACAATGGGCCGAGGTCTCTAATAAACATGGTGTCTAAATCAAACCAGACACCTCCATGTTGATAAAGAACGAGCATCCTCAAAAGGTCATCCCTATATGTACCATCATTGTTTTCACTCACTAAAGTTCTCCATGTATCTACGTAGGGCTCTATTGCTGTCCCTTTTGTAAGTTCCTTGGGTTGAATAACTCTGTAATTAATACGTTCTGTGTTATTTATTAATGATGTCCATCCATATGAGTGAATCAATTGGTATTCATCTTCTGCTGGAATCCAGAGAATCATAGTATGATTTGCACTTTGAGTAGCGGCAAAGGATCGAAGCGTAGCCGTTGGTTTTTCATTAAAGTCACTTGTCAAATTGGATGACCAGTAAGTGTGAAATGTTTGACTGCCATCATAAGGATATCTTCTTGTTTGAAATAAATTGGCAAAATCATAGCATGTGTTGGCTTCCCATACTGGTAGACCAGGAACGAAATTGACTGTGAATTTTTTGTTTCCTTGGTGATAAGAACTATCCAGAGGCAATTTATCAAAGCATTTTGAGAGTGGTTCAACTACAACAGGCTTTTGAGGTGAGAGCCAGTTTCGAAGATAAACATGTGCATTCACTTCGAGTCGACAAAGCATAAAGAATGAAATGATACCAAAAGCGACCAAAGCAGTTATCCATTTTAATAACTGAATTGTCACTCTTTTATTCTTCTTTACCCAATTACTAGGTTTTTTAATATTCTGTTTTATTTTATTGATCCATGGCATGTTTTTTAAATAAAGAAAAAAGAAAAGGAAGAAAATAAAATTATTTGATTTAATTTGACTAAAACAAAAGTTTTACCAAACTGGGAAAGTGGCGTTTTACATTCAGCCCAATGCGTTTAAATGACGTTATTATACACAAAAACAGAAAAGAAGTAATTGTTTAAAAACTCTTTTTGATAATACCACTTTTTCCTTTAATAAGTTGTATTAATAGATATCTTTTAAAGATCAAAAGTTTTATCTGGTTTAATATTTTTTTTTTGTTAGCAACATACTTTTTTATTCCCCGATTAAGTATATTTTAATAGTGATACATAATCTAATCGGTTATTAGGCAGCATAGTTCTTTCCAACAAAATATCTCACGAATCTCTTTCAACAACCATATGTTGTAGCAGTCACAATTTTAACTCAATGGAAGGCTTTTTTTGTTACTCTCCTTTTTTTTTTTTAGCAGCTGCTTTATTTGGTTCAGATGCTTCACCAGAAGGTAAGCCTTCTGATACTGACAGATTAGTTGCTTCTTTACCGTCTTTGTTTTACTGTGCTTAGATATGAAGTATCGTATCTCCTTTGTAAAACAAACAAGCTTCCAATGCCTCTGGACATATGGAAAACAGCAGTAGCACATCTCTTATTAACATGAGTCTGACATTTGGTTCAACTGGTATGATGCATAGCAATCTTGGAGTATCAAGCGTCAAACTTTATTTCATCTGCAAACTGGGATATTGATCAAATGTTCATTAGCATATTTAGGAGCGCTTAATTGAACAAAAAGGTATTGAGAAATGTTGATAGATGAAGAGGATAACATTTGATAAATTGTTGCCAGTAAAGGTATATATCTGCGAGTGAGATAATTGATAAATCAAAAACATGCACCGAGGTGTGATTGCTGCAATAAGTGGTTGTTTAAGGAATTCCAGAATTTGACTGCACAAGCCTTGTTGGCATTGAAATTTTTAAAAATGCTTTGATTTGCTAAAAAGTGCTTTGGAAAAACCTAGAATCTCTCTACCCAAGTACTTATGAAGCCAGTCAATACATACAAACATGGAAGAGGAATAGATAATCAAAATCATTCAATTTACTTTGACGGACTTTACAGGAAAATGCAATTGATCATAACTATTTGAACCAAAGCATGAGCGAACCTTCTGGATTGACAAGGTTATACCCATTTTTCAATCAATTGAGGATCAAACTAGTCCTGTAGGACTCGAGTGGTGTGAAAAAAATCCTGAGTTGTTCTCTGAGACAACAACCGATCTAGAGACTTGGAAGCATGGCCTTGTGAGACATGTGGATGGTTTGGGATATGGGGAAAGAAGATCTGATATAATTGTAATGGAAGTATCGTCTGGAAAAAAACAATGAAGACCTCGAACACAGCAGAGATGACATTCTAAAAAATGTACATGGTCCTATTTGCGCCCTTGAGACCATTCGAAGACGCCACCCAAACGCCAGCTTCGTAACTGCATCAAGTTTATTGTCTTTTACCGCCCAATCTATCTGTACTAGGTTACATTTTTTTTTGTTAAGTTATTTTTATTAACTTTGAGTCACACATCGTGGATTGGTGGGACTATATTATTTTTAAATTATATAAAAAAAGGGTCATATAAAGAACATAGGAAAGAATATGAGTTGATCATTCGATGAAATGATTTGCTGAGGTCAGAATTGAGACTTGTGATACAATTTTTTGTATAACCGTATTAGTGTGAAAGGGAATGTCTTTTTTTATGGATAAAACTCATCAAAGAGTACAAGGATTAAGAGCGATACAAGAATATGAAACAGTAACTTATAAAAATACAAAAGATTTTAGCATAGAGAATTGTAAGCAGATAGTTTCAATAGTTCCTTCTGGATTTGATTGAGGACAATCTCATTCAAGACGGGAGTCTGTTCAAAGAATCGTTGCCAGTGGGCTTTCCAAATGAATTGAATGATTGTAGCAAAAAAATCATAGATTGTAAATTCTCGATCTTTGGATCTACAAATTTTTAAAGAATGCCCTAGAAGCCGTGCAATGGTTACTGAATTATTACAAAGGCATTATACTGAAACTATAACTAATCATTTGACTACTCATCCCTTGCATCGAAAATTGAAACTGTCCAAGTACATTAGAAGACAGAAAACTAGCGAAGATTCGATCGTCAAATTGAAAAGCAAGTTTGGAAACGATGCTGTTTCTGTTATGGGTAACTATTCTGCTCCAAATGCCCGGTGTCAAGAACCTGTCAGAGGTGTCGGATTCAGAAGGCTGCTGAAGAAGCATGGATTCTTACTGTATTTGATTGATGGGTTTCGAACAAATCAGTGTCGCCCTTTTTGTGAAAATCGTAGTCCGACAACCTTCAAGAGAATACCAAATCCACGGATATATCAAAGACGAAATAATTCTGAAGTGGTTTGTCATGGTTTACTTGGGTAATCAAATACTCGGATCAATGATTCTCAAAATTGTTTGCTGACTTGTTTTTTTTTTTTTGCTCCTTAGATGTACAAATCGAAATTGCAAAGTGACCGTACAAAGTACTTCATGTGTTGAAGAGCTTCGTGAACGTTTATGGAATCGTGATTTGGCAGCATGCCTAAATATGATCCATATTGTTCGTAACCTTCGCTTAAATAATGAAATACCAGAGAGGTTTTAACCTGCTGAGGCTGAAAAAAGTAGACTGATTAGAAGAAGAAGGTCTGAAAAGAATGAAGAACGGCCAGTTTTACCTAAAACCCTATAACTATGCAACACGATTCTCGCTGTGTTACCCTAGATGCACTTTAGTAAGCTTGAACTTAAATAACTTGATGCTTTGTTTATTAACGTTCGGTTGTTGCACCTTTCATCATTGAATGTAGGTTTTGAGTTATTGATATATTATCTATTTTCTACCTACTAATTTTTTTTTCTTTTATTATATGCTTCTGCTCTAAATTTATTTTTACTTTTGCACCTTTTTTTTTTATTTTATTTGCACGAAATTTTTTCTCAAAAGTATACCAATAATGTCCGAATAAAGTGTACTAGTGTATGTTCAATTAAACTATCATTACAACAATCCTAAGTGTCATGAAGTGTACATATTCAGGCATGTTTATTTTTATTTTCTGCCACAAATACTACCATGCTAGACTTAAGGCAAACTCAAGCCATTAAAGCAGCTCTAGACGTGGTCATTCTCCTTTCATACTGCTATTTCTCTTAATGACATTAGTCTTAGAAAGCATTACGTCAATTTTAAAGTATTAAGAATGGATGTTTCTATATTTATAAGTATCTTTTTCGATTCCTTCCTCGTTTAAATAAGAGAACGCTATCAATAGCTCTTCATTAAAAATTCTAAATTGTTTTTCTGTTATGGTGCGATATCTTATATATTATCTTTAACAATATGTTAATAACAATGGCAAGCCCAATTATAGTGATAAAAGAAACATTCATTTTTGATGAGACGCTGAAATCCTTTCAATGATGAAAATTTCAAGCTGCTAATTCATGCGCTTTTATTGGTAATGCTAAGTGTGTTCTTTTGGAATTACAAATGGTAACGCGCATCCTATTACCGAATGATTATCAGAGGCAATTGGCTTTATTTATTTCTTTTTATCAGCAGCTTTTTTATAATTTCAATTTTCTTGTGCAAAGAGTTAAAAGCACATCTGAAGAAGTTTTGCAAACAGTGTTTCGACATGATTTATCTCTCTTTCAGCCCGTTCTTAGACAAATGTTGTATGTATTCAGATTCAATTTGAGCATTCTCTTCCATATTACTGACAACGCTAGCATTGTATATTCTTGATAAATTTTAAAACTGAACGTGAAAAATAATACAGAAAACTTATATACGAAAACACTGCTGAAAAAAATAAAACTCTTCAAGAGAGGTAGACGGGGGATTTGGTAAGTATTTTACATCTGCACATACCAGATGGCGGCTTTGGATAAAGAATATAAAGAAAGGTTCATCTCAGCAGTTGATACCTATTCACACCAATTTTAACCTGATTATTATTCTATATAGGTCAATTAATTTGTGTTTGCTATGACAATGCATTTTTTAACTGATATTTGATATTAATAAAATTGCAGTGTGTTTTTGTTTATTGTTTATTGACCTTCCAAATTCTAGACGATTCATAAATCTCAAATACACAACATTCAGCAGTAGTCTCTACTTTATTTTGACTTATAAAAGAAAACTAATATAGTACTTTCTTGATGATTTTGGTATTTGGGTTGGTATGATACTGATTACACAAAAAAGATTTTTTCATATATTTAATGTGCATAAACGACTTCTATTTTATAAATATCATATTATTGGCTGTTTAGTACAAAGAACTCTCGGCTACATCATGTTGCTTAGGAGCTGGACAGAGTACTCTATAATTAAACTTTTGTTTGCTATCTGATTTTGTTATTCTAAGGTAACGAATGTTCTATTTTAAAGTATGTTGAAGTTGAGAATGGATTTTATAAACTTCCTTTAATTTAGTTTTTGCAAAGCTCTGATTGCAATATAAACTTATTTCATGTTTTATTCCAAAGTTGCATAAATCAAATTTGATAAAGACAACTTTTATTAATTAATTTGAGAGGCATACCATTTTTTTTTCTTTTTCTTTATATTAGTGAATATTATAAAAAAAATCATTCTGAATTTAGGAGACGAACATGGTTTCATATTTTGAGTTTCTTTTGCTAACACAAATGCTTATGTACAATATCAGATGCTAAGCAAGCAAATGAAACAAACGAACAAAAAAACTTATGCATAATATCACCTCCCAAGGCAAAGGGATAAATAAAAAAAAAATATATAAAAAGAGCATCTTGGCTTTTCAAGAGTAAAGTAAATCATCTCTTAAAAAATGATTACAAAAAAAAAAAAAAAAAAAAAAAAAAAAAAAAAAAAAAAGCGAATCATTTACTCAATATAAAACGCCAGACGCGTTTTGACGTTTCTTTAATTTTTGATTCGGAGCACCAAAAATAAAAATGCTTAATAAAATAAACAAAAGGTCATATTATTAAACACCAATCAAAAAATTAAAGTAGGAGTCATTTTTTTATTGTGCGTACAGGGGCTGATATTGGTAACTATAGTAATAATAAGATGGCTCAAAATGAAATATACGTTTCACAGAATTTAGCCCACTCTAAAATAAATTTTCATACAAATCACTGAATAATACTTTAAATAAATGTCAGGGCAAGGTTAAGAATTAAAGTATTGGGTTTATACAAAACACAAAACAAAGAAGAGATACTTCATCTAACTTTTGAAATAAAAGACGGAACTGGATTAAAAGTGTGAACGGACCATGTTACTCATTTTATGCGATTTAGAGCGGAACACAAAGAATTATCTGTTCAAGTAACATACCTAAGGAAACACAAACATATTTGTAGTAAGCAAAAGTAAACAATTTGTTGCTATGTCTCATTATTCTCATCATTCTTTTAATCATGCATAAATAAAAATGTGTTTGCTTGCAGTATAATTTTTATAAACTAACCAGGCAAACTATTTCCAATAAACAAAAAAGTATAAAACCTTTCACATTTCTCTTTCTTTTTTCTCCTTATTCTATCATCTATACTATCTTCCCAATGAACTTCTTTCATATCTTCTCAAGATCTTCTTCAATGTCATTGCTATCGTGCTTTACACTCTATTGTTATGATTATCTAAAAGGTTAAACAAGTTGGTTAATGGGACTAGCTTATTGAAGAATGCGATATAATACAATCAACATGCTACTTGTTCATATACTCAAGATTATTATCCAAAGAAGAGTCCTTAATAATGTTCTTGATTATTCTGTAGCCAGTAGTCTGGCTTTCCATTTATCAATCTCTGTGATAATTCAAATCAACAGTCTCATCGACATCCTTATTCTTACCTTTGCTATGGTTACTTTGCTGTGCAAAGGGTATCTTATTTATTATGAATATTTCTGTCCTTCCTTTTGAATGGTAAATTGTATACATGAACATACATTTGACTGTTTACTTACAATGTTCCTTATAGGCTTCAAGCAAACAAAATCTATGCCATTACCCTGTGTTATTTTTAAGCTTTTTTATCATACATCTTTGCAAATATTTCGTGCTAACTGTGGCTTCGCTTGGGGGTGAACAATATCAATAAAATGAAGCCAAATAACAAAAGGAAGGACTCAAATCTTTGTAAATGGCGGTATCTGACCTGTCTGCTGGATTGGGCAAAGCCGAATGGTCGCTTTAAACTGTCTTTACAGATTAGACTTTGGAAACTTTAGGGGTCGGCTTAGCATCGGAAGCTGTTTGTCATTGCTTGGGAAAACCGGAAGCTTGTGATGGTGTTGATTTGCGCACGTGTCTCTTGGATGATGAAGACTTGGTGTCAAGACTTATGGCCTGCAGCCCATTCCTCAAGTGTCATATGCTATCCCTTCCTCGTTTGCAACGGCTTGACTGATTACTGGTATGTTCAAACATTGTATATTCATCAAGCAATCCTTAGCTAACCAATTCTTTGCTGTTTGTTTGGTAGATATTTAGTTTCTTTGGAAACTGATATCTACCATACAAATTACACATCTTTTTTTTCTCTATCTCTTCTAGGTACATAGGTAAATAGCATAATGATTCCTTCTGGTTTGTGCTGCCTTTTCTCGGTGCTGGTGTTCCTATGGTTCCTTGATTCTAGACAGCGTGTTTGCAACTCAATTATCGTCGTGAGTGTATGGTGTCCCTTCCGATGCAGGCAGTGGAAGACTAAGTCTGTAAAAATTCCTCATTGTTTCTACGGTCGAAATGTATTGACGGTTGAAGCGTAAAGTTTCCATTTGGGTTAACTTTGTCCCAGCAGATTGACTTGGATATAGAAAGTCATTATATAAATAACACATATCATCTTATAATAAATTTTTCTTGTGTTCAATTATATGTATTTATTGTCCAAGCAACAAATGGTTTGTTTGCGTTAACATAAAAAGAAGTTTCAAGAAAAAGGGTAAAGTCTTTTTTTCTTTCTGGTTATAACCATAAGTTTTCTAATTTACTAAAAACAATTCGCAGAATGCTTAACCCTCTGAATACAAGCGAGTAATGAATTTTATGTATTAATGTTTCCCTTGATATTTTACACAATTGATTACCATATATGCAGTTTACTAATCTAAACTGCTTTGCTATATTCGCGTTCATTGCCACCTTAAATTGAAACTCAATTGAAGCTATTGTATAATATGGTTATCACCATTTCAAATACACTCTCCTTTCTATATTCGAATTATAATAGTCCTTGACTAATGGTTTAAACACATCTGTTAAGTATAAATTTGCAATAAATATGATCATAATTTTGAATAGATCAATGCCTGTGACTCCTTGAAATTTGCAAACTGGAATGATTATCATAAAAAGACATGTACTCAAGGATTATAGATAAGCTACTTTACTTTCGAAAATATCTGGCAAAAATGGCAAGCATTCTATCTTTAGTTAAATCTTATACTGCTTTTCTATTCGAAACACTGTTATTATATATCGTTTGTTCTCATGTTCTGTTCTCTGAAAATCATCATAAGCCTTAAATATTCTATTTTCTTTTCTAATAGTTACCAACAAAACTACCCTTGCTTTTCTTTACGTATCCTTTCAAATCACTTTTCTAGCAAGTTTAAAAGAACGGACTCAATTCTCATGTCGTTACGATAATCAAAAAATGATTTTAGCACAAGACTTTTGCTTTCATGCAGCTCTTATGATAAGTGAGAAAACAAGCTCATGTCGATACAAAAGACTATTCCTTCTAACGAAGATACTATATATAATATGGCCGGTATAAGTAAACTGATAATCCAAACATTTTGCTAAAATAGTTCCGTATTTCAATGAAGCGCCTTTAACTTATAAATATCTTTATATATATGATTGATCAAATGAATATGGATCAGATGTTCAACGATCAACATCTCAATGCATAACAAAGCTTTTCCTATTCTATATTGTATATTCGCAGATTTTAGAGTTGCTGTTGCTAATTTTTGTTTATATCAATGAGGAAGTACCATTTAATCTAAAAAATATTAAAAAAATGACAATATTATTTAGTTCAAATCGTCCTTTTATTTTATTTGCAACTTGTTTAAATAGTTCATTTTCTCATATGACTTATTCTAAGAACCTTTGGTATATTTTGGATTCATGTATTAGTGATGCTATGTCATTGAACCGTTTTGTCATAAAATCTTAATGGTAGCTGATGTATTTACTTTTAATCCTATAAATGTCCAGTTGCGTTTTAATAATTTTTCTAAGTCTGTCTTTTCATTTCGCTACAGTCAGCTATCTACTTCATAATATGTACTGGTAGATACATAGTACATTCAGTAATTAGAGAACATTCTGTTCAAAAAAAAAAAAAAGAAAAAGAAAAGGAATAACAGTAACGTAAAGGCTGCGAGGCAAAGAAGGAACAACTTATTTGATAAATAAAGGAAACATCCAAGAAAGAGAATGTAAGTTGACTAGAATATTTATAGGGTGATGGAGTATGACTCTCTTTGGATTATCTTCATCCAAGTACGCATGAAAGTATTAAACTATTTGAGCGGTACAAACTGCGTAACTCGCAGAATGATTTTGGTTACACGCCAGTTCCAATTATTACCTTAAAAAGCGATATTGGTAATATATAAAAAAGTCTTTATTTCTCAAACAACCAAGGTACTCAAAGGTACAGACATGATCTACACCTTGCGAGAAATAATACGATATTTGCATGGCAAAGGCTTACACATGATACCTTCCTCAACGTAATCATCCAAATTAAGTTTCACACTTTGGCCTTGAGAATCAAGTTCTGTTTTGATCGTAAACTTCGAAAAGAAACGAACAAAGAAATTGAATAGTTCTTTTTCAGCCTGTGTATATCAAAGCGACCTTTAGTTTTCTTTGCTTTGTGTTTAGCTATTTGCTTACTAAATGAATGCCAGGACATATTCTTCTTCCCCAACCAAAACCAAAATGATCTCTTTCTTCAATTTTTGCATTGGATGCAGCTCCCATTCTGTTGGTATTGCTCAAGAATCTCTCGGGTTTAAATTCATTTGGGTTTTTATAAAAGTCTGGATTCTTGTGCATAGCAGCCATACTGCTGATCAAAATGGCGCCCTTGGGGATAAAATATCCATTGACTGTTACGTCTTCTGAAGCCATATGAGGAATACCAAAGTTTGACGCTGGACGAAATCGCATGATTTCTTTTTGGACACAAATAGAATATGGAAGGTCATCACGATCTTCATTGAAATGTGGTATAGCTCCTGGAGCATGCTTTGATTTCCATTCATCAAGTTCCTCCGTCAATTTAGCTTGAACTTCAGGCATTTGAGAGAGGATAGCAAATGCCCAATAGATAGTAGTAGCCACTGTATCTGTACCAGCACCAACCAAGTCACCTATGTGAAATAAAAAAGTATTAGATTGACAAAAAATGAGGTTTTTATTTCGCATACTTGTGAAAACAAGAATATCATCCTCATCAATAAGGCCTTCTTCGTTCATCTGGTACAAATCTTTAACTAACGAGTGCTGACTTTTCTTTAAAGCGTTGTCAATGAGCTCTATGAAAAAGTCATCGCGATACATATCGACAAAATCTCGCATCTTATTTTCTACACCTGTAAACATATCTATCCAAGCCAACATGGGAAGAAAAGAGCCAATGTCACCTGCAGCACCAGCGAAAATCATGATGTCGTTAATACATCTATGCATTGTTTCGAACTCTAGTGTATCAATAGATTCAAATCGAGTGGCTAAGACTAGAGTTAGGATAACATTCATAGATGACAATTGGAGTTCTTTGAATGGGTCTAGAGCCTCTCCCGATTCAGAGTACTGGGCAAATCGATCGACTAATTGATCAACTTCAGCTTCTAAAACGTCACTAAATTTGTCTACAGATCCTGAGCTTAAAATTGTAGTAGCTGTTCGTTATAAATAAAAGGGAAAGAAAGGAATAAGAAATTCTGTTAATTATATATTTTATTGTTTTACCTGCTTTTCTCTTGTTTTTCCATAAATGATTGGTTTGAGCCATGACGATACCTCTAAATACTTAAAAGTATATAAAATCTTCTGATAGAAAGTGGATGTCCTTTACCTATTGTTCTTGCTGTAAATCTCTATTAAAAACCGATGATAAGGTCTTGAAGAAGTACTACTTCCTGCTTTGACAAAGATATCATGTGCTAGGAGAGGATCACTGATCATGAACCACAATTGATTTCCCATGCGTAATTTATAAATAGGACCTATCTCTTTATGCCATTGTGTAATTTGTTTTGATGGACACTTTCCTAATCCAAGCATATGCCCTATAAATTGAATACATCATATTAGTGATAAGAGAAAAGGAGATTGCTGTTCTTTATTTACCAAAGATAGGTAAATTAGTCGCGTTAGGTGGAAAAGGTATTTCTATGAACCCTTTCTCTTCCTCCGATTTTTCTTTCCTAGATAAATAAACAATAGAAAGAAGAGCAACACTAGCGGGTACTATGATAAAAGCAGTTTCTTTTAGTATATTGATATCCATCTTCTAGAAGAAAAACGTTAATGTAAGGAAGATCAAATTTATTCAAGTTTTACAAAGTGCTATTTATATCATTTTAACATCCGAACCAAATAAATGTCTACTATGCAAAAATAAAAAAGGGTTAGTAAACATTACACAACCCTTTGTAAAACCTAAAATAAAAAGGAAGAGAGAGAGAGAAAAGGAGAGGGTTATATGTTTCTGTTAAGCTACGTGAATATTGTTGAAATTTCTTTTTTTAGTAGGTGAATTTTGGGTCCAGTAGTAAGCAGGCTTCCTCCTATGAAGTGGATCACAAGTGGAATTGTTCTGGATACAAAAAACTCTTCAATCCCGTATAAATTATGATGAATAATATAAATTGAGTTACTAAAGCAAACCTCATGCATTAAACTCAATACTGATATAGTTATGAGTAGTGATATTATTAATACATCCATGGATGCATGTATATTGCACTTCTATATAGTGGCTTTGTCTTTCGGTTGGTAGACATGAAGAAGAAAGAAAAATGCAATAATCAATATCAAGATTATACTGGCTGTGTACGTTCTTGGAACATCCGGCTTGAGATATATTCTTCCTTTATTTGTGGAAGGGACTGAAAATGACTATAAAGATATCATTATATCAATCTATTTAACATTTATGTACCGCATACGTACAGCTGACACCATCTATACCAGGAAATAATAAGACCATCTTAACTTCCAAATTATATAGATCTTTTATGAGAAAGCTCTC
This sequence comes from Rhizopus arrhizus, assembly GCA_024220505.1. NCBI lineage: Eukaryota > Fungi > Mucoromycota > Mucoromycetes > Mucorales > Rhizopodaceae > Rhizopus > Rhizopus arrhizus. Next base: position 116,585 of record JAKZZE010000011.1, read on the forward strand.
GAACGATGTGGAAACATGTCTATGTACATTGTAACAAGGAAGCTACAAGCTTTACACATATTATTATCAGAGCAATGATTTTTATGTGTTTCTTATAAAGCTTATTGCTTTGTTTATTTGTTTTTTGTTTGTTTTTTTCTACAGTTGAAGCATGACTTTTTCCTTCTAAACTGTACGTTCGACTCTATACAATCAACAAAGTAAAGTCAAAAAATAAAACAGATCTATTACTGTATTTAGAACTTCCGGGAACCTTTAAAGAAGACAACACGGCCACCAGTTTTTTATGCAATTATAATAGCCACTAGGATATAATATTTAAGTTCATAGTAGCGTAAAGATTTAATACAGTAATAAAGCTTATTTTAAGATGATAATATGAAAAAGGAGTCAAACTTAATGATTCCAATTTGATCTAAGTGTTCTTACTTTGTAATGAAGTTTCGGCTTATTTTTTTTTATTCCTAAAATTTTAAAGAATGCCCATATAAAAACGTTATGAAAGTTCCCTTTGTTTGATAGCTTTCTTTTGGAAATCAAACACCTTTCATACTGAAATGAAACGCTATTGCTTGATATGTATAGTATTCTTCTTTCATATATTGAATAACAAGAAAGTAACTCACCTTTCTTTTATTTTATTAGCTGCTTTGGTATCTTTTTTGTTACCTATTGTATTAGCCGTATTGGAAGGAGATTTTGTTGAAGAAGAATGGAGAGCAGTAGCATTAGTGGCTCCGCCTGTCGATCATGTTACACTTACAATTCCTCAAATTTCGCCCTCGGACCAAAAGAAGCAAGAGATTGATCAAATGTTTGATTTGGGGATTGTTGATAATACATTTACTGAATATATTGATACAGACGAAGAGTATCGAGCCATGATTGGATACAAACCCGTTGAAAAACCTATAGAGACATTTCCACCGAATGTAAAAGGTAGGATAAAAAGTCTTAAGCTATAGTTTTTACATCAAATAAAGTGACTCAATCATTTCTTCAATAGAACTTGTTCAAGCTACCCTAGCTCCTGAAACCACTTTAATTCTTCAGCCTGTTCAAGCTACCTCAGCTCCTGAAACCACTTTAATTCTTCAGCCTGTTCAAGCTACCTCAACACTTAAAGCCATTTCAGTTTCCCAATCTGTTTTAATTCATCAAACAACAAATGCTTCGCCTCATAGCATTAAAGAAGAACCAGGCACTATCATCAACATGAAAACTTCTAGTACTCAAAAGTCCTTAGCATCTAGCACTGCAGTGCTTCCCTTTAGACCACCAGTTGCTCAAGTGACTGAATGTATGACACAAGGACAAATAGCATTAACCTATGTAGGATGCCTTAATTTTATTGCAAAGAAAACAGAATATTAAATATACTTTATTATAGAGTGAAGGGCCTAGTGATGCTACAGCAAAAATTGCTCGTCAATTGAACAATGCAGACGCAAGAGCAAGTTTCTTTATTAATTCTACTTGGTAAGTAAAATGAGCAGAAGGACAATCGAAATAATGACTGAAACCTTCTTTTTTTTTTTTTTTTTTTTTTTTTTTTTTTTTTTTTGTAGGCTAGACATGCAACAGTATGCTTTAGTTACCGAAAATCTTTACAAGGATGGACACCTTATTGGCATGGCTTACCGCGTTAAAAATGATAACTCTAAGGATATGACTAATGAAGACCTAAAACATGACATTATAAAGAACGCTCGGGTTATTGAAAACCTGATTGGTGTAGCGCCTAAATATGTTCGTCTTCACTATACAAAAGAAAAGGATATTCGAGTAGAAAGGACTTTAGCAGAGCTTGGGTTTGTGACCGTCGGATACAATCTGGACAGTCAGGATTACCTAAAGAAGAACACTACAGGTCCAGACTCAGTTCCAGATATCTACTCAAAGACTTTGAAAAACTTTAAGGAAAAGTACAATGAAAAGGGATCCTTTATTTCCATTCATTATGATGGGCCTCACTCAAGTTCTTTGGATTCAATAGGTCACATTGTGAACACTATTGAAGGAGAGGGTTACATGATGGTCAGATTAGATGGTTGCATGAATGATGAAAAGCCCTACAAAAAATGTAAGATAATTGATTATACAAAAAGTGGAGTGAATAACACTTCTTCTAATAGCATCAGAAAGCAAAGAGTATACTTTTGATCAGTTTTCTTATAAGCAGCAAAATTATCATCAAGGCCAGAAGTTTGTAAATATGGATCCTTCGCCTAATGGTGATAATACTGGAAGCAAATCTGCAGAAAGCCGAGGTATTTCTGGTAGAGATCAAAGCTCTCTCTTCATGATGTTGTTAATTGCTGGTACTTCGATTGCTTTTTTGCTTATAATTTGAGCGTACGACAGTAGTGCTATATCACACCGTCTTTAACAATATTCCAATAAAAAGTTTTTTTGTTTTCACCTCTTTTATCTCAATAGATCAATATAAATAAACAGATCAATGTGCAAAACTAAAGTTTGCTTTATTATTCCATCTTTCATCTCATAAATTAAAAATGAACTGATGGTTTGTATAAGCTTATAGCGTGATTTGGGCTCAAAGCTTAGCTCCATTTATCTTGTTAATACCTCTTTCCATTAAGTCAACAGTATGCTCAGCAGATCCCCAGCTTGACTGAAAACCAAAGCCTCCATGTCCATAAGCATGAGTTACCAGCACTTTACGTCCCTTTTTTGTGTCTAAATATTGAAAATCTTTGTTATTAAATGGTCTTAATTTTCTAATTGTTATCGACTTACGAATGATATCATTCTCAAAGCGAGGACCACCTTTTCTGGTAGGCCTTAGACCAACATTATATGCGACAATCTCTGGCTCACCATTTTGATACAACTCTGGGCAAAGCTTTTTTGTGAAAGCCAAGATTCGACGGTTTGTGTCTTCATCGGAGAACGGGTTACTATATTCAATCCATTTTTAGATAGGAACAGGAAGCCCGAAATCTTTATATCTTTTAAGTTTTATCATCTTACCTGTCATTTTCATCGCAAGTTCCACCCAGGATTGCAGTTCCATCAGATCTAGGAATAACATATGTTAGGCCGTGATCTCCTAATTGACATTATTAATTTGTCTTTTCTATGTGCAACAGTGATGAGTCATTTTTAGTACCAACGTAGCTCAAGGTTCTTTTGACGTGTGGAGCCTTAACAACCAAGGTTTGTCCCCTTGTTGGATACAAAGCTTTATCTTTTACTCCACCCATGTATTTAGACCCCAATCCTGTACAATTAATCAAAACGTCAACATCCTTATTTTGATCTGCGAACACTTTTATATCTCTTATAATCTTTTGCTCAATAGTTCCACCCAATTCTTTGAATTTAGTCTCCAGCCATTTCAGATACACGGGCGAATTGATTAATACTAGAAAAAACGTTATTTTACATGCTAATTTTTCCCATGATCTTTTTATACCAGTTGTGTAATAATGGCCTATTTTGGCTCCTTCCGGTAATTCATCTTTTTCATTTAGAAAATTAAACTTTTTTGAATTATCAACATACTATAAATTAGAGATAAAAATGTCCAAATGACTTACATCTTTAACTAAATTTTTAAACCATGGATCAGTACGATCTGGTGATAATGTTTGATAATAGTCATAACTTGGTACCACCATAACGCCTGTATCTAATAAATTGCTATTTTCAGCAATCTTTAAAAATTGTCTGTAACTTATTGCATCTAACTCTAAATTCTTATGTTAAATCAAAATCTAATATGTATAGAAGGAATTGCTTTACTTTGCAACATCGGATTATTATTTGGAGCCATTGTTCTCCAATGAGCGCCTTTTTACTAAAAGTCAATAATTGCTTAAATCTCCCTTTTTTTTTCTTTTGTACCTGCATATGGTGAAGTATATTGAATATCCATATCTCCTGGGACATGCTTTGCTATAATTTTGACATCATCATACCCTTTTTGCTTTAATAAAAGAGCAGTCGTAATACCAGTGACTCCAGCACCAATAACTATGATTTTAACTTGGGTCATAAAAAGAAAGAAAAAGACAAACTTATGTGGGCTACCATAGAGAAATTATATAAGTTTGCGGCGATCAAAATTTCTCAGCGTAAACAATGATTACTTTTTTTGCATAAACTTTTAGAATACTTTACAATAGTAAACCAGACCACTTTAAACGCTAATATGATTATAGTAATGAGTATTAATTTGCTATTATGCTTCTTTCTGAGCCTGTTATTTGTCGGTATTGCTTAAAACATAAAGGATAATTGACATCCTTGCTTAATTACATTACTTAAATACTACATAATCGTCTTCCACTTATAGGCGATATTCAATGAAGTTAAGCTATAAGGCGTTGTAAATGAGCTTACAATGATCTTGACCTTTCAAGTCGATGCTTGTACTTTGTTTAAGAAAGCAGAATACCATTCCAATACAAGATTCCTAAATTAAGAAATTGAACCTGTTATCAATGACTCATTAAGCGTCAATTGTATACATGGATTAACTAAACAACAATCATTTATACATACCACATGCTAAAATTCAGCAATGTATAATCGTTTTTTTACATTATGGTGACAGTTAGAAAGCTTTGGAAGTACCAAATTTGCTCTTTCTCTCTCTCTTTTTTTTTTTTTTTTTTTTGTTTGTTTGCTATAAATGACTGTGTGCTTTTTATCGTGATGGGATACACCGTTGACAATGTGCAACCCCAAAAGGCATTTATAATACAGATTCAGAAATAATCAGCAATTCCCATGTGTGTCAAGTCATTAGGTTACAGTGGTAGGTTGTTTAAGTACCGGTTTCTACATTTGATTTCATGCAAAAGCTATGCTTTTTATGATAAATACAGTTACCGTTTTCATACAGCTAGAATTCAAGAAGAATGCATATGAAGAAAAAGTTAAACTTGCTTAAGGTAATTGCTTTGGTAGCTAAAGTGCTTATTTACGCTGGTATGTAAACTTACTGCGTTCCTGAGACTATCAGCTTAAACTCAAAGCTGTCAATAGTGGTATTAAGTAGAAGCTTATAGAATTGATGCGATTTAAGTTAAAAAAAAAAGAAATCAATTTATCACAAAACCTTTTACTTGAAGATCCCAACAGTTTTCCTGCACAAGACATGCAACTTACAAGAGCGCCATTCCTGAAGAAGTATTGAAATTGAATTAGTCAACTTATTTGCTCTTTTTTAACGAATATGAAGAAATTCAAAAATAAAACAATCTTGAATAATTTTATCAGTCATCAAACAAAAAAGACCGTTTCATCGTGACTTTGTGTTCGACTTTTATATAAACTGAGGTAGAAGACATTGCAAAAGCACCTTTTTCTTTCACGTAATCTCATAAAGAGCTATTATAACCATGTGTCATAGTACCATTGTACAACCAGAAGCACGTCGATCCCTTTCAAACTTACCACTAACGCTTGAACGAACCCAAGAGCACCAAAATCTATCAAATCAAGAACGATTGAACCAAAGCACCACGACACTAGTCAGTAATCAGACATTCATTGGGCAGGAGGAAAATTGGCGTGTTAGTATTAGACGTGCCCAACGCGAAATTGATGACTCTATCAGAAACCAAGAAGAGTCATTAAATGATCTCTTCCGAAGAAGAGGTCTAATGGATCAGGTTCTCAAATAAAGAATTGTTTGACATAATTGACATTGAAGCAATGATATGACTCTTTTTTTGCATATTCATTTATATAATCAAACGTACTAAAGCCATTATGAAATAAACCACTGATTAATTTTTGCATAAAAAGTAACATGTTAATCTAATTCTGATATACTGCTTTTTTGAGCTAATCGATTACCTCAATGTTTAAGCCCAGTATTGAGGATAAGTTAGAAAAAAAAAATCTATAAGGAATGCTAACTGTCGACATATCAAAGTGTTGTAAGGATTTGTGATATGCGTTCTATGAATTTGATGATGCATGAAAAGCAAAATACTCCAAATGTTGAAACTGAGATAAATTGGGCATCAATCTCAGACTTTTTTTTTAAGAAAAAAAGGGGGGAGGGAGGAAAAACAATTGAAACACTCATTCTTTCTTTTTTTCTTTCTTTGTTTCAATAATGAGTGATTGGAATTCAAATGATTTGCAAGAAAATTTTGGTATGGAAAAATTGGATTGCTTGTTAAGATCGTCTTTTAACTGATTGTACTTAGATAAGCTTACTGTAAATTCCAACAAACAGTGGAATGGCATCGACACTGCTAATACAGCGTAAAAACTAGAAGCAACTTTATATGTATACGTTGTTTGTTCCTTATCTTCTTCATTCACAGCTGGTCCAATGTTGCGAGTAAAAGAAGCAATCGAGGTGGTCAATCTAACCAATACCAACAACAATCTTGGGGACAGCGTAACAACAGAGGACACCGTAGTGGTCAACAACAAAACATTAGGGGTAATTACCAACAGCAAAGAGGTGGTCAACCATCCCGTGGCAGAGGCCATCGCGGTGCCTTTCAACAGCAGAGATGGAATCAAGGTAATAACTCACAAGACAGCAATGATACCAGCAACGGAAAGCAGCAATCCGATCAAAACAACTCTTGGTCTGATTCTTATCAGCAGCAAAGTTGGGGTGGCCAAGCAGATGATGTCAATCAAGGCTGGGGCAGCCAATCAGTCAGCTATAATCAAGACTGGAATAATGCAGCGAAAGCAGAAGGCAGACAGCAGGAGTGGGACAGTAGTCAAACTACAGCAAAGAGTGCACCTTCTGGCTGGTCTACAGTTACTCAGACCAAAAAGGTAGACACTGCTCCCTCTTGGAATCAAGAGTCTACTCCAACTGCTCAGCAAGACGGTGATGGCTGGGATGAAAAGCCTAAACCTTCAATAGGTGGCGGCTGGGGAGAGATGACACTTGACAGTTTTGGTTGGAATGGTTCTGCAAAACGGCCAAAAGATATAAAACAACCTGGTAAGGGTATTTGGAAAGATGGTATCCATGAGCTTGGTGAAGACGACGAGGCGATTAGGGTCAAATTATTTGGTACTGCTGAGAATAAGCAAGTTCTGCACTCTGGTATTAATTTTGATAAATATGACAGTATTCCAGTTGAGACAACTGGGGATAATGTTCCAGAGCCCATCAACGAGGTAAATGAATGTTTATTAGCTTAGAAAGAAATATACTTATGATCTAGTTTGCTCATCCTCCACTCGACAAATACTTGCTTGACAACATTCGTTTAGCGCGATATACAGTACCCACACCTGTTCAAAAATATTCTATTCCTATTGTTGCAGCTGGTCGCGACCTTATGGCCTGTGCTCAAACCGGTTCTGGCAAAACTGCTGGTTTTCTTTTTCCTATTCTTTCAGCTATGTTTACCTTTGGTCCCCTTGCCGAACCTGAAGATGCTGAAGTAAAGCAAGGCTACAGAACATATAAAAAGTCATATCCTCAGGCCCTCATTTTGGCGCCTACAAGAGAACTAGCCAGTCAAATATATGAAGAAGCCAAAAAATTCTGCTATCGATCATATGTTCGTCCCTGTGTTGCTTATGGTGGTGTTGATATTCAGCAACAGCTTCGATTGATTGACAGGGGCTGTCATCTCTTAGTAGCAACCCCTGGTCGACTAGTTGATATACTGGAACGTCGCCGTCTTTCATTTAAAAACATTCAATACTTGGTACTGGATGAAGCTGATCGTATGCTTGATATGGGCTTTGAGCCACAAATTCGTCGCATTGTCGATGGCGAGGATATGCCTCCTGTAGGCAAGCGTCAAACTTTACTCTTTTCCGCCACATTCCCTGAAAACATACAAACGTTGGCCAGAGATTTCTTACAAAACAGTGTCTTCTTATCTGTGGGTCGTGTGGGCGCTACTACAGAAAATATCACTCAAATGATTGAGCTCTTACGGGAAGAAGAAAAGCGACCTCGTCTTTTGGAAGTGTTAGAGAAACACAACAGCAAGGAAGGATTAACTTTAGTTTTTACCGAAACAAAGCGCATGGCTGATTCTGTATGCGAATTTTTGCTGGAAAATGGATTTGAAGCGACCGCTATTCACGGTGACCGTATCCAAAGTGAACGTGAAGCTGCGTTGGATTCGTTTAGAAAAGGAAAGACACCTATCATGGTTGCTACAGCTGTAGCTGCTCGTGGCTTGGATATTCCTAATGTGACTCATGTTATCTCATTTGACTTACCTAATGACATTGATGACTTTGTTCATCGTGTTGGACGTACAGGTCGCGCTGGTAATATTGGTTATGCTACATCTTTCTTTACGCGTCAAAATAGATTCCTTTCAAAAAATTTGGTTAAATTATTAAAGGATGCAAAACAAGAAGTACCGATTTGGTTGAAAGAGATGGGTTCTGATGAAGCCAATACTCCTTCCTCCAACGTTTATCAAGGAAATAACAGAAGAAATAGACGAGATGATGATATTGGACCAAGAATCCGATGGTAAAAGAAAATGACAAGTAATTTGATTGCTATATAAAAATTTGTATATAATGTATCATTTTTATTTTTGCGATAAAGTTTAAACAAAAAAAAAAATAAAATAAAAAAAAATAGTGCAGTGAAAGTAAAAAGTTATGAAATTTATAGTTTAATCAACTCTAGCCAGCAAACGATGAAGCGTTCGATGAACTTTTTCCAATTCATCAGATACTTGAGCAAGGCCTTCTTCCTCATAATGACCAGCATCAAAGGCACCTTGACTATATTTAGAGTCAATTATTTGAAGTTTATCTTGAAGCTTCTCGATATCGTCAGCAGAATATTTGGTATAGGAAAGACGGTTGGATTCTCTTGCAATTTCCATAAGTTCTTGGTGAACTGCTTCAAGATTCTTTATCATAGGCATTTTTAATAATTTGTGTATCGAGGAAAAAAAGGATAAAAAAAAGTTGTATTTGTATGTGCAATGGTTTTTAAATAGATTTAAGCAAGGTTTCAAGAAAGGAGTGAGAAATTCATGCAATTCTTTTATTTCCATAAAGAGTAAAAAATTGTGATGTTGATTGACATGTTTAAAAAACGTATGATTAATAAGAGAATGGAACATCCTATTGATTATATTTAATCTGTATGTTCTTTAGAGTAAGATAATATAATAAAAAGGGCCTATCTCCTTCATACTAAAAACTAATCAATAATTCAAGGGTTCATTTCTATAGCAACCATTTCAAAAAAAAAAAAAATGTATAAATCGTATTTATTTCTAATATAGATTATCACAAAGACCATTGAAATAATATCCTTTTATATACTCATATGAAATGCATATTTCTTAAGGCTATATATTATAGTACTTTATTGGAATAAAATGCGTTCTTTTCATGCAAAAAGGGTTTTACAAAATTAATGCGAATCCTACTTTGTAAATAAACAACACCGTACAACAGAACAGTTTGAAATAAAATCATACGGGTTTTTTTTTCGAAAAAAAAAAAAAAAAAAAAAAAAAAAAAAAAAAAAAAAAACATTTGTCTAAAAAACATCACCTGTCGTGGTACATTCTTTATAGTCTAAGGAGGGCATGCCTTTTTAATTAAATGCTATACAGTTACACAATGCCTGAATGGAAACCAATGTAACCCTAGTAAAAATGAGATATGATTTATTAATTCTTCTTTGGCGTGGCTATCAATGCACAATTTTCTAGGCTGGTTGCAGGGTCAACATAATAAACTAACTTTGCATTAAAACCGTACTTTTCCAAGAATTTAACTCTTCCAGTGTCCAGCACTCTCTTACACTGATAACCTATTTTTTCACGTTGGACGCGATCTAATCCAGTAAAGTGGTTTCTAATCAAAAAATGTTTAGTCCAAAAGAACGATATATAGATTACTTCTTCTTACGAAGTTTGGTCTCTATCTTCGTCTCCCTCATCTCCTTCTTCTTCCAAGTCACCATGCTCATCTTCTTCGTCGTTTTTCTTTTGTTTTTCTCTTTCACCACTGATGCCCCAGCTACTAATTTTACACATTCTTTCAAATTCAGTTTTATTCATATCAATTGACTCCAGGTATTCAGTATTAGGATACATTTCATAACGACAAAGCTGATGACAGCACATAGCAATAACAATACCTGCTATAGGTTCACTACAACACGCTTTTTAGTCATAGATGCAATTGATTATTCTAATCCTTCTACCTGCGCCCAAGTGATCTTTCATGTTCAACGTAATTCATTAAACATTTCAAAGTAATATCAGTAGCACATCCACAAAGATGCTTGGAGAAAGCCACTACCTTCTTTTCATTGTTTGCAATACACTCCACCTTGGCCAACTCCAAATCCTTGATATCCATCAATAAACGCTGCACAGTCGACTTTTGTTCTGAATGGCCCACTAAACTAGGATCTACCTTATTTCGAACATTTTTTCTATCTATCAGCACAAAGGTGCTCTCTCCATTTTCTTCTTGGATTGCCTTCTTTACCCAACTTGACAGTTCTCCTTTGCCAGCACCAAATTCAACGAGGATGGCTGATTTATCCTGAAGCATTCCATTTTGCTCCATGTGTCCTATTAATGATGATTGCTGATCTAAATGCTTTGTCCATTGTACTTCCGCTCTACAAACATATGCTCAACAGAGACGAACGTTTTTGCTTGTTTCTTCTCTTTTGTTTACCTCTTTTGTTCAACTGCAACATGTTTTAATATTTCAGTTTCAATAGGTTGAACAAACTTATCATAAGCAGTGCTCACTTTATCATAGATTGATTCTAGTTCCTGTCGAGTGAGTAATTTGAGTTGAACACGAGCAAGCCAAGGTTGAACATGCATCTTTTGATGAGAATAAATGTTTTTCTGAAAATCCAGCTCTTCCTTTGAAAGAGGCAAGGTACAGTTGATATTCAGTGAATGACAGACGGGTAAGCCTCTTGGACGCGAGTTGCAACGCTTTTCTAAATGAACCTTGAGATCTTTTTCAAAAACAGTACTAATCAATTTTTTTGTTAAAGTACGATCTCTTTCCGAAATTATAGATCCTCTTACTGTGAATTATCGTAAGGACAGGGTATCCTCTTCAAATTAGACACTTGATTTTCTGGATCTTGTGTCATATGTTCACCACAGTACTTTTGTAACTTTTTGGCAGGTAGGTTACAATATCTTCTTTTTCTAGCTACAAAAAAGTGGCCTATAAAAAGAAAGATTAATAAAAATAGCTCCAAGATATTTCTTTTTATTCTTTTACATTGCTGTGGTTTGTTCGGAACTGGAGGAAGCTCCAAAGGCTGATTGGTTTTTAACTTTGTTCTTTTTTCGACAGATTCTTTTGGCATAGTTGTAAAAAAAAAAAAAAAAAAAAAAAAAAAATTGAAGTGGCGTTTTCTGAATGTAAGCTTTATTCATAGAGAGCGGTATTTTTTAGAAACTTTAGAACCATCCAGATTGTGTGGCAGAAGGAATGGTATCGTCTGCCCAATCACTAGCAGTAGTAAAGGCATCTTCAGTAGACCAATCAGCAGTATTGGTAGCAAAACTAGCAGATCCTTCAGCTTCAATGGTCCAATCTTGCTCTTCTGTGATAGAATCCCACTGAGCTGAATTGAATTCTCCAACAAACTCAGCAACTTCATTTTCCTTTTCAACTTCCTCAGACTCACGATAAAAGAACATATCAACCATGACATCCCAGGGCGACTTGTAATCCAAGCTCCCACGAAGACGAAGAACGGCACGGGCCAAAAGCCAGTAAGCCAAGCCAATCGCGTGTATGGATTTGTTGTTAGTAGGAATGGCAACATCAACATAGTGAAGTGAGGTATCAGTATCAGCAAGAGAGACTACAGGAACATTGACATACGAAGCTTCCAATATGGCTTGAAAATCAGAATGAGGATCGGTACAAATAACTAAGCAAGGTTCATGGAAGGTACGAGTGATGTAATTAGTAAAGGTACCAGGAGTGAAACGACCCACGATGGCTTCAGCACCAATATACTTTGCAAATTTCAAAGCAGCACGGCGACCATAAGGATGAGAAGAGAGAATCACAATATCCTTAGGATTTCTTACTGTGGCAACAACACGAGCAGCAAGCATAAGTTTCTCCCAAGTTTTGCTAAGATTAATCAAATGAATACCTAAAGAAAACAATTAATTTTTTTCAGGTGCGTTTTTATTTTGTTTATTTTACCATCAATGCGACGCTTAAAAACATAAGGCTTCATATCATTATTTAGGTTCTTGGTACCAATGTGGGCTCCAGCTGTCAATAAAAGTTGGATGTCCTCTTCAGTAGGATTTAAAACTATCAATTACATGAGCACTTGCTGTCACTCTAAAAAAGAAAGAGGCGCTTGACAACTTACTAGCAGGTACTTTAGACATCTTTAAAAAAGCAAATCTCCTTTGAATGACGGAATATCTCTCTTATTTTATAACAAAAGCTAAGGCGTAGAAGAAAAATTGAAAGAAATGCGTCTTAAAAAGAAAGCAAATGGGAAAGAAAAGTCTGCAGAAGAACAGGTCCTTTTATTATTTTATTTTTAAATCCAATCCAAGCGTCACAGTTTTTGTTTTTCTGCTTTTTATTATTTCTTGTCTGCACTCTAAAGTACTTGTAAGAAAATAGAAGGGGGGGGGGAAGGGTTATAGACTGATATATACGATTCATAGCTGTCCTATCTTCCCTCCCCCCCCCCTTTTTTTTTCTTTACTACATCATATATGGTGACAATCTAATCAAAAGCTACAATAGGAAATAGAATATACAGTAGTAATGCGATCAAAATAAGATGCTCAATTACTGTGTTAATTGGGATAAGTGTAGAACAATAAGATTAAATAGCAAAGGAATTATTCTAGTGAAAAACAGACTGATTAATTTATTAATACTGAAGCTCATTCAATTCACGTATTAAACACGGTCTTCTAAGAGAGATTTAAAAAATAAGAGAAATGTTTGTTACACATATGATATGCACACTGAACAAAGCTTGCAGGCAATCAATTTGTGTCGAAACTATCGATATCAACTCCGCTGACCGTTTCTAATGAATAATTTTGACTTGAAGTGTAGGTAAAATGCATAATCTTAAAATATGCGTACAAAATATACAAAGTGAAAAATTCCATAGATCACATAGTTTACAAATGAACAATGACCATGGTTATGACCGGTTTAAGTCATATATTTGAAGAAATTCTAAGCTCATGTCAATAAAGTAATTGACTAAATCAATCTTAACAGTCGCCTCGTTCTCAGCTGATATTATATGACTCTAGAGGCTAATGATAAACAAAAGTGACAAAACGACATAGGAAAGGAAGCAACTAGGGCAGTTGCAAAAGCACATTCAAAATTGTGGAAAGTAGCTATTGAAGAAAATGATTTTTTTTTTAAAAAAAAAAAAAAAAAAAAAAAAGACGATAGGCAACAAGGGTGCTCAAAGAAGAATAGAAGGAAGACTGTGATGAGCTATAAGGTAATTCTTCCGGTAGAGCCATAAATAAAGCGGAATCTAATGATATAGGCTACAGTAAATATGAGGCTGTAGTATCCTCATTGATAGATGATATAGTATGTTATGATTGAAGAAAACAATAAGGAAAACTTGAGAATTTAAATTGTTTCAACACTGTTAATTCTATCTTGAACATGTTGTATTTTTAAGCTTGGTGGGTGATTTCCTTCTAATTTTACAATTGTTTACCACCAATTGAGAAAAAAAAAATCTGGACTACGATTAGCGAAAAGAAAGCAATGAAAATTTCAGCAAGACCTCAAATTTGAAGAAAACTGTGGTTGGAGCCTAAGATATGATCACAGTGTTGAATAATAATGTGAGGTGATGTATGATGCTTCTATGAAAATTGATTACAGCTCGAAGAAGTCATTGAATAGGCCATCGTGAAGTCTGAAGCAAGGTTGTCTTTCTTTTCATTTTAAAAGACCTACGCCAAAAATTCTTTTATGGACTAATTTACAGATATACCAATGATATTGAACTTCTTTATAAAAGACGATCAAGAAGAAAGGCATACTCTCTTGCAGCACCAAGTACTGTTCAAACAACAAATGATTGGTACACGTTTTATAACTTATTCATGTAGTACAGTGTGCTTCACAAATACTAGAATTATCAATACCATCTTATAAATCCTTATCTTTTTCTACATACAGACTGGAGCTCAAAAGTCCAAAGCTACATGCAATAACAAATCTCTCAGGTATATCGCTTATCGAACAATTAGCGAGCTCCCACTCACTTCCTGCTAGGGCCCAAGAGCTGCATAAATTGAGATTAATAGAAAGTATGAAATCTGAGCAAACACATGGTTAAACTGTCATACAGAAGCTGGCATTGAATGCTTTAAAGAAGGCTTAGAATGTACACAACCACCCTTTATACATAAAGGATCACGGTAAGGCTTCAATAGAGGAGAAAAGGTACAATGGCCCGCATGTTGCCATTATAAAGTGGATGCAGGAGAAGATGATTCTAAATGTTTCTTTCGTAGCTTCTAAGCAAAAAAATGGATTTACTTTTGATTACACTTGAGCTTTGGCAGTAAATCAATATCATTTCCATAAACAATTCATTGATCACTTTACTGATATGTGTGTATTTACATCTAATTTTTTTAAATCCTCTTTTATTCACTCATGAGAAGGTCTAATCCTCATTTTTCTTTTTTATATAATACAGACAATGCAAATAAAGAAGCAAGAGGTAAAAGAGAAAAAAGCAAAGTACTCGAGCAAGTCCAAGTTCTCTTTTAAAGGTTAAAGCTTTTTTTTTATGCCATTTTGACGTTATCGGAGATCAAATGTGCGAGAGTGAGGAGACTTATTTTTGAGTGCTTTATTTAGTTGCCCTTTTTCCCTTTTGTTTTGCTTCTTATGCCATGACTAGTTTTACAGAATTAAGACAAAGACTATTTCACCCGTATTATATTGCTCACTTTATATATGGGGTTATCTATGTTGTTTTACGTTCAAGTCAATTATGGAAAACACATTCTATAGACTTGCAAGTAAATGAAAGAGAAAAAGAAATCAAATAAGTAAGCAAACTAACGAATAACTAGGAAACCGAGCCAAAAACATTTTTATTATTGAGTCTAATGATTACTTGGAAGTGCATTATATCTATTTCTGCAGAGGAATTATCCAGTGTCATCATTTTATATACAAAATTCTTTTCACTCTGCAGCTTATTCTGGAGATTCGGATTTTGGTATTCAGCCTTGTACATCATCGGCTGGATTGGTAAGAAAAGGGTGTAAGATAGACATGTATATTCAATGCCTTTTTAATTTTAGTGTTATCTACTATATTTCCTCAACCTTGGTATAGAGGACCTACAAAAGTGATTGAATTAACCGGAAGCACTTTTCGAGAAAGAGTTTTATTAAAACAAGCCAAGTCTACACCCAAAATTCAAGAGGTCAATGAAGATGAGGAGGAGATTAAGTATTGGGTTGTGATGCTTTATGCCAACTGGTCAGTGGCCTGCCTTAATTTTGAATCTGTATTGGCAAAGCTCTCGGTGGAATACAGTGCACCCCACATCAAGTTTGCAAAGATTGATGTTGATATCTATTCAGATCTTGCAGAAGAATATGGAGTGAGTAAGGACCCTGCCTCGTTTGACTTACCCACCTTGGTCTTATTTCACCAAGGAAAAGAGATCAGACGACTACCTGAATTGACAGTAACAAAAGAAGGTCAGGCCACTTCCAAGGCAGATGCAGCCAAAAACACTATCACTCGTCTAGGATGGAATAAAAAGCCGGTAATTTTTTTTTTTTTTGAGATTACAAAAATAAACTAATGTTTTCTACAGTCAACAATTAAGAATGCATTTCTTTTGGAAAAGATTAAGCGTGAAAAGAAGCATCAATGATTATAGATTTAACTTATTTTTGCTTTATTAGAAAGAACTGCTACTTTATCATTACGTAATGCTTCATGTATAAATAAATGAAAAAAAACCCTTGAAAGCGCCTGCTACTTTTTTTTTTTTTTTTTCACTTGATCTTTAAAATGTCTATTGACGATACTATCTCCCAAAATGAGCTTTTATCTGAGCAACTTCAAATTGTGTTAGAACAAGAATATAAGCGACTAAGCTTATTTTATCAACTCGAAAGGTATTCACAACCACATAGGACACACAATATGATGCTAACATGCTTCAAGTGAATTTGAAAAGTATTGTGATGGAACATATACACTTGATCAATACCGCTCTAATATATCTCAACCTTTACTTGATGAATTTCAACAAGTCTTTATCAAAATCGAAAAGGCACAGCAAGAATTGAATGATCCAGTGACCGAGAGCAGTGTGAAATACATGCAACAGAATGAAAAGGAAAGACTGGAAAGGATAATTGATCTACAAAACTATAAAATAGCAGAGAAAGAACAAGGAGATCGAGCATCGAAAGAAAAAATGGAAGCATGTGAAAAGGAGTAAGTGACATGAAGCGATAGACACAAACAGTTGATTAACCCGATACAAAAGACTTGCTTTAAATATACAAAATGCGACGAGTGAATTGGATCATCTAAAGGAGCTTATAGCAAAAATAGCATCTTTACTTTGTTAATAAACTTTTTAATACATATTTGAGGAAGTTGAATTATTATTTGAATCGCGTACAAATTGAGAGGGGTTTGTAAAGTAAACGGGTATCCATATCGAAGGTGTGGGTTGATGCTCACCGTGCAAAGAATCACGCGAGTGACCGCGTATCTGGGTGACGATCGCATGTTCATATTTGGGTGGTGAGATGGCTGAGAGATAAGAAGGCAACACTTCACTGTGAGAGGAAGTCGAAGAGTGAGGTCGACCCGAGCGGATGACTTGTGAAAATGAGGGAGGAGCCGAAGTGGGAATGGATGAATTGGCAGATCTCTTTCGTTTGCAGCGTTTCATAAAACAAGTGGTGCTAATGGCAAGCATACCGATGGTGATGAACACGATGACAGCAATAGCTGTGGGGGGATGGAAGGATGGTAAGGGATCATGTTGTGTATGTGGTTTCCCGGTTGTGTTTGAAGGTCCATGTCCTGTTAATGAAGCAGGTTGAACAGATGGTGGAAACTTGCCTACTAGAATGCAATTTAATGGATCGCATGTCAGATTGTTCCAAGTGTAATTGATTGAAGGACCAAGGGATTTTTGATATTGATAACATTGTGTGCTTGTAGCACAGTAATCTTTTTATTGCATTAAGAACAAGTACCCATTTCTCTCTCTCTCTCTCTCTCTCTTTTTCTTTCTTTTTTTTTACCTCCGTCTGTAGTGTTACCACTCGATAGACAAAAATCATACCACTTGTAAGATTGTGGGATACTTGATTGTGTTGCGTTACAGCTTTCATTTTCTGATTTGCTTATCACGCAAGAACTCTGAAGACACATGGCACAATATTTGCATATTCCATTTTGATCGCAATGCTGACCAGAGACCAGTGCACACTGGCTGTCATTTTCATCCTCTTCAACTTCTTCATTATTTGTATCTTCATTTTCAATTTCTTGCTGGTATACTAACGCAGCAAAACAAATTAATAAATAAAATTCAATGTTCATTATAATAAATTTTGTTAAATAAAAGAAAAGATTACTCTTCACATTTCATATAGAAATAGTTAAAGAGAGGACAGAAAGAGGAGAAAGGGAAAAAAGGGAGGGGGGGGAAACAAGTTTTAATTTAGGTACAAAACAATAATAAAATGACAAGCAGCATATAGCGACCCATAAATAAATCAACAAAAAGAAATTAGGCTTTTTTTTTTCCCTTTCTAGTAAATTAACTTTGAGTTATTTGTACTTTAATGACAATAAGTTGCTTCTTATCACTTTTATATGATCACCAAAGTATTTAATGTTAAAGCTTTCACTTTGTTACGCTCAAAGAAGTATCCATTTCATGTCGCTACTTGTTATCTTGATAAAGTAGGATAGATGAAAGAGAGCTGTCTTGTGAGAAGCATCATGAAAAAGAAATTAATTTCAGGTTTAGTTACCCTTAGAAACTGCTTTGTCTTCATCAAACCCCTTTCTTTCTGATGACATTCTACTCTGATATTCTTTAGTAGGGTTTTATAATGACAGATAGGAAGGTAAATACACCCATTTGCATCTTTACATATCATGATTATTGCAGCTCTTTTAGTATTGATAGTATCAGTATTTTTCATGTTGATTAAAAAGGGTATCTTTAGACGTCTTGAAGTCTTTTTTTTTTTTTTTTTTTTTTTTTTTTTTTTTTCCTTTTATTGATTTTTTGCTGGTTGAGGGTGAGTTGCACCAAAGTGGATACCCAAGAATATCAATGATATTCGTCTTTGTACAAGAACAAAGTGATCAACTAGCTCTCTTTCTTTTAGTCAAGTCATGCTGAGGATCATATGCACATGAATTAGCTTAGTCAATAAACACCGAGTTGTATACAAAAACATCCTCCTCCAGTACTCATGCTTCTTAAAGTTTTATGATGTCTTCAAGATTTTTCTTATTACTGATCAGCCTAGTCTTTTTTTTAAAAAAATAATAATAATAATAAAAAAAAGGCCAAATGCTACTACTAATTTGAACAACTATTTTTTATACTCTCCACCCTTCAAGTTGGTCATATCACAATCTGTAAACCAATCAATTACAGATAAAATGTCCTTTTTTTTTTATAAAGTACTTGGCACCAAGCTTTATCATCAAATTCATTTGACAAAATAGGTGGCAATATTTTAAATAACACAAGATTTCTGCAATTCTATGTAATAGGCATGTTAGTATCCCTCGCTAAATAAACCCAACAAATAAACAATCGAGGCCTCTCTTGAACCCTCTTTATAAAGACAAAAAAACTTGTTTAATACAAGCTGAAAGTTGAAATATAGCAAAGAGTTTAGACTACAAGATAGTATCATATAAATTGTAGGTGCTGTTTACATATCGCTTAATCATCCTCGGGTGATCTCCTATGACATGAGGTAAATACAATAAATGTGAAGCTACAAAGGATGGGCTTTTTGTGCTTCACTTTTATGTGACTTTGTATTGGCAGTTGATGCATTTTTTCTTTTTATGGATTACCAAAAGGTTTGTCAAGTGAATGTCATTTTGATGTGTAGCAGGTTTTGAAAGTGCTTTTTACACAAAATAAAGAATGATGATAATACTCGAATGATTCAATCCAAAGCATTTTCCAAATCACAAGTTCATTCTTTTAATACTCATCCTTGTTTCCTTTATATCACTGCTTGTACTGAGTTTAAATTATTTTTCATTTAATGCAGTCTATCCCCTGTATCGTCCTATTTGGTATTATTTTGGATTATCAATTTAGTTGAAACTATTCAATCAAAGGCTTTCAACATCCTTTCATGCTATATCAATAATTATGAGTAGAATTGAGTATAAATAAACAGTTCATTTTGATCCTTCTTTAAACATAATAAATAGTGAAATAATACATTCTACTGACAATCAGGCTCAAATGATAATAAAACTTGATGAATTAGGAGGAAGCTCTCTTTAAGAATATCAGTGACGAGAACAATCAATTACTTGATAAATGCTGCTAATATTAAATGAATGAGTTGAACAGAGAATGATTATAATACAGGGTTGTTTATACAACATAAAGTTAGCATTGACTATTTTTCATGTATTTAAGCTTATTTTTAAAAAGATAAATATTAATAGATTTTAGGTTGTAAGGAGCAGCCGTGAATCAACCAAGACTTAAATAGACAATAGGAAAGTGGGGTGATTCTAAAAGGAAATGATACATCGACCAGTCTATCGATCTATCCTGCTTTTTCTCTCTTTTGTACAAGTGATAGATTGACTAACTGTTATATAACCAAATGTAACTTGAACCCTTTTAATTTCTTTTGATAGAGCTTTATTTAAATACTGCTTCTATATTTAGTTTTACTTGGTGTTACCCATCTATCCTTTCGAACCTTTTTGTTATTTGCATAATTTGCAACCCTGACATCATGTTTTGGTTTCCTATTTCTCTCTCTCTTTTTTTTATTTATTTTTTATTTTTTACTTTTTTTTTTCTTTATAATCCAAGATGGGATTCAAAAAGTTATTTTCTTCTAAAGAAGTGAGATATGATACAAAGAATGAACCAACGAAATCATCGAGATCACTGTCTATTAACAAATGGTCCAAGAAGAGACCTTCTTCTAGTATCGTCTCAAGTTTATCATCACCCATCAATCGACCTTCTCTTGATCTTACCATGATTCCCATCATACCTTCACATACGAAATCAACCAATCCTTTTGAACAAACAAAAGAAAAAGTTGAATTACCCGCAACACCTTCTCCTTCTGATAAAGAAGAAGGTAATTTAACAGTCAAGAAATATTTGTTTAATAATTGTTTATTTGTTTAGATGATTCCTTACTGCAATGTAACACCAAACAGGTATTGGAGATGAAACAACGATTAGAAAACGTAAACAAGAAGTTGAATGAGGCACTCGAAAAGACGGATGATTTCGAAACTGAATTTAAATCTCGTGAATCATCAAGAAAAATGATGATGTGTAAATTAGATCGAGTTGTATCAGAAAATGAATTGCTGAAAAGAGAATTAGAAGGTTATTTGAAGACTGAGGATCAAATTCGGGGATTATTGAAAGGAATGGATGAGGATAGGATTGTAGAAGGAGTGAGTTACTTGAGATCACTCTGTGATACCCTAACAACTCAAAAGGAACAAGTAGACAAAAAATGCAGTTTAGCAGAGACAAACTATCAAAAAGCACTAGAAACTCAGTGGGCAGAGATGGAGAAGAGAAGAGAAGATGAGATGAACTGTTTGCTACAATCCCATCAATCTGAAATAGAAAGGTTAACAAACAAATTTCAAGCAGAGTATAGAACACTTGAACAAGCACACGACGCATCCAGGTCTCAACTCACGTACGAGATTCATCAAACTGTGACTGAAAAAACTGAAATTGAAAACCAACTGGACGCACTGACCCAAGCGCATCATCAACAGTCAGAGGTCATCAAGGAGAGCAAGGTCAGAGAGGCAAGACTTGAAAGAGAGCTTGGTTCTGCTGAAGGGCTTCATCTTCAGCTTAAAAAAGAAATAAGAGAATTGGATGAAGCAAGAGAACGAGAGATTGAGAGATTAGAGGATAAAGTGGCAACGATTGAGATTGAAAATAAAGAATTAAGAAAACAATTGGTGGATTTAGAAGAGTTCTTTGTTCAAAAGGAAATTGACTTTAAAAAAGAAGAGTCGAAGAAAGAGTTGGACTTGGCAAATAAGAATACAGATTTTGAACGATTAAAAAAAGAAAATGAGAAATTGAAAATGACGATTCAATCACTACAACAAGAATTGAACAACACATTAAAGCCAGGAAAAGGTCTGGTGAGAACCAAGAGTGGATTACAAGATGACTTGATAAAGATGCACACCAAAGCTCAACTTGGGCTGATTGAATATCTTGAAGGAGAAGATGACGTGATACAAGCCATGTCACGCTTTAAAAGGCAACTGGAAACTGAAATGCAAGAACCCTTTGATGAATGATTAATGTAAAATATCCAATAAAATACCCTCTCTTTTTCCCCCTTTTTTTTAAATGTTTTTCATTTGCTGTATTCAATATTTAAAATGAATTGGGATAAATCTAAAGAGAGATGAGTTTATAAAGTACGGGTATCTGTTATCTATTCATGTTACACTTTTAGAAAAAACCTTTTTTTTTTTTATTATAAAATAAGCTTTGATTTCACTCCACAAGTCATTTAAATAAAGAGACAACCTCTCCTCCTTTTTTTTTTTTTTTTTTTTTTTTTATTTATTTTTTATATCCCAAGCTATTTACTTTTTTTTTTTTTTCTTTTTTTTTTTTATCTTTAAGAGGAGATTGAAATATAGACACTCTCTTTCCCCACTTACCAAAATGAAGTGAATGATAAGTATTCCTAATCACTTCAAAGTTTGACAAATGACACGTGTGATAAGCAGCAAGAGCTTTTTCATTTTTATTCATCACCTCTTCTTCTCTTTCTTCTTCTCTTCTTTTCGAATAAAAAGAAAATTAAAATATTGTTTTTTTAAAGACGTGTTGAATAGTCAAACAATCCTCTTTTTACTCTTCTTCTTCTTTTTGTGTAGCAAACGGATCGGAATCAGATAAGAAGCTTTCTCTCTCTCTCTTTTATTTTGTTATCCGGATTTGCCAAGTTTGGGTGTCTTGTTAAATAATCTCTTTTTATCTTTTCTTCTTTAAAGATGTATGAATTCACTGCTATTCAAACCAATACAAAAGGTAAATCAACTTGTGCTGTATGTGGATCTCAAAATCATATGACAAGTAAGTAAAGAAACAAGATTTATTTTATTTATTGACTTTTTTGTTTAGAACATTGTCCTGTAGTTCCATAAACAATCAATTCAATATCAAATCATTCTCTCTTTTATGTCTTCTTATGTCCCTTATGCAATCAACTCTTTTATCTTTCTTCAATTTAATCATCATCATCTTTGGTCTTTTCAGCTTTCAATCAATTCATGTTCATCATAAAAACAAGGGGGATTTATTTTATGAATCGCGTCAATAAAGATTTTATTTTCTTATCTTTGGTTGTCAATCAGAATAAATTAAAGGTAGTACAACCTCAGTGATCACTGTGGAAGCAAACAAGATCAATTTTTAAAAAATAATTTCCCTTTTTAAGGGTAAATAGTCAAAGAAGGGGAGGATGTTTAATAATACATAAAAATAAAAAAATGAATTATTGATAAGCATCTACACCAATACAATCAGAGACTGTAACAAACTTATAACCCATCGAATGAATATAGTCAATAACCCAAGGAATAAGTTCACTGACTGTTTGATCATATACTTCATGTTCAAGTGCAATATGACCCAGAGATTGGTTGCTGTCATCCTCCATTTCTTTATAAGCTGACTTTTCCTCATCAAAATCATGTTCTCTCCAATCATTTGTATCAATATCCCAATTAACAACACTATAACCAAGATCTTTTAATACAGCCAACGTGTTTTCATCATAAGCACCCGTTGGAGGACGCATGAGGGCAGGTCTATTCTAGCTTAATAAGTTTTATATAAAAAAAATAAAAATTATTTTACCTTTTACCAATCGCCTCAAAAATAAGATCAGATTGTTTATTCATTTGATATTCAATTTCTTCTTCAGATAAATCAGAAAGTACTTTATGTTCATAAGTATGACTGGCTACTTCATGTCCCATATCATAAATATGTTTAATAATCTCCATATATCCCTTCTCACCATCAGAAGTAGACACGCTGTCATTTTCAACATCACTAAATAACCCTATTAAGCTCATTCTTTCTTTATCCTCTTTTTACTTACACCCAATTTTTACCATTGATAAAAAAAGTAGATCGAATACCCAATTCATTCAGTGTCTTGGCTAATTCCCAAGAGTATTCATAAGGTCCATCATCAAAAGTCATAGCAAATACCCCAGGTCGATTACAAGATACATAAACACCGTCTTCATTCGTATTCTTCCCATACGAATCACGCTATTAGTTGTCAATACAGTCCTCTCTTCAACCAATCAACTCACATTTCTTAACATCGGCTTTCCCATCACAGCCGCAGTAGAAAATAGCAAAGGGATCAAAATAGGAATAAAACGCATTTGAATAAAGATCAACTATTTCGTATCCTAGTCCGATCCTTTTATATCTTTTCATGTTTTAAAGACACCTTACAACCCCTTCTTTCTTTTTAATGTTTGGTTTAATGCGACAGATCATACAGCATACGGACTGTAGAATGAATTTTATTCAACCACACAATCTAAAATGATCCGATCATTCATTTTTTTTTTTTTTTTATATCAAAACAAACTTGGCTTTCTATCCTCAACAATTAAAGTAATATTTCTCCTTGGCTACGAATGCTTGTCAAATTTTAAATCAAGGAATCGACTAGATGAAAATAAGCTATAAAGTGTTTATCGATTAGGATTGTGAAATTGTATCATCCGTTGAGCATCAACACCTTTATTTTACAAACCATGTCGAGTACATTATCGTTTAACGCTTAAACATATTTTAGTTTTCAACATACAATGTTTATGTCATTTATTTGATTTGGTTACAATTGTTACTTAAAAAACATAGGAGAAAAAAAAAACTTATAATTTATATTTAAAACAACTTTTTTAGATATTCAATATTAAGACTTTATCTTGTTTCAACCTGCCTGATGTGATTTACATAAAAGAAAGGACAGCCTGTCCACTCTCTCCCCTTAAAGCTATCTGTATGGTTTAGTGACCATTTTAATATTAACCTTGTAATCCAGACAGTGATCGATATACTTTAATAAAACTAGACAGATGAGAAATTAACTGTAAACACTTGGGCATACCAATGCGCATTTTAAGCATAATCATCTCATTATTTCTCAACTCGGAAATAAACGGGATGTTATACAGAACAAAGAGCACAGACAATCTGTTGATCGTAGACTGTGTCCATGTAAATGAAATGATCCATTGGAGAAATGAATATCTTTACATGTTTTTTCACTAAAAATTTTATTCTTCATGTCACTTTATAAAACTTGGTTCATAATCTTGTGTCCTTTGTACTTTTAGATTCTTTCAAACCATTTTGAAACACCTTTTTAGTTTATAAAGCAAGTGTCTAACAATCAATTCTCAATTTCGTCATATTTTCATACAAAATAGTCTTATCCAAAGTCAGATCAACCCCACTGATTTCTTTTAGAAGTTGAAAAGAATTTTTATAAGCTGCTTCCTTGGACACACTCTTTGATGATTCATTTTTACAACCATCTACTTTATGTCTCATTCAAACTTAATCATCACCAAAACTATATCTTATTTTTCCTGTTCATCTCTTTAGGCTCACAAATGAATTTATCATAAACAAATTTTCTTTACCCATCAATTGAGAGTCCCTATCATCAAATAAAAAAAAAAAAAGGTTCGAAAGGTCAGTGCATTCTATGATTCAAGTGCAGCTTATAAATTTCCCAAATATGGAAGCTTTGGATTTTAGAGGTCCAAATAACAATTCCCAAAAAAAAAAAAAGGTGATGTTTTAGGCTATCAATTTTTTAGTGCTTCCTTTTTTTTTTTTTTTTTTTTTTTTTTTTTTTTTTTTTGAAATAAAATATGGATCCAACAGCTGCTACACAAGAGTCAGGTATATGTGAAATTTATGTTAATTTTCACATTTAGCTAAAATGGTTTTAATTTGCTTATTAACGAAATTAGCCAGCAGCAGATTAGTTCAAAAGGAAAGGTAAAATGGTTTAAGAAAGAGAGAGAAAGAGAGAATAAGCCTAACTTTTATAGTCAACAACTCTCTCCGAAAACGAATCAGTCTGATAGTGATGAGGATAATAATCAGATAGCCACCCAAGGCTTTGATCGTTTCCGCGAAAACAGCGTCTGCTCGACCGAAGAAAACCCAAACGATTCTATTGCCGAATATTGTGCAGAGTCACTCTACAGCTACAGTTTTACGCCCTTATCCCGTGTGAACAAGGCAACGAAAATCAAACGCCACCTGCTCAACCGAGGTATGGATTATATGCAACGTATCCGATGGAACACGACCGAACGAGAGCCCAGTCGACGATTTTCTCAGCCAGATATGGGTGTATTGGATTTACCAAACGAGTGGACCAGTTCTGATATCAAGGTCTCACCCTCTGTGAACGATCTCGTCCGTCATCATCTCACGGCTCAAACAAAACAAGAAACAGACGAAGAAGGCTTCTCTGTCGGACGACGACAAACCATCGAGGCCTTTCAGGGTCTGCAGCCGCCGGTCCGCGAGGTCCCTGCATCGACACGATCCACCCAATTCAACCATGCACTCCACACTCCCTCTCGATTTTTACCTCAGAATCAGGCCATCTTGACAACCGATGCGGACGCGACCATCCTGCTGTTCAACGACATGGCCAGTCTTTGCTTTGGTATCGATAAATCCTTTGTTGGACAGTCTGTGTTGAAAGCGTTGGATGACCCGATTCGGAAACAGATCAAGGGTATTTTGAAAAGACGGCGGCAACTCGATCCAGTCACGAGGGAAAAGGGGGTAGTGTTGGTTTGTGGGGTGGTGGTGTCTATCAACAAAATGACAGGAGAAAAGACGGCGGCGTCACTGTGGTTGAAAGAGAAGGTGACGGACGAGGGCAAGACGATTTATATTTGGATCTTTGAAGAGATCTATGAGACATCCTTGGTCGTTCGGCTCGATCATCAAGGAACCCTTCTGGAGGTGAGCAGTACGATAAAGGACTTGTTTGGCTATGAAGCTCACCAAGTGACCGGCCAATCCATCACTCAACTCATACCTGGCTTGTCGACCGCGGGCACACCCGACCTTCAGCAAATCGACAAGATCAAATTCTACGGCGCTCTCTCAAGTAAAGGTGTCAGCTTTCCGATCATGATCAACAGTTCGTCCGAGGCCAACGATGTCTTCAAGATCGTCTCGCTTCCTTCAGTAGCCGGCCTGATCACTGTCCATCACAAGACGGGTAAAATTCAGAGTATCAATCCTGTACCGGCCAAATACCTATTTGGTTATCCAACAGAGATGCTTGTCGAGAAACTTGACATTAGCCAGATCATTCCACAATTTTCAGAGATCGTTACAGGTCTCCTTGAATGCAACCTGTTGCAATCTTCGTGCACTGTAAACAATCACGCTTGTCGTTGGGTCATTTCAGACTTGTGCTCAGCCGATTCATATCAATCGATGAACACACAAGAATCCCTCAAGTCAATCGAAAGACGACCTTCGGTGAATGCCAAAGGACAGGCACTGCCTGTCATTCATGCCGTACATCGTGATGGTAGCTCATTTGAAATTCAGGTACAACTGCGGTTGATCGAGAGTGAAAAAGAAGACT
The DNA here is from genome assembly GCA_024220505.1 of Rhizopus arrhizus. Lineage (NCBI taxonomy): Eukaryota > Fungi > Mucoromycota > Mucoromycetes > Mucorales > Rhizopodaceae > Rhizopus > Rhizopus arrhizus. Next base: position 143,524 of record JAKZZE010000011.1, read on the forward strand.
TGATCAGTGTCTGGGTTACCTATGATCGTATCCAGGCAATGAAACGCGTTGCTAGAAAGAAAAAACAGTCTTTGACCACGACACCTGCCCTTCCATCCCTCAAAGATTCCTCAGCAGAATACCCCCTGTCAACAAAAAAACGACCTCCGATTCGAACTTATGGTATATCCTCTTTTGGTAACGTAGACAGAAAAAAGGCCATCTTTCCTAGAGACGAAGCAAACCAAAGTCGAGAAAGTCTCGAGAGCTTGCACAGTAACGGTTACACGAGCAGTGAGGAATCTCTACCGCTCGTCAAGAAACACAGTCCGATCGACAATTATGTCATTCTGAGTACATTAGGAGAAGGTGCTTATGGTACAGCTAAATTAGCTTATCGAAAGGATGACCCGACGATGACAAAGGTCGTCATCAAATTCATTGCGAAATCAAGAATCGTTGTAGACTCTTGGATTAGAGACCGCAAATTGGGGTTGATACCACTAGAGATACACATTTTAAAGAAATTAAAAGATTATCCACAGCCCAATTGCTGCTCGATAGGTAAAGTTCTGCAAACAAACGTGACACAAGACGGCTAATGAACAGAAATGATGATAGAGACTTACTTTGAAGACGAAGATACCTACTTTGCGATCATGAAGCTTTATGGAGAAAGGAGTATGGACTTGTTTGATTACATTGAATTGAATGAACACATAGATGAAAGTGAGATCAAAAATATCTTTTTACAAATAGCCAAGGCTGTAGAGCACATCCACCAATTGCATATTGTACACCGTGATATCAAGGACGAAAACGTCCTACTGGACGAAAATGGATGCGTTCAGCTAATAGATTTCGGAAGCGCTACTTATTTTAGAGAAGGCAGAAAATTCGATACGTTTGGTGGAACTTTGGATTATTGTGCTCCTGAAATTTTAAAAGGCATGCCTTATGAAGGGCCACCCCAAGACATTTGGAGTCTAGGAACATTGCTGTATACAATGATTTACAGAGAAAACCCATTTTATAATGTGGATGAAATATTGGAACATGATTTAAGAGTTCCCTATGTGCTATCAGAAGGTAAAATAAAAAAATTTGTTGAACAATTTTCATTCTATTCATACATCATTCGCTAGAATCATTGGACCTTGTCAGGCACATGTTAAATCGAGATGTAAAAGAGCGTTATACCATCAATCAAGTATTAGCGCATTCATGGCTTCAAGTCTAATGAAATATTGTATTTATGTGTAAATATTTGATGACTGCATCTTTATATATAAGTGAAAGAATAAATGTAAAAAAAAAAAAGAGAATATTTTCGGAATAATGTTTATGCGTGGTCACTGAAAAGTCTAGATTTTGCGTTGAAACTCCAAGAAAAAAAAATAGGTTGCTAAGATACGAATTGACACATCAGAGCTTTGTCATACCCTGAACGCACACACGAACAAATCAGGGTTGCATAAAGAAAGTACTTTTTCTTTTGGAAAAAAAAGACTTTCTTGTTGTTCTGACTTGTCAACTGACATTCACTGTTACATTTTGTCTTTAAATGAAAGCCTGTCATTAGCACGCGTCTTGGAAACAAAACATACTCTTATTGTTGCATTAGCTTTTTTAAAACAGGCTATTGCTGCATACTTTTTTTATGATGGTAGCCTTATAACTCATCGTATGGAATTAAGATATAAAGACAATTGATATAAAAATTGAAAAAAGAATGGCAAGATTGTCAGCTTGGGAAGTTTCTCACCTAAACCTTGTTTGTAAATTTGTACAACCCCGTGAGAAGGTAAAACTGTGCATATCCTTTTGCCAATCAATGAGAAAAAAAAAACATTTCAACTATTTATAGCTTAAACATTCTCTCTTTCTCTCTCTTTTCTTTCATCTATTTTTTTTTTATTAAAAATGAAGAGACTAGCAAACAAACCAAGTACGAAATTAAGGATTTATCTAGAAAATGACCATTTAATCATGTATGGTTCTTCAAATGAATCCTCTGGTTGCGTATTGCGAGGAGCCTTAAGCTTGAAATTAAACAAGCCTACAAGATTAAAATCATTAAGTTTATGTTTTCTTGGGAAAATATCAGTCAGTTGGAACCAATGTAAAGATAACATAAAGGTTTTGATGAAACATCCTGTGACATTTTATTTATTGATCTCTTTTTATTTTTCTAGTGGGAAATGGGTACGAACGTAAATTTAACGATCATCGAACAGTGATCAGCCATAAATGGACATTCTTATCAACACAACAAAATAAGACACATTTACTTTCAACAGGTACCCATACTTTTGAATTCGAACTAGTCTTGCCTGGGAGTCTACCGGAATCAACCCGTATGGATAAATATTACAATGTAGATTATCGGCTAAAGGCTGTAGCAGAGAAACCTGCTTTTTCGAGGGATTATGTAGCACGACGAGACATTCACCTGTCTAGACAAAAGCCAAATATTACTAATGAATTCTTTGACCCTATTCATCTTGTCAATCGATGGGAAAATAAGTTGGAGTATGAAATTTCTTTACCAACCAAAGTATACACCTATGGAGATCATATTCCAGTAAAGATTAAATTAATTTCATTGATACCACATTTACATATAAATTACGTGAGTTGTATATTTAAGGAATACTTGACCTGTCGAGCAATCAACGGATGGTTCAATGGCAAAAACAAGTCACAAAGACGACTCATAGAATACACAAGGAAGAATACAGACAGACAAGAATTAAAGATGGATAGCACATGGACGGCGACTGTCCAGATGCATGTGCCTGAATCTGTAGTGGATATTCAGTGTGATGCCCATAATGACTCTGTCCAAGTACAACACAAAATCAAGCTGAATCTGACTATTGAGGACAAGCAAGGTCGTTTATACGTGATAAATATTACTTTGCCTATTATTATAGCCATTACAGATTCAATCGGAGTCTTGCCTTCTTATGAAGACATCTGGCAAACCTTGCCTTACGATCCTACCATGATGTTGGATTTAAGTACAGATTGTATTCCTCCCAGTTATCGTAGTATTATTTGTTGATTAAAAACACAATCTTTTTGCTTTTTTGGATTGAATCAATCCATAAATAAGAAATCAATTTGAGAGCAAAACCATTTCTTTCTCCATGAGCACTCACTGCAGCAAACAATACTTCCTCTTTTGGAAATTTAATTGGGTGATACAGCCTATTTTCAAAAGGCTGAGAACCAGGATTTGTAGCGGTTAAGCTTGTTTTCTTTTAAATGAATTCATTCAATAGGGTTTATTAATTTCAAATATCTCTCACTTTTCCTTGTCAGTTTAGTTGATTGCTTTTGTTGTGATGAATGTGCAAAACAAATCTGAGTTCAAATATTGCATCATTTACTGGTCTGTGTACCTTGAGAACAGGATAAACAAAAGTTGGCATATTCCACCCGGCTCCAAGAGGAGAAGACAGTTGATTATTTCTTAAAAAGGAAATTCACTGAATTGACTCATGTGTTTTATTATAAATTGATATTAATTGAAATAAAAATCTGAATTCATTGGACTGTTTTCTGGAAATATATTTACACAATGATTCGACCGCTTAAACTTTTTGGTTGAATAGTTGGGTTAAACAGAAAAACCTTAAATATCCTAATACAAATACAATCATTCGAAATATTATATTTATGTTATAATGACAAGCTATCGATAGATTGTTACATTGTTAGATTTATGCTGACTATATGAAAAGTCTATCAGCAGTGATTCTTTAAAGAGACTTCTTTTGATGAGATCGTCATGGATTGAATCCGAATTAGTAGTTTATAGTTCATTATCTTTATGCTTCTTTTTCTTTTCTTTATTTTTTTGTGACAAATCACCATTCAACTCGCTTGGTTTACTTGAATAGTTTTATAGTCTTTGATGAGTTTTAATCATTAAAATTTCGTCCATGAAAAAAAAGAAATTTTTATATTTCAGATTTAAAAAAAAACAACTTTTTTCTTTTTCTCTCTTCTTTTTCTTTATTAAAATAATGGGAGTTAAACAGAAACCAACTCAATCAACAACAATGAATGGTTTAAATCAAGTATTAGATAAAGAGAGAGATCGTGAAAAGAGAAGACGTGCAGCAGAAACAAATGTTGGAAAAGAGTTTCAAACAGTATGTTTTTTCTTTTTTCTTCATTAAATTATCTTATTGATGGTCATAAATAGGTTGATTTTAATTCAATGGATATATCAATACTTCGTAAATATGCTAGAGTACATAAAATAAAAGTAAAATCAAAGACAAACAAAGAGGAACTTGCTGCTGCAGTATCTCGTCATTTTGCAAACCAAACTGTAAAGGAACTTGACACTATTACTTGTTTCTTATATACCGCTCACTACAAAGGTAGAAACAAAAACAAAATCTCTCTACTTTTACTCATTTCTCCATAGATTCTGTTTTGAGACTGCCATTGCATACTGGATTTTAATCAACATTATTTTTTTCTCATTTTAGATCTCCGTTTAAATATATTGAAGTCGTTCAAAAATAAAACTTCCAGAAACTTTTTTTTTTTTTTGCATTGTTTTTTTTAATGAATTATTATAAAGTACTTGGGCTGGAAAACAATTGCTCAGATGAAGATATTAAAAAAGCTTATAGGAAATTAGCATTAAAATATCATCCAGACAAAAATCATGATCCAGGTGCACCTGAAAGAGTAAGTAAAAGATGATACCTTATTTGATTGTATGTCTTATTTTTTTTCATTTTTAGTTTAAAGAAATAAGGTGAGCATCTGTATTAAAGCTTATCTGAATTCCTTTACTGATTCATTTGCAACAGTGAAGCATATCAAATATTATCCGATCGTAATTCTCGCATTTGTCTTTATTAACACTCAATACATTATTAACAATGCGATTTGATAGCCGAAAAGCGTAGACTATATGATAATAAAGATACATTCGAGCAAGTACCGAATGCAACTAGTAAATCTTCATCAGACCACTATTACAAACCTCATTACATGGACCATCCTTTGTTTTCGACATTTCAGGTAATTTCTCTTTTTCATGCGGAAAAAAATTATTGTAATACAAAAGTAACCTTTTACTTTCTTCTTTTGGCCAGTTTCAAACACCTGATGATTTATTTAGGCAATTTTTCAATGGCCAAGATCCTTTCCAAATGTTTTTTGGTATGTAAACATCATTTGTTGAAGCTATTTAAACTTGACCTTTTTCTTTTTTTTTTTCTTGCTAGATGACCCAATCTTTAACGGGGATCGATCTTATCACAATAATTCCTTTGATCAAAACTTAGGCTTCTCTCAAAGAAACAGTTTATTCAATTCACCACTTGGAGGATTCTCAGGGACGGCTAAAAGTGTATCTACAACTACAACCATTATTAATGGTCAAAAGCGTACAGTAACAAGAATTCAGGACGAAAACGTAAGATATAAAACAATCAATTTTAAAAAGTTTTAACTCTTGAAAAAAAAAAAGGGGACCCGGGTTATTGAGGAGTACGGAAATGGTCAACAGCGTGTTACGGTAAATGGAATAGAACAATCGTCAAGTGATAACAAATCAACACAGCAAAAAATTACCTATAAAAAAGAGTCCGGTGTAAATGATAGTGCAGCTCCTGTATCCACTCACATTCCAATTAATACAAGTAAAATCAGTACGGCTTCCAACAAGAACGGTAAGCACCATAAAGAAGCTTTCTTATGCTTACTCTTCTAATTGAAATTTCTGTTATAGTAGAACCTGACAGAAAACCTAGCCAAAAAGTATTGATGACGAAAACAATACCGTAAAGACTCCAATACGAACATCACGTAACTGTTTATGTTGCTGCATACAATAAAAAAAGAATACTTTTTCTCAATCATTTGTTGCTTTTGAATAAATTCAGCCTTTTTGCTTTTATTGAATTAATAAAGATCTTTTTTGCTCTTTTTTTTTTAACATTTTTCCGTCTGTAATTTTCTTAAGGAACATCAATGTCATAAAGATTGAAATTCATTGTCAGTTCAAAGTCAAAAACCTAAACTACTTTTAGAACTTCTAAACTGTTTACTCTTTTTTTTTTTTTGTTCAATGAAAATAGTTGAAGGTTTCAAGCAAATTCTTGAAGAAAATAAATACAATACTATTGCTTGTGATATTTATGGTGTCATTCACGACGGTGTAAAAGCATACCCATACTCGAAATCAGCCCTAAAAGCACTGAAAGACAGTAATGAACATGTCTTACTACTTTCCAATTCAACACGACTTCAAGACAAGTTGGATGCACATATGACAGCAAAATTTGATTTGGACAGCTCCCACTACGAGAGGATCATTTCTAGTGGAACTCTTACAAAGTTGTTTTTGCAAGATATTGCTGAATGTAAAGAAGCAGGCAGTTTGAAACACCAGCCTCTTTGCCACGCAACCATAATACAAGATGGAAAAAGTAGAAGAATGGAGCCTCAAGAATTTAATGAAAAATACTTGAAGACAGGCAAATTCTTTTTGGCTGGGGATCGGGATTGGCAAGAACCACTCTATTTACACTTAGCTCCTACTATTCAACGAGACGATCATTGGGAAGGGATTGATTTTGTATTGCTTGGGTCTATTCGTGGATTATTTCCAGAGACAAAACCTGTAGATCCTTTCGATGAGGAGGCAGTCCAAGCGGATTACCGTCCTTTGTTGGACAGGTGCCTAGAACGACAGGTTCCAATAATCTGTGCTAACCCTGACGTATTTGCACCAAATGGTGTGAATGAAGATGGAAGCACAAAATTGCTTATATGTCCTGGGTATATTGGTCAAATGTATGAAAAAATGGGTGGAGCAGTCTTGTATTTTGGAAAACCATTTCAAAGCATTTATGATTATCTTATTGCACAGCCTTCCAAGGATGAAAACTCAACCCATAGAATAATTTGTGTAGGTGATAATGTAGCAACCGACGTTCGAGGTGCAACGGAGGCTGGATTAGATACTGTCATGGTTTTAGGTGGTGTACATTGGGAGGAATTGAAGGATGCTAAAGATGATGAAGAATTAAAGGCTCGAGTGAGGGAACTTTGTAAACAAAATCAAAGCAAGGAACCAGATTACCTTATGCCTATACTTAGATATTAAGTTCAATACTTATAGACTTGTATATAGATTCAAATATTGTGTTTTGCTGTGATTGTATCACATAGATTCAGTTTTGAATAAATAAAGAAAGAACGATCCTTTTCAATACTTGGAAATAAACCGATATATCCTAAATTGAGCTTTTCATACCATCAAAGACATGTATCCAGTTAACCTGACATTTATATATCAGTAATAGTGAATTTCCAAGGTGAAATCGTAAATAATAAAGTGGTTACATAATGTACAAATTGGGAAATGCCTATGAAAAAGTATTGGGAGTTTGACAATGATTTTTTTTTATTTTAGTTTTTTTATTTTTAATGACATGAATGAAATCACAGCAATAAAAGATAAAACAACTGACGTAGTTCTAGTTCCTGAATATTACTACGCTATTGACATTGATTATTTGACTCATATGATTGGTAATTTTTATTAATAGTAAAGCAAAAACATTAACTCTTCATCTCAAAACAGTTGACATGTTAAGCAGACTTATATCTCACAATGACCTTATACCTCTGACACAAGACAACCTAACGAGGTTCCACTCTCGAAGCTCACCCAATATATCTTTGAGTGATTATTTGCGACGAATAGTGAAATACACCTCCATAGAGAAATCCTGTTTATTGATTCTTTTGATATACATTGATCGTATTTGCGAATTACACCCGCACTTTACTGTATCATCATTAACTGTACACCGATTCCTTATCACAGCAGTGACTGTTTCATCAAAGGCTTTATGTGATTCTTACTGCACCAATTCACACTATGCTAAAGTAGGAGGTATATCAACACAAGAAATCAACACACTCGAATTAGAGTTTTTGAAGTTGATCGATTGGCACCTTTCTACTACTGGGCCTATACTTCAGCAATACTATGCAAACTTAGTCGATCAGCATTCCTGTTACGAGCGAATTACATCAGATTCTTCAAAAGACGAGTCCAAAAGGCAAAAGCGTCGAAGAAGCAGCGCGGAAGCTATCATGACGCAATTGCCTATGGAGAATGGAGTGAATGATAAACAAAAAGAGGATTTAGACGAAGAAAGGATACAAAGCCATTTTAATACATTATTGGATGATGAAAGTATACCCTATATTGCATAATTTAAGCAAATAGTTTGAAAGAAATTGGATTATTCGACATTTTCATAAAATGACAAACAAAATAGAGAGAGAGAGAAAAAAATACATAGAAACAAAAAACGCTGGCGTTTAATATTGTAAATACCTTGCCTTTTATTTTATAATAAAGTGATTATAGTGCAAAATGGACAATATGCTTAGTTGTTGACTTTTGTTCACCTACTTGATAGACAGAACGTGCAAATTATCACTTAATGGATCATAGTGCTCATGAGCAAAAGGATATTTGTATTGGGTTGAATATCTTCTATTACTATTGAATCGTGTACATGAAGCAAATGTTTCAAAGTTTAAATCTTTTGATCTTCAAAAATACAGAAGTTTTATGCATTTGTCATAAAGGAAAGTAGACGGTACTTGCTTAATCCAACTGCACCAGATCTTTTCTCCATTTTTGGACATTTCAATTGGTCTTTCTTATAGCATGGTTCTTTCCGACAACAATAATTTCGATCAGAATGGTGGCTTAGCCTTGACATCTAAGGCAACATTATCTACATCCTCTTCAACCAAACGATCTTGGACACAGGTGGTGACCAAAAACCGTAAATCATTTTTACTTTCTTCGACAACTATTCCTTCAACAAATGCATCCGAAACAATTAACATGAAAGGATCAGCAGTTTTTAAGACGAGTATCTGGCGCCCTGGCCATGGCCCAGGCAGTGTATATATCGACATGACTGGACGCAAAGAATCCAAAGTTGAATTTTTAGGCTTGGTTGCTAAACAGTATCCCTCTTGAGTGGGTGTTATCATTCAACAAGTGGATTCTATGAAGTTTGCTGAGATCAATTTCGATTCCGATGATATAGCTTTGAATGACTTTCTAGCCAATGGTATTAAGTTTGCTAATAATTCAACCATTATTCCGTGCAGGGCTCTTGATAGCCAGATGGAAGTAATCCGTCTTCGTCTTTCGAATTTGCCTTTTTTGGGCGAAAGTGCTTTATTAGAAGGTTTACAAAAAAGTTTAAAAGTTTATGGTGAAATTCTTGATATAAAAATCCTGTTGAAACCTACTACGCGTATTTATATGTGTACCGATTATGCTGTTCTTAATGTTTCTTCTCAGCATACCAAGTTTAAACAATTGTCGCACCTCATCCCTTGGGACGAAAAGCGTGAACAAGTTTTCTATGCAGTTTGGAACCAAATGCCTCATTACTGCCGTTATTGTCATGAGGAAGGGCATGTGGTAGTGGACTGTCCTAAACGTCGTGCTAGAACTCTCTGTTGGAACTATGGTATTGATGATCATATGACTACTTCATGTACTCGCGATAAGCCATCTAAACGAGCTCATAAACAACCAGAAACTAGTGTTGCTATTCAGTCATCTGTTGAACCAGCTCCTACTTCACTGTCCATCACTGAATCTCCCGAAACTACGGACGCACCCACGATAAACCACAGCCACTTCGTTATCTTGGGTTTCCTGTTATTCAGTCTATAGCTCAACGTAGATACGTAGAAGATCATCTGTTACAAAATGTGAAAACTCAATGTGGAGTATATTCCCAACGGCAATTATCTATTCGAGGACGCGTGATTTTAGCTAACACATTGATATTATCTAAATTATGGTACTCCTTGCGCATTGTGCCATTGCCCAAACATTTCTTTAAGCAAATCCGTTCTATAATTTATCAGTTTATTATGAAAGGGATTAAACCTGGATTTCAGTACGCTCTTCTGTGTCAACCTATCATCAAAGGAGGTCTTGGTTTACTGGATCCTAGATTCAACATCGATGTTTACAATTTCGCTGGTTACGACAATTGTTTCAAGATGACGACCCAGTCTCCTGCAGTAAAGTGTATATGAAAGATTTTGTTCAACGGTTTCACTCTATGTGAACTACTTTGCTGTCTTTCTTTTTCCCATCATTGCGTACAGCTGCTAACATTCATCTTGGTTCGTTTCTACCTACCATGTATGAGGCTATGGACTCCTTTCTCAAGAAGGGTTGCTCTGATGTTCAATGTAATCCGTCCACTCTGTTAAGTCTACCCTTGTTAGCCTTGTTCTCGGATATCCCCTCAGGTCACTGGTTACTTAGTCATAACCGCTCAAAATTGTAAGCGAATCAATCTTTTATCTACGACCAATCGCTCCATAGGGTTTGTCCTCTACTACGACCAGACTCACCGCTATACCCTAGACTACCTGGTCGTCTGGTGCGGGATTTGCAAAACCGAACTGTCACTCTCAATAACATATGGAATTTAATTTTGAACAACCACCCTGATCCGGGCTCTGTTGATGATTTCCCATTTGTTTCATGGCTGACTCGATCCGTAGATTGAATATCTTTCCATCCTCAAAACTACTGACAGACCCAGTCAGACACATTTCTCACCTATCCACTTTGTACTTTACTTCCTCTCAAGTGGAAACTGTTTTGGCCCTTGAAGATTCTACCTGAGGCTCGAACAATTTGTTTCCGTTTCATAAACAATAAGCTTCATTGTAACGCATCGGTATCTCGGTTTGATCCTACTGTCTCTGCTGCCTGTAGCCTATGTCATGATCCACTGGGAGACATTAACCACTTGTTGATCACTTGTTCATTCAAATAGTCTTTGTGGCAAGGAGTTCTATCTCGATTTGCACCTTATCCCGAATTTCGGCCCGATGTTGAAAGCATTCTAAGGAGCTTAAGTCGTTTCAAATTTATAGATAATTCACGATTGTTGAGAATCTGTTCACAAGCTCTACTATACATCTGGCGAGCACACTGGCGTTACAATTTCGATGGAACGCCATTCTTGCCACAGCAAATTGTTTCAACCATTTTTGAGAAACCTCAATGTTATCTTGTGACTTATATTTTAATTTTATTAAATAGCTCTCAATAAAATACAATTACAAAAAAAAAAAAAGGTCTTTCTTATAGCTATGAGTTGCAGTCACATCCCCTGTTTTCTTTTTTTTTTTTTTTTTTTTTTTTTTTTTTTTTTTTTGTTGCTACTGTTATTCTTTATAATATATAAATTCAATGAGTTGGAGTGACAGTTTTTCACAAACATATGTAGATCCTCAGCACTTAATAGAGGCCGAACAACAAGTAGAGGTCTTTATGGGAATGTATAAGAGGTGTGCTTGATTAAATCATTTCCATTTCAGCTTTTTGACATTTTTATTTTTATACAGAATTTTAAAAGCTTGTCAAGATAAATGTATTCCAATCAAGTACCATGAACCAGATTTAAATAAAGGCGAACAAAAATGCATAGATCGCTGTGTTGCAAAATATATATCAATACAAACAATGTTGGGTGAAAAGATGCGACACATGGCGCCTCAACCACAAAACGACAATAGTTACAGCAGCAGTTTTTCATAGATTTGTTTTGTATATTTTTGGCTTATTAAAATACTTTTTTTTAAAAAAAAAAAAAAGGCTAATTATAAAAGCAAACAAGTACAATGATTCCGCTAAAATGTCATATTAAGCAAACTTGTTTAGCCAATTAGCTTAGAATTAATAAATAAAATAATCTTGTAAAGCATTTTGACATCTTGCATTATTGTATGGTTGACAAAGAATACACGAGAAAGCCTAGTTTTTTTAAATGAAAAATACGTTTATTGTTTCAGTAAATTTAACTTTTTAGATATTAGCATCTTTTTGTATCGCTCTTCTGATACTTTATACATTTCATTAAGCTTTCTTTTGAACATTTCCATATTTGTCTTTGACGTTTCCATCGTTTTTATCAGATGTTTATTCTGAATAACTATCTCAACTATTCTTTCTTGGAATAATTGTAAGTCTCCCTTTGTTTTTAGTGATGTATCGTCTGTTATGTCACTACTGCTTCGTGTTAGTGAGCTCAATGATGAACTTCGCACAGGAATTCGACTTTTAGTTCTTGTTAGTGAATATATATTACAGATATTATGATCAGTGAGCTGATTATTCAATGTTTTGTACTCTTTTTGTAGGCTATCTATTATGTATTGTAAACTTTCTATTTCTGAGAGGTTTTTTATCAAATGCTCTTTCAAAGTAGTGTCTCTTTCGGTTATCATCTCTTCCATACGCTTTGTATCTTGTTTGAATAACTCTATTTCTTGATCTTTCATCAAAGCATCTTGTTTACTCTTTTCTAGTTCTTGTTCTTTTAAATTTAAAGTTATTTCTAGTTGAATTTTTTTATCGCTTTCTTCTTTAAATTTGCCAGTAATTTGGTGAACCGTGTCTTGTATAAGTGCTTTTTCTTGTTTTAAATTATCTAATTGCAATATTAAAGATGCATAGCTTTCATTTTGCTGTTTTAAGTGTTCTTCCATTATTTGCAGCTGTCCATTTTTTTCTTTCAAATTCCTTTCAAGCTCATTTATTTCCGTTTTATAGTTTGAACATTGAAGTTGAAGTTTCTGTATTTGCTTATTCTCATGCTTTGAATTGCTTTGTAACAGATTTTTTATAGTATACAAATCTTCTAAGCTCCTTTTCATCTTCAATTCCACTATTTCAAATGTTTTATCTTGCAAATGCTTCATTCCTTATTGTATGTATTAAAAGATTGGTTTTTTTTTATTTGAATTTTTACATATGGAAAAGCGTGCCTGAGGTGGAGGTATTTGAAATTATTATTTCGAACCGATTATCTCAAGCCTTTTTTTTTTTTTTTTTTTTTTTGTAATAGAAAAAGCTCCTTTTGACAGTGATATTAGTAAAGAAAAAGGTAGACGTTCATTTTATGGATTGAGAAAGTATAATATGGCTTTTGAGTGTATGGAGAACTTTATAGTAAGCATTATTATCTCAATTGGGCATACTTGTGTTATACAGTGACACCTTGCTATTTCAGACCTCAGTATTTGAAGCTGTTTCGTATGCAAATATCATTTTAATTTTCCTTTTTTTTTCAAAACTTTCTTTTGTTGAAATCATTAGTGCTTTTTCTCTTTATTTCTATATTTATCATAACCTGTTATTAAACTCTACTCATTTATTAAGCAACAACTAGGTGATCTGCAAGTGTGATACGAAATACGAATTATAACAAAAAAAAAGAAAAAAAAACAACCTTTGGAGGTGTTTTAAATGTGTATTGACAATCGGTAATTTAAATCTGAGATAGAATATGTTGGAAGTAAACAAACAACAGCCTTCATAGTACTTTCTATTTTATTTTTCTTCTATTTAAGGATTGACTTTGCTTATTAAACCTGGTTAAACTTTATTCTCTACTTCTTCTTTTATTTGATTTATAGTAAAAAGGTAAAAAGAGAAATGTATTTATATTTTTATAGTCTTTAAATAAAACTCCGTTATTTGAGACCAAATTTTTCCACCGGGGGAAAAGTGGGTATTTTTCCTTATCTGTCACTATTACCCTTTCTTTTGTTTTTATTTTTATTTTATTTTATTTTTTCTTTGTTTCTATCTTATGGTTATGGCGCAACAAAAGACGAATAATGCTGAAAACAAATTAAAACAAAATCAAGGAAACTTACCAGTCCCTATTCATCCAGACGATGCAAAAGATAAAGTGTTTACTGCTATTTTGAGAGCTCTAATAAAGATGGAAAATAAGCCAAGTTCACCCAAAGAGTTGGCTAATATCATTGTTAAACATAAATATGCAACACTAGGGTAAGTTATTGAATTTCATTAGTGATACATTTTACTGATACTTTTATATTTTAGTGGCGCTACACCTTTTGCTACTGTGTCCTCTCGTATTTCCCAACATTTTAAGAGAGCAGCAGAGCATAACCCACCAAGAGCACCTTTACTTGCAAAGCATATCGATCAAAATCATTCAAGAAAAATTAATTATTCATTAGCAACCGAATCAGTACCTGCTGCACAACAAGACGAAGAAGAAGAAGAAGATGAGAAGAAAGAAGATGATGAAAGAAATTTACGTAAAAAATCAAATAAATCACATCCAACATTAAGGAAATCGTCGAGGTCACGTAATGAACATAAAATAGAAAAGGTAGAAGACGAATTACATCCTCATATTTCAAAAAAACGCAAAGTAGACCAATCATCCGTTTCACCTTCCTCAACAACTTCACGTAGAAAATCATACACCTCTGCAATCGAATTTACTAAATCATCAACTTCTGATGAAGAAGACAGCCAGAACGAACATTCAGATTATCATGAGGAAATGTTAAAAGGCTCCAAAGATGAGCTTAATATTCATACTCTAAAAAGACCTACCCACAAACAATTAAATACATCCAATGCACCCCCCTCTACAACATCCAGTCATGAAGAATCATCTAAATCATCCCTTCTTACACCTCATGCTCCTCGGGAAGGAACAGGCATGAGAAAACCTTCATTTTCATTCAGCAGCGGTTATCCTGGAGAACAAGAGCTCTGGACACCTTTCAGTTTTGAGCATGATTTTGACAATGTCTTCATTCATGATCCTTCAACAGCTCATCATATCCCATTCAACATTGCAACACCAGAGTCAGTATCAGTTTCAGAACTAGATGATTACTTTGGTAGCACCCCTTCTTCATCCAATCCTGTATCAAGATCCCAAAGAAAGAGTTTTTGTTCTACTATGCTTGGTCCAAATGATAAATCTTTACTACAAAAAGTATTGTTATCAAGCGCTGCAAGGGGTGTAGCCGATAAAATAGAGGAAGAAAGTGAAACAGATATAAAAAAGAAACAAATGATAAAGATGTAAAAGTAGATATAAAAAGAGAAAGCATAGAAAAAGCAGAGATAAAAGAGGAGCAAGAAGTACACAATTCACAAATCTCATCACAACCAGTATCCATCCTAGTTACTTCAGCGTCAGATGAGAAAAGTACTGACAATAAATCACTCAATAGCTCTACTCTAATGAACGTAGAGAACAGCGAAGATTTTGTAAAGTTTGAAGAGGATGAAAAAAAGGAAACACTGCCAACAGCATCAAATACAGCAATAGCACCAACGCCTATTTTACCTGCTCCCACTAAGCGAGATATATTACCTGCAAGTAACACAACGCCATCTACCGCAGCATTATCCGTATCCGAATTATTAAAAACTATGAATATTCAAAACATAAACTTACCTGCACTTCAGCAAATGACCTCAAATCTTCAAGCTTTACAGCAATTATCACCTACATTTGATTTAGCAAAAACAATGGCAATCTATATGCAATCATTAACTAAATCTGCTAATGTTGCTACTAATAACACCCCTTCCTCTTCCTCTTCTACCACTGCTCCGTCAATTGCTCAACCAACTGTAGACATCAAGTCTATCTTGGCAAGGTTTCCTGCATTGGAAGCTTTGTTGAGAAAAGACAACAACAGCCATCCAAACAATAATAATAATAACAACAAATCTGCTGTCATCAATCCGGTGCCACCTCCTCCAGTTTCAGCTACTACAGATGTTGTACCTAATTTAGTGAACGTGAACAGTAATGAGTCTGTTGTTCATACATTGATGCCTACAACACCAGCGATGTACATTACTGTGATTGATCATATTGCTGTTTGTGTTGTGGTACTCGAGAAAACGGAAACCACACCCGAGCACCGCATCATGAGACGATTGGATACAGGATTTATTAATGGAACTGCTTTATTAGCTGCTGGTGGGATTGAAACAGAGAGCGAACGTAGTATGATTTTGAGTTTTGAGATGGATCGTGTACGCATGCCTAAAAAGAAGAGTCCACTGTTTGGTACCTGGATTCCATTGCGCCGTGCTCAAGAGTTGGCCATCACATGTTCTGTGCAGCACAAACTTGGTCATTTTCTAGAAGATTCGATCGAATCTTATTTTCCTTCACCACTTCCCATTCAAATGACAGCACGTAAGCCTGCAGCCAACAATCGATTGACGGCCTTGGCACTTGCAGCACTGCGATCTTCAGACAAGGGTAGTGGGTTTGCTGTATCACCCATCTCTCGACAATCCCCTGGTACTGTCTCTCAATTGCGCGAATTGTTATCCAATCCACACAAAGCACTCAAATCAAAGGCAGGGCCTCTTTTGTTTGATGATCAGGTAGACAAGAAATCTAGCCAAAAGGAAGAAAATGGGGAAGATGCGAACCATAGTGATTCGGGATCATCTCATGATGATGAATCTGATACAGATGTCAAACATAGTATTCTGACTGGGTCAGCTCTGCAAGAACTCTTTACAAGGGCGAGTTTACCTCATCCGACTCATATTCACCCAAAGGACTTACAAAAGAAACGAAGACGTAGTTCCTTACCCGAAGCTACTGACGAACATAAAGAACATGATGATAGCCAAGAGGAAGAATCTAAAGCAAAAAACGCACGCAGAAGACCCGGGGCTGGCAAGTGGTCGTCCACTGCGATTCATAACAGCGGCGGTGGGGGAAAATTAGCATCCTATGGTATAAAGAAATCTGCGTCAACAGGCGGAAGTATGTTTGCTCGAAGAACTCCAGCTAATGGCAAAAGGGCTCAACAAAAGAAAGTGAAGGAAGAGGATGAAGAAGAGGAAGTAAGAAATATGGTTGTTGAACATAAAGGCAGTAGTGGCAACAGTAGTAGTACTAGCAATAGTAGCAATAGTCAACCCACTCACCCTGTAACAGCATCCCAACCTGGATCAAAAGGTGATAAAAAAGAAGAGGACAACGACGAAGATGAAGACATTGATATTGGTGGAAGTGATTTTGATGATGATCTTCGATAATCTTTATAATTAAAAAAGCTTTGTAAAAAAAGTGCTTGTTTTTTTGTTTATGTAAAGAAATTGATTCAAGTGTCATACTATGACAAGGCACATTTAGAGATTAAGTATAAAATAAATGAGAGAAAAGGAAGTTGTTTTGATCTTTATTGCCACACCACTAAATATCTTTTGCATTTTCGTGGCAGACGCTGTTCAATGTACTAGTATTACTTATATTCTTATTCTTTTTGATGAGTTTTAATTTGTCAACTTCTTCTTGGTGAATAACAAATAATTAGCTCATCACAATGATCTGTTTAGCAATTTTTAGTACTGAATCTCTAAGTTTATTATGGGAATCTGGGTGACCAACTCCGACTGTGTGAGCAGTTCAATATGCTTGTTTTTAATGAATTCAAGGCAGAATTTCCCTCAATTATCTTTAACCTAAAGACCATCCATGCAAAAGCTATAATGATACTTTGTCATCTGGATGTGTTGTAATTGCTATAACTTATTTAAACAACGCTGTTGAAAACTTTGAAAAAAGAATATTATATTATTTTCACAGAAGCACAAAAATGATCCATCCTTTAAGTTCATATAAGCGTTGCACATACATTGTATAAGGAATAACGGTCTTATGCTTTAAGTAGGAATTGAATACTAAGAATATTAGCCCATTATCTTTTGGATATTGCTGTTAAAGATTACTGAAAGACGAGCTTTTATGAGTAATATGCCTTGATTTGATTTCTCTTCAAAAGATAAACTAAGTTGATTATATTTGTAGTGCATTAGAAGTACAGATGATCATGGTACTTATAACCGACAGCTTGTCTGATGCTCCTGTCTCAGTGTATATCGGCACTGGTATATATTACTGGTTAAGTCGAACAAGATGCCAAAAATCGTGAGGATCAAAAATACTTGCCACGGCTAAATAGCTTTTTTTTAATTCCTCATTTCAAATGGAGACATGTAAATATAAATACCAAAGCATTGGTAAGTAGCAGTAGACAATAAAGTGTCGGTATGAATGGTTATAATGACATACTTAGAATGTTTCATAATACTTTTGATTTCACTAAATTTGGCTATAAAGTGTATGCATACATAAATAGACATTATGCTTATCACCATGGATGTACCTGATATTGTATGTTGGTTCTTACAACGAATACTAGTCTAAATAACCTACAATAGGTACCTCAAATGGGAAGGATATGTTTTGCTGTCAGACCCAAAAAAGATAGAATTAGTGAAATCAAGTTGAAACTAGAAGATTTTAATGAAAATGAAGCTGAAAAGTACTTTCAACCAGTAGCATTCGATCTAGGATGAAAACATGTTTTTGCAGCTATCATTAATGATGAAAATAACTCTAGTTAGATACGATGATGCAGTTTAAGAGAAAGAAGATGCTATACAAATTCCTATCGTAGATAAAGATATGTGGATAAGTTGAAGATAAAAAAAGACACAAAAGAAATTGAAATTAGCCATCCAGATGTGAAGACTACATGCTAATATGCCTATAAAATCTACTTGCGAAAAGCACTTGAAGAATTGAACTATCTTTTTGAATTCTTCGGATTCAAGTCTGCGCCTTTTAGATTCCTTGATTATCAAGGGTGTTAGAGAGCTAGTGATGAGATAGAAATATTCTTTATCGGTGGTAAGAAATACAACAAAAAGAAAAGGAAAAAGACAAGGCAAAACAGAAGAAGAAGATCAAGAATATCTGAAAAGAATAAAAAACAAAAGAAATGCTTTGTAAAGATACTGAGAAAAGACTAAAAAGGGAAAATATCCGCCGTTGGCTGCCCGCCAATTTTAAGCAATCTGAAAGCTCACCACTTAAAATATTTAATGATGGAATGAAGAAGGATAGTGTTTCCATGAAAAAAGTTCTTTCTGGTACCACCAACATTTTGTACAGCAAACTATTTGAGCGGCAAAACCAAATAGATTGCGCATTGGTGGATGCAAATGAACGTTTTAATTAATAAACACATTTCTATTCGAATCATTATTCAACTTCATTTTGACTTATTAATCTGGAATGTGTTTTCAATAGCTGTTGTAGAACTAGAGCAAATAAGAAAACAGCTAATAATATCTGGTCTGTGAAACCTGTGGAATACTTTGACAACGAGACGTTAATGCTTGATCTCGTAAATTCTATTTTCAAAAACAAAGCGCATCCAGAAGCTTTTATAATAAAAATCGCTTTAGAAGAAACAGCCTCTCTTTAACATATCTAGATATCTACATTATAATAGTAGATTCACAACAAAATAATTCATACTCTCATAGAAACACTAATTTATTACACTTTATCGTTTAATCCATCAAGTTATCTAGATTTTCTATTCCTCTTTTCTGAATTAATTTTACATTTTTTTCAAATATAAGAGAAACATAGTAAATCCTACATACTACAAATGCCTCTTTTAGCCCTTGATCCTCTATCTTTCCCGTTGAATCAATTGCATAAGAAACCTCTTCTTTCTCCACAGAAAGCTGTCACTTGGGGAGTTCGATGGTCCGCTATTCGTAAGCTACTGCATAAACTAGATTACTTAACACATGAAGAGACGCCAACTATTCCTCTAGAACCTGGTACTCAATTCTTAATTAATTACTCCAGAATTAGTGTCAAGTACTTCAAGTATTGTCTGTTACTTCCTTCCTTCTTCTACATTTTTACCTTTATGCCCAAATGTTTTTTTAGTTCCCTTTTTTTACTTTATTGATCTGGCGCAGGCAATGTAGTTTAGACACTGCATGCCCTTTTCGCCTTTTTAATTTTTCTAAATAAAAAATCTGTTTAATTGTGAAGCCAATACAGTCCGGCTGGTGGATCTTGTCGGTTACAAAAAAAGTAATTGTCGGTCAAATATGAATAGAACATAATAAAAGGAAAAGATACTGCTAGGTTTAATTGGAAGGCATACCTGTTCCAATCCCTGTTGCCTCCATTTTGTATAGAGCAATTTTTTCCTATGAGAATAAGAATAAATGAAAATACATCTAGATGCTCTGAAACGTATCTGTTTACCTTCTACCAAAATACTACAGACGATAGATGAGGGAATTTTATAATTAATGAGATTGTTGAGCATTACTTTCATCTATTAACGTAACTTGACTAGATCGAAGGAGGGCTTGCCTGAATTTGCGCCAGTAGGTTTAACTTCAGTAATGGTAAGATTATGTCGGATGCTCCGAGTCTTCACGTATGCAATGTAATCAGGCTTAAACTTCCCATTTTGATCAACTTGGATTAGTCTGCAGCTTTCCCTACAGGAAAACCATGTAACTTAATGGACATATAGTTGTAAATTTAATATTTACCATTGATGATTCAAGATGCCCTCGATTCCAAAAACCAGTTTGATGATACAAGAAACAAAGTTATGGATATACATGTCCTCAGCATTTGATTTATTGGAATTAATTAGCAAGCGAGGTGTTCTACAAAATAAGAGAGGATAAGTATTCGTGTAACAGTTACCTAAAGCAATGACAAAAAATAGATACTGACACTATATGGGGCAAATTGGCGATTTGAACCACTGCTTTGTCATATTTTGTTATTGCTTCACCCAATATAGCTGTAGTAACCTTTTCCAACTCCATCTATTTGTCATTATTGTCTTCAAATTTGAACTAGGTAGTCAGATTTTAACATGTATCAAATTACCTTGCTGGCAGCAATATATAAAATGTCGTCAACTTCATCTATCAACATTTTGCAATACCTTTTTGTTAAAGAAGCGCTCCTGAGTATACTAATGAACCTTTAGGCAGTATCCTAGACTGCAGACGAAATGGAATTTGACACTTGATATTCCAATGTTGCTATACATCATGCCAATTGGATCAAACACCAGATTCATGTTAGTAAAAGACATGCTACTGCTGTTTTCCATATGTCCAAAGGTGCATTGAAAGCTTGTTTGTTGCCGAAGAAGACGCGATACTTCATATGTGAGCACAGTAAAACAAAAACGGTAAAGAGGCAACCAATGCGTCAGTATCAGAAGGCTTATCTTCTGGTGAAGCATCTAAATCAAATGAAGCAACTACTAAAAAAAAGGAGAGTAACAAAGAAGCTTTCCATCAAGCCTTTTTTAAGTTGTTAAAAAATCGTGACTGCTGCAATATATGATTGTTTAAAGAGATTCATCCACCAGCCGGACTGCATCAAAAAAGAGAAGTATTTGTGACCCAGAAATGACTTTTTTTTTTTTTTCTTTTGACAAGTTTTACAAAATGGCAGATTCATCTATAAATGCTTATTTGGATTGGATAAAAAGCAATGGAGGCTCTTTTGAAAAAATTGAATTAAAGAAAGGTTAAACAATTATACGTGTTTTCTTTCTCTAAATACTAAAAGACCATCTTTATATTAGACTCACAAGGAGAAGGTTGTGTATATACAACAGACACCGTGAAGGAAAACGAGAAATTTGCCACGGTACCTTTCAGCATCTGTATCACTGAGAAAGTAGCTCGTAATGCGTTTCCGACTTTAACTGGATTCTCAGGACGCGTTTTACAATCACTCTTCCTTGTTCAACAGAAAAATTTGGGAAAGAAATCTTTTTATTTTCCTTATATCAACATTTTACCAAAGAAAATTGTAACTGCTTTACATTTTGATGAAAACGACATGAATTATATCAAAAAAACAAATCTGGAATTGGCCTTGAGAGAAAGAAAAACCGCTTTGCGAGATGATTTTGATAGGCTTTTAAAGAACTTGCCTGAAGGGATGAGCAAGGAAGATATCAAATGGTAAAGTTCACTCTAGATTACATTTGTCATTTTTATTTAAAAAGATAAACTAGGGATGATTTCTTATGGGCGTACAGTGTTTACTCTTCCAGAGCGTTTCCTTACAAACTTGTCAACACTATCTCCGAAGATAATTCAGAAGTATTGTTTCCTCTTGTGGATGCCTTAAACCATAAACCAAATACTAAAATTACTTGGTCAAGAAGTGGAGACTGTGACACAGGATCGATATCATTTATTTCTGGTCAGGAATATCAGGCAGGCAATGAAATATTCAACAATTATGGACCAAAGGTAAATGATAAAAAAAGCAAATAAAAGACTATGTCTTATATCCTTATTATATATTGCTGTAGTCTAATGAGGAGTGTAAGTTTTTATAAAAGTTGTAGACAAAAGCTTTTAACCTTACAGGAAATAGTATTGACTGGTTATGGTTTTTGCTTTGAGGTATACCAAAAGCATTGCAAACAAATATAATTTTATTGACCACTAATTGAATAGTACAATGAGTACGATCATATTGCTCTTAAGCCAAATTTCTCCCAAGATTTAAATTATGCGACTAAACTCAGCATTCTAAGAAACTGTGGTGTGTCCTCTGGCAATGCAGACGAATTCACCTTTTATATCCACAGAAACAACATTCCACCTACTTTTTTCAAATTAATGAGAGTATTAGTGATGAATAGTATGGAAACTGCTTATTATGCAAATTGCAATGATTCCAAGTTTTTAGATATGGTTGGATATAGAAATGAGCTTTCTACATTATCCATGATATTAGCCTTATTAAAGAACCGACTGTTGACACTTAAGTCTGTGACACTAGACGCAAGTGATAATATACCACCTTGGCAAAAATATTCTCTCATGTATCGGTCAGGTAAAAAAGAAGATTAAAAAACCAAGCAATAAATAACATGCATATATAGGCCAAGAGGATATTTATAATATTACAATTGCCAAAGTGGAAGAAATGAAACGTCAACTAATCAATTGCATGGACCAAGACATCAAAGAAAATAGAATTGCACCATTTGCACCATTTTTAAGTATTGTTAACCCAGAACATCAATATTTATCATTAGAAATTGACAATAACCCATTTATTTCATTGGATATGGTTGTTATCACATTGGATAGTATTTTGAAGAAGAATGATGCATTTTCAGAAGCTATATCAGAAACGTTTGAAAACGTGGAAGAAGAGGCAGACATTATGTTGATGTTGTGTCTTATTAATGAAAAACACAATAGGAACAGCAAGTGGTTGAATTTTTTTGAAAAAGTATCTCAAAGGTAAAAAAAGCGTAGCGATTTTGGCTGTTGACATGAAATGTTCATAAAGTGATATAGAGACATAACTGCTAATCAAGACCATCACGAATTAAGAGAATTATATGATTCAATGATGCCTGAATTTGCTGAAGCGTATCCCGACGTGTTCAATTTAGAGAAGTTTGATTTCCAGTCTTTTATTTGGGCTGACAATTTGCTGAACAATTACTCAATTGATAATCCTTTAGCTATTGTTCCTCTCTAAAATACATTCTAGAGAAAAACTTAGAAAATAAAATATTTTTCTACAGGACGCATGAACTTAAAAAGAAGGGTTATAAGAAAACAGCAATGCAGAAATCTATTTTCGGTAAAAAAAATTTTCTTTTGATTGTTTTCTTCATGCAATTGATTTTATGTCAATGTTTATTTATACTTTTAGCTTTTCATGCACTCCAGCTACTGCTAAGGACAATACTTGATCATTGGTTTTACATTCAATTTGGACAGATTGACTTTCTTTCCATTTCAAATGTTCAACATCACCACTATAACTGGTCAAAAATTAGCGTTATTATCAATTAAAATTGGAAGACTTAAAATCAGAGTAAGAAGAAAACCAAGAACAGAAACAGGATCAGCAATGACTTTGCGGCTCGTTACTATTTATGTAATGGATGTCCACATTGAACTGCATAATTTGAATGCCTTCGCGACACCAAAAGTGTTTCAATCAAAGCCAGCAAATTCTATTAATAAGGGGTTGTCATACATGGGCCATCCTATGTTATATGCAGCTTGGTGGTGTTCATCCTCTATCGTGAAAGCGTTCATCAAGTTCGTCTATGTTTTACCAGCCTAATTTATTATGGCAGGGCTTGTCAACTATGTTAATGTTGAAATAGATGATTTATATTTGAATATTGAAAAATATATCACTTTCAAAATGGAGCATGTTATCCTTAGCTCTACTCTATTTACTGCTATTAATCAGTTCTCACCATTTATTAGCAGCAGAAGAAGGGAAAATTTGTCTCTTCATGAATGTCAACAACGACATTCAACAAGACGTACCCAAAATTTGTTTAGAGATAAATTTCTGGAAATTATAATTAGCATAGGCCCCATTTCTCTTGTGCAACTCATATCAGAGAACGAGACAAGAGATATGGTAGTTTTGCCCTGTGAAACATATATTGATATTTCATGTCATCTATCAGCAGGATGTGTTTCTCTAAAAGTTGAGGTGAATATTATCATTGAAAGCATCTGGTTAAATGCAAATTGTATTTGAAAGCTAATAAAGGATACTAAGCAATCAACAGAAACAACGGACCAAGATAAACTTGGGAACTTGCTCGGACATTCCATTCAGTTTCGTTCTCTATTGCAGACATGATCATAGAAATATGGCATAAAAGGACGGCTTTAGTACAGTCAGTATCAAGGACGTTTATATTGCTAAAACTGTGAGAAACACACCGTTAAACATTAACCCTTATTTGGAGTTTCAACTTATCACTAAAATGATGACTTAGGCCATACATGATAATGCTACCCTATCACAAAAAGCTCCCAATGAGAGGTGACTGTGGTGCCGAATGTAGTGTTAAAGGCAAAAATGTTTGAGTCTGCAACAAAGAAGGATATGTTAAAATATATGGATCACTATGTCGAAAAAGATAAAGGTGCCCGGATTATATTGAATCAATACCTAACAAGCAGTTTGTGTAAGCGTCATAAACATCAATCATCTATATGTACACATCAAAGAAAGAAATCAAATTTGCTTCATGTGCTAATTTGTAGTTACTCCAGCCCCAAAAAAAAATGGAGTGCTTAAGTCCACAAATAAACCAAATTCAAGACTTCCTATGAGTACTAGCAATCATCAATTAAGAAACTTCATTGTGTCTCTACTGCATAATGTATAAAATTATTATTACTAAAAAAAAAAAAAAAAAAAAAAAAAAAAAAAAAAAAAGCAGACTCAAGACTCGATAACTTATTTTCTTACAGACTTCTACCGAATTGGAGGATAATATTGAAAATACTCCTAGTCTGGCAGAGCACAAAGCTGAATGTAGATTTGTGAAGAGAATCCTTTTAGTTATGTAAGTACGACAGCATTTTATCCCAAAAAACACATACTCATTTTAGATTACTAGGGCTAATGTGGTTAAAAGCCGCCTTCGATGACACATTATGAAGCGATTTTTAATTACAAGATGCTACATCCTTACCTTGAAGCTACTGTCAGCCTTCTCCACAATGCACCCGGCCTTGGGCCCTACTACGCTTCTGGCGAAGGGCCTCTCAATGCGGTAGCCCAGCAGCTAGTGTTAATGGGGTCAAAACTTCACCATAAAAAAATGAATAATGTTGTTTACGAAAATGGCTTAGGAAACCAATACAACAACAAAGGAAATGAAATAATGGATATTCAAATGGAAGTAGACAACAATATACATCCGATTGAAAATGTGACAAATTTTGACATCTATATTGATTCGAAGCCATCTGAGAAAGAAGCCAGAGAGAGAGAGAATTTATTCGCTGAAAAGCCTCAAAAAGATGATAAAAGGGGCTCATACAAGCATTATAGGGATGTTGAGAAGGATCAGCTTTTTTTTCTTGCTGAGGAAAAAGGAATGAGTGTTCGAACTGCCGCTCTGAAACTCAACATTAATGTGCGCACAGCACAGGGACAGGTTTCAAAGAACAATAAAGATCTTCAGAAGTATATTTAAGGATCGTCTGGTAGCGGAAGACCAGTCGGTAAACCTCCTGTTCCAACAGATGAGCACAAGAATTACATAATTCAGTGGGCGGACGAAAACACCAATTCTGTTGCACTAGAAGATATACTTGATGCTTTGACTGAAAAGTTCAGTTATCTTCAAATCACTAAAGTGGCTTCTATAAGTTTGTTAGGCAAAGATGTAGGATTACTTTCAAACAAGCGCATCTGCAATCTGTTGAGAGAGATAGACCTGAAAAAATTGAACAGCGCTACGAAAGGGTTAAGAGATGGATAGAGACTGATTTGGATTTCACGAGCAATTGTGTGTTCATAGACGAAGCAGCCTTCCATATAAATCTCAAGAGGAACTTTTCTTGGTCCAAAAAAGGAAGTCGCGCAGTTGTAAAGGTGCCCAAATAAAAGCAAAGACCACTACTACTCTAAGTGCCATTTCTACTTTCGGCATTGCGAATATAGGTGTAAGACGTTCCCGAGCACTCGTTTCGTCAAAAAAGAGAAAGGCAACTGGAGGAACAAAAGCGAAAGAGAGCAATAATAGCGGTACAGCTACTGGTCATTACTTTAACTTTATAAGCAGTGTTTTAGATGTAATGAATCGTCATGAACAATTTCGTGGTCATTGTCTGGTAATGGATAACGCACCCATTCATAAGCATGAAGACATTTAAAATCACATTGAAATCCGTGGCTATGGGTGTGTGTATCTACTCACTTACTCTCCTGAACTCAATCCAATTGAGCAATTTTGGTCTGTCTGCAAAAGCAAACTCAAAAAAGAACAGCTGTTGGATGGGAAGCACTAATGACAAGAATTGCAGATGCTTGCAACTGAGTCTTATATAGTGACCTACAAGGATTTTATAGATATTTTACATCCAAACTTGATGACTGTTTCAACCTTAAGTCTATTTAATAAACTTGCGCATTTCGCGTATACAGTAATGTGTGATTTTTTTTAAAAAAAAGCACGTTAAATTAATTTCCACATAGTGTAATTTTTATCATTCAAACAAAGATTTTGCAACCCGTAGATATAGAGCCATTATTAAAATATGGATCAGTGATAACAAGAAGGCTGCTTTGATGAGAGGTTTGAAGAATTGGAAGAGCTCTGAACAATGTAAAACATACTGGAAAAATAAGGCATTGGATGAATTGGAGACATTAATCAACAGCAAAAGCTTCAAAGAAGATCAAGGGTCTGTTACAGAAGAAAATAAAGTGTTCTTGATAACCAAAATATCACCAGCTTGTTTTTTGAACACAAAAGCGATGCTATGAACTATATTAAATCCAAAGGGCTTGTCAGTATTGAGTCATTTATTATGGAACTATTGATATGTTTCAATATCTTATTTTTAATTCCTGACCAATACAATGGATACCAATTAAAGCAACTTGGCCAAAGTTTATTAGCAAAAATATATGCCCGGTTTTTTTTCTTGGATCCATCTTTTCAAACAATGGATAGTGCATACCTTAAAATCACCAAGACAATTTATTGTATGCAACAAGGAACAATGACCAAAAAAAGAGCCATGATTAACCTTCTTGAATTGTCTGAAAATGAAGATTTGTCATTATATGAACGAAAGGTAGTTGAAGACTTAAGCAACGGGGTGGAATTTTTGCCTGGCAAAAAAATTGAAGAATTAACATTAGGGGAGTCAGAGCTTTGGAGCACTCATTTTAACCTTTTGCTGACAACGTTATCCTCCAGTCCAGAAGACAAGGTGGTCAAACAAAGCTACATAATTTTATACAAAAGGCAGACCAGATGCAGTGATCTGCAAAGTGACAGTTGATATTAAGAATCCTTTGGTGTTTGGTGAATGCAAGTTATCAGATGCTGCCAACAAATCTAATTACATTGATATCATTAAATTGGCAATCCTCGGCCAACGCACTATCAATATTAGCAACACTCAAAACATCTTTTCGTTCTTCATCTATGGTAAAATATAAAGCTATATATTCTAGCCAACATCATATAACTATCTTTTTTTTTTTCAATAATTAGGGTTTAAAATTAATTTCTTTATCACTCTTATTCACAAAAATAATGTATATTTGATGAAGCAAATTGCTGGTATTACTTTTCCTGGATCGTTGGAGGAACTGCCATAACTTATAAATATGAAGACCATTAATGAATTATTGCAATTATCCAAATGTTTTTGGGAACAATGCAATATTGAGTTGAACCGAGAAACAAACTGTAAAAAGGCTGTTGACTACAACGAATCCCTAAACTTTATTGATCAAAGACCTGACAGTAATATACCATGTTCCATCAAATTCAAATGATTTTCTTGTAAATCTATGATAATTCTTTAATGTTAGAAGAGTTACATATTGCTTTTATTGTATGTGTTTTATTTTATATATGCACATAATATTAATAGCGAATATTCTTAATAATCAGCACCAAGTATGTCACATTTTACATTACTCATAAATCAATGTAGTTTTCATTTACAGTTAAAATTTTACTCCAAAATAATAAATACACGATCAAATAAATAAATAAAAAACTTATCTGAAGCTTACCTGTCATTATATTCTACTTATCATTATTGAATTCTTTCTCTTAAAGGTTTCTTTCTTCATTCAAGCAATTTGGAAAAAAGACATTGAGTGTTTAATTCACCCGTTACAATGTTTTATTGTTACTTTCCCGGCCGATTCACATACACGATCTGTGAGACAATCATCTGCTTCCCATATTGTTCTTCTAATACAAGCTTTTGCTTTTGACTGAAATTCTTCAATTAGATTTACCATTATTGGTGTTTGCCGTGTTGTATGTGGGCATAAGTTTTGTCAAGAACGCATCTTCAGGTAGCGTAAAAGATTGAAAGAGGAATTGAGTTTGGAGTATGTTCATTCGTTCTTTCACTGTTGGCAAGCGTGATAAGTGCCGTATAAATTTGGTTGGGACTCGTTTAGATGCACCATATATTTGTCGTAAATATTCATTCTGAGCATCTTCAAGTGCTTTTATTTGGAAAGTAGTTAACCGATTGATCACTAATCCATATTCTAGACGAGCGCGAACTATTTGTGCATAGAGTCTAATGGCAAAATATTTTTTAACTGACCGCAAATTCATATTTAAAATACAGTATAAGAATTTATGAAAGCTGCCCTTTTGCATAATAGCACTGGACCGTTGAATGAGAAGTTGCTACCACATCATTTTCACAAAAAAAAGACAAATCATACGGAGATCAAAATCTATATACATCTGCAAACAGATCAAAATACCTTCCTTATCCTAATTCAAAAGCTAGAAACATATTAAGTAATGAAATAGGAAAAAAGTCAGAGAATATTGAAGAATCTTCAAGTGAAGATGTTGAATCTTTAAGTTTGACTCGCTCTTATGGTATCTCGGAATCCGAGGATTCTGAGGCAAGTACAAAGCATTTTCATATTTGGTCTATGTAAAAACACATTGCAAAAAGTGAATTTATTAGTCTTTTTTCTCATCAATAGCTTTAATAGGTTAACAAGGTCAAGAAAGAGCATACTAGATAGCAGCAATCATAACTTATCTATAAACTCTTAAAAAGTTATTGCAAAACATTCTTCGTATCGATCTATATCTACGTCTTATTATAATTTAAAAGATGATGAACAGCTCAAAATGAAAGGCAAATTTTTGCTTGGAAAACACAACAACGGGCCTATAAATCCATACAGAACAAAGTTTAGATAAACTGTTTTAGAGTTATCATTTTTTTTATTATAAACAACAAAGGATCATACATAAAGCACGAACGTTTTGATTTGTATGCCTAAGCACCAATCGCCTAACCTAAACCTATAAAAGGGTATAGAAAAAGAAGCAACCATAAAGAAATATTTTACAAGGTTATGTTTGTGTGATCATTTTACTTCATTATCCCAGCTATCTGTGGCACGGGTAGCAGTTTATTTCAGACCCTTTTTTTAGTGATTAGTGCTCAGCATACATTGTGAATATTGCGCGCCTATTAGTTTCCTCTTGGTCAATTCATCATCACCAATTGTGTCCTAATTGCATTACACCTTATACTAATTGCCTAAATATCATGGCCAAAGGGTTTACTATATTTACTTGAAAGAACAGGTATAGCACAATACACAGGGTTTTTTTGTGTTGCTATATATCAAGCTTTGGAGTAAATTAGATAAGCATATTTAAGGATTTTTTTTTAGCTTTTTTCAAATATTCTTTGACGTCTACTTTCTGTCATCCAAAAGGTTGTTTGGAGGTACCGGCTCAAATCTTCCTCTCGTATGATCATTTTAGGCTAAGAATATGTAGATCTATTGGAATTATGCATAATTCCAAATCTGTAATAACCGTAAGAGATTATATTATATGCTATAAAAGAAGAGGAAAATATCAGATCGTGGCATACAAACTTAATTATATCGTATATTATGCTAATAAGGTGCCAAAGAAAAAGGGGTTAGTAATTCATGTTTGACCGAAACTTACTCCTTTGAACAACATGCCATGGATTCAAGTGTCCCAGATAAAGCACATAGCTTTCAAACAAACATAAATAATTTACTTTCATTATAACAATGAACTAAAAATTGACATGTTAAAATTGATAACATTAGTCTTCGCTGGAAATTTTTATAGCAAAACTATAAAAAAAAAGTTAACATTGTTTTGCTGCACAAGAATATTATATTTGTCCCAACTTCCATAAGGACTCTAAGAAAGGATACCGTTTCTAAGGTTCTTAGTCACTTATGGGATATGCTGTAAATTTGGTTAAAATGCATGATAAAAAAATTAGTTGGAGTACGTCAAGTTGCCTGATCTGGTTATGAAATAACATGATATCAAGTGGTTTTTTTTACAAGAATGCGTATATAATCCCAAACTAAAAACAAAAGTACAAAATCTCTCTTTCACATATCCTGATTATAGTAATGTACAAAGCTCCTTTTTTTCTTTAGCACAAAAGTTTATGTATAATATCAGATGCTAAGCAAGCAAATGAAACAAACAAACAAAAAAACTTATGCATAATATCACCTCCCAAGACAAAGGGATAAATAAAAAAATTTTATAAAAAGAGCATCTTGGCTTTTCAAGAGTAAAGTAAATCATCTCTTAAAAAATGATTACAAAAAAAAAAAAAAAAAAAAAAAAAAAAAAAAAGCGAATCATTTACTCAAAATATAAAACGCCAGACGCGTTTTGACGTTTCTTTAATTTTTGATTCGGAGCACCAAAAATAAAAATGCTTAATAAAATAAACAAAAGGTCATATTATTAAACACCAATCAAAAAATTAAAGTAGGAGTCATTTTTTTATTGTGCGTACAGGGGCTGATATTGGTAACTATAGTAATAATAAGATGGCTCAAAATGAAATATACGTTTCACAGAATTTAGCCCACTCTAAAATAAATTTTCATACAAATCACTGAATAATACTTTAAATAAATGTCAGGGCAAGGTTAAGAATTAAAGTATTGGGTTTATACAAAATACAAAACAAAGAAGAGATACTTCATCTAACTTTTGAAATAAAAGACGGAACTGGATTAAAAGTGTGAACGGACCATGTTACTCATTTTATGCGATTTAGAGCGGAACACAAAGAATTATCTGTTCAAGTAACATACCTAAGGAAATACAAACATATTTGTAGTAAGCAAAAGTAAACAATTTGTTGCTATGTCTCATTATTCTCATCATTCTTTTAATCATGCATAAATAAAAATGTGTTTGCTTGCAGTATAATTTTTATAAACTAACCAGGCAAACTATTTCCAATAAACAAAAAAGTATAAAACCTTTCACATTTCTCTTTCTTTTTTCTCCTTATTCTATCATCTATACTATCTTCCCAATGAACTTCTTTCATATCTTCTCAAGATCTTCTTCAATGTCATTGCTATCGTGCTTTACACTCTATTGTTATGATTATCTAAAAGGTTAAACAAGTTGGTTAATGGGACTAGCTTATTGAAGAATGCGATATAATACAATCAACATGCTACTTGTTCATATACTCAAGATTATTATCCAAAGAAGAGTCCTTAATAATGTTCATGATTATTCTGTAGCCAGTAGTCTGGCTTTCCATTTATCAATCTCTGTGATAATTCAAATCAACAGTCTCATCGACATCCTTATTCTTACCTTTGCTATGGTTACTTTGCTGTGCAAAGGGTATCTTATTTATTATGAATATTTCTGTCCTTCCTTTTGAATGGTAAATTGTATACATGAACATACATTTGACTGTTTACTTACAATGTTCCTTATAGGCTTCAAGCAAACAAAATCTATGCCATTACCCTGTGTTATTTTTAAGCTTTTTTATCATACATCTTTGCAAATATTTCGTGCTAACTGTGGCTTCGCTTGGGGGTGAACAATATCAATAAAATGAAGCCAAATAACAAAAGGAAGGACTCAAATCTTTGTAAATGGCGGTATCTGGCCTGTCTGCTGGATTGGGCAAAGCCGAATGGTCGCTTTAAACTGTCTTTACAGATTAGACTTTGGAAACTTTAGGGGTCGGCTTAGCATCGGAAGCTGTTTGTCATTGCTTGGGAAAACCGGAAGCTTGTGATGGTGTTGATTTGCGCACGTGTCTCTTGGATGATGAAGACTTGGTGTCAAGACTTATGGCCTGCAGCCCATTCCTCAAGTGTCATATGCTATCCCTTCCTCGTTTGCAACGGCTTGACTGATTACTGGTATGTTCAAACATTGTATATTCATCAAGCAATCCTTAGCTAACCAATTCTTTGCTGTTTGTTTGGTAGATATTTAGTTTCTTTGGAAACTGATATCTACCATACAAATTACACATCTTTTTTTTCTCTATCTCTTCTAGGTACATAGGTAAATAGCATAATGATTCCTTCTGGTTTGTGCTGCCTTTTCTCGGTGCTGGTGTTCCTATGGTTCCTTGATCCTAGACAGCGTGTTTGCAACTCAATTATCGTCGTGAGTGTATGGTGTCCCTTCCGATGCAGGCAGTGGAAGACTAAGTCTGTAAAAATTCCTCATTGTTTCTACGGTCGAAATGTATTGACGGTTGAAGCGTAAAGTTTCCATTTGGGTTAACTTTGTCCCAGCAGATTGACTTGGATATAGAAAGTCATTATATAAATAACACATATCATCTTATAATAAATTTTTCTTGTGTTCAATTATATGTATTTATTGTCCAAGCAACAAATGGTTTGTTTGCGTTAACATAAAAGAAGTTTCAAGAGAAAGGGTAAAGCCTTTTTTTCTTTCTGGTTATAACCATAAGTTTTCTAATTTACTAAAAACAATTCGCAGAATGCTTAACCCTCTGAATACAAGCGAGTAATGAATTTTATGTATTAATGTTTCCCTTGATATTTTACATAATTGATTACCATATATGCAGTTTACTAACCTAAACTGCTTTGCTATATTCGCGTTCATCTCCACCTTATCAAATATACTCTTCTTTCTACATTTGAATTATAATAATCCTCAACTACTGGTCATAAAATGTCTGTTAGATATAAATTTTTAAAAATATGACGATAATAGCATTCTGATCAGTATATCCAGCATAGACAATCATTAGTCTTCTCTCGTGACTCTTGAGGCTATAAATATTGATAATTACCTGCTCTCCTTTGATAGGTGCCTTAGATAAGTCAAGAAGTTTATAATAAAAATCCTTTGGAATTAGCAAGAATTATAAGCAACTTGGGTAATAATTCCAAAAGAAATGGCAATTATTTTGCTTCTGGTTATACCCTTTGTTTCTTTTGTTTAAACCATTTCTCATATTTCTACATATCCTTGCCAAGCGCTGTTTCAAAAATATTTATTGTCACTACTCATCTTTACACAGCTGACCAGAAACTGGGTTTATTATAATATCCTTACTTCCAGGCACATTCCATATTATGCCACATCATCAAACTCATACAAAAACTGACCGGTCCTTCCAGCTTGGAATTTTTGTGGTGTTACTGGTATAGCCGAGGCACTAGACTCATACATTTTGCTAAAATATTTCTGTGCTTGCGGTAAGATGTTTCGATCTTAGAAAAGCTGGAGTATATATATATATTTTTTATAAGGAGGCAAAGCTCAAGTTTATTGATGTGACGATATAATCAAGTCATGATAATTGTTTTTGGGTTTTTCAATGTTAAAAGTATATGCAATGATATATAAATATATATATATTTTGTTGGATTGGTTGAGATATGAATGGATAGGAAGAGCTGTCAATAGTGATCTAGACTAATTCAATGAGAAAAGAGGTAAGGCACGGTGAGCGCAACCTTGAAGGAAGAGTTCTTCTCGGTAAGCCTGTCGGATGAGCCTACGGGCGCTTTGAATGACAATAGACGGAGCAAAAGGTTGATTGTTGAAAATCAGCTGCCAGGTAGCACGCCATACAGCCAGTAATGTATATCCAACCACTATAGCTGGAGAGACAGGCAAAGGGCAACAGATAGGCGGAGGAAATTCCAGATGGAACAGGGCTTTCTGTAGTTGGTTTGTCGTCAGAGGCAGAAGACGAAAATACTCATCCCAAACAGTTTGCCAAACGAGCCATTTTTTTGGGCAGTCATAGAGGAAATGTTCTAAAGTATCCAATCCAGTAGCACACACGGAACATGTATCAAAAGGAAAATAAGATGGTATCAATCGATTCAACAGGGAGCGATGAGGGATCTTGCGGTGTAAAAGACGATACCAAACATTACGACAGGCATGAGAGACAGGGTAGATCCAGAATTTTTTCCATGCTAATGCTGTCAGAGGAGATGTGCAAATTGATGAAGTCAAATCCTGAAGACAAAGGCTGCGGAACTGATTTGACGAAATAGGGCTTGAAGAGGCGCCAGCTAATAAACCCAGAGCCGAGATAAAAGGAGCGGCATCAATACCACGAGTGAGATCCGGTTTGAAGGGATTAGGACCTAAATAGGCATAACATGCTGGAATGAATGGACGAACAAGAAAGGGAGAAAGCAAAATTGAATTATGTCGTACCATCCGGAGAAAACGACGGACGAGATAAGGGTGCACCTGGAGTTCGGAATTTGTGCGGGCACGAAGACGATTAGTAGTAGGGTCAACGAGGTAGACGAGGGACAGACGCAGCTGAGATATCGAGCGTCTCAGTGATGGAACCGGAGAAGCACGTAATACCCCAGATATTAGTAATTGCAGGCAGGTATTTGCGTTCACTATTACCGAATGGAAATTATGAGGTAGGCGATCAATAGCTTGGAAGAATAAATGAAAGGGACTGCTTGACGAGCGCACGTAGGGTGGTCGTAAATCGTGAAAGACAAAGGAAAGTCGATAATCAGCCAAGGGCCAAGTAAACACTGAGGAAGTGGTATCCGACTGCAAATGATGAAGGAGACAGTCAGCTAGTCGAGGCAAGACTACAGAATTACAAATCATCGGCGAAGTCCAAAATGTCGCAGGTGGGCCTATAGGGGCACCGCTTAAAAGTGGAATGAGCCATCGTAGTTGGAGAGTGTGTTGTTGAATACCAGGATCAAGTACATCAAGGCCACCTGAAAAAAGCTGGAATATAGAAACTCGAGTAGATGAAGATGAGTTATATCCGAAGCAGGTAATATCTCCCTACATACTGAAGCTGCATCCATGCTATCATTAACATTCACAGCCTTTAAGGTTGTTGTAGTTGGCTTTTGTCCATCCTGTTTAATAAAAAAAGAATTACATGGCTCAGAGAAATCTTGATATCAACATTATTTAGTTCAAATCTTTGTTCCACTTTATTTGTAATTTGTTTAAATACTTTTCAGGTTTTACATGACTTACTTTAATATTTCATTATATTGATGTTTTCTGAGTCATGACAAAGAATCACAACAACCTAAATTACCTTATGCTTTGCTATTATTGTCGATAGCTTCAGCTCTTGTATCATGCTGCCATACGTCTACTGATAGCTGCTACTCTCTTGAATACAATTTGGTCGTATATATGAATGATAGTTGATATGTTTATTTTATCCTATAGTTACCAGCTTAGCTTTTAATCATTTTTCTGACTCTCTCGAATCTTGAACCGCTACTGTTGACTCTTCGTTTCTGTATAGGCATGCAAATAGGTAAAACATTGTATAGTAAATATTCACTTCAAACCAACAAAAATAAACAATGATCTGAAAAATGATACAGTTTAAAAATTTCGTAATCTACGGTATTTTACTTAAGAATATAGAGATGTATATGTAAGAAAGATTGAGTACTATTTATTATTTCAGTTTTTTGTACTGTAAGTTAATTTAACTTTAATTCCAACCATAATTAATTGAGTGAATTCTGTCTTAACCCATTGGTCCTTTGTATAATTTTTTAAATTTTGTCTTCATGTAGTCGATATTTTTTATTAATCCTTAAATCCCTCCTGTTCCATCCTCTTTGATAGTACCTCTGGTCTGCAAAAAAAAAAAAAAAAATTGTTTTTAAATACAGCTTTTTATTAAATAGAAGCTTTGGAAATGTAATTCCATATCCTGTTTTTTAACTAGTTCACGAAATGCATGGATAATAAAGAATAAATTTCTGATAAAAAAGTAAATTGATGATCTGCTGGTATTAATTTGTGAAACTAAAATGTTATTTACTACATGGTTTATTCGTTTATTTGTGGTTAACTTAAATATGGTTAGTGTAAATGACAATGGTAGTTTTTTACGAGTTAAAAGGTATTTATAAAGCATTTGATATTAATTTATAGAAACAAAAGTTTTATTTACGGTTTATATGACAAAGAAAAAGAAAGTATGGATGAGCAATGATGTATGAGAGAGAGAGAGGAAGAAAGAGAGGGAGAGAACATATACTCTTTATATGCTGATGTTTCCTTTTTTATTATTTTAGACACCGCCACCACTTCGACTGCAAGTTTAAATGTATTAGCTTTATATTGTACCTTGGCTGTCAAAAGATTACCTGACATCTCTTAGCCCAATGCCATTATTTCGGCTTCTCCAATCATCACGAATGCGATCAAGATTAGCAGAATCAAAACTAGGTTCTCCAGATGGGATGAAAACCAATGGATGCGACACTGGGGTAATAGAAGCGGCCCTAAATTTTGCAACTGTATATACAGTAGCAGCAACTACTGTTGCTGGTATTGCCCTATGGAAAGGGAACATTAATTAAAGGAGAAAAAGCATAAAATTATTCAAAGCAAAGCATACCAATAGAGAGGACCTTTTGAAATAGTTTGATTAGGCATTTAGTTTATTAAAAATGAAAAAGAAGTAAAATATAAAGAGGGGTGTGATTTATATAAGGGATGAGGGTTCAGTCACACAGATTTTTTAATACATGAAACCACATGAAGAAGAAAGAAAAAAAGTGACTTTTGAGGATTAAAGATGACTTCTTTTAATGATGAAAAATTGATCATAATTTCAAGCGTGTGAGCCTAACTTTTTATTTCAATTTTATTTTCTTTTAACCAAATAATGGAGATAGATTCCCACGCATCGGAATTTGTGGAGAAAGAAAGGCCATTTTATGGGAAAACCATGCTACTTTACCCATTGGGAATCACGCGACCACACACAACTGTTTATTTGGTTACAATTCCTTTCTAAATTAAGTGCCCTTTTATTGAGAATCACATATACTACTTTCATAATAAACCTTGATAAGAGTGATTTATAAGAATGCATGTGTACGAGCATTGTACGATTTTCAAAAAAAAAAAAAAAAAAAAAAAATGAATGAAGCAAAGTAATAATGGTTGCTATGTTACTTTTTATTTGGCCCTGAAAATCAAAATATACGATTAAAGGCAGGTTCTTATTTACAATAAAAAAAAGACTTAGGTGAGCGTGTGGTGTCTTTAATACATTTTAATCGCCTAATCTAGATAAAAAAAAAGCATCCTTTGGGATCAAGGACGAAAAAAAGTAAAAGAAAAGTAAATGAGTAAGAAGGGAAAGACGTGTTAACTGAGTAGTGCGTTAATTTTCCAAAATAGTTATCACATTTTCTTGATTGTTAATAAAACTTTCCTCATTTTTGGATTTCTAACCTTCCTTTTACTACAGTGATTCTAACGGAGCAGCACATGCTATTTACTTGTATTCAAAAACAAGACTTGTGGAACGCAGCCTTCAAGAAATACTTGTCAAATCCTAAAGATCCCAACTGCAGCTCAATATTCGAGGACCTATCTACACTTAGATTATCCAAGTATTACGTTTTACACTACCATGACAAGTTTACAATCTATGATTTTTTTGCTACAGTTATTCGATTCATTTGGAAAGCCCACTGGTAACAATTCTTTGAGCAGACTCCTGTCTTGGATGAGATTGTCCTCAATAAAATCCAGAAGGAATTATTGAAATTATCTGCTTATAATTTTCTATGCTAATATTTTTGTATTTTTGTATTGAGGTTACTGCTTCATACACTTGTGGCACTCTTAATCCTAATTCTCTTTAATGAATATTAATACATTAAAATTTTTTATTTATGAAAAGAAATTTTTTCATTTACATAAAAAACACTGTAATAAGACACGCCCATCCTCTGGCTACCATTGACAAGAACTGAAAGAAATAGACGCGTACATTGTCATCTTGACTGGTTACCAGGTGGAAAACCAGTACCTATCCAAGACATCCTACCCAGGTGCTCACTAAACAACATGCAATAAGATGTCTCGATATGCACCATCGCTTACAAATGCCAGAAACAGTCCAAGATCCTCTATCGTTCCTTCTCAACAAATTACCAAACAGAATGCCATGTTCATCTCACTCCGCCTCTCCATGGTTTATTCGATGGATGATCATCTGTACTATACTTTATGAACTTGACTATCTGTTCCATGATAAGGACCAACCGTCACCGCCATTCCAACCAGGGCAAAGATTCCTCGATTGGCTACCCTCTTCCCCTCACTAGTAACATTCACTTGTTTCCTTCACTCTTCCTCCCATATCTTTTTTACCCTTGATCCCCAAAGGGGCTTTTAGCTTCCATTGAACTTTTTATTGATCTGACTAGGGCGAAAACGATGCAATATTAGACATCATGCGCTCAAAGTGATTATTAATTTTTTATAAATAAAAATCAAAATTTAAACGTATATAGTTGATATACGATCGGATTATGGCGGATGTAGAAAGCTAATGTTTTCACTAGTTTTCATGTCTGTCATAAACAATTAGTTAATGTGTCTCCTGAAAAGGTGAACTTTTATGTACAAACGTGTACTGGGTATACACTTAAGAGAGATATTAAAGTAGTAATTAAAAATGATAAATAAGTATGATAAATTAAAGGGAGTTTTTATAATGTTATTAAAAAAAAATGGTGTCCGTATAATCATCCTTTTTTTTTCCACATTTTGTACCAACATGTATAAATCAATCATACAACATAAAAAAGCTGAAGTCATTAAAAAACGACAAGAATATAGCGCTTCAAGCAGCAGTAGTGGTAATAAATAAAAAAACGCGATATTTCAGTTAGCTAACGCGCAATAAAAAGACTCATTATGCAAAGACTGCAAAGAACCAGGTCATTATAGTAAACAGTCTTATAAGTGCAAATTTTACGTCGAAGCCACAGCAGATGATGGTAAGCATTATATTCTTTTCATGTATGTCTTTCCTAATTTTTCTGTTTAAAAAGTTGGTACCTCTAGAAAAAGAAAACAGACTAATGAAATAAAACAGGACAAGAAAAAGGCGAAAAGACCCAGAACTGGTAGCAATACGACTGAACTTAAGTGTAATAGCTGTAAACAAGAAGGACATAAGTCATCTCGTTCACCTGCTTGCCCCAACTATAAACAAACAAAAAAAGAAACATTTCTGAGGTACTTGGGGCCTAATTATAAGGCATATACGCGAAAGCTACCTTTTGACCAATGTGTACAAAGTACTTACCAAACTACACTCAAATCGAAAATTGTCTCTGCTTGTGAAGACATGCGAAATATTGCAGTCAGATCACAGCTTTTTGTGAATTTTTATATCCTCAGTTTGGCCCGTTTAGATAGTCCTATTCCTCATAAAATATATGAACAGAATTTTTGGTATTCAATCTCACAACTTGTAAGAAACCAACGAGTCACAAATGGCATCTATTTACAGCATGGATTACTTGATTGTTGGAATAGTTTTAAAAAAGTTATCCTAATATTATTTATCGCAAGAAACTTGCTAGTGGTGTTAGCCATTGTATATCCGAAGCGTCCAAACAACTACAAACAACATACACTAATAACGTAGTAGAACTCTTTGAATCAAGAATATGCAAGTATATATTTTATAAAACACAAAATATCTTCATAGTAAGTATGATACTATTATAAAAGGCACATATAACTAAGACTACATAGTCAATGGATCGTTCAGATGTTGTAAAAATTGTCCCTTACGTTTACCAACATGTTTGTCAAGGAGTTCCTGTATGGCCTCAAGGTCCTGTATTTACCAAAGAAAGAAAACAAATTGTTGATGAAACCTTCCTACCGCTAAAGAATATGATACCAACTCGAGTGACTCTTACAACTCTGTCTGGATCTCCTAACAGCTTTGTTCCTTGTCTGTTAAACATCTTATCGGAATATGAGATCGAGCACAACAATCACAAAGCCTATGACGTCAGGCGATTGCCACTGCCAAGGTTGTTTTCCCTGTCACCAACACCGAGTATGCATTGGAGGTTCGTGCATATAAGCGCCAAGGCATTAGCACCCTTAATTAAGGAGACCCTGCCGCAAGGCTACCAGAATCAACTTAATATGTTTTACCGTATTTTTAATTTCAAAAAATTACGTTTGAGGTATGATATGATATTATATAATAGACTATTTTACTTAAATTTACAATAACATGGACGATCTCACACCCAACGAAAACAACAAGATACTATTCGGAAATACAATCAAATCTGACGGCTTTTCTGTTGACTTTGTGTTTTATCGAAAGGAAAGAATGAATAATGGCTCTGACGTTGAATTAACCCTCGAAGACTTCAACTATGAAGAAGTTCACAATCAATATCATCCAATGTTCCTTGACCCTGGGCGTAAATCATTTTTCACGGCAGTTGTTGGCGTAGCTTCAGCCAAGCAGATCCGGAAGTGCTCTGTAAAAGAATATTATCATTTAACAGGTAGTACTGTCTACAGCAAAAAACTCGAGTTAAAAAAAGAGTGTTCTGGCATCAAGACGATCGAGTCCCAAATTCCCACACCAAAAACAGCAGCAGTTGGATCATACGATCAATATGTTAAATACATGCTAACACACCTTGACAAGCTCCTGGATTTCTATGGCAAAGGCACTGCGCATCACCGATTCCAGCTTTATCAAGGCCGACAGAGGGCACCGGAAATGATGGCTAATATATTGACTCATGGAACAGCCAAGTACAACAGATCACGGAGAAAGCGAAAGAAGAAGAAGAAAGACAAGAAAGACAAGAATGATAAGAAGGAAGATGAAGGGTTATCATTGCGCACTGACGAAAAGAAGTAAGCTATTAGCCTTTCTTTAATAGATGTTATTGACTTTTTTTTTTGAAAGGTTGAAGTGGAGGCCCCTTCCTTTCCAAGAAAACAAAGAAAAGTGTCCGTTGGTCGTTTTTGGTGCCGGTGTTTTCGGCAAGGATATGGTCAAGATGAAAGGGCTTCGGTGTGGGGTGATAGGAAAACTTTTTGCAACGTTGAAAAAACGTGAAGCTGCTGGTGAGTTGATCGTCGTAACGATTGACGAATTTAAAACATCAAAGACGTGTAGCTCCTGTTTTTTCGATGATCTTAAAGTAGTCAAAACACCCGGTTTTAAGGGCAAAGGTGTTCTCAGTTGCTCTAAATGTAAGAAGGTTTGGCAACGAGACGTCAACGCCGCCATTAATATGATGACGATCTCTGAGGCAGTTTGGATGGGAGAAGGACGACCGGAAGTTTTCAAGCCGAAGAAAAACGATGATGAAGGAAGATCCTGAACTTGGTAAGAGCCCTTTCAAGAATGCTTGGATCCTCGATAAGCTTAGTTAAATTTTTGCAGGTCACACCGAATTTCCAATTCAAGTATCGCCGTAGCAAACACAGTTTTCCTTTCTTCTGAAAGGATTAAGATCATTACAAGTAAAAAAAAATCTGAACATAAACCTCCATTCGTCTCAAAACTAATTTTTTGCGTCTGATTTCTTTTTTGTTTCATCCAAAAAAGCTAATCTAAACATCTGAAAATTAACTTTGACTCGTCCAAAAAAATACTAATATCGTCTGAATTTAAAGTAGAAATACTGTATGGGAAACCTCAGACACAAGAGCAAAAGGACGCTTATAATCAACCGCCACAACAAAAAGAAGGCCGGAGCACTTCTTCATTAGAAAATAAGAGTAAAGAAAACAAAGAGGAAAAGAATCAAAGCGATGAAACAAAGGAAGAGAAGGATGGTGATGACAGTAAAAAAAGAAAAAAAAATGAATAAGTATTTGCCTATATAACATATTCCTTTAACCTTATTTGTCTTTGTCCCCCTTTTTTAATTTGGTACCATGTTTTTGTTTTCAAAAAAAAAAAAAAAAAAAAAAAAATCAAAAGGAGAGTAGTACAACTTGAGTTCACACAAGATGTCAAAATAATATATTGATCTTCATGATCTTGCTTTATCCTAGGATCCCATTGTTGACATGTTTTGATTGCTATAAACGGTAAGTTTGCTTTTCATTTTCTTATGACGTTATCAATATTTTTTTTTTCTTTCTTTTTCATTC
This sequence comes from Rhizopus arrhizus, assembly GCA_024220505.1. NCBI lineage: Eukaryota > Fungi > Mucoromycota > Mucoromycetes > Mucorales > Rhizopodaceae > Rhizopus > Rhizopus arrhizus. Next base: position 186,085 of record JAKZZE010000011.1, read on the forward strand.
ATCCCTATTTTAAATATACCAATTAGAAACAAGAGTTAAAAAGTATTTTCCTATACTTGTCTGTACGTGTATGCATGATTGCTTGTAAATAATCCTTGTTTGTGAAAGAAGAAGAAAAAAAAACTTTGTAAGGAATTTTTATTCTATATTTGGAATAGCTCAATAGATAATTTACTTTTTTGGAATATTGCGTCGGAGATTAATATATACGTCATGGAAAAGATATTGAATCTCAGAAACACTTTATTTTTGTTTTTCTGTTAGCTTTAACTTGTTTAAATAAATGGTTTCTTTCTCTGCTCTCTTTTCTTCTTTTCTCTCTCTCTTTTTCTCTATGAATGACATTATTTATTGATACAACAAAGGATATCTAATATTTTTGTAAAAGAGAAAAAAGGAGAGTAAAAAGAATTAACTATATGATAATGTCAAGGTTCATTATTTTTTCATAAACATCTAAAAATCTTGATCCCCTTATTGTTTTATATTCTGTAGCAGTAATAGTAAAGAATCTGCGACATCCAAATATCATGCACAACTATATTCTGGCCAAAAATTATTACAAAAGAGACATCAATTATTGCAGCAGCAGCAACAGCAGCAACAACAGCAGCAACCATTACAGCAACTGCCGCATCATGAATCTTTTTATAAGCCCATGTCAATTAGTAATCAGATACTTTCATTCGAAGCACCTAACCTTTACCAAACTTCACTACAATTAACAGCTGAAACAGATATACATGCATGGTGGGCAGCGCTTGTAGATATATTTTCTAGTAATAAAAATGGAATCATTTATAAACGTTATGTAACTAAAGATTCTATACATTATAAAGGTGCTTCATTTCATGCTACTCGAGTTGCTTTAAGTATTCCTCAAGACTCAAATGATCCCTATTCAGGTCCCTGGGGATTGAAAGCAGTTTACAATAAAACAGGCTCTATCAGTCAAGATTCTGAGAGTGTTGAATTGAATATAGAAGAATATCAAAATACTGAAAATAATTTTGATTACTTTCTACACAGTCATCGCATTCATGAGACAGGTCCTCATCACGTTCCTTGGTGTTTCGAAAGATTACAGCCATTCGAATCTGAACCTGAACCGCTCATCAATAATCCAAGTGTGCAGAAGATAATAAAAAGAAATACAGTTGTTGTGTTATCAAGAGAATATCGCAGAAAATCTTCATCATCTAACAGAAGAAAGTATGGAAGTGATGAATGCAACCTGGATTTATTTAAGAAGGCTTTGTTCGATCAAAAGGGAGAAAAAAGCAGTCCTTATCCACCTCGAAGAAGGTCCGCTTGGAATTTGCCAGTTATTACAACCCCATGTTTGTCCCACCAAGACGAAATTCTGGTGGATGGATCAAGCTGCATAGGCATGTCAGAGGAGGAGGATACAAATTCGAGAAGTATAACAGGCAGAACGACTAATTTTTTCCAAGATTACGATGAATATGAGCAACAGCAACCTTCTCCTTGGTCGCAATCTCCTGCTCCCTCTCCTGCCATTATGGATTCGGAAGTCAACCCATTTTTTCAATCACCTCCTGATATTGATGATGAAGCATTTAATCCTGTTTCACCTGAGATTTACTATGACAAAACCTCTGTTCCGTTTCCTCCTCCTATCTCTAATGTACACTCAGTTGTTCATATACCTTTATTTCGTCCTTCGGACATTGTTCAATTCCAATCATCTACTTCTTTTTCCACAAAACATCACTCTCATCCGGCGCCTATCGGTATTCTCTCTTTCTTAGCACCCATTGTGCCATATCCTCAAGTATTAATAGCTAGCATATCTTCACTTGCACCATTTATCGCAGCTAGCTTTACCAATGCTATACAGAACTTTTACATTAAGAAGCAGAATCATTTCTATAGGCGTTACTCTTCTAATGAAATTAATATACAAAATGAAAGCACAAATGATCAAACAAGACGCTCATCTTTAACTTCTACAACAACGACAACACCAAGAGACGACTATTTTGATGAAAATTATGAAGGAGATGAAGATGAAAAAAGTTCGATTGATCTAACAAATACCACTCCTACCATCGGCAAAAGGCCAGATCACCTTAATTCAATGTCTAATTTCACTCGAAGTTCATTAGAGACAGTAACCGAACAAAAAATGACACCGATGAGTGAAGTACCGTTGGAAATTGGTGGTGGAGATGATGATGACGACAAAAAAGCACTTTCGCCCTCTTCTGCAGCAGTAATTGAAGGCTGGGGAGCTGTATCGCCTACAACGGGTTTACCTATTTCCGCATCTATCCCTCCTCATGCAATGTGCAGCAGCAAGCAGTGCATAAAGCATTCTAGTAAATCAACCAAGTCCTCAGCAACAGCACCTTGCACAGACGAACAACACATTTACAAGACAAAAGATACTCGTTACTTTTCATCCTCTAATAATTCAAAAAATACAAAGCGAGTAGCATTACGTCAGAATAGAAAAGGCAGAAAAAATTCGAAATACAAAAGACACAAAAGACAACTTTCTAAACTCTATGAAGACGATGGATTTCACTATCACAGCTCTAGAACTGCTAAAGAAACTGTTGAACGACTCTTGGTGGCACCAAAATCAAGTTTATTACGTTTAATTATTGATGGAATACCCATTCATGTATTGTAAGTTAATTTACTAGTATTTATTTGAATTGACTCTGTACTAGCACCTGTTCTCCTACCTCTGGACAAGTAACTTGGGTTAATAATCGAATGTTGCAGTACACAGGTGGCTCATTAAAAGACCATTTAGGTCCAAGATGGCTATCTCATATGCATCCCGATGATCAACCTGAATGTAGAAAAGCCTGGGAAGTGGCATTTGAACAAGGAAACGGATTTTCAGGTGAATATAGACTTCGGAGGTTTGATGACCTCTATCGCTGCTTTTTGTGGCGGATTGTTCCTTTGAGAGATTTGAAAGGGAAAATTATTCATTGGTTTGGCACATGGTATATATTTTATATAGAATGCGTGTGCGAATAAATGATTGATATTCCAGTTCTTCATTAGCACAGATATACATGATCAAAAAGTAGCTAAAGAAAGCAATATGCGTCAATTGGAGATTGAAAGTAATGAAAGAAAATATCGACTACTTGCAGAAGCCATACCTCAAATTGTGTTTACTTTTTCGCCTAATGGTGGTATAACTTACACGAATTGCAAATGGAGCAGCTATTCTGGGAAATCGTTTGATCAAACAATGGGCCTCGGTTTCATGTCTTGTGTTCATCCAGAAGACAGAGCAAAATTACAATTACCAGACTTACCTACACTGCAGCAAAATAAAGCTGGTATTTCATGGCAAACTGAGATTAGGTTACTGAGCTATAAAGATGAATACAGGTGGTTTTTGGTTAAATGTGTATCTGTGGATGAATTAGATACAGGTGATGTACGCTGGTTTGGTACTTGGTGAGTTAATCTACTCGTTGAAAATACGGCAATTCACTAACTCATGACGTTAGTACCGATATTAATGACCATAAGTTGTTGGAACAAAAATTGAAAGAAGCCCATGATGCAGCTCAAAGATCAACTGAAAGTAAAACCCGCTTTTTGTCCAACATGTCACATGAAATTAGAACACCCTTGATTGGTATCACCGGCATGCTCAACTTCTTACTAGATACTGAATTGACTGCAGAACAAACGGATTATGTACACACAATTCAGCAATCTGCTGAATCCCTTTTAGTCGTAATCAATGATATTTTAGATCTTAGCAAAGTAGAAGCTGGTATGATGAAATTAGAATGGGAACCTTTTAATTTGGTTACCACGATTGAGGATACTAATGAACTCATGTCTACTTTGGCCATACAAAAGAATCTGGAACTTAGTTTTTGGATTGACAATGATATACCAAATGTAATTGTTGGAGATAGAGTAAGATTAAGGCAAGTCCTATTGAATCTTATTGGTGTACGTATGGTTGTTTTTGTGATTATTATGATGACAATTAATTCAATGCTCTTATATAGAATGCTATCAAATTCACTTCTGAAGGTGAAGTGTTCACAAAGTGCACTGTACAAAAATTAAATACTGAAGAGTCAAAGTTAACTTTGCTTTTTGAAGTGGTTGATACGGGAACTGGATTTGATGCTGAAGATGAATCGATTATGTTTAAGCCGTTCTCACAAGTGGACAGCTCTGTAAGCTTTCTTTTTATATCGCATTTGCATTTATTTCGACTAATTTACTTTTTATTTGATACAGAGTACTCGTAAGCATGGAGGAAGCGGCCTAGGCCTGGTTATCTCTAGACAGCTTATTGAACTTCATGGAGGTAAAATGAGCTGTAAGAGTGAAAAGGGCAAAGGTTCTGTATTTTATTTTACTGTCAAATTTGGTATTCCAGTCTCCTCATTAACACAGCCTCAACCACACACTCCCAAAAATGAATCAAAGCATGATCCTTTCTTCAGAACTCATGGATATAGCAATACAGCGATGCTGAAGCAGCAAAAGGAAGAAAAGAATTCACCTGTCACATTCGTAAATAGGAAGTCTCCTGAAGAGGATATATATCGATTTGAACCTTCTGCTATGGCACACTCAAAGAAGCATTCTCAGTTGGCTGAGAAAGCAGCAGCCTCTAGTCCCGCCGAAATACTACAAGATGTTCTCATGTCAAAGACTGTCTTAATGCAGCTGAAGCCTCCCCCTGTTAGAAACCCAGTAGCTGTAGCTAGTAAGTCTAACGTAGAAGCTGCTATCAAGTCTGCTCCGCCTAAGTCGCTAGGAACATTTGGAATTGATGCTCGTGAAGTATCAACACAGCTGCATCCTTCAAACATTGGCAGCAATCCCGGTAGTTTGAACTCACCTAGTCATCCCATAGTTTCTCCTCCCCGCGCATCAACATATGCCACCCCTTTACGTGTTCTCATTGTATCACAATGGAAGATGTCTAGAGAATCAACAGTCAAACATGTCGATTCAATCCTAAGTAACCTAATTACTCAAGACAACGGAGATAACCATCATTACCAAATTGAAATAGCAACGAACCAAATAGAAGCAACCGAGCTACTCACAAACCCACATACACAGCCATACGATTACATCATGATTAACCTATCTTCAGAACAGCAAATACTACTCCTGACAAAATCTATTTGCAGCTCGTTGCAGCAGCAGCAAGCCAACGTACTAGTAATTACAACTCCCATGCAACGCTCAGCGATCACAGAAAGTGCGAAAAACAAAGAAGATGAAGTTATTCCCAAGAATTGTGGGTTTGTATTTAAACCTTTAAAGCAAACAAAGTTGCAGTGGTATTTTGGAACAAGAAAGCAACAGGAGTTGAAGCAATCAAACTCAAACACGACGCGTTTGACTACTGTAACTAGTAATTTATCTACCCCAGACACCCCCTATAAACGAGCTGCTACTCAAAAAGAAGTATTTGAACGTATGGAAGCCGATGTAGGGGGAAAAGGATACAAAGTCTTGCTCGTTGAAGGTTTTTTAAAAAAAAAATGGATACGGAAAGAAAAGTGTTCAAAGAAATAATACGCTTATTATAAATAGATAATTTAGTGAACCAGAAAGTTTTAACAAAGTACTTGGCAAGGGTAGGTCTAAGTGTAGATGTGGCTGTCCACGGTGGAGAAGGTATAGAATTATTTTTGAAAGATCCTAGAAAATATAATTTAATTTTATGCGATTTGTTCATGCCTGTAAAAGGTACATGTATTGTTTGAGATATCATTCTCTTTTTTTCTAACTCCCTTGTTATAGATGGATATGAAGCAACTCGCGAAATAAGAGAATGGGAAAAGAAAAATCTAGGAAGCCATGAAAAGCCATTACCGATCATTGCATTATCGGCAAATGTCATGAGCAATGTGGCAGATAAATGCTTAGAATGTGGGTTTTCTACTTATATCTCAAAACCTGTCAATTTTTCTGTATTGAGTGATGTCATTAGAAGCTTCTTACTGAAATAAATATTTCCTTTTTTAAGCATTCCTTGTATCACCTATTTATTTCAATTCATGCAAACTTGATTAGGGTTTCATTCGTTGTTTGAAGTCGGACTATACAAGAAAACCAACTTTTAAATATTTACAAATCATATACAAGTTCATTTTAACCTTTTGTGAGTACAAAGCAATGATAAGGTTCTTGAATATTGCACTTTTTTAACATGTTCATTTGCTTATCAAAATACAATTAATTTGTGCAGTGAGAAGGCTTTGTCAACTACCATGCATAAATGACGGCATGAGATGCTTAATTAACCACAGGTGTTTTTTTTTGTAATGAATATCCTGTTTCTGTTAATACAATGGAGAATATATAGAATCTAACGTCATTTTTCATTCTGATATTTGAATTACTTTAATAATCACATTTTTTTTGTTAATGTAAGATTTACGTCAATTTCGTTTAACCGGGAAATGAAATTATTTCATCGTGCGTATTGAAAAAGGATAAATTGGAAAGGATATGCTGCATTTGCTTTTTTTTATAGTTATTTATAAAATATAATTATGCTTAGTTTCGTCTTTAGAAAATCACTCTTGCAAAACCGCAACGCTATTGCTCGTAGCCCTACTCTTAAACGTGCTTATGCCACACATCCCGAACAAAATGATACCAAGCCTTCGAATAACAATGGTATGATTCTTGGTTTAATTGCTGCTGCTGGCCTTGGATATTATTTCTACATGCGACCAGGTAAACTTGCATTAAGCTCACCTCCAAAAACAGAGTATAAACTAACTTTTCTACAAAAGGTCCCAACAAAAACGCAACACAAGCCATAAATGAAAAGATGGATCAAGCCAAGGATGCCGTTGGTGACAAAGTAGAGCAAGCTACTCAAGCTGCTTATGGAGCCAAGGATAGATATGATCAAGCCAAGCTAAACGCTAAGGATGCTATGAGCGGCAAAGTAGAGGAAGCCAAAGATAAATATAGTGAAGCCAAGGGTGACATTAATCAAAAAGCAGATGAAGTAAAGAAAGAAGGAGAGAAGCAAATGGACGTTGCAAAGAACAAAGGACAAGAATTCCAAGAAAAAGCTGGGCAAGCTGTCAAGGAGGGTGCAAAATAGTTTTGTAGCATGTATAATATAAAATCCATTGTAAATAAATTATATATTTTTGAATATAAATCTTGGTATTCAGAACGCGTTACAGTATTTCTACTTTCATGGTTCTTTCCGCTATTAATCACGACATTACTAGCAAGGCTAATAATCCTCCTGGAGTAGCCGTTTCTCGCTATAATCCCAACAACAAACCGTTTGAATTCAAAACATGGGCGCAAACAGTTAAAAACCAAAAACGAAGTGCCTCATTTCACAACAAACCAGCTAATAATAACGTTGCTAATCTGGAAAGTCAAACAGTTTTTCTTCAAGCTATTGATAAACACTCCATCGTAATCACCGCTTCAGAATTTGAAGGCTTGAACTTTAAAGATAGAAGCCTTAACCTTGTCCTCAGAGACCAATTTCCTAAAGGCATAGGCCTTAGAGAAAGAAAAATTGGTAGAACCCACCAGTACATTGAGCTTAACTTTGATAATGAAGAAGGTAAGATGGACGCATTAAAAAAAGAGTTTTTGATTCTCGATAGAAAAACCAAAGTACAAACAACGATGGATAAAAACTCGGAGGTGATCAGAATAGGGATCACCAATATCCCTTATGAAAAGGATGATAAGTTGAAGCCGTTGATGATACAGTTGTTTGAAAAGTACGGGAGTATTTTGGAAATAGGACTCCATCATACAGTAGATGGTGGATGGTTTAACGGCAGGGGATATGTTACCTTTGTCAAGGATAAAACAAAAAGCTATGAGCCTCTTACACCTCAAGTCTCATCTTGGGAACAAGGTCACTATTTACATATTGTCTGGAGTAATATGAAGCCCATTTGCAACTATTGTCATGTTGATGATCATACGCGAGTGAATTGTCCAGTTCTTCTCCGTAGAAGAAAAGCTTGCTTCACTTGTGAGAGTACTCAACATTTAAAAGCCCAATGTCCTGATGCCCCTTGGAACCGTAAGAGAAAACAAGTGACAATCCACCGCTCTAGGGTGATGAACGCCAATGTAGAGTATATGAATACTGAAAAAGATACAGCTATATTGAGTAATCTTCAAGAAATGGATACGGAAATGCCAGAAGAAGATAATAGTAAGACCGACAGTACATCTGTAGCAGAAGACAAAGATGATTTCCAGGAGGCTATTTCTACTTTAGATTCAGTTGATGAAGAGAAAATTGATGGTAGTAACTTACCTATTCAAATTGATGAAGATTCCGATCAAAAGAAAACGGGCAGAAAAGAAGCCACCAAGAGGTTACTGTACCCACTTGTCACATTTAATAGCCTCTATATGAATATACAGAAACGTAATAACTCGGAAGCGTTTACACCTACTTCAGCTGTGGAAAGATCCAAGAAAAAATCAGCTCTTTTCGACGATAGTTTAGAAGTAGAAGAAAATGCAACATTTGAAGACGAATATGATGAAAATAACTCTGTGCCAGGAGGATCATCACAGCCTTCCACTAAACTCAACTTATAATTATTATGAATAATCATAGTAATAAGGTCATAAATATGAAGATAGGTTCAATTAATTGCAGAACAATTTACAAAAATAATAATTTACCATAGCAAGTTTACAATCTATGATTTTATTTGCTACAGTCATTCGATTCATTTGGAAAGCCCACTGGCAACAATTCTTTGAACAGACTCCTGTCTTGGATGAGATTGCCCTCAATCAAATCCAGAAGGAGCTATTGAAACTGTCCGCTACAATTCTTTATTCTAATACCTTTTGTATTTTCGCGACAAGTCACTGTTTCATACACTTGTATCGCTCTTAACCCTTATACTCTTTGGTGAGTTTAATAAATATTTTTTTTTTTTTTTGTAGGGTAAAATTTATTGAAGAATAAACTAAACAAATTTATAGTCCGAAAGCTGTCAAGATAGCAGACACCACCTGAGGGAACTCCAGACTGGAAGATTTTAATCGACCTCTGATTGCAATTTGGACAAATGTTTGAAAACATTAGCAAGGACAGTTGAAAATTCAAATGGTGTTTCGGAAAAAACGAAAGCCCAGTGGGCGGACCATAACGACAGGATGGCGCAGGCGATTAACTGGAATGAAGAGTGGGATCTGTGCGCGTAATTGGTCTTCGGCAGTTGCAGTGAAAAAATGGCGAGTTTGACGGCACGCTGACTGAATGGTTGATCGAAGTATACATCCCAAATGTATTCCCATAGTGGATGTTTATAATGGCATGTTAACACAAAATGGAGAGGATCTTCAACGGCAGATGAACAAAGAGAACAAAGAGGATCAGTGAATGATGTAGGAAGCAGACGATGCAGATTTTGCCGACAAGAGAGTTTGTTGTAGATAATTCGATACCAAACATCTCTGGATTTAAGAGGAACGTCACCTTTCCAAAAGCGGGACCATTGTTTTGCGCTGATAGGCGGATCAAATATCGGTGATGGAACACACGGTGATAGTGCTTTCCGAAGATCTGAAGTACGAAATCTGGAGGAGAAAAGATCGGGCGGAAGGAGACCATTCAAAATAGGACTAAAATCAACAGTACCCAAGGTTGAAAGTGATGATGATGGGAGAGTAGGCGAGCAGTGGGACAAAAAGAATTGCTCGAGCTGTATTTTATGTTCGTCCAAAGATTTGAAGAACCTCGTGATATGGATACGAGAGGTATGCAGATCCCGTCGTTGTTTTCGATGAAAAAGTCCATCAAATGAATAAGCTTCGGATACCTGAATCTTGGGCCAATGAGGAACAGATAAACGAGCGAAAGCTGGAACCGGTTCGGATGGAGGCTGGGGCTCAGTTGAGTGTGGTGCCATAGATGTGTATATCGAGGCCAACGGTAGCGCGAGGCAAGAAGCAGGAGAAAGGTTGACGTCTTGATATGAGCGTTGAAATGAATCCATTGTACGAAAGAAATTAGTAAAAACGTTCAGGTTATTATTCTGACCTAAAGGTCCCTTGCGACAATGTGGGAATAGCAGTGGAAGCAGAGGATCGACCGCGTGAAAATGATGTTGAAGTGAATATGAGAGATACTGCACCTCCAAGGAGATAGAGTCAGATTGATGTGAAAGGAGTAATGGACAAAGCCATTTCCACTGTAATACGAGTTGTTGTTTGTTTGGATCAAGCAATTTCAGGCCTCCGTATTGTCGGTCCGTGAGCAAAAGATCGTATTTGAACTTGGGGAATGCTTTTTGTATCACAAACTGGTAAGCAAGTGAAGAGAACCGTTGAAGAGCAGCTTTCGGAACACTAAGAAGCCGAAGTACATGCCACAATTTAGAATAGATCAAGGTATTCATAACAGTGACCCGACCGCGAAAGGACAGAGTACGTTGACTATGAATGTTACATTCATGTTGAATTTTTAGCCAAAGAGCCGAAATGAATCCATCTCTTTGTGTGAGAGAAGAGCAGACTGCAAAACCAAGATATCTAAGTGCAGAAGGTGAATTCTTGTCATGCCACGAGGAAATTTGATTCTCCTGCAAGAATGTTTGCCATGGGGGATGAGGATGACCTGAGAGTGAGAAGGCTTCAGTTTTTCCAAGGTTGAGCTTCGCGTTTGACGCCTGAGCATAAACTTCGTAGAGTTGGCGGAGACGGACAAAGTCTGATGGTTTGCTGAGAAAGACTGCCACATCATCTGCGTATGCCAGAATCTTAATAGGAGGAGGAGGAACTATGTGCAGATCAGCAGGATTAGCGGCTTGACGGAACTGAAAACCTTGTAACTCGTTATCTGATTCAATCGATCGCAAGAACGGGTCAAAAGCTATGTTGAACAGAAGCGGAGATAGGGGATCACCTTGACGCAGACCTCGTGATTGTTGGAGTGATGAAGAAAAGAAGCCATTCACGTTAATTTGAATTTGGGTTTCAAAAAACAATTTGTCGATGATCTGAATTATCGTGGAAGGAAAACCAAATTTCAAAAGAACTTGTTTGAGATATTCTGGATTGACTCGATCGTAGGCCTTCTCTTGGTCCAGTAAAAGCCCTACTTCTGTAGATTGTCGTTGTTCAGCTTCTGTTTTGACTAACTGCATCAAAAGACCGTTATCTCCAATAAATCTTCCGGGCATGAAACCTTTCTGAACTCTATGTATGATCTTGGAGCAAGAGAGACGCATTCGACCTGTTAATAGGCGAGTGAAGATTTTGGCATCCGTATTAATCAGGGAAATGGGGCGCCAATTACTGAGAAGGTTTAGGTTGCCTTTTTTTGGGAGAAGAACGGTAGAGGTAATGGTCCAACTAGCAGGGAAGATGGCAGATTCCAAGGCTTGATTGTACACATCAAGGACCAGAGACTGCAAGGGTTCAAAACGAAACAAAAATGAAAGAGCTTCATAAGGGAGACCATCGGAACCAGGGCTGCTTGAATGAGGACTACGGGTGGATGCCTGAAGAATATCATCAAAACTAAAAGGAGCCGTAAGAAGATCCGCCATTTGTGGGGCAAGACGGTTTTGTTCCGGAATGTGGTTCAACAATGCCTCAGTATGCGACAAAGAAACTGGGTCACACGTGTAGAGATTCTTGTAGAATTCTTTTGCAATGTTTTGCATCTCGGATGGATTAGAGGTGGCTTCAGATTCTGGTGTAGCCTTTAAACTGGGAATATAGCGAGAAGAAGCACGCGTTGAAATGGTTTTCTTGAGGTACCCTGCCGATGTTTCCCCATTTTCACGCCAATGACGTCCTGCACGCAGTATGTTATTGGCCGTGATTTCCTGTTGTAGAGCTCCAATCTGTCTTTCTATGATCTCCAATAAGAGGGGTAGCATACCGTGATTCCTTTGCTCACGAAGGATGCGGTTGCGTTTGCGTTGGAGTAAGCGAAGCTGTTGAGCTCTCCACTGAACATGCCGGCGACCAAAACTTTTAGCGGTCTGTTGGACTGAAGTTTTTAAAAGTTCCCAATGGACTTGAGGGTCGGTGAGAGGGGCGGGCAGAGAAGAAGCGAAGCGTTCAAGTTGTTGAGTAAGACGATCAACAAACGCATGGTTTTTGAACAGATTTGGGTTCATACGCCACAAGCCCGGGCCTTGGGTAGAGCTGCACATCTTAAGAGATATGGACAACAAGGCATGATCAGTCCATGATTGTTCAATGAAATCTATAGAAGGATCGGAGGACTGTGAATGTAATGAAGGTGAAGCAAATATATAGTCAATATTACTGGATTGGGATCCACGGCGAAAGGTCGGGCGTGAATCCAAAGGTGAGGTCATGCAGTTAATCATATTTTGTTCTAAAAGTGAACGCCAAGCAGGATGAGCTCCAAGATAGGCTCGGGTAGGGTGAGAACAGGAGTAGTTGAAATCACCGGTGATGATCAGGCGGCTCGTAGGAGATTCAATAAGAGACTTGATAGGTATCAAGGAAGCAATGGAAGAGAAGAACGTACGTCGATCTGGTGCGTTGGACGGAGCATAGATGGTCAGAATATGAAAAGTATCAAAAAGTGAATTGACATGTTCCACAGATACAAGTAGAAAGCGCTGGTCGATTGATGACAAGACAGGATGGACAATAACATTCTTGTTGAGTGATACTATACCACAGTGGGTGGACCAGCAACCTGACTGTGACTGAAGAAGCATATTTAGTGAGTGTTGAAGTTCGTTGGTTGAGGCGTGTGTTTCTTGAAGAGTAAGTATATCTAAGGATTGGTGGCGTAGGAAGTTTGTGAAAAATTGTCTTCTTGTTATATCTGTCGGTGTGGATAGGCTCCGACAATTTAAAGAACCTATCATGACATTTGTTGTACGGTAAACCTCACTCATTGTGATGAGTGGGTGGACGTCGAAGAGTCATTAGCATCTTTCAACTGATCAGTGGTTTCCATGTCTGAAGCACTGTCATCTCCAGAGTCTTCATCATAAGCATTTGCCGCGAACTCCTCACCTGCTTCTATTTGCATGGGCTCTGTTTGGCCTTCGGCGTTAATGGGTCGGTATTTGTCAAGGATGTCCTTGATCAATGCTTGTGGCTCCATTGCACGTCGTTTCAGAGGTCTAGGAACCCTTTCAGTTATCAGAGCATTGGCCATCTCATTACTCATCCACTTTTGCTCAACATAGTAGCGGGCAACAGCTGGAACAAGGTAAGGGCGTAAGAACCGGAGAGTCGTGATACAACGAACTTGGTTTAGTGCATAACCAAGATCGACACGATCTTGTCCAGTAAGATTGTTGTATTTGGCGTCAGCAACGTGCTGGGCATCACAAGGATTGAAAGAGGCGATTATCTCAACTTTGCAATCTTCAAGGGTCTGAACTAATATAAGCTTGAACTCCTTATGAACCAATAAGCCAATGATCCCACTAGCGGGGAAGCTGATGTCAAGGATACGACTCGTGTCAATACCTAGTTTACGAAACCTTTGGCGGATTTCACTTCGATTCAATCGTCGAGAGCGGTGAACATAGACATAGTCATAGCCAGATGAGATAAAGGGTGTGGGCGCGTTAAAAGCACGAGCAGTAGCCTGACGCTTACGTTCTGAAGTAAGCACTCCATATTTAGGCTTAGCAGGGCGCTTAGCAACTGTAATCCAAGCTGCTGGGTTGGATGAGATGGCAGTGGCAGGTGTTTCAACCGCTGCAGGTTTGGTAGTAGCATGCTTGCTGGCTTCAGTACCCGGAGCATTTAGAGCAAGGATGTCAATCACTGGTTGCTTATCAGTTGCCTTAAAAGGCTTATCTGGTTGGCTTAAAGGGCGCGCATTCAAAGATGTCAGCTGCTTTACTACAGCTCTCATATGGTCCAGTTCAGCCTTCAACTGATTGTTGGCTGCTTCCAAAGTGTCGAATTTTGTAACTAGGTGTTGAACCTGGTCACTTAGCGTTTTGACCATGTTGCATAGTCCGGCGAGGGTGTTATTTAGTTCTTGGTTAATGTTATTGTCCATTTTGTTTCCAAAATATAGGTTTTGAAAAAGCGGATAACTTGTGTGATAATTGTGAGCCGTCTCCCAAATTCAAATATAATATTTTCCTCAAGTAGGCGGTGTGAATAATGTTGTTTCTTATAACTGATTGCTTTGCTTTCAAACACAAAATTTTGCTTGGATTCAGAATTTAGTGTAACGTTTGAAAACACGAAAGAGTGTGAGTTTAATAAATATTAAAATTTTCATCCATAAAAAAAAAAAAATCACATTGACAGGAATATTTTTTGGTGCGACGTATAAGCTGTGTTTGATAACATTTTGCCTTTCCCCACCAACAAAACAATACTTTGCTCAACCTTTTTCCTTTTTTCCCATTGAAGTAAACTTTTTTTTTATTAAAAGCTAATCAATGAGTGTGTATAAAGCTTTTTCTTTAGCAAAAAAGGTAAATAAAAATACATTAAATCAGAAAAAAGGAATTACTTAAATTCTTCTCTTTTTTAACTGTAGCTTAACAATGTAACCTCAGAAGCAAGCCAGCTTTTTCGACATTATAATTTACGTACATATGCTATAAGGAACATCTCAAAAAGTATACATAATCACCAAAGCCGCAATTTTTGGACAGAACTAAATAAAGCTACGGTAAAGAAACCTATTTAATAACAATAATGGACTTTCCAAAATTAAACGCGTTAATTTTTTCTTCTGTGTGCGTAGTCATTAAAACTCGAACAAAGTCAAATATTATTAAAGAACACACCTCATGTGCTTAAGGCCACTTCTTCATCAACACTTCAGATATTTCGCATAATACCCAGACAAATAATTCAACGTCGTACAATATTCTCAAACTCCAATAACAATCGTATCATGGCCTACCGACGATTGAGCAAGTTGGAACAGGAAGCGAATTCGTTTCCTCAGGATGTCACTAGACAAGCAGCCCTTTATAAGGTAATTTACAAACTTTTTATTAAGGTATTCCTAGGTATGTCTCACACATAGACTAAAAAGGAATGGTTAAGAGCCAATAATCCTCAGGCTGTGATAGCAAGATTTGAACGCGGTAACTTTGCGCAAAATGAAGAGTGCTGGCAATATTATATTGCAGCTTTAGCTCAAACCGGGAAAGCAGATGCTATATGGACGAAAATTTTGCAAAAATTAGAAGGAGTTGGTACAAAGACGTTGGGAGAAGAAGGCAGAAATCAAACTATTCCAAAAGAAATCATTCAACAAGCCATTGCAAGCCGACAAGGTGGACAAGCTGTCATTTCTGAAGGCGGAAGCATTGCGGCAGGCACCGGGAATAAAGCGAACCCAGTCTATGTTGTGGTAGAAGAGGCACGTAAATTTATGTTTTGGAAGGCCTTACGCTGGGTCGGAGTGACTTTGACATATGCCTTTTGTATTCTGACGATACTTTCCTTGGCCTTGGAGAACTCTGGATTATTGAAACCAGCAACGACACAAGCTGAATATGAGCCAGTGACTCAGTCAACTGTTAAATTTGAGGATGTGCAAGGCGTAGAGGAGGCCAAGCAAGAATTAGAGGAAATTGTAGAGTTTTTAAAAAACCCTCATAGATTTACTGAATTAGGCGGTAAACTTCCAAAGGGTGTCTTACTTACAGGTCCTCCAGGTACTGGTAAAACCTTGCTAGCAAGAGCAGTTGCTGGTGAAGCTAACGTGCCGTTCTTTTTCATGAGTGGAAGTGAATTTGATGAAATGTACGTGGGAGTTGGCGCAAGAAGGGTACGCGAACTGTTTGGTAAGTGAAACAACTTGCAGTTTTTCAATTTTTAATTGTTTTGCAATCTAAGCCGCTGCAAGGGCAAAGGCACCTAGTATAGTTTTTATTGACGAAATTGATGCTATTGGATCAAAAAGAAACCCCAAAGATCAATCTTACATGAAACAAACGTTGAATCAATTACTTGTGGATCTTGACGGATTTTCTCAAACTGAAGGTGTAATCTTTATTGCTGCTACCAATTTCCCTGAGCTTCTAGATAAAGCACTTGTAAGACCTGGCAGATTTGATCGCCTTGTGAATGTTCCTTTACCAGATGTTCGCGGACGAATTGAGATCTTGAAGCACCATATGAAAAAGATCCAGATTGCTAGTGAAGTGGATATCAGTGTCATTGCCAGAGGAACACCAGGATTTAGTGGTGCTGATTTAGCTAACTTAGTAAACCTGGCAGCTATTCAAGCAAGCCGTGAAAATTCAAAGGAAGTCAAGCTACGTCATCTTGAGCACTCAAAAGATAAAATTATTATGGGGGCAGAGCGTAGATCAGCAGTTATCACTGAAGAAAGCAAGCGACTAACTGCTTATCACGAAGGAGGACATGCTTTAGTAGCTTACTATACACCAGGTGCAATGCCTTTACATAAAGCAACTATCATGCCTAGAGGATCTGCTTTGGGTATGACTGTTCAGTTACCTGAAATGGACAAGGTAAAACCAGTATGTTCTTTTTCCTTCTTTGATATTAAGATATTATGTTATGTAGGACTCGTTTACAAAGAAAGAATTTTTAGCACAAATTGATGTTTGTATGGGCGGAAGAGTGGCAGAAGAATTAATTTTTGGAGAAGAGAATGTAACAAGTGGAGCTCACAGTGACATTGTAAAGGCTACAGATGTCGCCAAAAGAATGGTTCGTTATTACGGTATGAGCGATAAAGTGGGAGCAGTCAGTTTTGACAATGAGGATATGCAATTGTTAAGTGCTCAAACAAAGCAATTGATTGAATCAGAAATCTCAGAATTAGTTGAATCTTCACAAACTAGGGCCAAAAGGATATTGACTGAGCATCGAGACGAATTGGATAAACTAGCTAATGCACTTGTGGAATATGAAACGTTGGATGCACAAGAGATTATAGATGTTCTCACAGGGAAGCCAATTACAAGACCACCAGTATAATTGAAGCAAATAAAAAAGAAAGAGCTCGTTCCTTTTTTCATAAGCATACCAGTGAAAACAATAAAATAAAGAGAGTACGATATGGTATATAATTTATTCACAAACAGCAGGAGAGGAATTGGGATTATAATTAACTTGGAACGTAACTGTTTTCATGGGTGCACAGCCTTGATTACTAAAGGTAACTAGGTAATAGTAACGTCCTGATTTGGAAGTATTCAAATTGAAAGGCTTTGTGGTGCCAAGTGAAGTGGTTGGTTCATTTAATACAAGCGTGTTTACATTTGTGTTTGTTTGCGCATCATATAAATCAACTGTCACATCTGAAATGCCAGCCGTATTCAAACCTAGATCATAAGAAACTTGATAGCACTGACCAGATGTCCATTGCAAATTGGGTACGATGGGCGAAGTAGTACGAAAACCATTACAAGCATTAGTATTTGCTGCAGGAAGAGCGAATACAAAAGCAGTAATAAAAACAAAAAAGAGAACAATAAAAAAGAAGCTTTGAGCCATACTGTTGAAAAAAAAAATTGAACCTACCTTATTTTTATACGACTATTTTTTTAAAAAAGGTATATTCCATAATTAGAAAAATAATGGTAACAAATGGATGAGAATGGGAAAGAAAGAAAAAAAAAGCTTCATTTCATTGCTTGACTCTAGCAAGGGGTTACGAGGGGTTAGACTACATAGTGTTATTTTTAATATTCTTTGACTATTTTTAATACAAAGCAATGTAAGGGATATTGATTATTTGTTTTAAACGAGTCATTCGGTTTCTTTAATAACAGACATGTAAATACATTTTCAAATAATCAATAATCAACGAATATTTATTTACTAATAATAATTATATAATTATATTACTTACAATATTGTGATGAGTTACTTTCTGTACTGTCGTCGTTCTCTGAATACTCTTGATTGATTACATCAATAGGATTTATAAAATGGTAAGTATTTGATTGGTCTATTAACTCATGAGAAAAGAACCAAAACTTGGAAGAATATTCTGGTGTTTTAAGACTCCAATTTTTAATGATTCGGATATCACCGCCCATAAAAATGGTGTTTTTTGTCAAGCATTCAAAACATTCGTCAACATCGTAATAATCTTGATATAAAATCATTCTATCCCTTGTCGAATCATCCGGCACATAGTCAATTCGAATGTCATGAGGTACAATCTTCTGTAAGGCAGCTATAGAATATGTTTATTAGATTCTTAACAAAGCCGATTTTTTAATTTTTTTTACTTGGTATTAAAGTTGCGTTAATAGATGCCCCTAGAATGCTACATAATTTAAGCTGAAGCCTTAATACATGAAGTGCTTGCAGAGGCGGCATGTCGATAAAATCATCCGCTGTTTTTAGTGATGGAGTTGTCAACAAGACTCCTCTGAGTGGTTTTTTATATGCAAGCAATTGATTGCCATTTGTTGATATAATTTCCTCTAGTTCTGCTTTTCCTCCTTCATGTGTTGAAATTGTCAGGGGGGCGCTATCTTGTTTATTTTCAGAAGTACACTTTGTTGTTTCTTGCGGAACCATTCTTTCTGGCTGTATTGAAAAATTTCGCTCAAGTTCTTGAGAATTTTTGTTCAAATAAATAGATTCATCTGATATACAAACGCCATAACTTGTCAAGTCTTTTATAAACTTTTTGCCAGAACAAACAGATTCGTTTACTTGAAATGTGTTACACATCGCTTTACTCAGGTCTACTATTCGACCATTTTCCAATATAACCCTCAGTAAAGGAGGACACTCCCAAGTACTTTCTTTATTTGTAAAAAACTGGTCTCCAGTCATATTGGGTAGACTATCGTCGTCATCTGCCCAGGCGTAAGGTACCGATCCTTTTTGTGCCAAGCTATTAAGTGTCAAATGGAGGACAATGGCTCTTAAATAGTCAGCTTCATATTTTGATTGAGTTAACTTTCTTTTCAAGTCGTTTATTTCTTCTACAAGGTGTTGTTTCTCTCTTTCGAATTCTTGCTTTCGCTGACTTTCTCTTAATCGATAAGCTCTTTGTGAAGCCCTGTTTTGCGCTCTCTTTTCTTCAGTAGTTGGGGGATTTGGCTTACGTCCAGGTGTTTTCTTTTTTCTGATGCGTTGGCCATCTTCTGTCTCTATTCCAAAATCACATTCTTGATCAAAGTAGTGAAAATTAAGTCGAATTTTTTGTGAGTTGCTAGTCGAATTTGCTGACATTACTATCTAAGCTGAAAAATATGATAAAAAACCCTCATTTTTCTGGGATACAGGGTGTACAATTTCATTAAACTTGGCAAATTATTTTCACGAAGCGGGATACAAAACAGTAAAAGAATACCTTTACAATTGAAAAAATTTGCTTTACTCTACAAAAAATACACCTGCTGTCAACTTTATTCAAAGTAGAAAACTCATACTTTGGTATATAAAGGAAGACTTTTGTATAACTGTTTATTCTGTTTGTTCTATGATGTTCTACATATGCTTTTCTTTTGAGACTTTGTAACCTAGGGCGACAAAAAACCCCTCTGTTGACTGCTTTCTTGAAGCGTCTGGCTTTTCTGTTTTCACTTTTGTAAACAATATTTGTAGTTTTCTTCTAAATTCCACCTCTGTACCGCCCATTAGAAACTAGAAAAAAGTTACTTTAGTATCCCTATATATTTCTCTCTCTCTTTTCTTATATTTACCTTTGCAACAAAAGTACCACCAGGTTTTAGTACTTTTTCAGCAAACGCCAATGCCGATTCACAAAGTTCCATAGATCTTGCATGATCTGCCAAGTGATTACCAGTAAAACTGGGCGCCATATCAGAACATACCAAGTTAGCTTTTCTTTTATCCATTTTCTCATGAATGGATCTTTGTGTACTCGCTTTTAAGAAATTGCCTTGAATCAAGTGTGCATTAGGAATGGGATCTACAGGTAGCAAATCAACACCAATCACCAGTCCTTTTTCAGATACTTTTTCAGCTGCAACCTGAGTCCAACCTCCTGGAGCAGCACCACAATCAATGACCACATCATTTTGACGGATAATTCGATATTTATCATTGATCTGAATTAGTTTAAATGCACTTCTAGCCCTGTATTGATTGGCCTTAGCAGCTTTACAATAAGGATCTTTGGCTTGACGAGATAGCCAGTTTTTTGAAGAAGTAGAGTAGCATCGTTTCAAAAACATAAGAAAAATTAAATTAATTCATTGACCGTTTTTTTTTTTATTTTTTATTTTTTCTTAGACAGAAAATGGAAGAGGCTGATTATTTAATGCAGCCAATACGTTATCAAGGGACATATTTGCCATTCTTTCCCTTGTTTCTAATGTAGCACTACCTATTTTATTGTTTGAGAAAAAATTTTCTTGTAATAGCTTATGTTACCTATGTGTGGAAGGATTAAGCAATTTGAGAATGAGTAGAGCTTGTGTGTAGGAGACAAAGGCTCTGGGTCAGTAACATCTAATCCTGCAGATCCAATCAAGTTTTCTTCAAGCGCTTTCACTATCAAAATATTATTTAGAAAAAAAAATATAAATGTGCATGTATTTGTGTGTGTCCTTTCATACCAAGACCATCTTGATCTACGATGCCGCCGCGAGCAGAATTAACAAAGACCTATAATACTTTCTATGTGAATAACAATATATTTGTAGGTTTTGTTCTCTTATTTACTGCAGTTTTCTTCATTTTAGAAAATGCTTCATAATTAAACAAATGTCTTGTTTCCTTTGTTAGTGCACAGCACACAATAACATAATCAGATTTAGCAAGTAACATGTCAAAGGAAACAAATTCTGCATTCAGCTTATCTTCTGCTTCTGGTTTTCTCTTTCTACCCGAATAAATTATACGAGAAATGCCAAAAGCCTTCATACGATAAGCAACAGCCTCACCAATACGTCCTAGACCCACGATACCCACAGTCTTGTTTGTAAATTGAGAACCACATAGCCAAGTTGGTCGCCATTCTCTCCACTAATATATACTTTAGAAAGGGATTTAAAAAAGGGAATAAGATAAATCTACCAGTCCATTTTCAGCAGCTTGAATAGCTTCCTTGATTCTACGAGCAGCGCCTAGGGTAAGCAAGATGGTAAGATCAGCAGTAGCGTCAGTCAGAACATCAGGGGTGTATCCGATTAGAACATTTCTAGATTTAACTGCTTCTACATCGATATGATCATACCCAACACTCATGGTTGCAATCACCTTAAGCTGTGGACCTTTTTGAGTGTAAATATGAAATAGATGACATGTATTTACCTGCTGCATCTAATAGCTCATCATCAACTTTATCTGTAAGTAAACAAATAAGCGCCTCGACTCCTGCTTCCGTTGTGTTAGTTTGTAAACAAAAAGCACAGAGAACAACTTGCCTTTCACCTTTTTCAGTAATTCATTTCTGGGCATTGCACTGTCTTCTTGCCATTGCGTTAAATCAAAGCCTTGTGAAAGTAAGCGTTCTTGTGTTTGAGGAGGTAAAATTCTGGTGACTAATACTTTAACCATCTCGATAAAAAAAAAAGGAACGAAGCTGGTTAACTTGTTTTACAAAGAAATAATCTCGAAGTTAAAATAAATCTCCGAAAAAAGCATAATGCAAGTGTGAATACTGATTGTGCATTATATGTTTTGATATCAATACATCTTTGTATTTCTAGATCAATACTTGCATCAGCTATTGAAAATTTTATTGTATGCACGGGCTGATATGAAAGGGCAATTAGGAAGATACATAAACTTATTTTGTTCCTGAGAGTTATTATAGTAAATTATCAAAAAAGGGATTTCTAGTGTAGATATTGTATAATGTAAGTATAAGGATTATTTACTTGACCCTTGTTCCTTCACAAGTACAAAAAAAAATGAAATGTCTTTAGTTTCTTATACTTTTGATATTTTTTGCTTTTATTACTCTCAATTTTTTTACTGGGCAAATATATAATGGTATTGAACAACATCGAGGAAAATATCTATGGCAAGTTACATAGGAAACATCAGTATTTATATCCTATAGATTTTCGACATACGACTAGTAACAGACTAAAAGAAGAATAGATGCCTTTGTGCTCAGATTCACAGGAGTAAATTATTACGTAGTAGAAGACTGTGGAACAAATTATGATCCTTTTTATGGATAACAGTGTGTTCCAATAATCCTTAAAATGGTAGCTGAGGATTTTGGAAAAGACATGTTGCGTTTATTTGAAATAAGTAATATTTTGCGACTTTTTCGTTTGTTTGTTCCTTGATAAAAATCTGTATGACATCTTTGTGGTCTCAGAAGAACACACAGATCGACACGAGCACAGCCATTATCCATCTGAACTTTTTTTGTTATGAAACATTAACAGAGAATATGCAAGTTTAGACAGTCCATGGTTCAAAAAAAGGGGTGTGTGTGTTAGATTGAAACTTTAGCTTTTAGTCTAAATATAGTCTTTAACCAAAATTTCCTTAATGATGGTCTGTACCGCATATTAGAATCATATAGTCAAAATGCAATCAAATATAAATATGTACATTCACCATTGAATGCTTATTGGATCAATTTAGCAGCATATTCATTTTTATAAATAATAGCAAGTACAATACTTACTGTTCATGTGAAGTGAATAGGAAAGACCAAAAGAAAATACAGTAATTAGGTATAAATGTAAACTGTTATATGAAGGAGTGGTAAGAAATTCAAAAAAAAAAACACAAGGCTAATTTTTTTTGGCATTTCACATAATAGTAGGATGCCTATAGCTGGTAGAAGAGGTTGGTAATACCATTATTTTTTTTTTAAAAAAAAAAAAAAAAAAAAAAAAAAAAGGCTTATAGTTGTAAATAAATTACATACCGGCAGATTAAAGATATTGTAGAATCTATGCCAGCATGTAAATTGAAAAAGAAAAAAACAACCGACCATATCTTGTGAAACTAGAGTGCAACGATGAAAAACTGTTTGGACAGTACATTGAGGCGTGATGCACTCCAGGAAGAATGTATTGTACTTGAGATAACGGTGTCATCTTTGTTCGTTATTTGCTCCGGGCTTTCTCTCAAAGAGGCTATATAAGATGAAGACTACAGCTTTTAGCTTGCCAATGGTTGCTCAAGGCGTATGCAATTTGAGCGCAGAAACCGAAAGAATGATTTTATGTATTGCTTGATATTTAAAACAGAAATGTTGGTTGCGGTATTGTTGTTACATAGCTCTATTTACTCCGACACCAATGCCTAACAAAGAATCAAGTTACCTATCCGCACAGTAACGGCTGAATCATTATTATTAGGTAAACTTAATCATCGTCTATTATCGTGTTATGTCTGTATAAAAGCTGCCAGCTGAGTCTTTGAATTTCTTAAAACACTATCCTTCGCAGTTTATCTGGAAGCGCGCTATATAAAATTCCCACTTTTTTTTTGCTTTTCCTCATTCATTGCGCGACTGACGTGTCTGCATATTTCTTTTTATATATGAAAGTAGACCCAAGCCAACTCGAGGATCTTTTAAAAGCACAATTAGAAGCAAACGATAGTATAGAAGGTTTTATTAGGAAACTATGTCTTGCATTTTTCAACTAATGCATTCTTGACATTTATAGACATTAGCAACACATTATCAAGTTTTTACGCAGTCAATGTATCACCCACCTTCTGTTCCTCATTATTTGTACCCTTAATTCAACATGCCATTCGAAACAAGAGAGATTTAGAAAATTTGGGAAGTCATTACAGTCATACAATTGCACAACTGCATGATTATGTTTGTGATCAACACATTCCGCAAAACACTCAAATCATAAAAGACGCTACTCTATTTTTAAGAGATATTATCAAAACCTACAAGAAGAGGTTCAATGCACTGGTACTTGTTTTTTTTTACTAAGAAATGCTAAAGAAAAAGAAAGAGCAATAGTAACACAACTTTTTTGTTAGTGGGATTCATTTAACTTGAGCGATCTTTCAACAAGAAACCTACTCCAACTTTTACAGATCACAACAGAAGCATGTTTTATGATGATTGATAATCAAAAAACTACATACTGTGGTGCTGATACACATAGGATATGGAATGATCTACCTTCTATTTTTGAAGCAAGTTTACGTTGCACTAATATACCCAAAGCATCTATCATCAATGCAGCACATAAACTTCTTCAAGCATGCATTCATAATTGTGAATTTCGCATGGTAAATGATTCGATATTGGAAAACTTGTTGATAAGTATACTACAAGTATTAAAATACAGTGTCGAACGGAACGCGTCTAATGAGATTGTTGATGAACTATCACACTCTGCTGATCAAGTGATCCGAGTAAATTCAGACATTAAGTTAAGAAACCCCTTGGACCTAATGGGATTATTAAATGCCATAGTATCAAGCCGAGATTGGGGAGTAAAAAAGGTTTTTTCTTCTGTGTAAACTTTTATTAAGCGTGAGTCTAACTGCCAATTTAGGTGCAATTGATATTGAATCTATCATGCATACTCTTAAAGAACTACATACAGATACCTTGGTTAAGTCAATACTTAGATTCTTCATCTGATAAGCAAAACATCTCCCCTAGTTTGGACATACTTTTCACTAAAACAAAAATCTTGATCGAATCTACGGACACAATGCTTGTTAGATATTCGCAAGCAAATATAGATACAATGGACATTGATCAGGACTCATTAAAGTAAGCATGAATGTTGCTGACACGAACTCATTTTTCTTACTTTTCTGTTTAATAGGCCAGAAATTCAAAGCATGCATTCTACTGCCAAGTTTAATGTTGTAGATAAACAGTTTCATGAAATCACGTCATCTATTATCAATATGTTGGTATCCTTAAATCCTGGTGATGAGAAAGGTTTCGAAATAATAGCAATGGTAAAAAAAGAAGAAAAAATTGTATGTTTAAAAAAGCTGCTTACATGCTATGATTTTTAGTTAAAGGATATTGCTAGTTATATCAACACTGATGTACAAACGCTGCTTAAACCGCACATTCAACCTCTTTCTGAAGTAATGGTTAGGATGCTTCCTCATGATCCTAACATGTCAGACGCAATTGCGAACTTACTTGGCTATTCAACACCACAGTTTTTGCAAGCTCATAAAAAATACACGCTACCTTATGCGGTTCTTCGTGCACCAGACAATGAATCTTTAGCAGCAATATCTATTTCTCTTTCTATGTCAATCACTAGTCTTTGTAAAACAAATGCATCTGATATCATAATTGCTTTATTAATGGAGCAAGATATGGAAGTGAAACGCCAAGGAAAAGAACGAATAGAGCAAATGACTGGGTCAAAAGCCATTATTAGAACAATGAAAAATAATAATCAAACACAAATAACAACAGCCTTGGCGCTTGATTTGGGCTTACCAGATAGAAGATTACAGGTAAAACACAAAAAGCTAAGCACTTTAATCGATTAAGCTCAATTTAATAGGCAATTGAAGCTTTAAATCAAATGAAAGGTGATAGCTTGAATTTGTCAATGTATCTATCTATCAGCATTATTGCAATATTAGGAAAAGTGGCAAAATTAATTAATGCGAAAAGAGAAAAGAGACCCAATCCAGAGCACCCTCACGCATTGAAGTCCCTTGAAGAAGTTATGAAATTAATAGGTCCAGATACTCATCATCATGCTGTACATGTAAGCGCGAATTATTTAAAAAAGGATAGAAAAATAGGATCTATACTTATGCATCTAAATCTTGCATAGCTGATAAAAATGTTCTATACAGTTAGTGATATAAATGGGATGGAGTTGGATGCATTTCAATTATGGAATTGTTTTATATTTACTTTGGATAATGAAGGATTGAAATCTCATTTAAACGCCATTATTCGTGGCCTCGTCCAGCTTATATGTCGTTCGGAACATTCTGTTCGCATAGCTGTTGCTGACACTATCAAAGAACTATTAATAGGTCGTTATAATATCACTGGTCCTTTATTTGATCAAATACCTACTTTACCGCCTTTTGACGAACTTCAAGAGATAAGAAAGTTTATCGAAAGTAGTAGTGAGATGCAGTGGGTAAAAGAGTTCAATCGATCATTTGCCAATCTCTGTCATCAGGATGATGTAGAAGTCCTGGGCGCGGTGCAAAAAATGTGTTACTTGCTGGATCAAAAGAGAACACTAGGCACAGGAGTAGGACAGCTGTTTTCTCAACTATTATTACTTACACGCAAATACGCTCATCATCCTGAAATTTCTTATGCAGCTGCTGTTTGTTTGGGTAAATTGGGTGCTGTAGATCCAAGTCGAATTCAGGTCAAGTTCCGGGATGACAAGGTTTATGTTCTCAAAAACTTCAAATCTTCAGAAGAGAACCAGCGATTTATCTGTGATCTCATCCTCAACAGTCTTATACCTACCTATCATGCAGTGAATAATGAAGTGACACAGCAATTTGTCTCGTATTCTATTCAAGTCTTACTCAAGTGTGCTGGATTTACTACTGTAGAAGATATGAAAAATGTTCAAAGGTATAAAGAGACCTACAAGATTTGGCTTAATTTCCCACCATCAATCCAAGAATTTTTGGCACCCTACTTAAGATCTTCTTACGAGATTTCGCTATCTGAGAAACCTATTGAATATCCAATTTATTCGGAAGTACACGACTTTTCAACTTGGGTTCGACATTGGTATTGTCTTCTGCAGAAACAAGCTGGTGGTCAAGCTCGAACTATTTTTTCGGCATGCATGCCGATGATTTACTATGGAAACTTAGATGTGGCGTTATACCTTTTGCCTCATTTAGTACTTCACATCATTTTGACAATGTCTGCAAGTGAAACTAGGAATATTGTAAATGAGCTCAAGCTTGTACTAGAAACCAACTCGACATTAAATAAGATAGATAGAAACAATCGACTGTC
The DNA here is from genome assembly GCA_024220505.1 of Rhizopus arrhizus. Classification (NCBI taxonomy): domain Eukaryota; kingdom Fungi; phylum Mucoromycota; class Mucoromycetes; order Mucorales; family Rhizopodaceae; genus Rhizopus; species Rhizopus arrhizus. The sequence goes on from JAKZZE010000011.1 coordinate 212,921, forward strand.
TCTTCAAGTTGTCGTGGCTATTACTGAACATTGTCGACAATGGATGTATCGTATTGGCAGCGAAGATAAATCAGGTGCGATGACCGCAGTGAGGCAATTTTTGGAGTCCATTCCGGATATATTGATGGCCAAGGCCTCATTTTATGCCAAGGCTTATCCACAGGCATTGATGCACTTTGAGAACTATGTAAAGACAAGTTCTAATAGTGTAATGCAAGATGCTGAGCTTGTGCGATTTCTACGACAAATTTATGCCCAAGCAGAAGACATGGCAGACCTTCAAGCTTTGTTTGCCATGTATACCACACGGTTTACTAGCGATGAAGAAATCATTCGGGCAGAGAGTTTGGGGAAATGGAAGGATGCAGAAGCATACTATGTAAATGATATTGCTAAAAACCCTCATGACCTATCTCCCTGTACGGGTTATCTAGAGTGTCTCAAAAAATCAGGAAGCTATGGTAATCAAAAGAAAAAAGAAAAAAAAATTCCTTTAGATATTTAAATGTTTATATCACAGCTTCCATTTTCTATTTTGCTGACAAGTTCGCAGAAACTAACCCTCAATGGTTGCCTCAGATGAATGCATCGAAAATGGATGCTGCGTGGAGAATAGAAGACTGGGGGATGCTTAATAAGATTGTTGAGCAGCCAACAATAGAGACCACAGAGACATTTATTGCCCGCGCGTTAGATTCTATAAGAAAGAACCAAAGTTTAAAGACAGCAAAATATATTGAGCGTGCACGACGTGATTTACTTGGTAGCTTAGGCTCCAAAACATCAGAGTCATATCGAAAATCATATCCAACCATTTTTAAGCTGCAATTGTTACAAGAAATGGAAGATGCACAGCAAGCATGGGAAGCAAATGAGATAATGCCAAGGATTTCAACGCTTGAACAGCAATGGGATAAAAATCTGAAGCTACTTATGCCTCAGTTTCAGTATATGCACGAGTTACTTGAGTTAAGACGTGCTGTGCTCTATGATGTAAGGCCTGAGCACCTATCTCTATCTTCCTCTAATATATGGCTAAGTATTGCCAAATACTGCAGAAAGAACGGACATATGACAATGGCACTTGATGCTATTCTGAAAGCTGAAAGAAAGGGAAATCAATTAAGCCACCGAGAAAGAGCCAAATGGCTGTGGAAAAATGGGCTCAAGCAAGATGCGGTCAATTTGCTGAGAAGAAGAGGAACACTGATACAGCCTCAGGATGCTCTGATTTTAAATTCTTTTTATTTGAAGGATAGAAGCATCTATAATGACGTGACAGCAAGGCAATATATGGATATTGCTCAAAAAGGCACAACCAAGTAAGTATATTTACTTAGAAACTATCTATTGACGTATTATCATTGTCAATAATATTAGGCGCGAGAAAGCATTTGAACAATATGGAAACTACCTATCAAGCTTTCACAGTGGTAGATCTGACAGTACAAAGTAGGCTAACTCATCAACTTTGGTGTAACAACTTACTGATGTATAAAATGATAGGTTAAAAGTGTATATGGTTGCTGTAAGAACAGCATGTAAAGCCCTCAGTTATGGTTCAAAATATTATTATTCATCTATGTCGAAGCTTATCAATTCCTGGGTTGCAATAATAGGAATTGCTGATAAATGTGATGATGCAACGTAATTTTTCTTTCTTTTTTTTTTTTGAAAACAAAAAGTTTATCTTAAAAGCCTTTTTTATTATTATTTCATAGGAAAAAGGAAGCACTTGGGATATTAGCCAAAACAAACAACTATATGAAAAAAGTGCTTAGTATTGTTCCCGTGTATCAGGTACATTATTGAAGAAATAAAGAGAAAGAACAAAACTCTCACCGTCTTGATGAAAAGTTTGGCAAGTTCCTAACACGTCTAGTATCACATCTAACGGTTGAAAATGAAGAAGTTGCAAGTGCTCTTTCTGCAATTATTGAACATGTCTTTAGCACCTATCCAAGGAATTCAATATGGTTTCTTTTGAATGCACTCGAATCCCGAGCACCATTACTTGCTAAAAGAATTGAAGTTATAATTGACCGTGCAAGAGTAAGAGAATAAATAATTGGATTTAAGCTCATTTTTTTTACTCATCTCATGGTTTTTTAGGCAAAAAACAGTAATACGATGATACCGTTGATCATTCACGTAAGAAATAGAAAAGAATATGACGAATTAAATGTGTAACATTTTTTGTTTATCTAGCAAGCAGTGGACCTCAGAGGTTTTTTACACAAGCTATCAAAATATGCTCCATTGGAAAAATCCAAAACTTCTTTAGATTTAAGCGAAATCTCAGCGTTTAGTAAAAAGTTGAAAATGTCGGGTTCACTACTCACCATCCCAAGAGAAAGCAGTCTTTTCCCACGTTTACCTGAAGTAATTAAAAAAAATGAAGAATTTGATCCCTTCCCTGGGGAAATAGTAACAATTACAGGTAAAATAGACTCCTTTGTGAATAAGTTTACCAAAAATAACAACTATTCTTTTTATAGAAATTTCATGCCAAGTAGAAGTTATGAGATCACTCCAACAGCCCAAGCGAATAGCTTTCATTGGAAGTGACGGAAGAACTTACAAATTCTTGTGTAAAGCTAACGATGATTTAAGAAAAGATGCCCGTATGATGGAATTTAATTATATGATTAACGACTTTTTAAAAAAGAATCCAGAATCAAGAGATAGAAATCTTTGTATTTATAAAAAAAAGCTCCAGCTGCTATAATTTTACTCATATTCTCCTATAGATATCAGAACTTATGCTGTTATCCCTTTGGGTGATGAATGGGGACTGATTGAATGGATTGATAATATTATACCCTTGAAAGCAATTGTTACCGACGTCTACGACAATCTGGGAATTAAGTTCCTAGTAGGTTTCACAATCTTTTCGCATCTTTTTTTTTAATCATTGTTTACACTTGTAGCAAATTCAACAAGCCTACAGAGCCCATAGACAAACACCTAACCTTTTAGATGAAGAATTGTTGAATTCATTTAAAAACATATTAAAACAGTACATAATAAACAAGGAAAGAAAATACATACTAAAAGCTTACTATAGATGTCCTCCTGTTATGCACAAGTGGTTTATAAAATCTTTCCCAGAGCCTAACCAATGGCTAGCGAGTCGAACTAGATATGTCAAGACACTGGCTGTTATGTCTATTGTGGGTCATATGCTCGGGTAAAAATGTCACTTTTTTTCTGATCGCACACAAAAAATGTTTAACCTTAAATTGGCTCAATTTCCATAATAGTCTTGGCGACCGACATGCCGAAAATATACTATTTGATAGTACAAATGGAGATACAGTCCACGTAGATCTCAACATGTTGTTTGATAAAGGTCTTAGATTAACTGTTCCCGAAGTGGTTCCATTTCGTCTTACTCATAACCTAGTGGACGCCATGGGCGTACTTGGATACGAAGGACAGTACCGGAAGACCTGTGAAGTCACTTTGCAGGTGCTACTAAATAACCGTGAAGCACTCATCGGAGTATTCCAGACATTATTTAACGAGTGGAGTAGCCCCAAGGCAAAACCTGGCATGAAGGTAATAGATAAAGGGAAAGAAGATTATGTGTGACTCTGATACATTCCTCTTCTAGAATAAGGCTGATGAAATTATGTTGCTACTTGAAAAACGATATCAAATGGCTGCTGAATCTGGTGTATCTACCGAAATAGAAAGACTGATTTCTACTGCTGTAGATATGACAAATCTATCCAAAATGTTTCCTGGTAAGAAAAGAGAGAGATATGTCACAGTTATGAAAAGGGTGCTAATTTTTTTAATGATATAAGGTTGGGCAGCCTATATATGAGGTACCGAGCCGGACTTATCAATAAACAGCATAAACAAAAAGAACTGTAACGTTCTTTTCTCTTTTCTCTTTTTCTTATTTTTTTTTCTTCTTTAAAGCTAATCTCTCAGTACTTTGGAATGACGTCTTATACCTCTTTAGTTATTGCCTATATTATAGGAGGCTTAACTTTAATACCCATACTTGTTTTTATTTTATTCCTTTTCAGTCCGTCTGCTTCAAATAAACAAATATTATACGAAAAAATAGAAGATCAAAAAGAAGAATCGACTGCCCTCCACAGGGACGGCTGGCTGCACGTCACACAAAATACAAATCAGAAACCGCTAGAAAAAGGCGGTGCCTTTTTTGGAGGGATTGTCAAATCATATTTATCAAATACCAACCAACAGTACTATTACGCCGTCTTAAAGTGCGGCACATTATTTTTGTACGACTCTGACTTACGGTTGCATTGTCAAGGGGTGATTTGTGTCAATCAGTATACAGTACACATGCACCCCTCTGGGCTAAAAGACCATGAGTTTTTTTCAAAAAGAAACTGGATTTACCTAAGACCCAAGAGTCATGAACTATCAGATTATTATCTCAAATGCAGTCGTTGTGTGGACAAGGAGGACTGGTACCTGGCACTTGTACAAGCGAGTCAACTTGAGCAACCAACGAATAAAAACACGCAATTTGATCCAGCGGCGATGAAACATTTAATATCCACCGTTCACCGTGATCCTAAACAACTTGAACCCCAATGGCTTAATGCCCTTCTCGGTCGTCTTTTCCTGAGTATTTACAAGACAGAGAGAGTACGTCAGTTCTTTTATCAAAAAGTAATGGCCAAAGTTGCCAAGTTGAACGCCCGTCGACCACCTTATTTGGGAGAGATCACCCTTCGCTCGGTCGATGGAGGACATGCAGCGCCCACACTGACTCAGCCGCGTTTGATTCATTTGAGTCCTCAGGGAGAATATACGTGCGAAATGCATGTTGCATATCAAGGATGCTTCCGCGTTGAACTCGAAACAGTACTCAAGTGGACCTACTCGGATCGATTACCACCTATACACATACAACTCGTCCTTGCCATCACACTGAAATCACTGGAAGGCAAGATGATGATCAAAATCAAAGAGCCCCCAACAAATCGTGCTTGGTATGGTTTTTATCACAGTCCCAAGATGGATTGGGTTATTGAACCCGTTGTTTGGGAAAAGCGAATCGGTTACTCTGTTGTCAGTAAGATGATTCAAGCCAGGATAGAGGACATATTCAAGGAAAGTTTGGTGCTACCCAATATGGATGATATTGTCTTTTTTGACACAGATGGTATGGGTGGTATCTTTGACAAACAAGATCAAGAACTTCAACCTAAGCCTTCTCCAACGCCTACCCTCTCTGGAGAGCCTGTGAATAACAGTAGTCTGCCAAAGAAAGCTTGGTTCAATCGACACAGTGAGCCTCTAGACCAAGTGACGACCAAGGTAGATGTCTCTTTACCGATCTTTATCACCCACAAGCCCTCTCATCAGGCACTTCGCTCACTGATGTCAGCAACGGCCAAACGTGGTCAGTCTATCAAAAAAACACCGCCTCACTTCCCTTGTCTCAATCAATCAAATTCCCCTACAGATTATAAAACCAAAAAAACATCGTCATTATTTTCTTTAGATGATGTTTGTCGCAAGAAGGAAAAGATGGAAAAACCCTCGCGGCTAAGATCTAAATCTTCACCTATCACAGGCTTAACGGAAATCAACGTTGTACATAATGGCATATTACAAGAAAAAAAATAAAAAAAAAAATAGTATTGAAAAAGGGTTTCTGTTGTTTTCATTTTTTATGTTTTAACAGAAGGGTAAGCAGCCTCAGCTGTTTGTTCAATTGTTTTTACAACTGTGTCTTTAGGTTGAGGAGGTATAAAACCCGATGTCTTCTTGGCATGAACCAATTCTGACGCGACTTGCATAAAGTCTTCTACGGCCTGTAAAGTAATTTGATAATGAAGAACGATACGCAGGATAGCACCAGAACTAGTGAAGATCTTGATGTTCTTTGCTTTTAATCCTTCTGCTAATTCATTTACGGTCAAACCGACGTTTGTCATGTCAATAAAGAGCATGTTTGTCTCTGGACGTAAAAGAAGATCGATACCCAAGGATTTCAAGTGATCTCCGAGTTTTCGGGTTAAAACATGGGTTTGTGGCATGGTGGGAACAACGGTCTGGATGCAGTATCGAGCAGCGCGAGCAAGCAGGCCTGCCTGACGCCAACCACCACCCATCAACTTGCGAAGATGACGAGCGCGTTGGATGAGTTCCTTGGGACCAGTGAGTATGGATCCGATAGGGGCGCCGACACCCTTTGATAAGCAGATGGAGACTGTATCAAAGTACTGGCCGTACTCACAGAGCGGTATACCAGTCTCTTGGCTTGCGTTCCATAAGCGTGCGCCATCGAGATGCATCTTGCAGTCATTGGCACGAGCAATATCATGGATTTTACGAATTTCTTCTAATGGCATGATGGTGCCATTCATCGTGTTTTCAAGTGATATGACTAAAATAAATGATGATGAGAGCACAAAGGAGAAGCAAGGTGTTCTGTTTACCTTTGGTAGGTGCACCACAAAGTGTATCTTTATTGATATGACTTTCTACTTCTTGAGCAGTCATAAAAGTTCCCTTTGCAACGACCGGTATAACATTGGCTTGAGAATGGTATGCGATACCACCGCACTCAAGTTTATAGACGTGTGACCGAGAATCACATAAAACAGAATGAGGAGGTTGAAACAAAAGGCAACGAAGACCTAATTGATTTGACATTGTACCACTTGTACAAAACAAGGCTGCTTCATGGCCAAGCAAATGAGCAACATAGTTTTCCAACTCTCGACAGTCATCGTCAGCCTTTTGTAAAAGGTTAAATTGAAGAGCTTAGAAATATATGTGTTGATCTTATTACCTGAAAGACATCATCACCACATGTAGCTAGTTTCATGATATCAAACATGTCTTCGGTAGGAATTGTAGCAGTATCGCTTACAAAGTCATAAATGAATGGTTTCTTTTCATTCACACTATTGACAAAGGGAGACATTTTATGAGAGAATGAAGAAAGAAAGAAAAAAAAAAAGAGAGCGAAAAAAAAGAAAGAAAGATAATGATTCATCCATTTTTATATCATTTCTCTCTCTCTCTCTCTCTGCCTTTTTTTTTTTTTTTTTCTTTTATCTCAACTTTATTTTTTCTCACGATTGTATTGTATAACTTGACATTCTTGTCATGTCTTTAATCGTTAAAAATACCGTTGGTTGCTCAACCAGATCTTTTTTTTTTTTCTTTTATTTTTTTAAAGGAAAAAAAGGACATAAAAGGCTGTATGTCAACATATATTCACTTTAATTATTGAATGCTGACTTTTTTTTTTTTGGGACAAATGGCGCAGTCTTTGTAGGATTATCAAACATCGTGGCCATTTATATCAAAACTCAGCTTAAAACGTATATCTCTTTTTTTTCGGATAGGATATTACAATCTCATTTTGTATTCCTCTCTTAAGGATTGAATCAAAGTACTAGGAATATAAAGAGGATTAAATGTGTGTCATTCTCTAAGGAAATGCTCAAATATTTTAAAACAATTTTTTTTTCTTTACTTTCTTTTATAATCAACTAGTAAACTGGTCTATTCATGCAATTGCCACTATTACTTTTGTTACACAGTCAATGTAATCAAAATCCGAAAAAAAGGGGGAAGGGGGGGAGGGAACAAAAGAGAGAATGATAAACAGTGTTTACTGGTAACAACAAGACTTTATTCTATTTGAGAGCATTGAAAAAAGGCATTCCTTATTTTGAAACACATGCACACTTACATAGTGTAAAATAAAATAGAGTCACACACTATTAGCACATAAAATTCGACTTTTTTTTATTTTTCCCTCTTCTTTTCTATTTTAATCATGTTTCAAGCAAAGAAAGATGATATTGTCACTGTTAGAAGAGATCAATATAAACATTGGTGTATTCACAAGAAACTTCTAACAAATATTCGACCTTTTCCTTTACCAGCAGAAATACTTTCACTCATCTTGCACCATGCAGCAGATTCACAATCTACCATTCATTCAGCTTCACTTGTCTCCAAACAGTGGTTTTATTGTGCAACCCCACTGCTATATAAAAGCCCTCGTATTTGTGATACTTACCGTTGGGCGACCTTCTTACTTACCCTAACACGATCCTCAGCTACTTTTTCTTATGGAAACATTGTACGTTCAATTGACCTTTCAAAACAAGAATTGTGTGGTAAGAAAAGAATGAGAGAAAGTATAGATATTAAATGATTTTTAATAGGAAACAAAGAGAAAAGTACGAGAACAAGACGAAGACTGAATGGTACGAATACCTTTATTGATCATAAACAGCATTTAACCATGGACGAACATCATTCAACTATCACAGTCTCTACTTCTTCTTTATTACAGATCACACAAACTTGTTTACATATCACATCACTCAATCTCTCAGATACCTGTCTACTTGATGATAAAATGATTCTTGAGACTGGAGAATATGCTTCTACACAACGTCATACACTTGGACCTGGATTAACACAAATTGAGATACCGATAGAAGAAGTGATTAAAGCGATTGGAGGTGGATGTAAAGAATTAAGAGAACTCGAGATTCGACAGACGCGATGGGTTACGGCGCAGATCATTTGGTTATTTGCTTATTATTGCCCTTACCTGAAGCGACTGGATGCGAGAAGATCACCAAACTGTATAGCAAGGAAATTGACAACGCATGAATTGATTTGTTCTCAGCATTTTACCTATCAATTTGAAGAAAGTTCAGATTCAGAAGACTATTTTCCATTTCAAACACATCCAAATAATCATAACAACGAAACAATTGGACCTGGTAAATTAGAAAAAGGATTTTTATTATTAGTTATTTTATATTCATTAAATAGATTCCATTAACATGCTACAAGTCTTATCAGAAGAAATACCCGGTAAGGATTAAGAAGAATAAAAAAAAAAGTACTTTATTTAATATAAAGATTTAGATGACATACATCCTGATTTGATTCATTCTTATAGTAAGTCATAGATCATTTTAGACTATATGAATCATATTAACCAATTCATAGTTGAAACTGAAGGATTGAGTCATGATTTATCATTCACAGTAAGTTTAAATTCACCCACAATAGAAATCAACAACCGATCACATCAGAATACAACTTGGTTAGCGCCTGTCATGACAGAAGAAATAAGTCCACCCTCTTTAAATGGACATTCTATCAAGGACATTGTCTATGCTATTTTGATAGAAACAAGAAATACAGGCGCAAATGATTTGGATTGGTTAGATGAATACGCTTAAATATTTTAGTTCATTTCTTTCTCACGATGATAACAAATCATATAAAAATGAATACAAATTATGAAGCTATACTTAAGATACACCATGTATAAATCATTCCTCTCTCTCTCTTTCTCTCTTTCTTTTTTTTGTTTATAATCGTGTTGTGAGATTAAATTTTTTTTTTTTTTTTCACTGATCTTCATGAGATCAATTCGGAATAGAAAAAAAAATAAAACTTTTACCCGATTTGTTGATCGAGTCTCTCTCTCTCTCTCTCTCTCTTTTATTAATAACTCATGACATTCAATTGTAACCCTTTATGAACATTAATAATACAAAAAAAAAATAACTGCGCGTCTTTGTGAGTCACTGATGTTTGACGAGTTGCGCTTGATTATGTTCGGTTAAATTTAGAACCCTTGTTCTGTTGTTTTGGACCTAAATGTTTAAAGCGGATCCAACTTTTCGCTATTATAAAACCTTCTCGATTTAAAACCCTTTCCTTCTTCTCTTTTCATCGCTCTTTCTTTTCAAAGGAATGCAAGAAGTAGAAAAGAATAAGTCGACACCACGAGAATCTCTTGATGAATTAAACGGCATGACACTAACGCCTGGAAATAATGATATAGAAAAGTTACCAACGATTCATACAGAGAAATACGATGTTGAACAAGGAAAACTGGAACATGTGGATCGAGTGCAAACAAGTAAGAAGGGGGACTTTTTGATGTGAAATAAAAACATGGATTATTCATGCTACACAATAGATGTCACTGTGGCTAGTATGGTAGAATTACCAGAGCCTGATGATGCCTTTTATGATACAATTCCAAATGGTGGCTACGGATGGTAGATCTTTTTTATTATTTATTTATTTATTTATTTATTCAACAAAATGAATAGGGTCATCGCTGTCTGTGGTTTCTTGATCAATTTCATCATGTTTGGTACCTCTGCCATTTGGGGTAAGTTATCTATCCATTCTCTATTTTCAATTCACTCATTCTTTTTCTTAGGTGTATTCTCTAATGCCTATGCGACCACTGTTCTCCAAGGCAAAGCGACCACAATGGAATTGATGGGTGTTGGTTCACTGATGATTGTGACCCTCAATCTGTTTGCACCCGTCGGACCTCTTCTGGCACCACTAGGGGCTAATTTGACACTTGCTTTTGGTACGGTGGTGATGTCACTTGGTATCATCACAGCCGGTTTCAGTACAGAGGTTTGGCATCTCTACATCACCATGGGACTTGTCTTTGGTATCGGTTCTTCTCTTGTGTACATGTCAATTGTGGCTGTGATTCCTCAGTGGTTCACAACCCGCCGAGGTACTGCGATGGGCATCAGTTCCGCTGGTTCAGGATTTGGTGGACTCGCGCTGAGTCCGATGGTGACTTCTCTTGTGCAAAAGTATGGATTGCCCTGGGCTCATCGTATCATTGGCTTGATGGCATTTGGTATCTGTATGATCGCTGCCTGTCTTATTCGTACAAGACTTCCACCTAATGCAAAGAAACAACCTATTAAATCACCCATCAAGTTGAGTATGTTGAAGGATATCAATTTTATCATCATGTTGGCAGGTGTTGTCATTGCTCTCTTTGGTTATCTTATTCCTTTGTTTTATTTGCCAAGTAAGAATCAAAAAAAAAAAAAAAATAGTAGAAATAAAATGACTTATAGAAAAATGAATAGCTTATGCAAGATCATTTGGTGTGTCTTCATCACAGTCATCTAACCTTGTAGGCGTTGCCTGTGCTATGAATGCCATCGGTCGTCTTGTGCTTGGTGCAATTGCAGATCGTATCGGTCGTATCAATATGTTTGCTATCGCTTCTACCAGTTCTGGTCTATTCTGTATGCTTTTGTGGCCATTTGCGAAAACGTACGAGACAATGATGGCCTTTGCTGTTTTATTTGGTTTTACTTGTGGTATTTATTATGCACTGGCTCCTCCTATTACAGCTACTGTCGTAGGTCCTGATAACATCGCATCCGGTCTTTCAATCTTATTTGTTGTGAGTTCAATTGCTGGTGTTGGACCACCTGTTGCGTCTGCCATTCAATTGGCTACACCCAATGGTAGTTATATCGGTGTTCAAATGTTTTCAGGTGCTGTTTATATTGTTGGTTCTGCAATTTGTATGATTTTAAAGGTTAAAATGACAGGTTCTTTATTTTCCGTCATGTAATTATATTCCCCCCCCCTTTTCTCTCCCTTTTTTATTATTTTATCTGCATTCATAATTTTATATTTTGATTTATAATTCATACATTCATAAAAGTAAACAAAATAGACTTTTTATTGTAATCTATACCTATTTTATAATCACTCATTCGTCATGTTCTTTAGTTACACTATAAAAGATGATGCATATTTATTGTATTAAATAATACCATTTAGTGAAACAATATGAATGGTCCATGCATTCATTTCATTTTCTTTTTTGTATTAATTCACAATTTTTTTTTTTCCTATTAATTATAAATTCATCTCATACTGGATGTGAGGAGTGAAACAGGATGGATGAAAGAATGTTTAATGATGATACAATAAGAGGGGATAAAAGAGGGGGGGGGAATAAGAGGAGATGTTTGATCATGAAAGCCTTGTTTTTAGATTACGCCAACATCTCTTTGCTTATTTATTTTTTTTGAAAAAGAATCCAGATCTACATTGTGTTACTCTATCTGAGTTGTTTTTCGAGGGGAGAAAAACAAAGAAAGATTGAATTAAAAGGTCCGAATGTAGTTTGGTTTTATATCAATTTTATAAAGAATCGTTTAATGGTTTATAAATTCTACTTTTCTTTATTCCCTTTTTTGGTTTTTTCATAAAAGGAAATAAGATGTATGAATTGATAGAGCTTTCCTTGTTTGTGAAACTATGTTTCATAATAAAGTTATACTAAAAGGGGGAGAAAGGGATCAATGAGGTCAATTCAATATGCATTGTAAAGTAGAATGAGTCTCCGAATATATTGTTACATTTTAGGTGCACGCTAAGTTCAGATACACATAATTTGTAGTACAATCCTCTTTTATTTTAGTTCAGTAGATTAATAGTCATTTATAATTTGTGTGATACAGTACGGCTGGTAAACTCTTTCTTTTGTATGAGAATTTTATTCAAGTGCCGGCGGTTACCTAAAATTAAATGGCGTTGCCTAGAAAATAAATATCGTTTTCGAAATTTTTTACATTGTCTTTTTTAAAAAAAAAAAAGTTGAATTGTGTCAAATATTTATTGCTCTTTCAAGTTGAAGTAGTAATACTATGTAGAGTACTTTAATAGTCTTCATAGACCTATTTTCATAAAAGTCAAGCATAGTTAGGTATTTGCATTTTGGATAAGAAGCTTACCTGGTCTGTGATTAGAAATAACATAAGGCTGGGTATATCATGCAAACCTAGGTATCATCGGAGTCGCTTTCATACCTCGGTGGGAAACAAACAGGCCGTATACATTCCTTGAGGCTGGCTTTATCTTCATTGTTACTGACTTGGGACACAGTTAGCTTCTTCAGTTTTTTCTCTTCTTGATACTGTATATGTTGGTAATAGTTTGATTTAGCTGCTTAATATCCGCCACAAGTTTCTACGTTGAAATTAAGGTTTTAATTCGTATAGCATTGCTGGAAATAGAATTTACTTACCTTAATGGCATTTAGACTTGAGATTGCCCTTGATATTGCTCCATCTTTAACTTCAAACAAGGTAGTTGGTAGAGAGATGGTAGTAACTTTGTTTATAATATACAGTCCATTGGAGCCCAGTCATCACCCTCTTATAATCATCCACAAAGGTAATTAACAAGGAGGTCGACGGTTAATTGTGGCTTTGATCCGTGAGGATTACTTCATCAGGCCCTTCCATTGAAGTTGTACTTTCTTCATCATTCGCCAATTCAATTAACTGGTCATGTTTCCGCTTTAAATTTTTGCTATAGATATGTCCAGCTTCGGAGTACTGACACGCGCGTTTGGGATTACTTGTTATATGTTGAGAGATCTTAACAAGTTGCCTTGCATATTGTCTGTAACGCTTGTAACCCTTTCAATTCTATACTAATGGTATCAGCCATTATATCCTTTGCGATAGAGTATATTTTTAATATTATGGGGTCGTCCCACCGATCGATTCCTATGATGCTTTGCTGGCCCGACAAAAAGAAATGCGCAAACGTGACAATGGGGTTCATGTTCTCGTTTATATTATCAACGTCTGAGTTAATACTTTCCATTGCTGCCATGTAGCAATACTGTGCAAAATGCTTCGATAGTGTTTCTGAAAGTAAGGTCTTTCAGAGTTAGGCTTGGACTAATTGGCGAGTGTCTTTGATTCGACTTGGTTGATACAAAGTATAAGAAGAATAGGGAGAATTTTGAATCAGTTATGTACATTAATACAATACTGAATAGAACGGCACATAAAACTCTTGGTGACCAAGTGTTGAAATTCAATGATAACAGGAGGTAATGACGGTATGGCAGATAACTGAGGGATATAAAGCACATCACATTCAGTAACATCAGTGAAAGTTGTGTTTGTACACCAAATAAATTTTCGAACAGAGCATTGAAACAAAATTTTTAAAAAATATGGCATGTAATTTCAAGACCAATTAATACATGTGGACCTAAGCTTGGGATTTCAGATTGTCAGAAAAGAAAGGTTCAAGTGCTTATTTTAGAATAAAGCCATAAAATAATTTTCAGTATTCTGTTGCGCCGCCTTTAGCTTTAAAACTGCTTCACATCGCCTCTTCATGCTTCGAACTAACCGCTCAGCAAGCTCATCATCCATTCTTGCCTACTCTTCTTGTAGGGCCAGCTTCAATTGATCCATATTTTTAACGAGCGATCTTTTTCTCTCAATTTGCTTTTCAAGAGCATTCCGTACATGCTCGATGAGCTCAGATCAGGTCTTTGAGCAGGTCAGTATTCAAAGCTCCTCATTTGGTGGGTTTTGTTCCACTATCGAGCATAACTACCTGTATGATAGGAAGCTTCATCCTCTTGGAAGATAAAATACCTCTCCTGGTGCACCGTAACATTTGTAAACCAAGGATGGAGCCTGTTGGCCAAAATATTGTTGTATGTTTCTTGGTCTACAGAATCGGTGTCAATAATCTCTAAAGGTCCAAAATCTCCTCCCTAAAAAGCATCCCAAACCATAGCACCACCACCACCCCACTTGACTGTGGATATTATATTTCTTTCGTCTTAACGCTCTCCTTCCTTCCTGAGCACTCTTTTATCGCGTTTACTATCTTCCATGCAAAAGCACGATTCAGCAGACCAAACAACGTTTCTCCACTGGTCTTTGATCCACTGGATGTGTTCCTTCGCCCAACGAAGTCTACTTTTGCAGTGCCTTGCAGTCAATCTAGGCTTGTGGGCTGCTCTGTACGATTTGAAGTCAAGTCGATCGACATACGATCGAAGAATTTCTATACAAACAAAAACATCTGCTTTGCTAATTCCATATTTATTTCTTTACAAGAGGCAAAGGAATCCTCTCTAATTATCCTTTTCAAGTGTCTTTCAGTTCTTTCGTTTATTTTCAATGGACGACCTGTTTGCTTGTGAGGCAAAAGGTTGCCATATTTGTCAACCTTGGCTTTTATACCTTGCACAGTAGACTTGTTCAAGCCAACGAGTTCTGCAATCTCTCTAATCGTGTGATGTGTTTTAAGGTAAAAAAAAACACATGCTTTACTTTCCTTTGTTTCATCTTGAAATATAATTAAAGGTCGTGTGCAGTCTATGGAGATTTGAGCCAGCATGTTTTTTTAATGAATTGATGGATGAGAAAAAATGCAACTTTATTTTGTTGTAAGCATAAAATTATCTTCAAAAAATTTCTTTGTCTGAAACTTAATTTAGTGTCATTGTATAACAGAACATGCTTCTACTCAGCTGCTTACTTTAATAGGCATTTACTTACACATACACGACAATCTTACAAATGAAACCGACAAATTGAATTTTTTTTTTTAAAAAAAAGACAATGTAAAAAATTTCGAAAACAATACTTATTTTCTAGGCAACGCCATTTAATTTTAGGTAACCGCCGGCACTTGAATAAAATCCTCATACAAAAAAAAAATTAGGTAACCGCCATTTATTTTTTTCAGAATGGACAGTTTACCAGTTGCACTGTATTCACTTGAGGTATTCACACGAATGGATTTATAAAACAATCACTGATTGGTAATTTCATTTTGGATAGTTTATTATCGTTTAAACTCCGATTCTAATCTTTTTTTTCTTTTTTGTACAACACACATTCATTATCCCGTGTAGAACAAAAAAAAAAAAAGATCAGCTGCTTCCAGTAGTAAAAGGATTATAAATCTTTTTTTTTTTTTTTTATTATTTTTTTATTTTTTATTTTTTTATTTTTGATATTCAAATTATGACTCTAGTAAAAAGTAGAACACCTTCGATACATACACCAATCACTCCATCATTTTGTTCTAATTCACCCATTACTAAACCATCCAATGGTACATCACTTTATCATACTTGTCGTTCTGTACTCGAAAAATTATCAGTTGTACCCAATATGGAATATTATTTAAATGATGATTCACCTAATGACCCATTAAATAAGCTTTGGACTATTTGTAGAAGAGGTGTACCTTTGGTAGCATTGTTTAATGCTTTAGAACCAAATTATCCACTGACTGTTGATTCATCTTGTACTCAACTGAATGAATGTAAAAAGAATGTTTATCATTTTATTGTTGCCTGTAGAAATGAATTGAATTTTAAAGAAGAAGATTTATTTACTTTATCTGATTTATATAAAGACAATACCAATGGATTTGTCAAGGTAATCTAATCTTATTTTATTTCATTATTTATTCATCTTGTTCTTTTTTTAGGTGGTTAATTCGATTGATATCATTCTACAATTATTAGAAGAAAAAGGTGTTATTACATCAGAAGGATTCAAGAATAATAGAAATTCATTCAATGAACCAAAAGATACTCGAGATAAAGTCGTATTAGAATTATTAGAAACAGAAAGAAAATATGTACAAGACTTGGAATTACTTCAAGTAAGGGGGAAATCAATAGATTATGAATGAAAAATTAAACTTCATTAGAATTATATGCGTGAATTACAATTACAAGAAATATTAAATCCAGATACAATTCACTACTTGTTTGGTAATCTAAATACACTCGTTGACTTTCAAAGAAGATTTTTGATTCAATTAGAAGAAATGGCTGAGAAATCACCCGAGGATCAAGACTTTGGTTCATTGTTTATCCAAAATGAGGATTCATTTATTGTTTATGAACCTTATTGCTCAAATTATTTCTCAGCACAAGATTTGGTTGTTCAAGAAGCACCTAAATTACAAAAATTGGCAGATATATTAAACCCTGTGTATGAATTACCTTCTATGCTTATTAAACCAGTACAAAGAATATGTAAATACCCTTTACTGATGCAACAACTCATCAAGTCAACTAAACCTGATTGGCCACATCTCAAAAGTACTCAAAGAGGATTGGAAAGTATTCGAAGGGTGACAGAGAAAGTGAATGAGACACAACGTAAATATGAAAATATTCAAGTAGTAGATGAGATCAAACGTAGAATGGATGAATTAAGACCGAGTCAGATCGATAACTTTGGAAATCTTTTACATCACGACAAATTGATGATGTCTCAATCTGATGCGCCAGAAAAGGAGATGCAAGTTTACTTTTTTGAACGAACAATCTTGATTTGTAAAGAAAGTAAACAATCTCAAAAGAATAACACAATTTCTATTAAAAAGAAAAGAAGAGGAAGTCTTCAACCTAAAGGTGTTATCCTTACCAATCGTATCCTCAAAGTTAGAAATCATTCTTCAACTGGTAATTGGTGCTTAGCGATCGATTGGAAAGATCGTGAAGTGGATCATGTTTTGTTTCGATTCAGAAATGAAGAACAAATGAAACTTTGGGAATCAACACTCAATCAAAAGATTACTCCCATGAAATCCAACGTATCCAACACACAGCTTATGTCCATGAAGGGGTCTACATTAACCGAAATTCCTGCTTTCCTTCGTACGGATGATGACAGTAGTAGTAGTGAGGATAGTGACGAAGAGGATTCAGTGACCCGGCCAAATTCAGTATCAGCTCGTATAGCTCACTCTGGGAGATCTCGGCATATCACAGAACCACTACCACGTACGAGTTCCCATGTCAACGATTACCCCGCATCACCTCCACCTTCACATCCTTCATCACCTCGTACTCTTGATGATTATCATCCTTTACCACCTTATCTTTCCAGTCGTAGTCAATCTCAATCAGTCGCACCAGGACAGCCACTGCTTTATACCAGTCGAGTTCGATCACAGAGTAGTCCAAACATCAAACAAAAAATTCATCCACCCGTTTGGGAAGATATGCCACCACCCCAATTTGCCAGTTCAAGAGCACTTTACATGACTGCCCCTCCTTCACCCTTAGATTCACCTTTAAAACTAAAATTAAATTTTAATGAAGGCATTTATGTGATCATGACTGGATTTGATATTGGTTATGCAGAATTGATAGATAAAGTAGATCGAAAGATACGCCTAGTAGCCAATTTACAACCCACAGATACTCTAAGACTAAAATACCAAGATGAAGATGGTGATTTTATTACAATCAATTCAGATGAAGATATTCAAATGGCTTTCGAAAGTAGAGGAACTACAAATACCATCAATTTATTCCTTAGTGTCTAACCACACCTTATATATTTCTCTTATTTTGTATCATATCTCCCCTCCACTCCCCCCCTTCCCTTCTTTTTTTCCCTTTCATTTCACTCTTTGTAAATAAAAAAAAATGTATGAATTATTTTATCAAATGAAAATAATTCATTTTTTCCCATCAAGTTTGAATGTGTGAGTGTAACCATTCACAATGATCTGAATTTACAAATCTTTCTTGTGATTTACTCACAAAAAACAATATATTCAAAAGGGGAGTCAAGTATACACACTTTATCTATTTTGTACAAATAAGGAAGGAGACATCAACATGATCTATCATCTAACCTTTCTTCTCCTTTCATTTTATAAAAGGCGTAAACTCAAATAGAGAGAAAGAGAGAGAGAGAGGGAAAATCTATTTAGTACTTTCTATCCTCACTGCTTATTTAAACGAAAAGAGTGCTTTCCATCAAGTCAGAGTAACACAGACATAGTCTATCCTTAAAATTGTACTAGGTTCATTCTCTAAAGAAAACCCTGTGCTTACATGATCATTTCTATAAAAATTGAATCCAATCTGTGTTACAAGACACTGTAAAAACGAAAAGCGTCACTTTTTATTTAAATAATAAAACCTTTATTGTATGATCATCTTCTAATCCTCAGTTTAGTAATAATAAAAAGACTTGTAAAACAGCAAAATTATAAATTAGAGCATTTATGGTTATAATTGACAATATATTACATACCAGATTCCTGTTACTTGCATTAAAGCAAAATAGTTGTCTTTCTTACTGTTGATTAAATTCAAAATAAACAGTAAAAAAAAAATAATAAAAAAACATTTTTATCACACGCTTGTTAATTTGAATTTAAAGACTTTGGTTATTACGAATTCCTTGCTATGACAAAGCATCATGAAAGCGTTAAAAGGAATGAGAGAGCCCATGATTGAAAGGTCTATTATGAATGAATTTATTAAAGAAAAATCAAAGAAAAAAAAAAATCTAGACTTTGATTGAAATAGAAATATTTCTTTTGACTTTGGTGAATCCCTGATATTGCCACTGAAAAGGTACTTTTTTATTTCAAAAAAAAATAATAATAAAAAACATCTTTAAACTCTTCTTTTTTTTTAAAGAAAAAAAAATTCACTAGTAAAAATGATTCAACAAAGTACATATTTCATCTTTTTTATAGAATCAACTCTGTTTATCGATCATTTTCTTTTTAATAAACTTTCTCTTTCTTTCTCTTTAAACCCGCGTGCACGATTTGATGCATAGCATTGGATTAATTAAAACCTGAACTGCATCTTGCAGCTTCCAACACAACTGATTTATATAAAATCATTAAAATTGCATTCACTTTCCCTTTTTTTTCTCTTTCTTTTTTAAATGAAAACTTTATTGTCGCTCAAAAATATATTTTTTAACAAGAAAAAAGAGCAAAATTCACTTGAAAAATGTCGACGATTCAAAAGTGTAGTTCACTTGCATTCAGACGCATCACTGCTATCCTATTCAACTACTACCACAACTCATTCTTCAGAAGAGCCCAACTATTCAAACTTTTACATGAAGCTTCCTAATGGTAATTGGATGGTTCGATATCGTACAAGAGATCGAAAGATTGTGGATTCTTATGAAATAAATGGACATTTAATTTAACTGCCTTTTTGGTCTTGTATTCAGGGGGAGGGGGATTAAAAATGATTAAAGTTGAAGGCTTTAAAGTAGATTGATTTGACAAAAAAGAAATTATATACTTGAATTATCTCCTTCACTTTTTTTTTTAAAAAAAAAATGAATTAAATATGTAATGCCATGGGAGAAAAAAGAACTGTCAACTATATCTTTACTGAATCTAACCAATCTATTTCCACTGTTGTCATTTAATTTCTGTTTATATATTCACAAATCCAGATCAATCCCATCGATTGTATTAAACCTAGAATTAGGATTTCATTCATTTAAGATGAGTCGAGTAAAAATAAAGTGAGTTTTTATATAAATACATGCTCGTTTTTATAAACTGATATCTAAAGTGTATCTTTTTTTAAAATGAAGACTGTGAATAGAGATCGCTCTGGACTATTCAGTAATATCTTGTGTTTAAACTATTTGGGATAGAATGAAAACGCATCTATATTTTCCTTGCTTATTCAGTCGTATACATCATTAACTTGTTATAAAATCAATCTTGAAAAGAGAGTCTTTTTTTTTGTGGGGTTTTTTTAAAAAAAGAGTCATTCAATATAAATGTACTTTTTATTCTAAAAATCAGAAAATCCTAGCATGTCTAGAAATCGCATAGCCCTTTTTTTCCTTCTTTCAACCAACTTATCAAAGGGATCTACAGGTTTGCTTTTTTAAATTGTAAAGAACGGACTCAACCTTTGTAAGTGTACTGATCACATAAATTGGCCTCCTCCCTTTTTTTCTTCTTCTTTGTTAAATATCAGCACCAAGCGATCAAAAAAAAAAAAAAAAAAAAAAATAGTTGGGCTCCATCTAATTTTTGACTTCAAAAGTATAAATTCACCATATATTCACATGTATTTATATTCAATCCCGGATTCATTTAATACATATGAATGCAATCACAAAGAAAAAGAGCCAAGTCTTGGAAAGTCTAAATGTTTTGAACTGCTTGTTAAAAGAGCAAATACTAACAGAGTAGAGCCTGTCAGTTAAAATATTTTCGGTTATGAACTTTCTTTGGCAAAGAGTAGAATGTATTGAAAATTAATATAAAATCGACGCATTCGATTTATTCAAAACGTATTACAGCATACAAGTCCAATTGATTTTGGCCTTATGACTCCTTTCTTCAGCTGGTGCGGGTGATACTGTTCTAGCTTTTGACCCTCTTTCTTCTAATACTCTTGCTTCTTCCTCATTATTTGTTGATTCATCTTGTAAAACAACAGAACCCAGTTTCTACAGCTAAAAAAGAATTCATCTTGGTCACCTCATCCGATGTAAAACACTTGAAACAGTACCATTATGCTGGGCTCACATCTGATGTATGCGCATTATTAAACAAGAACTGCGAGATCTATGTTCAGGTCAAATACTTTCTGCAAATATTTTGGTTGGATGTATCCTTCAAAACACACTAAACATCCAGGGTAGTTGTCAATACTCTGCAATATAGCATCGAACGAAAGATGTAGATGTCCATCATGAATCCTTGGACAAGATGAAGAATAACGCCATGGTAATGCCACTACCACATCCTATCAAGCCTATATACTCTGATGTTTGGTCAATTAGTCTCCAAAGATTAGATGGGTTGAAGCTCGTGATCGGAAACCAGATGCCAAATGTCCTTGCTTTTTCAACCACTCGACTGGATACCAAAATGCAACCGTCCGTTGGATTGTCTACTTTAAACGTTTATTTCCACTGCCACCTCTCAAGAAAAAACAGAAAATGATTATGAAGCCGAGAGTGAGAACAGCAAGTGATTTGGAGCATATGAATGTCTCTTTCAAATTCAGAGGGTTCCAGCAGTATGCGCTGATTATGATAAGAATGGCAAAATAAGCTCATAAAAGGATATCGATGAATTACTACAAGTGCTTTGCTGTTTTCTTGTCGTCAAGGTAAACAGTAATCCGTGTTTATTGCAGGGTGATATCTTGCTTTTTTTTTATAAAAGTATATTTGAAAGCAAACCAAGTAGTAGTCATTAGTAAAGGAACTCATGAAATGCATTGTACACAAATAACTAAAGTTAAAAACTATCCTTTATAGTTCTGACATTGCTTATACTAACAAGTGAAGACCGGACTACCAAGCCAATACTTTTACAATTATGCTTGTCAAATATGTATGCGTAAATCAAATAGAAATTTAGTGCAAGACCTGTACTGATTGACACTATTGTGTAAACATAGCTTAGATGAAAATAGCCTCAACATGATTTTAGGTTTTCAGCCAAAAGATATACAAGATACAATAATCATTTTATTGAATTTTGATACAATTGACTTTATATCTTGAAATAGGCCCTGATTTACGATTTTATTTGATGGAATTCACATACGACAAGATATATATCTTTATTGAAATGGTCGCATTTGATATCCCTATAACGGTTGACAATTTAGGGTTAATGTTATTAAATATAATCAAGATCATTTCTTGATGAGACTGTGTGTAAGAAAAAAAAAAGTCCAAGAGTTGTTTCTTTAGAATTCAAGCTTGATTTCAACATTGTACAAAAATGGCACAAAATCTGGAAGGAATACTTGGACTTTTTACTTTAAAAGTTTGGTAGATCGATAATCATTTAACCTGAGTTAACAAAGAATTTGCTATCGGGCTTTTATTTCAAGCAGCATACTTGATTCAATTTTTCATAAAAATATATCTCATAGAATTACGAAACATTGAATCATTGATCATTTTAAATAAGCATAAAGACTTCAAAAATACACAACTATTCTAATGCATTTTGTAGTGATTGTCAAAATAAAAAAATGTAACTGACAAAACGTATGTGGCTTGTATTATCATCCAATCGAATGTGTTTGTGACTATGTGATTTTTTTTTTTTTCCCTTCCAGCCAAGACAATAAAGTCTGAAAATTTTTTTGATTTTGATTTTATTTCCTCCTCTTTTATTTCACATTAAACATGGAACACCAAGTAAGTAACAACAATCCCTAAAGAGAGAGAGTAACAAGCTAACTTGCCTATCTGAACAGACCGAAAAGGCCTTCCAAAAGCAAGCCGGTATTTTCCAAAACTCCAAGGATGCCAAGAAGCGTAACCAACGTTGGTTCAAGGAAGTTGGTAACGGCTTCAAGACCCCCAAGGAAGCCAAGGTCGGTACTTATATCGATAAGAAGTGTCCCTTTGTTGGTGAAGTCAACATCCAAGGTCGTATCCTTACTGGTGTTGTTGTCTCTACCAAGATGAAGCGTACTCTCGTCGTTCGTCGTGACTATCTTCACTACATTCCCAAATACAACCGTTACGAAAAGCGTCACAAGAACATCTCTGCCCACGTTTCTCCCGCTTTCGACAACCAAGCCATCCAAACGTAAGTACATTTTTATAATTTTCTTTGCGCTATACATCCCTTTTCCTGTCTAATGAAGAGCAAATAATGCTTTTGCAATGATTCTTTGCTATGGATGAGGTAGTTGGGCGAGGTAGCGGCTCCCCAAGCCTTTGATATCCAGAATTTTTCGCTAACTTCTTCCTATTTTTTATAGTGGTGATTTGGTCACCATTGGCCAATGTCGTCCCCTTTCCAAGACCGTTCGTTTCAACGTCATTAAAGTCTCCAAGGCCAAGGGTACTGCCAAGGCTTTCAACAAGTTCTAAGCTTGTTAATGTTAATAAAAGTAATATTTTATTCTTAAAAAACTCGTATTTTCTTTCCTTTTTTGACTACCGCCTTTTAAGGGAGATGGATAAAACAACAATGCAATATTATAATTTATTTTTTGGGGGGTCAGACCCTTTATTTTATTTTTTAATAGGTATCTTGACACTTTAGAAGAGATTGGTTGGGTGGACATCTCCCTTTTCTGTGTTACTATATTTGAAATAAACATCTCCTATTTTTATTTATTTTTTTGGGTTGAATTTTTGCTTGTGATTTCTATCAAAACCATTTTTAGCTCCTTTTCTCTTTCTTTTTCTCTCTTTTAATATAACAATATGAACCCCACACTTGATGATACCGTGCTGGCATGGTCACAAAATGAACTCAATATTTATTCTACTTTATCATTGATATCACCTCTATCCGACTTGAATTCGATAGACGATGAAGTCATAGTCTGTTTGGCTCACCGTTACTTTCCAGAGTCTGTACCTAATCTCATTCAACAATTGCGACAACCAAACCACGATTCATTAAGCCAACTATTTCAAGAACGTCTAGGCATAGAGCCGAGTACGAATACGTTCACTTGGCTTCACCAACTTCAACAGTGGGTCATTTCACAAGAAAATATTCACAAAAAGCAAGAAGGTTTTATGGAGTTTGAAACCAATGCCAATCAGTTACTTTCTAGATTATTACAGTTGTATCATCAATGGGTCGATTTACTGACCAAGGAAGAACAAAGTGTAACATCATCCAAGACAGAAAGAAAAGGTAAAGCCCGAACGAAAAAGGAAAAAAGGAAAGGGTATAAAATGGGCTAACACTTTCTTGTATTACCATAAAAAAGGTTCAGTTTCATCTTCTTTTGAAGATCAATCATTCAATTCAAAATACCCTTCAACTCTAGAAGATTTTGAGTCTACTTTTAAAATGATTAAATCTCGAGATCTCGTAGAGTTCGATGCACGAATACCTCATTGTTTACGTTCACATTCAAATATATCAGCTATAGATGCAACCCGGGCCGTACTTGAGCACCAATTACAAAAGGGAGATCATGTACGCCACACATCTCATTTTCAAACAACCGCGGCTTATATACGCAATGAACTCGAATTTATTCAAGCCAAGATGCTCAAGACTACCACAACAGACACGGGTATTCAGGACTTGGAGGAAAGAGCTCAGAAGGCAGGAGGATTATTAGAAAGCTTGCCTAGATTAGAGGATCAACATGAACAGTGGGAGGCCCTATCAGACAAATACAGATTAATCTGCGCTTGGGTTGAGGAGGTTCGCATATGGTTTGTAGAAGCTGAACGAATCCGAAAGTGGATTGAGGCGCGGATTGTAACCTTGGAGGGAAGAAGGTCAACAGCAGAGGCATTGGACGAGGTAGAGTTGGATTATACCAAAGAGGAAGTAGAACGGCTAAACCAAGAACATGAGGCACTAGAAAAAGAAGTGGAGACTTTTGACAAACAGGATATGGCCAGATTGAGAGCACATGTGAAAGCATTAACAGGTAGTAACAAAGATCTAAGCCCGGCAGATACAACGACAATCGAAATCACCTTTACAACACTGATGACTCTCGACCGTTTGATGCATCTCCTCCGACGGCGATCCTATGAATTACAAATTTTGACTTTGCGCATGTACTGGGAACAGGAATACAATATAGCTGTTGGATGGGTACGATCGATGTTGGAGCAAGTCAAAAGATTCATAGACCGAAAGGCTCGCTGGAGACCAACGTTAATGTGTTCGAGTGAAGACAAGAGCGAGGTGATTGAGAAGCTGATCGAGTTTGAAAAGCAGTGTGCAATATTTGATCAGGGACAATTCACAACCACTGTGAACATGTATCAAGATTTAGACGATTCTTGTCATCTGGAATTACCAAATCATCTCGAGTCAAGACAGGTAGCTTTGGAAGAAGCGTTTGAAACACTCACCAATCGAATCGCATTTGCTCGTCAAGTAGTGGAACAGTACTTGGTTGTTACTGATTTTTTGGATCACGCTGATGAACTCAAGACAAAGGGAGAACTCTTGCGACAGGAGATTACGCAAACAGAACAACAACTATTGACAAACTCAGATTTGGGTGAGAAGGTCAGCGTGTTTCAAGAGAATGCGATTCGTTTGGTTACTGGTTTAGCAACCAGGATACCTTATCCTGAATCAATACACCCAAGCGATCAGCAAGAGAACGACGACGCAAATGAGACCATCCGTATGGTCATCGGTGCTCGTAAATCAGCTCTCATCTTATTGGGTGAAGCATTGGATCAGGTCCTGAATTCATATCGTCGTACACTCCAACTTCAAAAGCGAGCAAAGCAACTCAAGGATGAACTTAATCGCCTCACTGGTTGGGTAGATGAGCGAATGCGAGCAATGCAGAAAGCTAAAGTGGATGTATTTATTGGCAAATGCGCTCTTGACGAAGTGGATTTGAGTCGGTTGCGTAAAGAGCGCGATGGTCAGGTGGCCAAGCTGAAAGGAATCAGAGAAAATGACGTAAAGAAGCTGAATGAAAATGTGCAGATATTGCGTAGCTCACTGAACCACACCGTGGTTGATTCGCTTTGCTTGGGTTTGGAAGAACTTGAACAGCATCTATACAAGCTGGATAAAGCTCTGTCTAGACATAGCCTTGGCCTTGATATATTGGAGAAGCGCATTCTATGGGAATCCCAGTATGCTAAATCACTTCAATGGATTACTCATATGACATCCACCATTTGGGATTTTACTGCCAAAAAGGCACAGTGGCGACCTAACAATAATCATCCGATGTTTGAGTGGGAACCAGTAGAGCAGGAGTTTAAGGAGATACAGTCTAAGATGAAAGTATTTGAGGCAGAGCAATTTGATTCGACTCAGCAGGGGTTCCGTATTCTCTTGGAAGGGTTCAGTTTGATGGAGCAAGAAGATGTGCCCTTAACGAATGACAATGATACAATGACGCCTGAACACATCAAACGTCGACAGGAAGCACTTGATCGAAATTTTACTCACCTTAAAGATCTCTGTTTGTTCACTCAGGCCGTTTTGGACCAACACATGTCATTGGATGTATTTTCAACACATGCTTCAACACTTTCCGAGAGAGGAGAAAAGCTCCTGGCTCATTTAAGACAACTTTTAGATGATCTCTTGTATATTACACAAGAAAACAGTTTATTGGAACAATCCGTAGAAGAATTCAGCCATGATGTGCTCGACCTTTGGACTCACATGGGTTCAACAATTCCTTACCCACAGTGTAATGAAGAAGCACGAGCGACACGACCTTCGACGGAAGATGACGAAATCAGCACGAATATTGCCAACGTGGTGTATGATACTTATGTAGAACTTCAAAATCTAGTCAATCAGATAAAGGACTTACTCTCGCAATTAAAAGCTGTACTTGAGCATCGTAAAGAATTGGAAAGCTGCATAGAAAAAGCTACTTTGCTGGTAGACACTATGAAGCAAACCAAGCAAGAATTTTCGAGTTTATATGATTTTAGCTATCAGCTGTATGCTGACACAATGCAACGCTATGGTAAAACACTGGACACAAAAATACTGAAAGACAAGATGACTGAATTGACGAATAATCATTATGAACCTTTAATGTGGCGTATGAACACCCTTGAGGCTTTAGATACTGCCATTGATAAATCTCGGCTCCCGTCAAATATCGCCTTGCTAAACACAGCATACAAGGAGCTTAGCGAGTATGTCGAACTCTTTACACATCAAGTACAATGTTATAACACTCGTCTTCACTGGGAGTCTCTGCTGGCAGCAGACATGTCCAAACTTAATTCTTTGCAAGAACGCATTCACGATACTGTAAACGAGAAACATTTTTGGCTTTGTTGCGAGGATAATGAACATGATGATGAGCTACTTGAGAAACTAGTCAAGGATATGGCAAAGTACAGTAAGGAGCTTGAGCATTATGTTGATACTGATTTTGCGTCTTCAAATACCGCTTATATTGATATGACAGCAGCATTTGACAAACTTGGTAAACCATCGTCAAATTTACAAAACAGGCAACGCGATCTGACAAAATTGGTGAAAAAGCTACAAAACTATGTGACGCAGCAGACATCTGAGATAAGCATTATTCAGACACGCTATGGTTGGGAATCTCGTGCAGATCAAGAGTTAAAGGCATACAGTGAGTTTGAGACAGAAATAGAATCTTACAGCAAATACCACGCTCGCTGGTCACTTCAGCAAAAAGACTCAACGACGGAATTGAATAAGTTGAAAGCGACATTCGTAACTCATATTGAAACTGCGAAACAGCTAATAAACGAATTTGACACACTTGAGCAACCAACAGAAGCTACTAGTAAGCGAAAGTCAGCAATAGAAACAGCAAAAAATCGGCTTCAGCAGAACATGGACTTTGTCAATCAAGTCCTTGCTCAATCAGATGCAATTCGCCAATGTTTATCACGCATACATGATCTCGAGACCCGCGCCGAGATGCTCAAGTCACAATTCTTAGCGGCAGATGATATTCAAGACGGGTTTGATGATACCTTTAAGGCTTACAGGGAGGATGTTCAGCAATTGGACCCCACATCTATCATTCCTTACCCAAAAACTCAAAGCAAAGATTATATGGCTTATAACACTGCCATGGCTGACATGATCCACGCGCGTTGTGTACGACTGGATGAACTTGTGAACATATTGGAATCGATATTGAAGACCAAAGAGCAAGTGTCTCGTCGTCGTGCAGCTGAAGAGAGTTATTTGGCTGAGGCTACTACTGTAAAGGAGTGGATTCAGTCCAAATGGTCAACAGTCGATCAAATTTCAGCTATGCAAGATGATCTGTGTGAGGCTGTTCAAGTAGCGGCAGCAACCCAGTCAGCTGTATTAGCTTATTCGAGCTCTGTATCAGCCCTTAGGGCCTCTTCACTCAAGTACATGGCCATGATGGAAGAGGAAGATACGTTGCGGACCATCCAGGCAGATGTGGACGCCCAGTACGATAATTTATGTGACCATGTACAAAAGGTGAAAGACGACGTCTTGGATCGGTTGCGTCACGCCGAATGGAAACAGCTTTTAGACGAATTCTACAAAGTCTGTGATCAATTGAAGCAAGAGATAAAGATGGCTGCAGTAGAGGACGTGACAGAAGACGTGATTGCTGACTGGCAAACACACGTTCAACAGCTGGAAGGGCAACAAGTGGAACCGATTGAGGCCCGTGCTGCTACGGATCATGAAGCCCGTGACCGAGTACTGAAAGCTTTAAGTGACCTCAAGATTCTTATGCATTACCGTATAACCGAAGCCAATCAACATAGATGGAAACTTCAATATTTGAAGGATGCTGATGCACTGGAGTCTTGGATGGATGCAATGCATCAAGCAATTAATAATTTTCAAATGGAAGAGGGTCTCATTCAGGAAGATGACTCAATAAATGCAGCAAAGGAAGCTTATGAAACGTTGTATGCATCTGTTGAAAGCCATGTAGACGAATACGATAAAATTCGCTCATCTTACAAGTTCCTTCAATTGAATAAAGTAAAGGGAGTAGACAAAAGGCAACAAGACATTGAATGTCAGTGGAAGGAGACGCAAGAAAAAATGAATCATGCAAAACAAGTGGTTGACCAGATCATTCAATGGGCTTCTCTGTTTGACAATCTTTCTATTGAAGACAAATTAAAAACAATAGTAAAAAGGTTGGATGCATTTGTTGCTGATGATGATGTATTGGAAACTTTACCTCTGCTTTTTGAACAAGAAAGAGAACGACTCATTTCTCTGATCGATAGCCTGGATACTTCTCTTAAGATCGCCCAAAATCTTTCATCTCAAGCACCCAAGGGAGCCAAGATGAAAGAGAACCTTGATCTCTTTCAAGCTAAATACAATCAACTGCATGATGAAGTGATTGAAGTTCAAGATTTATTAGCAGAGAAGGAAAAACTGGCTCAGGGCCAAGTTGACACGAATACCTGCCAAACGATGGTCTCTGCCGTAAAATCTGATGTTGAGAATCAAATTGATCTATGGAAAAATAGACTTGGAAAGCTACAGCAAGCGATGAAGGATACAGCCCTTTTGGAATCATACTATCTTGACAGGCGAAGCATCATGGAGACAAAGCAAAAAGAATTAATTCATCAGTCCACTCATACTATTCAACCTGCCTTAATAAAATTAAAAGATGTACATCAGATAGACATACAACCTATGAAAAAGGAACTATCTGATTCCCTTGATCAATTGGCAGCAGCAATTCAGACCGAGACAAATATTCAAGACATGATTCGAAGGACACTGGGACATGCTAAAAGTGCAGAAGATATCTCTACTTGGATTGATCACTGTCAGCAAGCGATGAATGAAATTGAAGCAAATGATGAAGATGCTGAGCGAAGCATGATGTCTTTAGTTCAAAAGATGGATGATTTTGCGCCGGTCATGGCTTCTTTTGATGAAATGACGAATGAAATCGACCAGACTCCAGTGATCACAGAAGAAAAAGAAGTATGGAGTGGCCTAGTGACAGTTGTCAATCAAAGAACAGATGATATAAAGAAGCAGTGGACGTCTTTGGAGAGATTACGAGAGAAGACTTTGCAAGATATTCAAAGAACAACTCATAGTATTACAATGTTGCGAAAGATTAAAGGAGTAATGGCATTACTGGGAGACACCAGAGATTACCTGGAAAGTATCAATATACCCAAGCCAAAAACCACAGACAAACCAGACATTGAGACCAATGCAAAAGAAGACCATGATATTGCGGTATATAAATTGTCTGATATGCTTCGACAACCAGAGGCAGAGAATTACATAAAGAATCTGTCGGCTGTTGAAGAAGATGTAAAGACACAGGTAGATCAAGAGATGAAGGAGCTTGAAAATATGGTAAATGAGTGTCATGAAGGAGATGCATTGATACAGCAATACCAAGAAACCAAGGATGCTGTGGATCGATTAAGGAGTGATCTAACTGAAAAAGAAACCGAACTAAAAAAGGCGCTTGAATTAGGTAAATTCTTGACTATTACGGATGACTTAGAAATCCTGCAAAGCTCACTAGAGGAAGCAATTGGCAAATCGGTCCCTGTGACCTTGATGGGCCGTGGCTTAAGTCGAACTGATTTGCAAGCAAAACTGATTGAACTAGACGCACGTTTCAAGTACTATGAGAACAATATTGTGACGACATTAAAGGCAGCCAAGGAATTTCCGTTGGATGAGCAACTACCAGAGAAAGAGATAGCAGCAGATTATCTCAAGACTACAGAAAAACGATGGGAACTTTTGAAAAAGCAGTATAAAACACGAAAGATTGAATTGAGTCGAACAGTAGATAGCAAAGAGTATCAACGAGATCAAGAGCAGCAGGCGCGTATTCGAAAGTCCTCTCTGCCCACTCGCAAGGCCTCCTCTTTACTGCGTGCAGCAGGGGACATGTCTCGCTTATCACCTAACCCTAGTACTTCTTCTTCTTCATCTGGCTCGCTGCGACACTCTGTGAGTCGACACAATCATCAACCGTCTAAATCGGCCACACATATCAAGACACGGCCTCGTCTCCCACGACCTCCCTTGAACGCTTATGTGGCTGACCCTGATAACGATCTGGATATGGAAATTGGCCGTATTGTGAATAATGCACCCTACCGAGTGAAGGTGAAGATGGTTCCAGGAGAAGTAGGACGATACTGGTTTGGTGACATGAATCCAAAGTTAGCCTACTGCCGAGTACTGAAGAGTAAAATGGTTATGGTGCGCGTTGGTGGTGGTTGGGCCGAACTCTCTCAATTTTTGCGTGATCATGCGTTGCTTGAAGGTGACTTTATACCCAAGATGGCAGAGGCAATACCCGAAGAACCATCAATTCAAGAAGGATTCATTGAAACCCGAAGAGCCAAGCCGATGCCTCGAAGTCTATCACCCTCCACACGATTACCTACTGGATCGCCTAGTCACTCGGTCAGTTCGACAACTTCTGGATATAAGGATGGAGACAAATTTATCGCAATGGATGAACACGGAAACCAATTGGAAGTCAAGATGAGACGGTTCTCTAATGATGTCAAAGACAGTAATAATTATACGAGAAGACGGATGGCACGCAAAAAAGACAAGCTAAATAAAGACAATGCAGTATGATATTAATAAACAAAAAAGAGCTCCTTTTATTTAAAATTATCTTTCATACTTCGAAGTTTACCGAGTAACTCAGTAGTAGAAGAACAAGAAGGATCAATAAGATGACCAATAGATTCGACGCGTAAGAAAGGATTCGTCAATTTTTCATTGCTAATAGTAGAAGGCGTAGTACATTTATTCTCTTGGGCCCACTTCATCTTATCCTGAATATCTCTGTTATCAGGCTCAACATGAGCTGCAAACTTGAGATTGGATAATGTGTATTCATGACCAAAATAGATGTGCGTATCTTCTGGTAATTTTAAAAGTTCAGTGAATGCGTTCCACATATCAGAAGGTTTGCCTTCAAAAAATCGGCCACATCCAGAAGAAAATAGACTAGAAAGAACGTGAATAAATAAAAAAGAAGGAATGAAACATGAAACCATGTCTTCTTCTTTTACCAATCTCCAGTGAATACAGCATGATCATCATTCTCTTGTGCAAAATAACAGATATGGTCCATAGTATGTCCAGCTGTAGCTAATGCACGGATTTGAATATTACCTAATCGGATTGTTTCATTCGCCTTAATGACGTTAGTCACCGCCTTTACTTGATTTGATCCACCATAACAAGGTATGCTTAACTTGGAGAGTAATTTAGCATTACCACCTGCATGGTCATGGTGATGATGCGTTGTAAGAATCCTACAGTGATTTGTAAGCAAAAGAATAAAAGTAAATAATGGCATTTTTGTGTAACTTACATTGACAAAGTATAACCTGGGTAAGATTCAAGCGCTTTGAATACATTGTCGGGCTCAACTGGGTCAACAACAGCGGCTGCATGATTTGGTTATTAATCAGTTTTTTTTTTTTTTTTTTTTTTTTTTTATATACCTTTTTTTGATGCTTGGTCTAATAAAAGGTAAGCATAACTAAATAAGAAGTGTAAGTAAAATAAAACAAATAATTGAATGAATTACAGACTTGTCTTGAAGGCAAGGAACTGGTTTAACAATCATATTCTTAAATATTGAACGTGTTAAAGAAGGAAGCATGAAAAGAAAAAAAAGAGAGAGAAAAAAAAAAGAAAAAGAGAGGAAAAAAAAAAAAAAGAGGAAAAAAACGTCACTTTTACAAGTGATGTGATTATGCCGTATATTCGTATTATTTTCTAAAGATATTATGTGGAGTATCTTGAGTAATCCGAGTTTTGTATAGTTATGATTGGATATCTCAGAGTTTCCACAAATTTCTTTTCCCGATAAATGATAGTTTTCTTTCTCTTTTCATTACAAATCAAATTCTACTGAGTTTGATGACACATCTTGTTTAAACGCATATATTCCATTCTCTCTTTTTATATATATAATCCGCACTGATAAATAAGTATATTCCTTGTTTATCTAATAGCCATGTTAATTTTATATTATAAAATAAAATACAATTATTAATTGCCCCATGTCAAGTCCGTTAAAAAGAGCAAGATCGATAAATTCCATTGAAGAAGCTTTTAAAAGATATAAACCTTTTGCACCTGAGCCAACGTAAGATGATAAAGATAATAGAAATCAACTGTTGATAAACTTATATTTAGTGAAAAAGAAGATGATGTTATATATCCAGTAATCAAAACGATATCATTGTCTACCAAACAAACACCTTCAAAATATGAAAAAATGAATCAACTATTACGCCAAGTTCATGTTGAACGATTTGGAGATCCAGAAAAAAGAGAGAATGAGTGGGAAGAAAAAGATATTGAAATGGAAGAAAGTGAAGATTACTACAAAACTCATAATTCGATATTAAGACAAGCCTTTTTGCAAAGACACACTGTATTTGAACATGAATAAAGAAAAGATGTGAATTGTGACTATTATTCTGACTTTAAATTTTGATTGACGGAGTAGATAAATTCAAACACGTGTGAAAATAGCTTGTGTGAGTGCATAAAAGTTTGGCAGGAACACATTTAATCTCTTTCTTTCTTGATTAAAATAAAATGTCTGCTGCTCCTAACCACAAATTTCTGAAGAATAAGTCAGTTTCTATTATTGGTGTCCCATTTAATGGTGGTCAACCTCGTACAGGTGTTGAAGATGGACCTATTCGTTTAGTTGAATTTGGTTTATTGAATCAAGTACAAGAGATGGGTTGGAGCGTTGATTATGAATCTAATGAATCTATTCATTCCTTACGTCCTACTGAAGATCCTGATGTACTCAACTTGAAACAACCCAAATATGTATCTGCTGTTACTGAACATGTATCAAAACAAATTTATCAAAGTGCGAAAGATGGTAAATTTGTATTGACCTTGGGTGGTGATCATTCTATTGCTTTAGCCACTGTCTCTGGTGTCTTTAGTGCTTATCCTGATGCTTGTCTTATTTGGGTTGATGCTCATGCTGTAAGTTGTAATGTTTATGAAAAGAAGTGAAATTAATCAGCAATAGGATATCAATACACCTGCTACTACTGATTCCGGAAACATCCATGGCTGTCCCGTCAGTTTCTTGGCTGGTATTGCTGGTGATCATCCTGACTTTAAATGGGTGAAACCTTTGTTGAAAACAAATCGTCTTTCTTATATTGGTTTACGTGATGTAGATGACGGTGAAAAGAAGATTATTCGTGAAAATAACATTCAAGCCTTTTCTATGCATCATGTTGATAAATACGGTATCGGAAAAGTAGTTGAAATGGCCCTTGATCACATCAATCCCAATCGGGATCTTCCAATTCATCTTTCATTTGACGTAGATGCCTTAGATCCTACTGTTGCCCCAAGTACTGGTACACCTGTTCGCGGTGGTTTAACTTTCCGTGAGGGTCACTACATTTGTGAAGCTGTAGCTGAGACTGGATTATTGGTAGCTGCTGATATCATGGAAGTTAATCCTGCTTTATCAGATCCTGATGCAGTCTTTCAAACAGTTCAAGTTGGTTGTTCACTCTCACGTTGTTGTTTGGGTGAATCATTATTGTAAAATAGAACATGTTCAATTTACATAGAAAATAAACTATTCCTTTTTTCTTCCCTGACACATGGATTAATTCTCACGGCTAATTATAGACCAAAAAAGGAAATTTTTAAAGTAAAAAAAATAGTCCATTTTCCGTGAGAAATCTGATCTGTTGATTAATAAACTATTAAGCAGTCATAGATTATGATATCGTCAAGATAAACTAAATAAAGCATAAACCGATAAAATTGGTTGAATAGGTAGAGATTGATTTAATAGATAAGAAATAGATTACATAACCTCTCAATTTCTTATTGCACAAACACAGAGCTTGAGGGAAACATTTGGCACATTCACCTTGTATCACAATGTTTTATAGTCAATCATATAACACATTAATCACTCAAGATGTCCTGTATTTTGCTTGATTGATTCGCTAGACACATTGTATGTAAACCATGCCAAATAAATAACTCTTAATATCCTATTACTAGACATTCATCAAAGTCATGGTTGAGACACCACTGGAATGTCAAAAAAGTTCTTTTTTTTTTGTTTCAGCATTCAAACTCGGGTCGCCATATGACAGATTGACATAGAGTGACCCAGTTTATTCTAACCAATCATGGATAAATCAATTGAGAAATTTTGTTTGAATAAATAAAGCTTGTTTAATAACAAACTGAATGTTTTGGATAAACAAATAATTAAATACCGTATTTCCAATTTCAATCTAGTAATACTTACTGGTTACTATTTGTACTCTTTTGATTTTCAATGTGCATAAAAGTTATTTCATCAATGATTAAGCTAGCTAATGATCGGAAAGAGGTGATATGGCCTGAACTTATTGCAGATTTGAATAATCTACATTTTACAGTATAATGAAAAGAAAGATAATATTAATAGCCAATGCTGCTGAATACAAGCTTTTGAAATTCAATGAGAATATATGACTCGATATTGAAGGAACGCTAATCTTTCTCTTCTTCCTTTAATACTACAAAATCGAACTATAGCCTATCAGAAGAGGAGAAGAAACGCGTCATCATCCAATATGATGCTATTAAAGAAGAGGACAGGTGGCGATTGATAACCTGTTCTATAGTTGAAGATGAAAGTACTGTACTTCCACCCTCAATTGGTTAGGAAATTTGGTCATGTGTTTGAAGCCCAATTGGTCACTTTTCCGAAGTTTAATTGGCCACTTTGTTGAAATCCAATTGGTCACTTTTGTAAATATTATTATTTGACCACTTTTTTAAAAAGAAATAAAAAGGTTGAATTATATTTTTGAGGTGAACAGTAGCTACCGATTCACTGGCTTCTACAACTCTTGAAGTAAAGGCTTTTATGTCACTAAGCTTACAGTGATTTGCGTTCAAGATTTAAGCTTTTAAAATAGCATTCCAGCTCAAACTTTTGATAAGCCAATCAAAAATATCTCCTTGTACGATTAATCTTTTTTTTTTTTTATTATTATTATTTCTAAATAATCCATGTGAGCACATAATAATATGAATATTGGATTGCCCGAATCAGATCAAAGAGGAGTATACAAGAAACTAAAAACCTTTTGCTAGTCAAAAGGGAAAAAAGAGAAAGAAGAGGAGAGGAAAAAGAAAATGTATCTTCAAATACTAGATCAATTGTTGCATATCCAAGCTACCAACTTGGTACCAAGTGGAGGGAGTTTACCATGATGTATATAGTCGAGTTCAAATAAGATTTGGCAGATAGCAGGCCATCGAACGGTCCAAGCAGAATTTGTAGAGTTCGCATTAGGGAGACACGAGTTTCTTGCATTTGTTGGGTAGTTGATTCAACAGAAACGACAGAAGGTCGGCTTCAGTACGAGGCATTTGTAAACGGCGGTGCATATGTAGACATTCTGTGGCATGGGAACGAGTGAGCATGACATTGGGATGGTAGATACACGGCTGTGGTATACCACCAGGTAACCAACCAAGGCGTCAGCGTATGACTCGGCTGCGTTCAGCATAGGTCATCGGTAGCCAGAGAATCGGACCTAGACCCAGATTTGGGCGGCAAACAGAGAAGAGAACCGAATTAGACGTGCTACGCCCTGTATCAAGGCTGTCTTCAAGATATGTTTTGTAGATAGCCTTGAAAGTAGAGGAGTTAACTTCATCAGGATCATGGGAAGCAGTGCTCCGTTGCCATACAGTCGTCTTTGAAAGTTTATACCATTGAGAGCGACTAGCTGAGGTATGCAGATAAGGTAAATACTGGGATAAGAGAGTATCATCGGGAGCATCAACTGATCGAAGCAGGAACTTGGCTTGTAATTTTTGAACACGTTCCTTCATTGTTGGCAGGTTTACTAGATGCAACATCACCTTGATCGATGAGCGAGAGCCTCCGCCGAATATCCGTCGAATGCATTGTGTTTGGCAAGCATCCAGTTTTTGTAACTGATGGGCGGGGACAGAGCTAATAGCAAGGCTATGTTCAAGCTGAGAGCGGACAATTTGCGTATAGAAATGTACAGAGAGAAGACGGTCAAAGCCTTTATTGTTAACACCAATTGTTGTTATTTGATATCTCTCCTTGTACGCTGATTGATTTTTTTTTTACAACGTTTTTCTTTTCGTATATCCTATATTACCATGACAAAAGAAGCAAAAGAGCTGATTGCTAAGCAAAAAAAGCTTTTTATAAAGATAAACACTACAGCACTCAATGATATTGAAAACGTGAGTATTGATTGTCATTTAGCTTTGTCCATTATTGCTAACTTGATTGCTCTTTTGCAGGAGCTGAACGAGAGCAATAAAAAGAAGAGCAACAAGAGAAAGGTAGGTGTTTATTGAATCGCACTTAAGGTAACAGTTTACGCGTTATTAACGACATTGTCTACAACAGATACCAGTTGCTGAAAGCAGTAATGCTGTCAAGAAAAAAAAAGGTTTGACACTGTTATTTATAACATACCTATCATAAGCTTATTTGTTTCTTTTTGTTAGGTTATTGCAGCAAGTAACCCTGCTATAAAGTTTTCAAATCACTTCAAAAATACAAATAAGGGCAAGAAAGGCAAATGCTTTGACATGTATGTATACGTGTATCGAAATTTGTATTACAATGCCTATGCTTACCTACTCTTTTTTTATTATTATTTATTTAAGTACAACAAAAAACTACATACTTGACTTGACAGATCATAGCAAAGGTTCCCAATCTATTCTGTTTTCAGATGATTTGAAGCTGTATTTAAGGAACACTTGCAGCACTCCTCCTCTCAAGCCTTCTGTCCCCAGGATCGAGGCAATTGAAATGTTTGAAAAAAAGGTAAACTTAATTCATTAGATTTGGTCATGGCCGTTTTTGGATTGCTTTTACACTTTGAAGAAAATAGTATTGGGCTTTGTTTTTGCTACCTCTACTACTATTGATATGTTTTTGGCCCACGCATAGCAAAAAAAAAAAAAAAAAAGTGCAAAAACAGTGCAAAAACGGACTTAATCACCCCTACTCTACATCTGTTTCCTTTGTATAATTAACCAACTTTATGTTTGCAAAATAGAACAATTCTTCCACATTCACAAACATGAAAAAGCTCTTAAAATCATTAAACTCTTTTGGCTCAACAAGTAACAAAGAAAGAAGATGTGTAAACGTTTACAAGTATATCCTTGAAATGCACCTATTCAAGAACTACCTTTTCAAACCACAAAATTTTAAACTTTACTCAGAACAAGACTTCATAGTCAAATTCTGGTCATATGCGTTCGAGGAAGCCTTCTCCAATAGTGGGCTATGTCTTCACTGGGGTGATACGATGCCCAAAAAAGCTAAGAAATACGAAAATATTGACATGAAGATTGACCTTCGAATCTTGTTTTGTTCCAATACAAAACGACCAGACCTTAGTGTTGGCGAGTTTGCCAAAAACGCAATCCCCTACAAACTCTACCACGACAAACTCAAGCAAATAACTATTTCGAAATATCATTTAAACACTCTTCTTCTTTCTGGACTCCCCCCCCCCTCAGCAGCCTTAATCCCAATTGTGCAAATAATGGGTTTCGAGTGCCATTTGTATGTCTTAAAGTCGAAGACTTTTATATCTTAGAAACAGTTGATTCAATCACATTCCCCACAACATATAAAGCCATAAAAGACAATGGCATTAAAAAATTGATAAGCTGCTTGGAAAAGGCCAAGGTAAAATATTTGGCTTCTAGACTACAATCAAGTGTTTATTCACTTTAATTTAATTTCATAGAGCCTGTGCCTGTCGCTGAAGAGGGAAATAAAAGAAAACGGCCTCTACAAAACAACAGGCAAGATGGGAGGCATTCTTGAAAACAGAAAAAGGGAGGGAAGAGCGGCTGTTCATGCCGTGGTTTGGCCGCCGAAAGAACACGATGCGGAAGAAGATGATGAGGAAGAAGAGGACGAGGAAGAGGACGATGAGGAAGAAGACGATGAGGAAGAAGACGATGAGGAAGAAGCAGATACCGGTGAAGAAGTCGATGATGAAGATGCCAGAGAAGAAGATCTAGCTCGTGTTCGATCCTGAAAGAATAAACCTCTATGTTTATATTCTTTTAAATTTCATGTTGCTTTAGCTGAATAATATATTTATAGCTTTTCTTGTCGGCTCCATATCTTGTTTCGTTTCACTATGAGCAGTTTTCCATTGATGGACTGTCTTTTCAATCTCTAACATCCCTGTCAGTTCTATCAGTAGTAGCGGCAGTTTGGTCCAGATTCTCCATTTTACCAGTTGTATTATGTTCATTCAGTTTGTTTCGGATTTGGATTGTTCTCCCTTTTTTTTTGTAACGATGCTTTCGTGAGTCTTCTATTCAAGAAAGAAATGTCTCTCTCTTGCTCGTAAGCATAACCTCTAGCCTGAGCAGTTCCCTTACTCAAATAAAGCGCTTTTGGGATGGAATACAGGTCTTTCTCTTGTGCTCTGCAGAAGAAAATTTGTTTTCTAGAAAATCCAGTTTCATGACAATACTGCAGAAATTCATCTAATTCCTTAAAAGCAACTTGACAATTGTGGCGCGCTTCTAGGTTTTCCTTATTCCAAAATAGAATCGCCTTACTTCAAATCAAGAGAATCAGCATGCATTATTATATTTTGATATGTTATTTTTTATCTTAGGAAACCTGTATCCAATTTCTTATTCTTTACTCCATATAACGTCACAACACATGGTTCTGTTCCATCGAATTCAAAATGGTAACAGGAGAAGGGATTTCCATTTCGTCAGCAAAGACATATTTGAGTAGGGTAAGACTTGACTTTTTTGATCTTGTAAAGAAATCTCTTCGTGCCTGAACAAGATATTTCCATTTAAGTTACCTAATGAACGCTTTAAATATATAGATATGTTAATGTATAAAATCAAATGAAAAGGGCATATTAAAAGAAAAGTATTATCAAATTAAATAATAAAAACCTCTTTCTGCTTCCAATATTAATGGAAATCATTTGGTTTGAGAGAACTTCTAATAATATCAGGAAATATTCTTGAGACATTTAACTGTGTAAATTCAAATCAGTCAGTTGTTGAAAAGACGGCCTCTAATGTGATACATGCTCTCTGAGCCACGCTTTATTTTCCTTATATAATAATAATAACAAGTAAATCTCTTCTTCTCCATATCTTCCTAAGCTACGCAACGTGGGTAAACTATATTATTGAATCTCTTTCACTTAATAAAATAGGAACGATACAGAGAAGGTGAATAGGATCACTGCACAAGGATAACACTAAATCTCCGAGGAGGAGGAGTATCTACGGAGTAACATTTTTAACATACAAAAACCCATAACTAAGGCAAAGGCTCTCACATTGGTTACCTCAAAATCCTAAATATTGTTTGCTCACTTAGCTCCTTCTTATTCTCTTCCTTCCCTTTCATTTTTTGTTTGATCCTAAAGGAGCTTTCAGCTTCTTTGTGCTCTTCTTTTTTATCTGACTCGGGTGAAACAATGTCTACAAGATACCATGTGCTCACTGCATCATATAAATATATATAAAGTAATTGTTAGTCATATAAATTCTTTCTTTTGATTCTCTAACGCTATTTTTTTTTTTTATCTGATTTGGGTAATTAGGATGCATTGAAGATAATGTGTGCTCATTTAAGTCTTTTATTACAAGTAAAATTCATATTTAATTATACAAATTCTTCCTTTTCTCGGCATCTCACCAACAAGCTCTGGTTTACTTTTCTCTCTTTTTTTTTATTTTTATTGTTTTCATACGGTCCCGTATCGATATATTAATAGTAATATGCAATGATGTCCAAAAGAAATTATTTACAGTCAACTTTCATCTTCATAGTGACAGTCTCCTCCCTATCTTCTTCCATAAGGCTCCCAAAGCCGTTCCTTGCTAAAATTTAGTTCAATTGGATTTATTATTCTGGTTCATAATGATTCAACAAAGTGGCTAAAAGTATTTTTCAAAGTCAATCATCTTTCCTGAAATTGGCGAATAATTTCCGAAAATAGTACACATAAGAAAATGTGGTGATACAGTTTTATATAAAAGGTAAAAATGAAGCATAGAAATTCGTGAAATACATATTTGAGAACAGCAAAGAACATGAAAAGGACATATTATTTAGACATGAAGCAAAAGGGGTTATGGGTTTTAAAGTGGAGAAAATATACAATTTATGTGGTGTAAAAGGGAAAGGAAAGGAGAGGATGATTCAATAGTACGAATAACACCCATCAAGTAGGTTTGGGGAAGTAGTTTAGTGACGCGGGTAAGGCTCAATTACATAACTTGAGGTGATGGAAGAAGGGGGAGGAAGAATGAGAGGCATAGAAACTGAGCTTTTATAATCGCCGTTCATAATTGCACGTAAAGGTGGTAGTCGCGTACCCCAATGACACTCTCTGTTAGCATGATGATCTGTAATCGGTGGTGTAGGCAGCCTTTGCGAATGACATATAGATGATGATAAATGAGATAATGTTGGTTGACTCTTTAAATTGGAGTTAAGCTGACTAACAGGTACGAAATGCGAGGAAGGAAACTGTTTATGATAGGAAATCTGCTCTGTTGTTATGTTACGGTGATAAGAATGCGGTGGTAA
Source organism: Rhizopus arrhizus (assembly GCA_024220505.1). NCBI lineage: Eukaryota > Fungi > Mucoromycota > Mucoromycetes > Mucorales > Rhizopodaceae > Rhizopus > Rhizopus arrhizus. Next base: position 254,418 of record JAKZZE010000011.1, read on the forward strand.
AGAACTGTAGGTGCTTGTACTTTCAGGGCTAGGAAAGCTAGGTTGCTCATGATGATATCTGAACTTGTTTGTTAGTGATCTATAATCATTTTCATCAACAGATGAAGGAGACGTTGATACTGAAATTTGTCGCAATTTCTCTGCACTTGCAGTAGTGGCTTGCCATCTACCAAAGAAGACGTCTGTCGAATTAGACGATGGATCAGCATAAGGAGGGGAAGAAGAAATTATTGTGTCTGATCGTTTTAGCTGATGTTTTTTTGGTTGATTGTCTGTCTCGTTTGTATTTTTTCTTTTTCGGCTAATAATAGTGCATGATTAGTTTTTATATAGAGTTAAACAATGAAACATACGATTGTATTCTGTGCTCTTTACGAATCCTCATTTTTACGCCTTGATCAGAAAAGGTTCTAGATAAGAAAGTTGCTTCAACTGGACCAGGGAAATACTTTGGTAAATACACAGTGAATGCATTGGAATAAATAACTTTGCGATTTTGGACTTGGCCACTTTAAAGAGTAATTATGTGAGATCGATGATACAAAGATAATAAATAGGTACACGTACTGCACAATTTCAAATAGGCTGAACTGTAATCTAAACTTTCCTTCTTTTTTTACGGCAAGATCACCGAACACAAAGAAGCCACCGTCTAATTTTTTTTTAGAAATCAGAAAAAAAAAAAAAAAAAAAAAAAAAAAAGTAAAAATTTACCCGAATTATCAAGATCACGAAGACGATGCAAAGAAGATACAGTAGTGCCTGATAAATAGTCTTGTGTTGGCATTAATAATGTTTCAGGGCTTTGTTCAGTAACAAGGTTAGCTACCATGAAATAGAATGGGCTCTGAAGGCATTTTCTGTTATATAATTTAATTAGCTTGATATTATTGTAAAATTGTGTCATTTACTTTAACTCCTCTTCAGTGGCGTTTTCCCAATATAATTGTAGTATAGGTGGTGGTTCAATAGAACGTCTATCTGTATAGGATGAATTAGTTTATGTTTTGCCAAATGAAGCATTACCTCTTTCATTTACAAGGCTTACTTTCGCTCTTTCGGGTTCTTGTCTAATAACTATTTTATAATTTCTATAAAAAATACGAATTATTTAGACTGACAAGCAATCTTTTTTTTGTTTTTTACACTTTTTCAGAAATATCGGAAATAGAACTTTCTACAAATCTGTAAGTACAATTTGTTGTAAAGTTATTCATGTTGAATCAAATAAATAAAAATATAAAATATAAAAAAGAGAGAGAATCCAAACATTTCAAGTTGTACTCCACTTCTTTTTCTCTTATATATAAAAAACAGCTCAATTTGAGCTGAGATTTAACAAAATTAGTAACTATTTTGATATCCAACAGAGTTGCATGCGATGATTTTACCATTTAAAGAGAAATTATTCACATTTGGACTCTACTAATTTTACTTAAAATAGGAATTGCCAAGACTTTTTCCTGGAATTTTTTTTTTTTTTGCTTATTGCTCTGTACACCATTTTGTCTTACAACCAGAAAGAGGGAAAGGAGGTTTTGTTTGGGTCAAGAGGGTAATTTTTTTTTGTTATTTAAATTACCCAAAAATAGAATTTATATTAAATTTGCCAAGAGGGCAAAATCATTTTCATAAAGCTATACTTTTTTCTATATTTGAAGCTGTTTAGCAGTAGCGCATGAAGAGTTTCTTTTTTGTTGTTGTTGTGCTCAAGGTACTGGCATTTTTGTAAAAGATGAACACGTATTATGTAGTTGTCTGAGCTGTGCTTTCTTAATTCAAAGAGTAAAATGAATATTTACTGTTTTCAAAGTTGAAAAGTATCTTTTTGTGTTTACTTGGCTTTCACAGAGTGGATAAAGTTGTATGCAACCAGTAATTATCTGTGGTAGGGAGAATTTGTAAGCCACAATACTTTAAGACAATACCAATATTGCATGTTACTTTTACACACAATCCAAGTTGCTCTAATTCGCATTTGTAGTATGACAAGATTTTCAACAATTGAACTTAAAAAGCGCCATTTGGATTCAGTTACTTTTGTTATTGACTGAACGAGCTATCCTTGTTATAGAGCTCTAATGTCTTAAGGCATGAATAGAATGAATGACGAATTTAACAACATTGATACCATTAATTTTCTCATTATATTTTAAAATATATATCAGAAAAAAAATACAATCTCCTCTAATGTGAATTTTAATGCAGGAGTATCGCCAACTTTAAAAATAACTGCATCTATTGGTCAAACCTGCTGCAATTGAGAGTAAAGAACCGGGTGTTGGATAATAAAGATAAGAACATTTTTTAAGCTCGTGAAACATACATTGTTTTAGTTTACAAGATTTGTACTGCCGTGCTGACCACTGATTGCCCATCTTTATCTTTTTTTTTTGTATGAGAATTTTATTCTAGTGCTGCCTCCAGGCGAGCACTATTACAATAATGAATTGTAATGTTTCTACATTTCTTGACTATATAAATTTTCACTGTGGATTCATCTAAGTAGTACTGTGGTTCTTGCTGTTGCTTCATTTAGCCAAAAAGGTATTTCTTCAAAAGAATATTTTCAGTGTAATCTCAATAGACTCAAATTCCAACAAGCAATTACATGAAAGGTGTCAAGTTTCCAATGCAATAGTATTTTAGTTGTTGTTTGAAGTGGTTGATATATTTGATCAAAAGATAGTGGTGAAGGTTGAACAAAGAATCATCGTGCCAATGTATCCCATGTAGGCCATTTAACTAGGCAGAGCCACAGGAAGTGTTGATCCGTTTCGATTGCGCCACATATCATGCATTGTTCATCAGTAATATAGCAAGGCATAACTTTATGCAGACGAGAGCTTGTATGAATTTCTGACTGATACAGCCCCCATAGAATGGTTTGTGCTAGACGAGGAATTGAGGCATGCCAAAATTTATTTCAGGAAAACTTGCTAGGTTTAGTTACGTGGACGGGAGGCTATCTAAAGAAAGTATATTGAGATTACGAAAGCACTTGGTGGATAACTTTTTACTATGTATACCATCTGGTAGAGACAAGATAAATAGAAAGGCAAACTGAGGTGCAGGACGTTGAAAGCCAAAAGAGGATTTAAATCCTTCAGGAGCACAGTTGGATGAGCTTTTAAGGGCGACAAAAATTTTCCTTCAGCTACTTGACTTGTACGCAGAAGATCGAGATATGTCCCAGCCCTGTTTCTTTGTTAACTAGACAGGAAAGATCCTCTGGGAGTGAGCTTACCACTGATTACCTATCTTAATACAATCGATACGGTAGATTTTGTCGGTTTGCAGAAAATAAACTGTCGGTTATTGAAAACGTTTGCCAAAAAAATAAAATCTAATGGCTGTGAACCAAATCTTATATGCTTTTTGAATGATGTCTTTATATTTTAATTTATTTGTTTCTTTTTTTTTTTTCATTCATGATTTTTATAGTGATGATTATCTGTAGAATTGCTTACTTAATGTTAACTCGTTGAAAAGAAAATTGAATTTGGAGATCAAGTATTCTTTTTCTACCTTTTTTAAGTCTCAACTATGCATTTTCTGGTGACACGTTATATTTTCTGATTACCCTATGACAGATAGACACATAAGTTTACTAAATACTTTTTGAATGAGTTACTTGATGATGAATCCCGCTCCAGATGCTCCAATTTATGCAAATAATGTGAATTAAATACAGTGGGTATGTTTCTTTTATTATTAACATTCATATAGTGTATAAATATATAATCTCTTAAAGTATTTATGTTTTAGTAAACACTTCGCTCATTAATTTAAAATAAAAGACATGTACTAATTGATTTTCGTGTCATTTTTTAGCATTGATATATACGCAAAATTATTAAAAACCTTTATATAGACAAATTTTCCTATTAAAGATATACTATTTACTTACACAATTTCTCTTTTAAAATTATGGTTGAACAACTTTGATTTTTTTCATTTTACCATGTTAAACAAGATAATAGGCCAACTGAAACGATTGACTTTGTCGATCGTATCGAGTAATTTTTTATTTAAATAATATGGCCAATCATAACTTCAGGCAGTAAGTAATTTGGGACACTTGTATACAATTTGTTCATCTCATCCTGTTTTCTCTTTGTTTCTTCGTTGACTCACCATATGTTTGATTCACTTTGAAAATGATATCCCATCTATTTTTCTCCGGAAAACGACTCTTAGATTGGTTGCTTCAAAACACAAATTAATATTTACAACACCCCGTTCCTTCCTTATATGTTCTTTTTTTTCACTCTTGGCCCTGAAGAAAGTTTTTTGACTTCTTCACGCTCCTATTGATCTAACTCGAGCGATTATGATATATAGAAGACAGTGTGAGCTCTTTTTTTTTTTTTGTAAAAGGAGGATTTTATTCCGGTGCCGCAAGGCGTACACCATTGTAAGCATTAAATAAATTATAATCGAGGGGGGTTTGTTCATTTTTGTTATTTTGTTTTGTAATCCCTGCGAAATTTGATACTGGCAACAAAATCTGAGGTAGAGAACTAAGCAGAAACGTATGGATTAGCTGTTTAGTGATCGACTATTGTTTTCTTTGTGAATCTTGAGGATTTGTCTAGTGGCTTTTGCTACTACTTCTTGAGGCCAGAGTGTGAGCTCATTTAAAATTTTTACTATATATAAAATTTACGTATAATGTTACGCATTCTTAGATTGGCTTATGACACTTTATTCAGCAGTATTATTTATCTCCTTTCCTCAAGAGGCCTATAAGCTATTCTACTGGCTATGGACTTGCTTGTAATATATATCTCATTGTAAGGCTCAAAGCCAAGCGAAATGGTATAAACAGTTGATTGCTATTATCTTATTAAAAGGATAGTTCTACTGTACCTCATAAAAGAGTAGTAAGGATACCAAAGTATTCTATAACATTTTAGTACGACAAATAAAGAAATATATGCGAAAAATAAAGAATTTAGGCGCATAGAACTACTGATGTTGCTTTGCGTACTTTCATTATACATACATCAGCAATTAAATTTGTATAAATTAAAATTGAAGCATAGTATTCTACAATAGAGGATAATGCTTTCAAAATTCAACTCGAGTTGAGCATAAGTCAGTGATAGGTTAATATAAAGTCAAATGTTTGAATATAACGGATAAACATTGACTGTTTGAGAGTTTGTGAGCTTAAAAACTTCAAGTATAAAAATGTAGAGGGAAAAAATGCAGATAAAAATATTATGATGAAGATTTAGAACAGCTATCTTAGAGACACTTGTAAAAAATCTGATTGTAATTTTAATGTATCAAATGTATAAGAAACAATTGTCTGCTGCTGCTACCAAAAAGCTAGGAATAAAAGGAAGGAGAATAAGAAATACGATTGAGAAATACAAAGATAGGAAGAAAAGGCTGCCTATAAATAATACAGCAAGAATTAGCCCAAGAACGAAGCTTGATGAAGCATATATCAAGTACTTGATTGTTAAAAAAAAGATCCTTATTGCTGTAATCAATTGAAACACAAATAATCCTTGCAATCTACTTAAAGGATTAATTATACCAAAAGAGCTGTACATAAGATTATAAGAGCAAGGCTTGTTTTTGCTTTAAAGAGTTAGGTTGATTAGTGACAATAGAAGCTCTAATTGTTTAATAAAACATTGTGTATTATGAACAGAAGAATAAGTGGTTACAGGGTCGCCATACTAGTAACTTAGGATTCATTAATAAAATTGATTTCCATATACGTATAATACACAGCATGGTTTGATCGACAAATAGAGAAACTACTGACATCTGTATCCTTCTACAAAGACGAACTTCATGGATAACCTTTGGTGCAGTCTGCCTTTAAGGATTGAAAACCACTGCGGTGCAATTACTTTCATTTTGTAAAAAGCGAAAGGCTTAAGAATGGTCAAAAGCATCCTCCTCAAACTAATATGACAATTGGACCGGTCATGATATGTGAAGATACAATTTGATCTTGGACAAGTACTTCCATTAATTATTCTGACGAGATAAAGCAATTCGTTAATAAATAAAGCTACAACTGAGTGTGTTTAATTCCATCTGTATCCTTTTTAAACCTTACTGAAAAAATTTACAGCAAGTTGAAAAATGTTCCTTCGTAGCACTGAGTTTAACGAAGGTGAGACAGTATCAGACATATTAATCAAAACGGCCAAGACGGCCACTTTCAAAAACTTCTCTAGTTAGACTGATAACCTCTCTCATTTGTTCCTCTTTATTAAGAAAAAAAACTAAACTTATAAAAGCATAAATAGTGAAACAAACAAAAAAATACGCAAATTTGTCTGGCATAATCAACAAAGTCTATCGCTCCAGTCGCCCAATTAATTCACTTGATGACAAAATGAAAAGCATCAATTTTAAAGGTAAATAATTTGGAAAATCTTTTATTTACAAAATATAATGTATGTATAATAAAATTTATATGTTACAAGAAAGGAATGAAAAGTAGCAAACTAAAGTAAAGGTTCTATGTCTATAAATTCATCTTCACTACTGCTGCCGCTGCTGACTCTTTCCCATTCTCTTTGTCTATATTCATCAAGAGTCTCCAGCATCATTTCCGCTTGCTTCACTAGGTTTTTACGCTCAATTCGGATGTCCTCATCACCATCAGACTCAATTGTATCAAGTTTAAGCAATATCTTCATAATTTCATCTTCATATCCAAGAAATTGACGATTATTTGCTGTAGTGGCTACCAGGCTGTCGGGTGACGAGAGACGTCCATCACTGACAGGGAAATCTAATGTATTATGTAAAATGTGTTCTTCGTGCTTTTGTCGTATGTCTTTGAGTTCTTGCTCTATTCTGCCAAGTGCTTCATATTTGGCCAACTTGACTGGGTTTTCTTCAGGAAATACGGACGTTTCATTGTTTTCTGGCGTTTCAAGTAGCTCATTGACGAGTGATTTGATATCTTCAGTGGGATGTTCGACTAATGAGGGTAAATCTTCATCCATGGATTCATCCATATCAACCATAGTAGTATTCATAGGAGTTTCTATATTCTCTTGTTCTTGGTGTGTTTCTTGGATGTCCATGTAGTCGTCATTTGTTGAAGCATCTGATGGCTTGAGTATACTAGCACGCTCTTTTTCTTCATGTTCTTCGTATTCAAACTCTTCATTTTCATCTTCATCTTCATCTTCATCTTCAACTTCTTCGTCTTCGACTTCTTCATTTTCGGGTTCATTTTCGTGCTTTGCTTGTTCACTTTGAGCACCGAATATCAATTTCACAAGATCAGCTAATTGCTCAGAACGGTCTTCATCTTCATCATCATCATCTTCATAACCTTGTGGAACAGTAGCAAACGTCATTTGTTGGTGAGTAAATGGATCTTCATGATACTTTGAATAAGTAGTAGGACGATGATTGAAGAAGTCCTCTTGTAAGGCAGCAAGGTATTGTTGGCGGCGCAGCCATTCTTGTCTTTCACGCTCCTTTCTTTCACGTTCCTTTCTTTCATAATAAGCTCTAATAGCACGCTCTTCTTGTTCACGACGACGATGGAGTTCGGTAAGGACTTCAAGATTGAATAAGGCTCTTTGGATACGGCGTCTTTGTTGCTCTTCATACATGGCAGCTTCTTTCTCAAATTGTGCTTGCTGAAGGAGATGGTGTAGTTGAGCGTAGTCGTCCAAACACAAGGAAGAATAGTTGTGCATGTGGTTGGCAGTGGGGCGAATGTAAACAGGGTTAAAGTACATCAAAATAGTTTTTTTGTTATTAAAAACGAATGAAAAATAGAAAAGAGAACAATGAAAATGCCTTACTTTTTATATCATATTTCTATAGAAGATTCGCGTAACTGCTCGATTTTTTCCTGAGTAATCAAAACTCCGCTATTTGTCAAATTCTGGTAACTTCCAGTAGAGTACGTTACATCTGCCCAATCAGATGACGTTCCTTTTAAAACCCTTTTGTGCATTACAAATCAAAGAGCTCTGTAAAAAACAAACATGTCTTTTTTAATTAACATATTGCATGTTAAAGTATTAAATAAGACTTTTATTTCTTATTTATATGCTAGGTTGAACCTTGGTATCGAAAGCAACATGTTGCCTTTTTTTTTTTGCAATAAAATAATTTAAACAACTAACGTCGGTACCATTTCCAGGCTTTGCGATGATTTCCCTTTTCGTGATGTAAACGGGCAAATTTCAATATGCTGTTTTGCTTAATACCAAGTTGACTAACAACAGCAGTGTCTTCTAGTAATTTTGTGTTTTCAAAAGTTAAACAATAAGTTCGCCAAATGTATTTCCTTTTTAAGTACAGATAATGGTGAGTTTACAAGGTGTAGATACGTGTGTGATACTTTACCAGCTAATTTTCCTTTTTCTACCCGTTTTTTCATCTTTTTCTATTCTTTCCAACTTTACTTGTATCAGTTTTTTAATATCCTTTACTGTGTTTGATTGGCTAACAATGAGATCTACAAATATATTAGTTAAATTTGTCGAGTTTTTCTTTTTATAACAAAAACACACATTACTGATGGGTTTTAAAGATTCACGTTCGATTTTTATTCTATAAGCTTGCTCTTGTTCAACAGCAATCAGAGCGTCAAGCTCTTCAGTAGACACAGCCAAATTTACATCCTTCAATAACTCATCGTTAAGAATTCTATTAATCTCTTTTTCCAATTCCTCAATCAACCTTTGTGGGCTTTTTGACATTACAAAAAAAAAAAACTATCGCCACCCCACATCCACACACAAATGCCCTTTTCATTTTTCTGAACCAATAAAGTTGTGCGGTCAATCAAACACATCACGTACTTTTTTTTCTCCTTTCCACTTTAATATTTAAAAGAGAAAGGAATACACTTTTCTTCCTTCTCTTCTCTTTCTCTATTCTATTCTATTTTAACGAAACAAAACACACACTCTTTTTTTTCTTCTTTCCCTTTTTTTACTTCTTATAAAACCAAGTGTACATAAATATTGACGAAACTATATAATGAGCAACACAAATAGAGTTATTCCACTTACATGTTCTGGTCATACTCGCCCAGTAGTCGATCTTCATTTCTCGCCCATCACACGCGATGGAAAGTATTACTTAATATCTGCTTGCAAAGGTACGTACATAAGTTAACGATAGAGTGATAAAATGTCTTATTTTTTAAACTAGATGGTAATCCCATGTTAAGAGACGGTGTTACTGGTGATTGGATTGGTACATTCAAAGGTCATAAAGGTGCTGTGTGGAGTGCAAGATTATCCAAGGATGCCAATAAAGCAGTAACAGGCTCAGCCGATTTTACTGCCAAAATATGGAACACACAAACAGGAGAAGAAATGCATTCCTTTAACCACAAACATATCGTACGTGCTACAGAGTTTAATCATGATGACACCAAAATTGTCACAGGCGGAAAGGAAGGTCTGTTGAGAATCTATGATCTCTATAGGCCCGATGCTCATCCACTGGAGGTTACTGGACACGAAGATACAATCAAGGCGGTCGTTTGGAATGAAGAGCATCACGCTGTCTTGAGTACAGGAGATGATTCAACCATCAGAATTTGGGATTTGCGTACCATGCGCCAAAGGGATATCATTCAAACAAACTCACCTGTATCCACCATGTCACTTTCAGCTGACGGACAATATGTTTGCTGGGCTGCAGGTAAAACAGCCAACTTTTGGAAACTTGACAGGTAATTTAATGAAAGAGGATGGACAACAAAATGAATATTAAAAGAAAATTATAGCGCGTTGGAAGACATAAAGACCATTGAAACAAAGGAAAGAACGTCTTCTGTCTCTCTTCATCCAAGCCATGAAAAGTTTGTCGCAGGAAGCGATGAAGACTTGTGGGTGAGAATTTATGACTTTAACACAAGTGAAGTTAAAGGTGAGTTAAACTTTGTTTGTTTATTTCGTTTATTTTAATTTTCTGTTTGATTAGATGTTTATAAAGGACATCATGGCCCAATCCACACAGTTAGTTATAGTCCTGATGGTAAATTGTATGCAACTGGCTCAGGTAATGCTAAAAAAAATACTTCTGAAAATGTACTGATTTGTTCAATAGAGGACGGAACCATTCGTTTGTGGCAAACTGATCCAACAAAGCCGTATGGCCTGTGGCAGAAAGAAGTCGAAATCTAAAAGAACGATGTAAGCTGTCAAATCGAATTATGCACAAAAAACTATGATTGCGTTATATGATTGTATTATAAATAACAATAAAAAAAAGAGTAAAAAATGCTACTTGTTACATTGGCGGTCTTGAGCGGATAATGCATTATTCATTAATCCATGACCGTTTTCAACTCCAAGCAGAGCTATAAGTTTGTAGAATAACCCAAATCAAAATCATGTCATACTAGCAAAATAAACGCGTCTCTATTATAATAGAACGCGTTGCATTATTGTGATGCGACTTATTTACTAATTTCGAGAACAAGACCTTGTTTTATTCTTCACACTGCTATCAACAATCGCCCAAGACTATAAAAGCTTCATGCTATGTAGACATAAAAAAAAATACAATTAGGCAGATGTACTAATGAGCTTAAAAGATGAGAGCAAAGCAAGTAGGAAGAATGAGAATGTGAGAAAGCTGTGATGATATCTCCCTACTCTTTCACACACACACACACACACACACATAAAAACGCTTACACATGTAAAGTTTTATTTCTAGATTACATAGACTATGACCTCCTTTCCTTTTCTTTTCCTTCTTCTTTTCTTCCTTCTTCTTTCTTATCCAACTCATTATTTCTGTCTACTTTAGGTGATGACGGTGTAGATGAACAAGGAGAGTTAGGAACAGAAACTGTCGAGTTTTTCTTGATGGCATTATACCATTCTTGCTGACTTTTGCCATTGAGGATACCTACAATAATCACAGACATATTATCATAACCAAGTCCATTGGTTGTTTGTTCATCCGCAACACAATGATCCATCATATCCTCACAGATCTCCTCAAGTCTTTTACCCAACTTGATCCCTTTGTGAACAAAGTCGACCACCTCTTGATTTGTCATACAATCCCATATGCCTATATATATTTATAACCGATGTTATTACTTTGCCTTTTCTCTCCTTCTTTTCTCTCTTCTTTTTTTTTTCTTCTTTTTTTTTTTCTTTCTTTCAATTACCATCGCATGCTAATACAATAAACTCGTCGTCTTTTGTGATTTCATGTTCAATCAAATCAGGATTACCTATACAGATCATATACAAATAGATAAACACACACACAGAGAGAGAAAGAGAGAGAGAGAAAAGAAAGAAAAGTATAATTTAGTGACTTTTTATATTCCCTGTATCTTTTATTCCTTCTTTCTTACATGTTACAACTTGCTCCTCTGCTGAAAGATTTTCGGATTGCTTGAATTCAAAGTCACCAATCGCTCGAGACAATGCCAGATTTCCTTTGATTTGAATAAGAATAAAATAATTATACATAGACCCTTTCCCTCCTCTTTCTCTCTCTTTCTCTCTCTCTTTCTCTCTCTCTTTCTCTCTCTCTTTCTCTCTCTCTTTCTCTCTCTCTTTCTCTCTCTCTTTCTCTCTCTCTTTCTCTCTCTCTTTCTCTCTCTCTTCCCCTCTCTTTCTCTCTAATTACCATTCACTCTTCCAAATTCAACAAATCCTCCTGCCTTGATGATTCGCTCCATTTCAGTCTCGTTAGTTGGTTTGTGATCAAATGAAAGTGGTTTTGCTCTTCCTGCAATACTTATGATTGCTCTCGAATCACCAGCATTAGCCTATCTCACTACTTAGTAAATGATGCTATTGTATTCTTTCCTTTGTTACTAACCACAATGATATGATTATCATCTGTTATCAGTGTAGCCACAGCCGTACAACCAGAAGGATCCAATGCATAATTGTTATCTAATGTATCCTCTTGCCTGTTACTTTCTCTTTTTCTCTTTTTCTCGCCTCTCTTTCTTACCTTCTAATAGTGCTTTATCAACAGACATAAAAGCGTCTCTAAATGCTTCTTTATATTCCTTTTTGGCAAAATGCTTGCTTTCAAGCAACTTTTTGTACAAAGCTTGGCCTGTATATTGTGCTATTGATGAACCTTTTTTTTTTCCACAATAGAAATAAAGAAAAAAAAAGTGAATAAATAGATGAATAGAAAAAAAGAAACTGTCAATTATCATTCTTTTTCTCCCTTTTTTTTTTTTTTTTTTTTTTTTTTTTTATTATCTGTCCAATCTACCTCCATGACCATCATAAACACCAAAGAAGCTAAAGTCAGTATCTCCTAATCTCAAAAGAGTAGTATGAGCGTCTTCCATAGCTAAAGAGAAGCAACAAAGGAAGGTTAGTGCGAAAAACAAATAGCAGTGCGTACGTTTTTTTTTTTTTTTCTTTTTTTTTCTTTTTTTAAATATGTTTTCGTTTAGTTACTCAATCTCCAGCCTTGCATGTGAGAGCAACCATAAAAGTATTTATTGTTGGCATCATGGCTAGTAGTTTTGTTCGTGTTTGGCTCAGATAATGTTTGTCCCATCTACAATAAAAAAAAGAAAAGAGTTAGGATTATAATGATAAGGTGCACAAATAACACTGACTTGATTTGCCTTTTGTTTTCGCTTTTGTTTTTGCTTTTGTTTTTGTTTTTGCTTTTGCTTTTTCTTTTCTTTTTTTTTTTTTTTTGAAAAAGAAAAGAAGTAAAAAGAGAAAGAAAATGTATGAAAAAAGGGTACAAAGAATAGGACCTCTTTACTACTCCCTCACGTGATGTCAGTGTCGAGTCAGTCACTTCTTTATTAGGCAACTGGTTCTTTTTCAACAAAAGAGATAGAAACCATGGATGAATGAATTACACAGATGAACATGGTGACAAGCTCGACTCTACTGTTTCATGCCTAATGCTTAATCAGGTTACAAACAAATCCTTCCCTCTTTTTTTTTTTTTTTTTTTTTTTTTTTTTTGTTTCTTGACGTGTTGCAAGTGTCATGCTCCATTATGCCATGCTTGAAACACCGCTTTATTATAATGTCTGATGTTGTACAAAGGCTGTGTATATGTAAAGGACGCGTTATTAAATATTGCACAGCTCTTCAGCGGTTATATACTAGCGTATTCCCTTCAGTTGAATAAAATATGGATTACACTGGTTCTTTGCAAAAGAGAGATGAAAGATGAGGGTGAATTGATGGTGAGTGGATTGCTGATGTCTGGTATGATTTCTTACCGAGTGGACTCAGACAGACCTGTTTCAGGTATCAATCGAGGCAAGAGTCATCAAAAGTTTTTTTTATCAAAGAAATGAACAAGTTCAACTGACAGGACAACAACAAAGAGGATAAACTGCTTGTGCCTTATTTCTTCTCAGATTGACGTGCTCTAAAGACGATTGGGAAAGAAGAAGATCGAGAAGTGATTCTTATTGAATTGATGAGGTAAAAAAAAAAAGAGAGTTTGTAAAATAGTGAGGAGTGTTTAAAATTGTAAAGAGGGGAAATTGAACAATTGGGAGATGGATGAGAATGATTCTAAAGGAAAATAAAAAGTTTGATTAAAGTGTTGGGAGAGAAAAGGAGGGATAAGTGACTTATGTGAGTGAGAGGAAGATGATTTAGGTGGTGAACAATGTCACGGTTGACATCAACTAAATAAAAAAGAGTTGTCATGTCTACTTGCTCAAAAGCTACTTCTGATCAAGCATACTCTTTTCATTATTTCTATTTTGAGAATAGAATTTATAAATGAAGATAGAGACACATGGATCATAACCGGTTGATTTACATAATCTTATTTTACTGCATGATTTAATATGAATACAAAATATCTCCTATTTTAAAAAAAAGTCACAGACAACTAGTGGGATCATGAATAAAGAAGACATTTGTTTATTGCATCATATCCTTTAAAAGTGTACATAAAAGGAATATTTTAGTATTGATGATGAAGGATCAAAAAAGGAAAGAAGAGTTGATTGAGAGATTGTTGTATGGAATAGATTGAATGTAAAGTGTTGTAATAAAAGGAGAAAAAGTGTGGATCGGAGAAATATTTCAATTTCCTTTTTAGTCTATAGTTATTGTTGTTTGGGTTATTTGGATATAAAAGGTGATATCGAGGGTCATGCTGTGAAATGCATGGCGAATTGATTTTGTGAGACAATCAAAATAAGGGGAGGGTACTTATTACACAATCGAAGTTTAAAGAATCTTTTAAGGTTTTACAATTATGTCCGCCTTAATGACAAAAATAAGTTTAATTCCTTTTATTAATAGTTTCTATGAATTTATACAATAAAGTGTATTTATCTTTAAGGAGAGTTAAGGATATAATAATTGAAAATGTTTTTTAAAGAGAGAGAGAGAGAGCTTAAGGAGAAATAATAATAATAAAAAAGGCATATCATAAATAGTAGAATTGAGGTATAGTTTTTATAGACGTAGTAATGTTTGTAATGCTCTTAATTGTCTTTGATCTTCAGATGAAGGAATTCTTTCCCAGGCGATATCTTGTGTGGGCGGTAAAGGAAACAAGATCGGCTTGAGTTGATTTATAGGTGGACAGTGATATTGAGGAATGGTTGGTGGAGGAGATAAATCTGTCATGATTTCGTCGTCACATGTACTAGGTGAAGAAGAAAGTGAAGGTGGAGGAGATGAAGAATCAAGGGTGTCGACTGAGAATTGACGAGAAAGACTGGGTGTAGAGAGTGATAGACGCATGTTATGAATTGTAGCAGAATGACCACCACTTGTATCTAAAGGATTCAGCTCAGGATAAAGACCTTTTTGAACCTTGATTGAAGACAGAAAGGGATCAGTCGAGGGTTGTTTTAAATGACCGGCTAATACATCATATTTTGAATAATAAGAAATGAGATGTAACTTTTGATTGTTGGCAGTACAAATAGAAAAACTTTGTTTGATGAGTCCATCTGGTTTATAAGCACAGGCGATACTGTTGGTCTTATTGGTCGTAAGTGATAGCCGACGAGGTCTTCTCTTTGTGTCCAATTCACGATAAGTCAAGAAGCTTCCTAATACTCGACTAGGTGACCAAGTCCTTCCATCTGTCCAACGACGCATGCCAGCTTCTCTTTCATCCCAAGCAAATACTGAGCCTGATTTAATTTGTGCTCTTTCTTTTGATGATAATCTCCTTTTCACTTTTTGAAGTTTTGATTTCCTGCATGCTTCAAATATGATTAAAGCATCTTGAGGTGTTTTTATGTAACCAAAATAAGTTTCCATTATAAATAATAAATAAGATTGAAATAAATAAAAATAAAAAAAAATAGAAATTAATAAAAAAGAGAAAAAAAAGAAAATTGTAAGGTTATTTATATTTGTAAAAATGGTAACTTTTTTTTTTTAAACTTTTTTTTTTCTATGATCAGCAAATTATGTCATGAACGCGCGAAAAAAAAAAAAATAATGGTTTTATGCAAAAAAAAAAAAAAAAAAAAAAAAAAAAAGTGGGAGATGTGCATTCTTTGGGGGGGGAGAAGGTTGTACGAAAATAACCGCAATATGTAAAACCTGATCGGGAAATATCTCGATTTCTTTTATTTTCTATTTAACTTTATTGATGTCATCACACACGGTTAAGTTCTGGACTTTCTTGTGTACAAAATGATTAAATAAAATCATCATTGTTTAAAAGTATTGTAACCATCATTCGGAGTTATTTACCTTGAAACATGTCTACTTTTAAGATTAAGGTTTTTTTTTTTTTTTGTAGAGTGTATAGTATATGTGCGTGTGTGTATAGATATGTTTGTGTACTTGCTCCTTTTTTATTGTGTGTATAAAAAAGAAAAGGAAACAAGTGTTTTGCCCCCCCTTTTCGATACCCCCCCCCCCTTGATATGAAAATGGAAACATACAGATTTTATTAAAAAAGGAGTTTCATTTTTAGTTAAAAAAGAAAAATATAGAAAAAAATAGATGTTTTTTTTAAACTGAATTAGGTTATTGAAATCCGTTGTGTTGGTTCTTGGTCCGACCTAAAAGGAATGTTTAGACTTATTTTTTAATTGTGTTGATATAAGGAATTATGTTGAACAAGTATTTGATTTCTGCTTTTTCTTTCATCATCTCATGTCCTGCTCCTACAAAGAAATAATGTAAACTGATGCACATCTATTCAAAACATTAGTTTAGCACAAACTAAATCATCACACAAACCAAAATATGCCACCAAGCATGAAACTGGGGATTAGGGATAGTTTGATAAATAAAGCATAGATTCTTATCGAACAACCAAATCGAAATAGCAGTAATTAAATAATATACTCCCACATGAAATATCTTTCTGATTCGCATACTCTTCACATTTCTATACATCTTCCAAACAAACCAAAAACAACTCCACATTACAATACCAAACCTATCAATCGTATTATTATCATCTATCCCCCCCCCTTTTTTTTGTTTTGTGTTTAATTACGATAATTGAAATAAATAGAATTGAAGACTGCCTCTGGATTGACTTGTTAGATAAGTAGCCAATGCACAATAACAAATAATTATCAGTGACAAGTATTCATTATAACCATTCTCTTGTAATAATAACCATAAAAGATAACATGCAGTCCATATCATTGGTACCTTTCATCATTTAGTAACCTGTCTTTTTTTCTTTTTTTCTTACCTCGTCCCACATTTGATATTCAAATTGTAATGTGGCATGAAATAAGATACTTCCAATACCAACAATAATAATAAACAAGTAACCAAATGATAATTTACTACCTAATGTTTTCCAGTGTAGTATTGTGCCCATTAAACCTAACACGATCATAGCTAAACTCTATTTTATATTACATCTTTTTATTTTAAACTTTTTATTTATTCTTACTGAAACTGTATTCCAAAATTCTGCAATATACCAAGAATACACATAATTTTCTTCACACCTACACGATGATACCATCATCAGCATGAGATCATGACTAATTTAAGAAAATATAGAACATAATAGAATAATTTACCAATCTACTGAACTGGTGATTGATCCCCAATATCCCTGATCATATTTTGACATTTCACTTGTTTATTCTTCACACAAAAAAGAAAGTGAGAGAAAAAAAAAAAAAAGGGGGGGGGGGAATAGCAAAAAAAAATAAACTTTTGTGAAACCCATACAGAAAAAAAAAATAAGCTTCATGTTATGTTGCCATGATTACCTTATTAACTCCGGTATAATTCAAGCTTTTTGATCATCTACGTAAACTTTGCTTCATGAAACTAAAGAACAAACTAAATCAGACTGGCTTATATAACAAACTCAATTTATTCACTTTATCTTCAACACATGGATTGACGTGTGTTTGTTTTGAATCGACAAGCTCCTTTTGGTTATATTGTAAAGTAACATTGACTTGTGGAACATGTAAGAAATATCGTTTGCTTTTTTTTTTATTTTCTCATCAGTTCATATTCTTTTTATTTAACAGAAAAATATCTTTTAAAAACATTATCTTTACAATAAATACAGTATTTACAACCTTAATTTGAATAAAATATCAAGCATCTTAAAAGTACCAGATGTGGGTCATTTAGAAAATAAAAGCTTAAATTAAAATAACACACATGTATTATTACATGCTTTTGATGCTAAATGAACCGGAAACATGAAAAGGGGAAAGTTATATGTGCTGTCGAACATAATGCTGCATTGTTTTTCTTTTTTGATGTAATCAAGTTGAATACACTTTTCGGAGATTGTTTGTGAAATATATTTTTAGCAGTCTTCTAAAAATAAAATGACCGTTCAAACAGTTGGCCTTCATGGTTGCTTGAATCAGGAAAACGACATGATTCGACCATTATGAGGACATAGGTCGGTATGCTTTTCACGATCTTTTCACTTTTCTTTACCATTAGTAATCAACATACTAAGGATATTATCTACAGTGATGGATAAGGTCAGTGGAGTCTCAATCGATCGATGTGGAAGTCGACAGTGATGTGTGTTTTCTTTAAAAGGTCTCATCAATCGCAGTCGTTTGTTATTTTATTTAATCCAATCATTTATGAAAGGAAATTGGCTGGTACACAGTCTAAATCTGTCAGAGATACAAATCTAATTTGGTTGCTGAAAGAGGACAGAAAGACTAGCTTGTCTGACCTCTTTCGACTGATCAAAATGGAGAAATGAATCAAAAGTCTTTTTGACACTATTCACTGTGGAGCTGATGTATTGTTTATTCTAATCGAAAAAGTTTATCTCTTGTTCTCGGTCAATTCACACCATGACAATCTAATTGCTTGTTGAGCGCCTATTTTGAACTATCAATTTGAAATGAACTGTAGTTTTCTTGCTTTGTTTTTGTCTTGAATAAAGAAAATAGCACAAGATGTTTTTGATGAAATGCATGAAAAATGACTGCTATCAAAGAGCTATTTATCATTGTGATATAAAACAGTAACAGCATGACTAGTTTTTTTGTAATTCAACAGTGTTGATATCATCAACGCATTCAATAAGTGTATGCCGATCATCAGTTTTATGTTGTCAGTGTCATCGATAGCTGTTGAACAGATTTCGAGATATTTTGCGTTGTCGAGGAACAACGAAATGGATATTGTAATGCCTTTCTGGGGATCAAAGAACTCTAGTGACATTGTGTGGCTATGATCTTTAGTATTATTTACGATTACAGCTTTCTTGTTGATTTCATTTATATAACAGCATCAGTAAGAACTTGAGCACAGTATAGTCCTATTTGAAGCCTTCGAGTCCAGTCATTGTTTAAAGTCATGCAAATTGTTCTCTTATTTAACACGGCGAGATAAGAAGAGTTGTATTGTGCGTTAAAAAACGGTTTCAGTGTTCTCCCTAAGCTTGTCCATTCTATCCATTTAATACAATACTGTATTTTTCACATAAGACTAAAGCATTATTTATTATGTATAATGAAATGTAAAGTTCGTGTTGCTTTTTGCGATATATGTTTACTAAAGCTTATCAAAACCTCTGTCAAAAATGGCTCGCTCTACTTAACAAGGTAATTACACGTCGATCGATTGAGACTCCACTGACCTTATCCATCACTGTAGATAATATCCTTAGTATGTTGATTACTAATGGTAAAGAAAAGTGAAAAGATCGTGAAAAGCATACCGACCTATGTCCTCATAATGGTCGAATCATGTCGTTTTCCTTGGTGTCTCCTGATTCAAGCAATTCACTAATAGCTTTCGAAAAAGCATACACATTTCACTTGAGGATTATATCAACATATGCCTATATTTGTAGCAATACTAGGTTCTTTTGCTTATAACAAGAAATGATCCATTAAAATAATGATTTCATAATACTGTTTAAGAGATGAATAGGAAGATCGTGAAAGGAAAAGATCCAGTTAAGAAAAATAAGGTTAATAAAGGGCCTTAGGAATAAATGCGTATATTATTCTTGCTCGTAAAAAAAAAAAAAAAAAAAAATGTTATAAACCGAGAACTTGGGCTCTTCTTTTACATACAAGACAGAAGTCTGTGAATTACTCTCCCCGTATCCTCCCTATTGTCGCAACACTAGCCCTCTTTGAACTCAAGACAGATAATCAGAGAGCTACTGTTGTGCTTGTAACAAGCCTAAAGACTTATATTGGTAAACTCCTTCTTGTATCTCTTGTGATATTCTTTTTTTTTTATAGTGTCATGAATATACTTATAAAGTTACTTTATTTTTCAGAAACATCACGCAATCAAAGGTTAGGGAACCAGCAGGAAGTACTACAGTTTATGTATTAGACAATAATTTTTTTTTGTCAATAATTGTGCAAAGTAGGCACAGCTAACTAATGGTTAAGTGAATTCGCCGTAGCAAGAACAATTGTTTTGCTAGCTTGTTTGAGCTCAGCGAAAGACACTATATTTAAACGCGTCAGTTTATTCTTTTACATAGTTACGTTTCAATATATATGTTATTTTTATATGTGTTGTTTTCAAAGAGCACGTTCGTGTTTCAGAGCGAATCATTTAGGATTTCCATTTCTCATCCTTTCTTATCATTCTTTACATTGAGAACAAGGTCTCGCTTTATTCTTCACACTGCTATCAACAATCGCCCAAGACTATAAAAGCTTCATGTTATGTAGATATAAAAAAGAAAAGAAAAAAAAAGAAAAAAAAAAGAAATACAATTAGGCAGATGTACTAATGAGCTTAAAAGATGAAAGCAAAGCAAGTAGGAAGAATGAGAATGTGAGAAAGCTGTGATGATATCTCCCTACTCTTTCTCTCTCACACACACACAAAAACGCTTGCACATGTAAAGTTTTATTTCTAGATTACATAGACTATGAGCTCCTTTCCTTTTCTTTTCCTTCTTCTTTTCTTCCTTCTTCTTTTCTTCCTTCTTCTTTTCTTCCTTCTTCTTTTCTTCCTTCTTCTTTTCTTCCTTCTTCTTTTCTTCCTTCTTCTTTCTTATCCAACTCATTATTTCTGTCTACTTTAGGTGATGACGGTGTAGATGAACAAGGAGAGTTAGGAACAGAAACTGTCGAGTTTTTCTTGATGGCATTATACCATTCTTGCTGACTTTTGCCATTGAGGATACCTACAATAATCACAGACATATTATCATAACCAAGTCCATTGGTTGTTTGTTCATCCGCAACACAATGATCCATCATATCCTCACAGATCTCCTCAAGTCTTTTACCCAACTTGATCCCTTTGTGAACAAAGTCGACCACCTCTTGATTTGTCATACAATCCCATATGCCTATATATATTTATAACCGATGTTATTACTTTGCCTTTTCTCTCCTTCTTTTCTCTCTTCTTTTTTTTTTCTTCTTTTTTTTTTTCTTTCTTTCAATTACCATCGCATGCTAATACAATAAACTCGTCGTCTTTTGTGATTTCATGTTCAATCAAATCAGGATTACCTATACAGATCATATACAAATAGATAAACACACACACAGAGAGAGAAAGAGAGAGAGAGAAAAGAAAGAAAAGTATAATTTAGTGACTTTTTATATTCCCTGTATCTTTTATTCCTTCTTTCTTACATGTTACAACTTGCTCCTCTGCTGAAAGATTTTCGGATTGCTTGAATTCAAAGTCACCAATCGCTCGAGACAATGCCAGATTTCCTTTGATTTGAATAAGAATAAAATAATTATACATAGACCCTTTCCCTCCTCTTTCTCTCTCTCTTTCTCTCTCTCTTTCTCTCTCTCTTTCTCTCTCTCTTTCTCTCTCTCTTTCTCTCTCTCTTTCTCTCTCTCTTTCTCTCTCTCTTTCTCTCTCTCTTCCCCTCTCTTTCTCTCTAATTACCATTCACTCTTCCAAATTCAACAAATCCTCCTGCCTTGATGATTCGCTCCATTTCAGTCTCGTTAGTTGGTTTGTGATCAAATGAAAGTGGTTTTGCTCTTCCTGCAATACTTATGATTGCTCTCGAATCACCAGCATTAGCCTATCTCACTACTTAGTAAATGATGCTATTGTATTCTTTCCTTTGTTACTAACCACAATGATATGATTATCATCTGTTATCAGTGTAGCCACAGCCGTACAACCAGAAGGATCCAATGCATAATTGTTATCTAATGTATCCTCTTGCCTGTTACTTTCTCTTTTTCTCTTTTTCTCGCCTCTCTTTCTTACCTTCTAATAGTGCTTTATCAACAGACATAAAAGCGTCTCTAAATGCTTCTTTATATTCCTTTTTGGCAAAATGCTTGCTTTCAAGCAACTTTTTGTACAAAGCTTGGCCTGTATATTGTGCTATTGATGAACCTTTTTTTTTCCACAATAGAAATAAAGAAAAAAAAAGTGAATAAATAGATGAATAGAAAAAAAGAAACTGTCAATTATCATTCTTTTTCTCCCTTTTTTTTTTTTTTCTTTTCTTTTTTATTATCTGTCCAATCTACCTCCATGACCATCATAAACACCAAAGAAGCTAAAGTCAGTATCTCCTAATCTCAAAAGAGTAGTATGAGCGTCTTCCATAGCTAAAGAGAAGCAACAAAGGAAGGTTAGTGCGAAAAACAAATAGCAGTGCGTACGTTTTTTTTTTTTTTCTTTTTTTTTCTTTTTTTAAATATGTTTTCGTTTAGTTACTCAATCTCCAGCCTTGCATGTGAGAGCAACCATAAAAGTATTTATTGTTGGCATCATGGCTAGTAGTTTTGTTCGTGTTTGGCTCAGATAATGTTTGTCCCATCTACAATAAAAAAAAAAGAAAAGAGTTAGGATTATAATGATAAGGTGCACAGGTAACACTGACTTGATTTGCCTTTTGTTTTCGCTTTTGTTTTTGTTTTTGTTTTTGCTTTTTCTTTTCTTTTTTTTCTTTTTTTTTTGAAAAAGAAAAGAAGTAAAAAGAGAAAGAAAATGTATGAAAAAAGGGTACAAAGAATAGGACCTCTTTACTACTCCCTCACGTGATGTCAGTGTCGAGTCAGTCACTTCTTTATTAGGCAACTGGTTCTTTTTCAACAAAAGAGATAGAAACCATGGATGAATGAATTACACAGATGAACATGGTGACAAGCTCGACTCTACTGTTTCATGCCTAATGCTTAATCAGGTTACAAACAAATCCTTCCCTCTTTTTTTTTTTTTTTTTTTTTTTTTTGTTTCTTGACGTGTTGCAAGTGTCATGCTCCATTATGCCATGCTTGAAACACCGCTTTATTATAATGTCTGATGTTGTACAGAGGCTGTGTATACGTAAAGGACACGCTTTTAACCTCTCATCTTCGCTTGATTATTCTATACAGCTGAAATATCCAAGCTTAAGCATAAAAGTAAGATGCTGATTTGAAATGATGTATTGATTAAGAGAGTTCGAATCAAAGCAGTATGTTTTGATATTGCGCTCGTATCAAACGATTAAACCCTTTAAAAAGAACATTTTGGATTTGATTGCTTCAAGTTGCAACATATATAGCTTCAAAACGATTTATTCGCTCTTTGCATCATTTGGCTTCAAAGCAAATAGGAAACGTTTTTAAAACAAGATTGATATAATCAAGAAATACAATTATTTTTTATTCAAGAAAGCAAAGGTGTTCTTTCACCTATTCTGTTTGCCCAACGACTAAATCTTCTGTTGAAACGATCCAACCAATTTGGAATAAGTGTTCTTGCTACTGCACTTATAAGAACGCCGACTACGATAAGTGAAACAGTGTGTGGGGCATCATCAAGGAATACAGCAGCACCCAAAAGAATCCTAGAAAAAACATTATTATTATTATTATTGTTAGCATTTATCACTGTTATACCATGCTGTTGTTAATGAATAAACCCAATCCTTTCTATGTGAATAATCAACCAAATGAAGAGCTATAAAACCAATAAAGAGTATAATAAACACGTGTGCCTTTTTTTATACGCGTTAATAAAATGTGATGGGATGTACTGTCTCTTACAATTTGACTATGCTTAGTGTGGTCGCTAAATTGGAATACTTGCCAGAGAACAATAAAAAGAGAATACGCGGTGTAAATGGAAAAGGGTGCATTAATAAAAGCATGATCAGTGCCATTACGAGGAGGATAATCACGAAAACGATGATAGATGAAGACGAGTGTCGCTACTTGCCAAAGAAGACCAATGAAAGCAAACAAGTTAACTTGGTAATACTAGTATACTTTGTAAGCTATAAAATACATGACAAATCACTATTTTACCCATAAGAATGATACACCACCGTTTAAAATGGCTATTAATAAATACCAATAGCCAATAGTCTCATAAACATCTTTTTTATAAGAGAGAGTGAGGTTCTTGTATTCAACTTATACATTGTTATCGTTACCTTTAGGTGAGCTTGGCAAATATTGATAGATAGTAAAGCCAATAAGTAAAAAGTGTAAGATACTTGCCAAGATAATTGCAAAATCTCGCGGACCGAAATCATAAGAATGGCTCAGGAACCTAATTCACACATTTCAGTCAAACTGTTTCAGATTTGAGTCTTGTATTTTAC
This sequence comes from Rhizopus arrhizus, assembly GCA_024220505.1. Classification (NCBI taxonomy): domain Eukaryota; kingdom Fungi; phylum Mucoromycota; class Mucoromycetes; order Mucorales; family Rhizopodaceae; genus Rhizopus; species Rhizopus arrhizus. Next base: position 278,358 of record JAKZZE010000011.1, read on the forward strand.
CACCCAGAAAAGCTAAAACCTTGAGAGCTAACCAAGAACAAAGTGGCAAAAGTATTTGCCAATTTGATTTTAAAGTCCAAATTTCCCATATTTCAATAAAAAGAAAGAAAAGAGAAAAAAATGTGTTTTTTTTTTTTTTTTTTTTTTTTTTTTTTTTTTTTTTTTTTTTTTTTTGTACACAAACAACATTTTGTCACTTGACAGTTTCATAACTTTCTTTTACGGAGTTTTTATTTATTTTACAAGATTTACTGTTCTTCTAATTTTTTAGATTTTAAGGCTTTATAAATTGTGTGTAATCTATTGGCTTCATCTTCACGATTATGCTTATTGTGTATTCTAATTAAAGTGGCATACATTGATGTTGAAGGTCGAATGCCATATTCTTTTCTCATATAGTCAATGATTGCCTCTGCTACCTTTGGTCGATTTCTTTTTAAGGCTTCATGTCGAAAGAGATGATTGAATACAGCAACATTAGGTTTAATACCACTTGCTTCCATGTCTACAAATGTATTTCTAGCTGCTTCAATATCTCCACTATGACAATACCATCTAATCAGTGCGTTATATATCTTCAAATCTGGTTTAATATCATATTGAGGTAGCATTGTTTTGTGAATATAATTTAATCCAGGTGTATTTTTTTTTCGACCGTGTGCATCAATAAGTGCTTCAAAAGTATCTGTCGTGGGACTCAAGACGGCATTGGGTGGTGGTATACAGCGAGAGAGTGGTGCAGCAGAAGGCGTGTAGGTGGATAAATTGGCATCTTTTATAAAATATTTGGAAATGATGGATGTTGACTTGTTTTCTGTATTTTTAGGTGCAAAGTAATCTCTAAATAATTTATCTGCTTCTGTTACATTTCCCATTCGTCCATTGGCTTCTATTAAAGTATTATAGGTAGTCACATCAGGTTGAATACCGTCATTATTCATCTTGTTGAATATTTTGAATACTTCATCATATTTTTTACATTGAACGGCTGCTTGCATGTATAAGTTGTAGCTCTCTTCATTTTTCTTGACTTTGATTTCATTCCAGCAGTCACTTGCTGCTTTCCAGTCGCGTGATTGACCATAGAGTCTCAAGAGGACATTGTAATCACGAATATCAAGCTTATATTGAGCCTTCTTGGTCGCCACTAATATGTCAGAGACACATTTTTTATAAAAATTGAGCTTGTCAGAGGAATAGTATCCATTTTCGTTTAAGCGAAACGATTGAAGTGTCATTGAGTGATATTGAATTGGCACCTCTTTTATTTTTCCAGAATCCTTCAAATCTGTATATGCTTTCCATACAGCAGGTGCACTACGTCGACGAATGGCTGAAATCAATTTGTCTAATAAACCTCCTTCTTGCTGAAGTGGTTTTAGTTGTAAAGGGTCTATTATACCGGAATGAGCATGTCGAATGTTGATTAATTTTGCAGTTGTTAAAGACTTTGACAAGTGCCCCCTGATGGTCAAACAAGACTGGATCATTGAGGAGGATGAGGGAAAAAAATTTTAACAGCAAAAAAAAATGGAAGGAAGGGGGTGCTGTCCATTATTAAAACACCGCTAAGTGACCATTTCCAACAAAAAGTGTCGGGTTTTCAACATATACCACATCGCTATTTAGTCAGAGTCAGTTCTCTACAAGTACCATGCTGTTGCCCCCCAAAAAAAGAAAACGGGTTCAAAAGAATTAATTTATAATGAAATACTGAGTAAAAGATCACATAGATTACTGTGCTTGGATAAAAAAAAAGTAATTTCTTTTATGCAAAGGCCCTTTCAGTGTTATGTGCAACATGATCATTTTACTTTTACTTACCTACTTGTATGACGCAATTCTAAAATCAAAAATGGAAGTTATTCTTTTCCTTGCTTTTTCTTTTTTTATATAATTATTTTTATGGAAGACTTTCCTGCTGGCTATTTTTATATTAAATCTCGAAACTCAGGAAAAGTGGTTGATGGTAAAAACAGTGATAATACAAAATGAATATTTTATAACAGTTTTTACAAGTTGATGGTGCTTCTACTAAAGTAAGATATCACAAAAACGATAAATGATGATTATAATAACAATTGTAAAAGAATGATGGGAAAATAATTTTATGGACAGCCAAGTATAACGAAGACAGAGACAATCAACTATGGTATTATCAAGTAAGTAAAATGAGATGTAGAAAAGATTTATAATAACAGCAAGAAGGATGGGTTTATAGTCAATAAGACATCAGCCAAAGTATTGGATGTGAGAGGAGGACCTTTGGTAGATAATGCACTGATATGTCAATATGACCGCAAGATGATAGTAGATGCACATAATCAAAGATGGGGATACAGCAAGGGGTATATTTATGTACTTTCTGATCCACACATGGTATTGGATGTACGCGGTAATCATTTAATAGATGGAACAAGGATTATATTACATCATAAAAAGTTTGGATATGAAAACATAAATCAATTATGGGATTTGATACCAGCTGGCAATGTGAGAAAAGAAAGGGAAGTTTTATTTGAAACTGACGAGTTCTTGTAATATTTGGTGTACAGTCGGTCGGTCTTGTGGATCAACAATAAGCATTTTTGATATTAAATCTTGTAATAAATTTGAATATAAGCTCTTGTTTGGTATAGAATATTGTCTATTTAATATAGCAAGACTTAATGTTCCTCCCCCTTGTTGATTTATTGTCATTTCAAATGGTGATTGACCATAAGCCATACAGAACAGTGTACACCCTAATGACCAAATATCTATCTTTTCGTCTATTTCACTATTTACTTTAACATCAAATAATTCTGGTGCTCTGTAAGGCATCGAACAATGTTCTGCAGCTTCATCTTGTACTCTATTAGCCATTTTTCTATCCTCTATTACCATCTTAGCTATCTTGGCTGATCCAAAGTCCATTAATATTGGTGTCATTCCATCATCGGACAATAAAATATTTCTGAAACAAGTATTAGATTTACACACATCACTTGTTCATTATTATTTACGCTGGTTTAATATCTCGATGAACCCAAGGAGTAATGATACCTTGTTTATTTTTATATTCTACTAATGCTTTAATACCAAAGCATATTTGCTTAAAGAGAGATAAAATGTATTCTTCTTTTAAATGCTCTCCTTTTTTGTTATATTCATTTATCAGATCCTCTAAATTTCCTCTCTTTTGCTGTATTAGTAACATGGAAATCATTCTGCTTTTTCCTTTTACTTTATAAAATGGCATAATTATATACAGCATCTTTAATTTGTCTTCTTTTATCATACACATATCCTTCAACAGAGAGTAATTAGTTCATGTATATTTAAATAGTAAAATAATTTTTACCTCAATCTTTATAATATTTTTATGGTTGAATTTACTTAATATAATTCCTTCTCTTTTAGAATTATCTGCAATTCCTTTACTTGTACACCGAACTAATTTTATTGCATATTTTTGCCCATGCTGGTCTTCTGCCAAATAAATAAAAGCAAATCCACTATGAAGATAGATTTAATAAAATAACAACAGTTGTTTATCTTTTACCCTTCTCCTAATAGCTTTATAAATTTAAAATGTTTACCATTAACTTGAATTATTGAATAAAGTAAAGAATCGGATTTGTCTACAAGATTAGAAAAAAATGACATGAAAATAAAAATAAAGATAAAAAAAAGTGCACTTTATTATCACTATTTCATTTAAATTTAATTGGTTCCTGATTGGATATACATTACTATGATAACCTTTATTATAAATTTTGTATTTTACTTGAACTGTCTTTGAGTACGTACAATTCTTCGTTTTCCTTTTATAACCTAATCATCCTCGCATTATATGATCCTTTACTGTCCTTAATAAAAGTCTTGGTTGTATTCAGTCCGGCCCGCATGATACTGACTTTAAAGAAAGGTGATAGTAGTTGTGCCCGAGTCAAGAACTAAAAAAAAAACTTCTTTTTCGTTTTTTTAAAAAAAAAATGGATAATAAAAAGGCCCCAACTGAAAAAGAGCTTGAAAACATTGTTAAAAAAGTGGATAAGCTCGTAAAGAAGACAGAAAAATTAAAAACTAATGCTTCTGCCTCTGCTTCTTCTTCGAATAACAATGGAGACCAAGTTTTGATGAAGCAACAACTTCGACAACTGATGGAAAATATGGCCTTAATGGAACAAAGTGGTTTAATAAAGTCTTCTGCTAAAAAAGATCTTGGTAGTCACAAGTTTTGGAGTACACAACCTGTACCTAACTATGGTATGTTTTTCTCCTCTAAAATATAAGCTAAAACTAATTTATATATAATTGTTAGATGAGGACATTACTGAATCTGGTCCTATTGAACCTGATATTCCATATGATCAAATTAGAAAAGAACCTCTTCCTTTACCAAAAGAATTTGAATGGTGTGAAATTGATATGAGCCAAGAAAAACAGGTAAACATTAAAAATACGCGTTATTAGACAAGGACAAGGAAACTAAACAAAAGTGAAGGTCAAAGAATTGTATGAATTATTGACATTCAATTACGTTGAAGATGATGAGGCTCAATTCAGATTTGATTACTCGGCAGAATTCTTAAAATGGTAAAGTATGCTGTGATGTGAGAAAGAGAATGATTATTCATACTTTTGTACACAGGGCACTTCAACCTCCAAACTGGAGACAGTCATGGCTCGTAGGTGTACGTGTTGCAGCCAATAAAAAGCTAGTTGCTTTTATCAGTGGTATTCCTGTCGCGCTTCGAACTTATGAAAAGTACGTAAAAAGAAGATGAATGAAAACTATGTAGATTAACTTTTTGTTTGAATAGAATACACCATTTAACTGAAATCAACTTTTTATGTGTTCATAAAAAGCTTCGATCAAAACGTTTAACACCTGTTCTTATTAAAGAAGTTACTCGCAGAAGTCATTTGGAAAACATTTTCCAAGCTGTTTACACTGCTGGTGCTGTACTTCCTAAACCTGTCTCTACTTGTCGGTAAAGTCAAAAAAAATATGCTTTTAAAAGAAATACTCAAACTTTATTCTAGTTATTACCATAGATCACTTAACCCTAAAAAACTTGTAGAATGTAACTTTTCTCGTATCCCAGCAAGATCTACACTTTCTCGTATGATCAAACAATATAAAGTACCTGACGAAACAAATACTCCCGGTTTAAGAGAAATGAGATTGGAGGATGTACCTGAGGTACGAGAATTATTGAACACATATTTGAGTCGATTCGATCTTGCTCCTGTTTTTGAAACGGATGAAGATGTTAAGCACTGGATCTTACCTCACGAAAAGGTTGTTTGGAGTTATGTGGTTGAAGATGCTCAAACAAAGAAAATTACCGACATTTTTTCATTTTATTCTCTTCCAAGTTCTGTTATTGGTAATCCAAAACACAGTACTTTGAATGCTGCATACATGTTTTATTATGCTGTTGATACAACTCATTGTGAAGATAAGGAAAAGGAAAACAAGTATATTAGAAAGAGATTAAATGAACTTGTGAATGATGCTTTGATCTTGGCTAAAAAGGTAAATTATAAAAACATGTCTTTGGAGAAAAGATTCAAACTGTTTATAGGCTGGCTTTGATGTCATGAACTCACTGAACTTGATGGACAATGCCTATTATGTTGATGAACAAAAATTTGGAAAAGGGGATGGATTCTTAAACTATTACTTGTACAATTGGAAGTGTCCTGATGTTACTCAAAGCAAGGTTGGACTAGTTATGCTTTAAATTAAAACAATACAAAAAAGAAGACATGAAAATACAGACATTTCTTTTTTTTTTATTTACAATTTTTTGTTATTTTTCATAATTTGTATCATAATTGATGTCCATGTTTTTGTACCTTGTGTCGTACCATTGCATCTTTTCTGCTAAAGGTCGATGTACATTCTGAGCAGCTAAAGGCGCGTTCACCGTTGTGAACAGTAGCGACGTGTCTTGTTAAATCATGTTTACGATCAAATGTCTTTATACATAAGTTGCAGGCAAAGTCTTTTTTACGATTCTTATCATGCGTTTTGATGTGCGTACCAAGATTGAAACGTCTGTTGAAGGTGGCATTACAAACAGAGCATACATGTTTGCGATTTTTGTCAATCTTGATTCGCTTATTTGTCTTTTTCATATCTTTTTCATCGGATGATTTACGTTTGTTGGAAGGAGTGGCTATTGAAGGAGTGGCTATTGAAGGAATGACTGTTGAGGGAATGTGTGTTGAAGGAGCGAGTGTGTCTTGTGTGATGTTGAATAGAGAATCATCAATGTCAAATAAATCATCATCGAAGTTGAAGAAATCTTGCTGCAGGCTATTTTGGTTCATATTGTTATTGTTATTGAGCATATTATAAGAGACTTCAGAAGAAGGAAGTGGAGGAAAGAGAAAATCAGAGGAATCTTCAGTGTTATTGTTATTGTTGTTGTTTAGTAACATTTGTGATGGTTCACAGTTTGTTGTTTCAAAAATATTGTTTTTAGTGATTGGTGTAGGTTCTGCAGTTGTAGTGATAGCAGAAGATGTAACAGGTTCATGCAAGGGCATATCATTTTTAAGATATTTTGCCACTTGAATATCCTGAGGATCCACAGCAGTAAATTGATTACCAAATAAGTTATTTGAGGATTCAATATAAGGTGAATAATAAGGTGAATTATGAAACTGATTTAAGCTTGGAGTAAAAGCAGTTGCTGGAGTAAAAGGTGTATTTAAACAAGAGTCTAAATATGGAGTATTCATCATAGGAGATTCTTCAATGCCATTGATAACAGGAGTCATGTCATCCATAAAAGCAGATAATTGATTTTGATCAATATTTGATGTGTTAGATTGTTCACCTAAAGTTAGAGTAGAGGCTGGAACATTATGATTGATTAAAACGATCAGTTCACATGTTTCTTCAAGTAAAAGTCCTTCTTTATACTCACTATCAATGTTTTCCCAGACTTGACTGAAATCGAATTCACAATTTTTAGAATATTTGTTTTTAAATAAAAAGTGTTGAAGGTTTTCCATATCAATTGGTTGAGAAGACATTGTTGATTGATGTAAAATAATGAAAATGTAGAGTTAAGTCTCTCCGTAATGAATAAATATATAAATAGAAGAGGGTATAAAATCTGATTTTTTTTTTTTTTTGTATGAAAATAAAACACACAAAAAAAAAGAGATAAAAAAAAAAAAAAAAAAAAAAAGAAAGTAAATAATAAAAAGGAAAGGGAGAGAAGTAAATCATCTCTTGGGTTTTATACAAAAGAGAGAAAGTTCCGCAGCAGTTTTTCAAAAAAAGTTTTTTGTGAAACATGTTGTAAATGAGTCAATTGTTGGGTTTGGCTTCCTTCTCCCTAAAAGCGAAAATAAGTTCAAATAAAGTACCTGTAGAAGAGGGTGGGTCAGTGATTTGACCACAGTTTCTATGGTAACTGCACACAAAGTTCAATCTCAACTGTTCCTTTATATACATTCGTCAGTTCGTTTGACACAATTTTCCGCAGTTCGATTGCCTTATTTATCGGCGATTTCCAAAAATAGCACAATCATGAATGAACTTCAATTTTTTAATTTTTTTTCATACACAGTCCTACAGATCGTCCTATTTCCTTAATCAATTTGAATAAAACGAATGAGTAAAAGGTAAAGTTATGTTTAATGTGGCACCTCAACTGCTCCTTTTTTTTACATGCTAAGTCTGTGATCCAAATCCGCGCACAGCCACATCATGCGTTATAATAAAGGGGGAATGGCAAGATGTGTTACAAATGTACAGAAAATAAGAACTCATAAAGACACGTTTTAAATAAAAAAGAAACAATAATAATAATAAAACATGAATAGAATAAAGAATTGAAAAACTCTTTAACAAAAGCTAGATGAATAAATCTCTTCTTTATTTTTATTTTTTTTTACTCCTAACAAAAGACTACTCACATGTTTCTTTTTCTTCTTCTTTTAATTACAAAAGTTCTCAGCAATAAAAGTGGCTGGTACCACAATAAATGAGGTCACTGGGGAACACATAAATAGAAAAGACATTCAGGTAAAGACAATGACAAGAAAAGTCTTTACTTTTTTAGACACCGTGCCACAAAAGAATGTATTAATTCTTCATTTTACAATTGTTGACATGCACACACATTTATGAGTCATTATGTGCCACTTGGAAATTTCATATCAAATCATTCTATTTACAGAAAATTATCAAGCATGAATTGTTACGCTGATTTAAGCAAATGAAAGGATGACCCAATTGCCCTTAAAAAAATACAATGTCTACCAAAATAGTCCTTTCCGAATAAGACTGCGTCGTCTTTATGCATCAATGCATAAAACTTTATTAGGTGATGTAGATTGATGTTTCTATGGTAATCACAGATTATTAAAAACACAATCTACAAAACAAACTGTACAAAGTCAGATTGAAAGCTCATGTCTTGTTGATATAAACTTGGCTGATGGACTCAAGAATTGACTCAAAATCAACGATTTTATGTTCAATTTAGCTTTCTCATTCTGGAATCTCTTCAAAATTTTTATGGTTCATGTTAAACAAGTGCTCTTGGCACTGTCAGTACACATGTAGGCAAGAGTAAATTGTGTCATGATTCTTTCATTTAGGCATTTATAAAATGAATAATTTTGATAGACTAGTCTTTTAAATTTATTAAAACAGAAATGAAAGAGGTTTCCGTAACTTTTTATAAAAATGAAAAAAAAATATTTTGTATTCGTTAATAATACAGTCAAATTTACTTTATGTATCAAATGAATGCTTCTAATGTAAAATATTATAATTACAAGGCAAAAAGAAGATCGGGTTTTTATATAAATATATAAACGAGCTTTGTCTACTTTATTTAAAAAAAAATGAAGACATATGTTATAAAATGGTAATAAATGAACAATTGCAAGTATACAAAAAACAGTGAAGGTGAAATATTATGTATAAAAAGATTCATATACTTTAACTTTAGATTGCCTCAGGAATACTTTGAGGTTCGTACTTGATCATGTTGGGAACAGGGCGGTAAATATACTATGACAGATGAATATGAATACAACATAAACACATATATGTACATCAACACTTACATCTCGGTAAAGTTCATCAATCTTCATACGAACTAAACATTTACCAGGCACTTTACTTGACTCCATAAACATTGGCCACATAACATGGTCTTTTGGAACGTATTGAGTTAAATATTTACGAACAATCTCCCATCCTTCGCCACTATAATGAAGATCTAACACACGAATAAGTCTTTGAAGTTGACAGTGGAATAAAGTGTGATACAAGAGTTTAAAGACCTATAGTAAACGATAAGTTAAAAATATCAATCAAATGCCAATCATACCTCTTCCAAACTGTGAGCTTCAACACAACTATCAGGCAAGATATCTAATTCAACACCAGCTGACTTCTTGAGTGTTTCATTGTGAGCCTTGACACCACCAAAGTCACGGATAACAAATCCCTTTAATAAACCAGTCTTTCTATCAAAACGTGCTAATGTGTTTTGACCGTGAGCTTCAAATGCAACACCGTTTATAAGACAAGGGGGTAAAAATGAACGAAGAGCAAAGTCAACGTATCTACAAGTACAAGTTTATACACAGCTTGTCTTTTATCCGTGACTGCTTACCTGTCCAAAAACTCCACTCTCTTTTCTTTTGTATCCAAGTTCCAAACATGAGCCACTAAAGTTTCATCGGTATCAGGTCTTTGAATCTTTTCAACCAGGACACCACAAGGAATAAATAAATCGTCCTTATACTTGGGATCGTATTCTAAAGCTTCACGAATAACACTACTGCAGTGCTTTGCAACATCAGAATCTTCATGGCGATAAGTGATTGTTCCCAATTCACGTTCAATAGCAAGGACTTCGTGATCATAAGTCAATTTGGGTACAACGTTGAACGAAAAGCCGGGTCCGAAATAGGTGGTAAATGGTGTGACGGTACGAAGGGCAGAAGAAATTTTGATACCCAAACAGAGCTTAACACTTAATCCGGGTAAAATATCCGGTCGTGCTACAGATCGCAAAGAAGCCAGAGCTTCTACATTCAACTGGTGTTCTTTAGAGAAAATCACAGCATCTTTGAATTTTTCTTGAATGTTGGGAAGTTGAAGTTCGTGAATAGCAATGAACACATAGTTTTGGTATTGAGCACGAATGTTTTTGTGGTTTCCACCTGCATCCATCAATGCGTTCACAAGAGGAGCGGATAATTCTTCGTATTCTCCACGCAAAATGGCACTTTCTCTAGGAATACCAACCAAACGCACCGCAGGATGATCTAAATCGTACGATCCTGGATTCAAAGGTGGCATCGGGGGAAAGCTTTTACGGGCTTTATGCATCTGTCAATGAAAAAAAAAAAAAAAATGACGTATGATTAATCCCAGATTTGATGTACAGAAAAAAAGAAAAAAACTTACAGGGTGAGTGGCATGTCCTTCAACAACCGATTGTTCCCATTTTATGGTAGATGAATTTAAAGTAGGTAAAGGCTTAGGGTTGTCATAAGTATACTCTATTTCAAAGGTTATTATCCATCTATGCTAAACTTACAAACATTCATATTCTTACTTTGGAAAATGATAGAAGAGCCAAGCTCTTGTCCAATTTGTTCACGTAACTTGGAGTTAATCTCCAAATCTTGAGCAAAATTATTCCATAATTGAACAGCACTGTATCCATCAACGAGGTCAAAGGCCTTACTTCCATCGAGGATAGCTGACAAAGTATCAAAGGTCTTTTGCTTTAAGCTGTCTCCAGATTTAAGACTGCCAGATGCTTCAACAGAATAAATGTGTGGTAACATATCAAGAAAGTCAACAAGATCTATTTGTGGACAGCGAATACCATTGAGCAAGGCAACATTCTCGTTATTTAAAATAGGAAGACCACGAAGAGGGACTACAGTCAAGATATCACTTGCAATAATATTTGTAGGTAATTCAGATTCCTGCTTGACGGTATTAGGACGAAGCAACAAACACAAACCAATAAATTGGTTATTGCGATCAACAGACTTGACAGGTACAAAAAACACGGGAACAAGAGTCTCAGATACCAAACATGTAACTAAACGGGATGTAGTAGCAAAGCTTGCGTAATGTTCATTTTGGTATTCACTAGAGGCAACAGGCATATTGTGTGATTTTTTTTAAAGAAAAAAAAAAAAAAAAAAGCAATAAAAAAAAAGTTCACCTTGCTTTTATGTATTTATGTAATGTCAAAAACTGAGATTTAAAATAGCAAATTATTCAGCAGGATGATCTTATCAGATTCTCTTCGCAAGCTCTGTAGGCTTGTAATACGTTACTAGTATATTCCGAAAACAAAGTTAAAATGAATAATAACAACTTTACATATTTTGATACAAGTTTGAAGCAAAGAGTCACATCTTGAATAACACGCACAGAAAAATTGTTGTTTTTCTTTTAAAGGCAATATTGATTTACGACAAATATCAACAATCAGCTTTGTTACGCAAACCAAGTGAAACATTGCTAGGAACCTCAAGAAAAGAACAGGGAAAGCCGTGTTTCCGATCCTGGTTTTCTATAAGTCAAGCTATTGATATGCAGCATGGTCATAGTGCTTGAAAGGTTGGTTGTAGCTTTATCATGAGTATCAGCAGATTTATTTTTGCAAGGATACTTTGTGAAAAAAAAAAGGTCGTACTATCGTACCAGTGTGTATTACAACATGAACTTAATTTCTATTAGATGATGCGGCTATTTATCAGATCTAAAAAGTCATTTAGTGCTATATTGATTAAAATTGCGACACGCATTGGTCTGGTTTGTGTGCTTAGAATCTTTGGAAAACCTTTTGTTGATCCATCCAGAATGTTTCATTGCTTCGTGTAATCTCAACAAGATAACGACAAAACTTTTTTTTTGATAATCTACAGTCATTTATCGAATTTTTCATAGATTTATGATTATACTAACAAAATAGTTCTTTGTTCTTGGTCAATTATTCTATTATAAATAAAGGCGTTTGGTCAATAACGAAACTGATCATTTCAAACTTTATCTTTTTTTTTCCAAAAAGATCTGATAATCTCCGCATATAAGCATAAAATATGACGGCATAAGTGTCAGGGTAAAAGATAGGATAGATGTTATTTTTCAATAGAGTACCTTTAGGAGAAGCTGTCTTTACTTGTACATTTTTTGGGTAACACTTTTACAACATTCAATATGCTTGACTCGTTGCCAACACCATGTAAACACAAGGGTTCATATTTTTGTGTTCACTTGACGGACCTTTGGGGTTCGCTGTATATTCAACATTGTTTCACAGTCCTATTTTTCCCGTACCTTATTATATACAAAGCATCACTCTTAATTAAATACTTGCCTTAATGTTTGTGTTTAAAAGAGCTGAAGGAATTTTATCTTGATACTCTGGAACTCACCTAAAGTTGAATGGTCTATTCAAGCAAGTCGATTGGACAATACTGGATCCTCCAAAGTAGCACAAGCATATGGCAGATTGTATTGTGTCGGCGTTGCATTTACAATGTAGTAAAAAGGATACAAACATTTCATGGACATTATGTTATCATTAGATTTTTTTTTTTGCACACCACATAGTCCAACAAGACACGATGTTAGCTGTTTTTTTTAAGAAAAAAAAAAATAATATGCAAAAAATAGTTATTCTTGGCAACCAGCTTCAAATAGACTATAATTGCGCTATCGGCAGTACAATGATGAGTAATTTTTGCCATCTTTTCTTTTGGCCCTTGTATGTATGAATTTTTTTTTGTTGATGTTGATAGATGTTTAATTGCAGGTTCTTATCCTTCAAGCATAATAACAACTAATTTATGAATTATTACATAGCATGCATCAAGCAATAACAATACTTTATTTGTTTCTTTAAGGACAACATGCTTTAAAAAAAATCCAAATTTAAAGAAAAACCCAAAGTTTATCCGCTGTTGGTAGGACAACTGCTGACCTTGCAGGGGCTAGTTAAAAAGGAGGGTAAGGATAAGCAAAGGTATCGGAGTGAATGATTAGTGTTCAAAAGTAGAAAATATAGGTTGTATAGTAAAATTCTATTGCTTCATATGAGTTTAATATTAAAATCTGGGTGGATCCGATCTTATTGTTTATTTAAATATCTAAAAGGTTATGCTTTTGTGTTTGAAATACTAAATAAAGCAAAAGCTAATAAAGTAAGCGGTGCTCGATTGATGAAACCCGATATCAGATCTTGAATGCCTGTCTCCTAAAAGCACCCGAATTAGATGTAACAACTTACCCAAAGTTTAAGTCCAGTAATATTTAGATCTATTAGACATTTTACTTACAATGAATATTATCAAGGAGTTTTGTCAGCCGAAATTGATTTAGAAAAGAAAGAAAACTTTTATTGTTACTATCAAAAACCTGGATTTTCAATCTGTAAATTTAAAATGTTAAATTTGAATAAACTGTGCTAACATTTCCCCCCAAAAAAAAATAGTGCCATCTCATCTATCTGGATAATAATAAATAAACCAATGTAAAAGTTTAGGAAAGCTTTCAACTGTTAAAGATAGAATATGTGCAGAGTGGCAAAAGTATAAATTGCCAAATTTAGTCATGCAAAGTCCTTTATTAAGGTGTGGATCTTCCAAGAGTTGGCGATTTTGTAAAGATAACTTAAAGTTGTCTCATATTTGGGATATCGATAGCTTGCATTGAAAATTGTCATGCTCATTTGCAATAAACGTGAAAATATATATATTTATAAAGCATCTTTCAAGCTTACATTCTCCGTCTTTATATATTTTTTCAAGGAAAGAAAGATGAGATCAAATAATTTGAAATTTCCGTCTTTTTATAAAAATCAGGGTCATAGAATTTCAACTTCAAGTTTTCATATCAGAATTTTATTTTATAGTACAAAATATACAGACTTGAGCAATGTTGGATACGCAAACTTAGTGCAAACCCTATACTACTGCCGTATAATTCTTTTGCATAACTGGCAATTAAATACTATTGTTGCTGAATTCCAACTGCTTATTCGATAAAATAATAATAACCATTGATGCCTTTCTGAGGAAAAAGACCCTGTTTTAAAAAGGTTTCAAATATATAGTTTTTCATCTTACAATTAGTATTTTTTTTTATATAAAAAAAAGCAAATAACGTATGATTGTCAATTAGCTAAAGGCAACTTTGGTTGAATAGAATTAGGTCATGTACACAATGCTTGATTGAATCAAATTTTTTATAAAATTTATTTATCAGGAGATAGATGCTTTAGGAGAGTTCAATTTCAGTGATTTTCTCGTAGTCGTTAGAAAAAATCATTCAAGCACTTTTACAAATAGATATGATAAAAAAAAAAAGAACTAAACAATAAATACTTTATACTTCAATTGACTCATCAACAAATTTTTAACGACTCAACAAAAATAGCGAGTTTATTAAACTTAACTAGAATCACTATTTTGTACCACTCAAATAAACCTGTTATACAACATGTTTCTCTTTTTTCCACAATTTCATATATTTAAGTTCAATTGTGCATCAAACATAGAGAATGTGATTCAAGACAGCACAATTTAATAGTAAATAATTAAAGATCTTGTAACTACTTGTAGTGAGTATTTGAAATAAATGACTTAATGAAGCTTTAGAAAACGCATTGTGCCTTCCTCCACATAATTAAAAATAGTAAACAGTGGCTTGTGCATTTTAAAGAATTCAGATTTTAATTTAACAAACAACGAAAAACAAGAATATTGAGTTAATTGTTGTAGTATATAATAGTATCTATACAGAATGCTTTGTATGAGTTTTTTTAAACTGAAAATGTATTATATATCAAGGAGACAGTATACACGAATCAGGGTCTACTTCACAGTGCTCCTATGAATAAATGTAAAATAAGGAATGTATGTTTTTCTCATGTTAATTATGATTTAGTATGGCAAAGTTTTGCTTAGCCTCAGTTCTGCGCCTCTCTTAAGATGCCGAATTTTGATCTTGTACAACCCAATTTGCAGATCTACTTTACATGAAGCAAAAAAAGGAAATCCAGCATGTTGCTTGTTTTCGCATGTTCTATACTAAAGAGGCTTACATTGCATAAATAAACCAATCCTAAAAAGATATATAAAGAGATCAACTGCAGGTTAGCATTAAATGGGTAAATTTTGCTAGTATAGAAATAATTTAGGTGTCTCAGTGTGTGTAACCTGAATAGTTTTGTTGTGAAGGATATAAATTATCTACAATCTTCCTCCTAATTTTTTTTTTGTATTGTTTCTTTCTATTAAATTATTTATTACAATGGTTAAATTAGCTTTATTTGCTGCAACTATTGCTGCTCTCTCAACCACTTCTATGGCTCAAAGTAAGTAAACTTGATGATCAATTGAACATGCATTGATCTAATTTTGTTTTAGCAAATGTTCCTACCGATCTTGCTGCTGAATTCAGTAGCCTTATGAGTAACCCAACAGCAATGAAATCTATGCTTGCGGAGGTAAACAAAATTACCATACTATGTATCGTTTTGAAATCTTACTAACAATAACACACCTACTATGGCAGGCCTCTAGCAACGTTGCTTTACTTCCTTCACAATATCAAGCATCAGCATACAGTGCTTTAGCTAAAGCTAGTGACTCTGTTTCAAATTTACCTGCTGGAAAATCTGCTGGAAACTCCATTAACAGCCATTCCAATAAGCCAATTGCTTTTGCTGCTGCTTTAATCACAGTTGTTTTTGGAGTAGGAATGCTCATGTAAAAAGCTAGCCACGTAGATGAAGAATAAAGAAATAGTTCAATTACCATTTACTCTTACATATTATAAATAAAGGTTTTACTATATATTTGGTCTATCTTATATAGAAGGATGTTTATTATTATTAACAATTTAAACAATAATTAATCTATTTATATTTGAACTCAAGGGAAGAAAAGCTGATGTGTTTGTTTCATAGTTTGACTTTTTCAAAAGACAAGTGTACTTATTTGGATTGTGCAAAGCCAACTCTGTGGTTCTGTAGATCGTAAATACTATAGAACTTTCGAAGGAATACATCTCCAACTAAAGTGTATGTTAATATTTTATATGATTTTATATCCTTATGTGAAGATTACCTATCCAAAGGGGACCTGCAGGTGGAGGAATGTCCAAGGCTACAAATCCCGACATACATTGTCCGTCAACATCCAAGATATAATCTTTTCCTTGTAAGCAAAAGTCTGTCCCAGAAAATTGAAAACAAAATTCTGGAAGATCTGCAACAGTGGAGCAGTCAACTGTATATTGACCATAGGCGTCCACCTGGCCACCAATTTGATTATTTACAAACTCGGCAACAGCAGTAGGTGCAATTAAAAGAGAAGTTCCTGTATCAATAGCAGCACCAATGGACCCCATATTCATAGGTTGATCATTGAATTTGGTGTTTTGAAGCTCAATCTCCCAATAACCTTTTCTCGTTACTGGTGACCAAGTAATATTACCTGAAAAGCGTTCTTCATCAATTCCACCAAAAGCAAGTTCACCTCCAAGATTATTGTTTCCATCGCTTGCATCACTCAACCAGAAGGAAAAAATGTTTTGATCAATTAACTTTTTATTTACCATGTTATAGAATGGCGGTACGGTTTGCTGTACTGAAATGGTGTCATAGCCAAGTCCAAAAATACCATCAAAACGAGCCATAGCAAAGGTGAGCCCTGGTTCTATAGTTGATTCTGCAAACCCTTGATCGCGAATTTCAATTCCTCCAACACGAAGGGTGTCCTGTTTTCATTTTTTTTTCTTAGTTTTATCTCTTATCGCTTTCCTTTTTTTTATTAACTTTAGAAGATAAACGCATACCTGACTGTTAATTCCTTGTAAGGATCCACTTCCATAACGTATGACAAAATCTGTTTCATTCTTACGGTATGTGGTCGATTTAGAGGATGAATAGCGACGATGCATGAGACAAGCAAAAGACATACAATGAGTGGAAGGGACCCAAAGATTAGAGGAGCCAGTGTCAAATATGACTGTGAACGTTTGAGCGGGTGTTCCAATTTGAATTTCTCCATAATACTAAATTGACACATGAGTCAAAAGTTTCCATCACAAAAAAATTATGCAATGTACCTGAGCATTCATGTAATTCGAAAGAGGTACGCCATGATCGACACTACCGTCAGCCTTTATGTCAAAGAAATTGGTCTTGCTTTCTAAAGCTTGATTTGACTCAAGATACTTTTTAATTGCATAATCGTCAATACTTGCAAAGCGTTGAGCTCTTTCTGCTGGTGTCTCTTTAATTCTTTTTATTGGTACTCTAAAGCAGAAGTTAATTGAGATAATTTAGGGTTTCCATTTATTTGTGTAATGTTGCAAATGATACTTCAAAGAGTATTGGTTATTTACTTGAAAAGCGAGGCACTAGAAACTGTAGCAAAAGCTGTTACTATGATAGCGGACAAAATTGGTAATTTCATTGAAGTCAGTGAAAAAGATCTTAAAGTAATTCTACTTAAAATTCTATTTAAATATGTTACATTGTTGCCATTTTCAGAATTTTTGCAAGGCTTCTTTAAGTTTTTTTGGGTCGATCGGTTAAATGTCTTTGGTGCCAAATATGACATAGGAATTTCGTCTAAAATGGTATAAAAGTTGAAAGGACTTACTGTTTGAAAGTAAGTGATACTCTAAGAAAACAACGTCTCCCTAAAATTTTTCGTCCGCACAATTGTTTTACATTCCTTGAGAAATAAATATGCAATCTTGAATGTATCATTTTGACAATATGTGTTTACACTTACCTTTACCGGTTTCCTTTATTTTTTGACAAATCGTTTTAAAAATGGCTGTAATTAATCAATCTTTCTTTCAATTTACGTCAAACAAATCCCTTTTTTTTTCTGTAAAACTTTAATAAATTCCTGACTCTTTTTAGTCTTACTAAATTTGTTGCTATAGTTTTCAAATTAATCTTAAGGGAAATCCCCCTCCCTATTCACAGGATTGCTCATTAATAGCTTTTGCATATAAAACAGATATTTTACTATTTATTGCACTTCCGATAAAAGATACAGATCATTTAGACAAAGTGCTTTACTATAAAGTATCAAATACGAGTTAATTATTTATTGCTGAGAGAGATTGAAAAAATTTCCTTCTAGATAAGGGTAATTTGAGTAATGACAAACCATTTTTTTTTTAACTTTTGTTGTTCAAAGCACAATATACCAAGCTTCATTCCTTGTATTTATGACGTTTTGGAAATATCTAACTATGATGTATGTATTATTGGAAAAAGAAATATCTGAATAACAGATATATAGGGGGTTTTTCTACCTAAAGCAGAATTATCAAAGGTCTTTGATTAAACAAACAATCAACAAATAGCAACAAAGTAATCTTTGTTCTTTCAATTATTGATAGGTTACTTTATCATCTATATGTTTTTCTTATAATTAATTGCGCTAGTAATGCTTGGCAAACATTTTTCTATAGGAATATGGGTGATCTGTAACTACATAAGCTATAGTGAGTTCATACCCTTTTATTGGATTTCTGCAAACAATAGTTTCAAAGAAATGCTAAGTACTATATCGGATTAAGACATTTTAATTTTATTATTTAGTTATCCTTGATAATTTTTTGTGTAGCTCTTTTATAGAATTCTTGAATATGCATTATAGAAATGTCTTTTAGCACAAGGCTTAAAGAATATCATATACAATTGGATCTTGTATGTTTTTAATTTCAGAGCAATGGCACAAATCAATTACGAAAATAAAACAAAGAGAACCACTGCAAAAATACCAAAGTAAGCGTTGTATTTATGTGTAATAACTTAAGTTTTTGCGTTTGTAGCTTTTGTCCGTTTTGGGAGGTCTGCGATACAAAAAGTTCCTGAATAATAATAAAAAAAGACTTGAATCAAATGTTTATAACTGTCGCAATCCTCCAAAATGCATTTGATATCCTGATAAACCCATTTATAAAGCACAGCTTATATCATCTATGGCTTTATATACAATATGGAGTACATTATTTAGTGTTACTATTGCGTAGCAAAGCAAAAATTAGACATTATTTTTAAAGTCCCTCTTTTGATTGGATTGCGCATGATTTTAATGCTTGCTAAATTCTAAGCCATCTCTTATTACTACCTTTTTTATTTTTTGCTATTTGTGAATAGGCTGTATTAATGATAGTGATAGAAGGAACGATAGGAAGGCTACCAAACATATTGAGATATCTTGAACACTTAAATACGCAAAATATCGAGGATCGCGATTTCAAAAGAAGAAAATTAGATTCTACAAATGATTGCATAAAGTTGGAATTTCCAATCGATTTACCAGGATTCCAAGAGTATCATAAGTCGCTAATTCAGCAACTCATAAATTATAAAGACCATAAATTTAAAGTGGAATGGGATTGTATCAATTTATTAGAGACAAGCATTATGCGCATGGCTGTCAAAACACAATTCGATTTATTGGTATGGGAAAATGAATGCGCTGTAATGGAAAGTGAAATCGACAAATGCGATAATAGAATTAAAAACAGCAGACAATTATTTGCTGCGGTTGTTCTAGCAGCTAAACCGCAGCTGTTACAAATAAGCGATATTAAATTAGAAAGCAAACAAACGGCTGCGCTAATCATGAATGTTACTTTTGAAATAAGTCAAGAGAATAAAAACTCTAGTCTGATAACACGTATAATAAATTTTGTGAAAGAAGAAGAAGAAATGTTATCAGCGGCCTCTCAGGATAACTCACTGGAGGCATTCTTTCATTTACTACAGCCTCCTATCTCAATGCAGTATCTTAATAATTATACTTCCGACGAAGTAGTGTCAACTTTGGCGCCTTTTCAAACACAGAACGTACAATGGATGGTATAAATCTTTGAGATTGTATAAAAAATGAAATGCCAACTGATTGTATTTTATCTAGTTAGGCAGAGAAGGTCACTATGCAGATAGCTTTGGAAATGTACGTCCAATTTCAGCAATTTTTGAGCAACCTCCTCTTCTACATGTAAACCTGAATGGCTCTATAATAAACCAGGTTACTGGAAAAATCGAAAAAGATGCTTTGCGTATAAAAGAGCTTCAAGCATATTCATATAGAGGTGGTGTCTTGGCAGATGAAATGGGTTTGGGAAAGACTGTTTGGTAATGCATATCTACAAAAAATAAGTGCTATGCTTACATTAATGCTTGATTTTGATAAATTAGCGTCATTTCATTACTTTCAAAACATAAATTAGACCAAAGCAACCCATTCCATCCAAACAATAGCATGTTTCCCGAACTAATTATATCTGGTGCAACGTTGATTATTGCGCCTGGCCCTATTATTGGACAATGGAGTACAGAAATTAAGAAGCATGCTATTGGTCGAAGCGTTTATATCTATAGCGGACGAGCAAATGGCGATTATATAGAAGCAGAAGAGCTTGCAAAGTACGATGTAGTGTTAACCCATTATGAAGTATGTTTAATTGATTGTCTATTTCTATTGAGTTTGCATATTAACAGAAAAAAACTGTAGACTTTTAGAACTGAAATTAATCATTCTAATCCTCCTCCTGACAGACCGCGTAGAAAAGGTATGTAAAAGATTATTTAAATTATAATAACTAATGCTTCCAAATTATCAGCTGTGAAGTATAAGTTTAAATTAAGTCCATTGGTATCTATATGCTGGTTCAGATGTGTTCTTGATGAGGTATTGAATATAATTTCTAAAGAATCAAAGCATTTAACCAAGATATACTTCTAAAAGGCGCAAATGATTGAGGGAAACATTTCAAGAGTAGCTAGAATGGCTAAAATGATCCCCCGTTGGTACTCCTGGGCTGTTTCCGGCACTCCAATGAAGAAAAAATATACAGACTTGCGCGGAATTTATGAATTTCTGAACATTGAAAGAACATTCACTCCTAAATTATTCTCAAATTTTGTCACTGATAAAAAGATGACAAATGTATTTTTTAGTTTTGCAGCGAGTACAATTAGAAGAAACGTCAAATCATTACTGGAAAATCAAATTCAAATTCCTATGCAGTATCGTCACGTAGTTCGTGTGCCCTTTTCTACCATAGAGCAGCATTACTACGATGATCTTTGGCGAGAGTGCCACCAAAGCATTAATTTGGAATGGATGGATGGTATTAATTGGATTTTACCAAAAGATGCATCATCAGAGACGGTTATAGCTTATAATACAACAAAACAACGTTTAAGATCATGGGTCAGCTAAAATTAAACATTATACAAGAACCAATATCCTAACACTTTTTTATAGCTTCTTGCTTTAAGACAAAATTGTATTCACCCATCGGTTATTTCAAACACACACCTACGTCTAGTACACAGTTATAATACAAACATTAACAATACGGAAGTACAACCATTGTCAGAAGTCTTGGATGGCATGAGAAGAATCGCTGATGAATCACTGGATAATCATCAGCATGCATATTTAAAGATGAAATTGAAACATGCTGGCATGCATGAAGTTCTAAAAGAATGGGAGACTGCACTCCGTCTTTACTTAGCTGCCACTCCGAATGTCCTAGAAATTGAACAACAGCATCATAACAGGATTCAGAAACATACAGCTAAAAGTAAAGGGGTCACTAATACAGAAGATGATGAATATAACAAACACCTTAGTGGACTAAAGTTAATCCATTATCGCTGGATGCTCTTACTGCACCAATTCTATTTTTATACTGCTGGTATTTACCATATCTTGAAGCAAGAAGATGTAGAAACAGAATATTATAACCGTGCAAGTATCTTGCGTCAATCAATGCTTGAAAAAGTTGCTGCTAGGGTGAATAATGCAATGAAAGAGTTTTCAAAATCATCTCAAACTCTTATAACTAATGAAAACAAATACAAAGTTGGCCCTCGTAAATTCGAAATAGATACATCTATTTTAGAGCAAGTAGAACAGTATGAAGGTGTAGAAGATGAAGATGACGATCAAAACAAGCAATTGAAATCACAATATGACGCCAATGCATTTGAAAATGCTAGGAATATTGGCATTATCTTGGATAAGCAATTAGACAAAATACATTATTTAAGAAACAAACTTTTACCTTTCTTGACAAAAAGCTTGGTTGATCAAGGAGAAGGTGAAGATGCAGCTGTTACAGGTTTGTTTGATATCATTCAAAAGCTTATTCCTAGACTAACATTTAGTTTTTTATGAATAGGCGATGAATATACAGATTCATTAAATGAACAAGAAGTAAGAGCTTGCTTAATCATTAACAAAAAAAATTATTTATTGTATACATATAGATGTGTCAAGTATATCTAAACGCTTATCAAGCATTATTGCAAGATCGAAAATTTATTATTAAAGGTAATCTAGTAATAACATATATTACCTTGTAAAGGCATACTTTCTAACTTTGAGTAAAGGCACCGTTATACCGTTATCGGAGCAATTGACAACTGATAAAGATAATGGCGAATTCATGAGTAAAGAAGCAGTGTTTATTCAGAAGTCAGAAAAAAGCTTTAGAGAGCAACTAAAGAAAGGAGCATCCTTCCGTGTTGATTGTATCAAGGACACGGAGCAGCATTTGAAACAGTTGAAGAATGGTTTGGGGAACATCCCTGAGGCTAAAGAAACAATCGATGTACTTAGCAACGAATGTGACTGGATTAGAACAATATTACCTGTTCAGACAAAACTGATTGATTATTTAGACGAGTAATGCTTCCATATTGATCTATCATTACAAAAGCTAATGTTTTATAAATTTAGTGATATCCGCAAAATTTCTTTACTACTCAATGCTCGTATAGCTTACTATAAGCAACTTCAACAAATTTCTGATACTTTGTTGGTAAGAAACAAATCATATGTTTATGGTAATACAATAAATGAAGCGGTTACCTTTAGGAATGGAAGCACTCAAATCCAAGAGCAGAAATTGCAAATTTGGAAAAAAATCAAGAGAAAACAGAGCAACTGATAATACAGGCACAATCTAGAAGTCAATATTTTAAAGCCCTTTCTGAAGAACAATCCCTAACAAGCCAGGATGATCAAAAAACTCAAAAAGATTGTCTGATTTGCCAAGATCCTATAGAAAAAGGCATAATTACATATTGGTAAATATAAAACTTCTAATTTTCTTCCATTTTAACGTTGATCAAACCATTTTTTTTTGTTATAGTGGCCATACAGTAAGTACTAAATGTGAATTTTATAATAAATATGCACTCTTACTCTGTTTTCACGCTTAGTCATGCTACGAATGTGGCATTACCTGGTTTAAAAGTAGCAGAAGATGCCATACCTGTAACAGGAAGGTTCTTCCAAATGAATGGTATACTATATGTATGTATATTTACATGTATCAAAAAAAATTTTTTTTTTGTCTTTTACTAAATGTAATGGAAAGCCTATAAACAAGTTGAAGTTCTTGGTGATAATAACTCTCAAAAAGGCAACAGCGAAAATAAGCGCAGCTTCGAAAACGGAAATAGCGAATCCAATTCTCAGATGTTATCAGAAATGCTGAAGGAAATAAACAAGCAAAGTATAACTGGAGAGTTTGGAGCAAAATTGGATAGCATAATACGTCATATTCAATACATCAAAGAAACAAACAATGGTAAATGCATTGTCTTTTCTCAATTTCCAAAAGTCATTGAAATGCTCAAGCACGGGCTGCAAAGAAATCATATAAACTGTATGACACTGGCAACAGGAAGAAAAAGGGCAGATGCAGATAAGTTTCAGAACGACCCAGACATGACAGTGATCTTGCTACATTCTCGAAGCCATTCAAGGTATATAAAACAAGTGCTATCTTGAAAAATAAGCATGCTCTAATCTTTGTATTTTAGTGGGCTTACCTTAGTAGCCGCTCACACAGTTTTCATTGTTGAGCCGGTCTTAAACGAAGCTCTAGAAAGACAAGCAATCAATCGTGTTCATCGCATTGGACAAACCCATGAAGTAATATTTTTCATTATTTCTTTTAAAAGAAACTAATTCTAAAATCTAGACCAACGTATTTCATTACATTATACAGGATACTATAGAGGAACGCATACATTCAATTTGCAACACAAGGCAAAATAGAGATACAAACACTGCTTTAGCTGAAGGAAACTTGGAGTTATCAAAGTATTCAGAAGGAGGAGGAGAGTTTGTTCATGATGATGACCTGAGACGTTGTTTTACAGAAAATGAAACTTATGCGTTTGGTAGTTAATAGTTTTATTTATAATAAAGTTTGATGATATAAATATGAAAGCATTGGTTTACAGCCTCTAGTCTATATGCGACTTACTCCATGTAAATTGCCGCCTTCTACATTATTGTTATAGACGACAGAGAGACAGAATCCGAGGACATTGCGAGTATCCCTGGGATCAATAATGCCATCATCCAAAAGGCGTGAAGATGTGTAATAAACATCGGATTCAGCCTCAACTGATGCTTGAAATAATGCTTTTCGTTGATTTAGTTGTTCTTCATCGATTTTTTGCTTTGATCTAAAACAAAATAGATAATTAAAGGAACTTATATTTGTATTTAAAATAACACACTAACCTGGCTGCACTTTGCCTTGTAACAATATCAAGTACACCTGTCAACTGCTCCGCCCCCATGACGGAGCATTTTGAGTTTGGCCAAGAAAACAAAAACCTGTACAATAACAAATATATAAACACGAGCTTAAGCTACTAGTTATTTATCATACCTAGGCTCGTAAGCACGACCATACATGGCATAGTTACCGGCACCATAACTAGCTCCCATCATAATAGTAATGGCTGGTACTTTGGAATTACTGATAGCGTTGATAAATTGAGAACCGGCTTTGACAATACCTTCTTCTTCATATCTTTTTCCAACCATAAAGCCGGTAATGTTTTGCATAAAAATCAGTGGAGTGTGTCTAATAACGTATCTTTAATATGTGTCGTTAGGATCTTAAAAAATGACATACTTCGTATTACATAATTGAACAAATTGGGTAGCCTTGTTTGCCTCTTGATTAAATATGACATTGTTGTTAGCAAGAATGCCTACAGGGATACCTAACAAAAATCTACGCGTTGATTTAAGGTTTAAAACTGACGATGGCACTTACCATGAATGAAAGCCCACCCACAAACTAAATTTACGCCATAATTAGGTTTGAAGACTGTAAATCTAGAGCCATCAACAATACGGATAATAACCTCTGTAGCATTGAATGGAATGCGAATGTTTGTAGAAACAATACCAAGAAGCTCTTCTATGTAAAGTGAAAGATAAACATTTAGCTTTATACTCTTTGCTTTGATAATTTTAAACTTGCCAGCATCATAATAAGGCTCTTCATATTCTCCTGTTAGATGTCTAAGAGGTAACTTTCCTTTTTGTTCCCAGTTCAAATTAGCTATCCAATCACGAGCTTTACTAATTGCATCGTACTCATCCATGGCCAACTGATCGCTTAATCCAGAGATGCGAGAATGCATATCAGCTCCTCCAAGACTTTCAGCATCAGTAACTTCACCAGTCGCCATTTGGACTAAAGGAGGACCACCCAAGAACACCTGTGCTTGTTTCTATAAAAAATAATATTACAAAAGTCTGCGCTTTATTGAGCACTTGAGATATGTATTTTTTTTATTGTCACTATTATTACCTTGACCATAATTGTATAATCACTCATACCTGGAATATAGGCACCACCTGCTGTTGAATTACCAAAAACTACACAGCAAGAAGGTATCCCAGCTTTTGATCTGAAAAAAATCAGTATACAGATGTTTAATTGTTACATATATTTATTCACTTACTGCAAGGCTTGATTACGGAAACCTGCACCACCTCTATGGAACACACGAAATTGCTGTTGTAAGTTAGCACCAGCCTATTTTTCGCTTATTAATATTCTTAAAGCAATAGTTTATGAATATATTTAGTTGTTTACACTTTGAGTTAATGTAATTGTTGGTAATCTGTTTTGCATGGCTATTTGATGAGAACGGCCGCTTTTCAGAACAGAGACTTCATTAGAAGCACCCCCAGCCATAGTTGGTACATTAGCAGATATCATGCAAATGACACCACTATTTATAAATGAGTATTAGTAAATAAGCGTAATATCCTTTGCATAATTTTACTTAACAAGACCAATACCGTGAACCACAGAACCACCTTTTCTCATGTTTGTCATTAATTCAATTTTATTAACCGTTTATGTTCATGCTTACCTAGGGTCATATCGTCTTGACCGTAACCGGCAAGAGCACAAAGTTCGAGAAATGGAGAATCCTCATCAAGGAGCAATTCAATGCGTTCACGGGCTTCATAAAGTAACACAGATAAAACATCAGCAAACTCCGTTAAAGAATAGCAAAAATAAAATAAAAAACTTTCAGGTACCTGAAAGCTGTCCGCGTTTCTTATGAAGCGCAATATGCTTAGGCTTTCCTTCGCTTGTTGCTTCATTTAATCGCTCCTTCAGTTGGCTAATCAGCTTTTGCCACTCTACGATATTTTCTTTATATTCATGACTTTCTTTATTAAGCAAGGTTGGATGTCGAGGGACGAGATGATTCAATAAAGTATTAGTGGACATTACACAGCAGTTGAAAACAAGGATAAAAAAAAAAAAACGATAAAAAAATGGATGGAAATAACGCGAGTGAGACCAGAAAAGGTGCTTGATGCAAATATAAATCGAATGAAATAGCAGTCACTTTCTATAAAGGGTAAATTATGCTTTGGTCAGCCTATTCTGATACTTTTATTTCAAGAGTTGCTTCATATGTGCTTATATTTTATTTCTACAAATATAGAAAGGTGGGTAATTTTTAAAGTTAAATGAATAAATAAGGTTTTGAAATTGAGCGACTACAGTTTACTGTCTTGCCTCTTTAGCATGATTATTTTTATAATAATAATAAACCTGCCTCAACAAGAGACTATTTGATGATAACATACACTCGTATTCTTGTAGGCTTGTATATTTATTGTCATATCTTATGACATCATGTATACAAGCAGGGAAAGCAACCGTGGGATTCTCCTTTGTTTTTATACTTTTTACAAACAAAAATTAATTGGTATGGGATTCAAGTTTCGTAATCCGACTGTATTTCAGTAAATCAGGTATTCCAATAAAATGAGAAGACAAAAAAAAAGTGACACAGGGTTTTTTAAGGATTTGATATGAGATAATTTCTCGTTTCTTTTTTCTTTCAGACCCATCTTTTTTTAACAATAAAGTATTTGGATGCCAAGATGGAAAGATTAGATCCTTCATCATCCAATGACATAAGAGACAGCAATCAGCGGCCGAGATCGGCTTCAATACAGTCATCAAGGTCCTGGCCATTGTTGCCTGCGCTTCAGGTTACAACCACCAATGGAAGCAATAATAATGCTGTTTTAGAAAATCATCATAGCGATAAAATTAACGCAAAAGCCGAAGAAAATAACAACAAGGATGATTCTTTTAGCAGCATAGACTCTGAATCGGATGCAGCCTCAGAATATGATGTGTTTGAAGAAGTGAAAGATATCCCAATACGTCATAGTGGTAACAGAAACATGTCTGGAATAAGAACGAGTTCAGTTAAAAGTAAAAGACGAGATTCTACCGGAACGCTTGTAGAGGCTGCCTTAGATCAAGTCGAAGCCAGAGAGCGTCATGTTCGATTTGGAGAGCATATCGCAGAAGCCGGGAATCTCGTTCAACGCATGTTGAGTACAAGGATAGGGGGCGACACAGGTACAAATAATCGTATCTATCACAGCCACGATGACATAGAAGAATATCCAGAATGTCACCGCAGTGGATCAATTGAAGAGTCAGTTTCATATCAACAACCAATTACAAACACCGGCGGGAGTGTTCTAGCCAGTTTGCTGAAACTAGAAAGTCAAAGAAGACTAACGATGCTCACAAAAAAGAATACTGTCAAACGAAAAAAGGTAACGAAAGGAAATTAAAAGACTATATGTTGAAATGGATCTAATTACTTAGTTTTTAAGAGCTCAAAGAAAAGACAAAAAAATAAGAAGGAGAAACCAGCATCAATGTACAATTTCAAAGTTTATGATAGTTCCGATGCTGTTAATCCATCAATAAAATCAATCAAACGGCCCGATCTTGTCCACCGACCTACTAGTTGGCTGTCTACACTGACTACAAGTAACCATCTAGTTCCTAGTTTACAAAAAAGAAAAATGACCAGCGCTGTCAGTATGTCACGGAGATCATCTATCGACAGCATGTTTACAACTGCTTCTCAATTTGAACCTATCACATTAGAAGACCGAATTCGTATCACCTTTGAAATTGCCAACATATTACAAAAACAGGAATTTTTGCGTAAATTGGTTAAGGCATTAATGCTTTATGGAGCTCCAGCACATCGCTTGGAGTACATCTTGCGGCAAGTTTCTCGCACACTGGGTGTAGATGCTGAATATGTTTATATACCTAACGTCATGTTCTTGACTTTCTTTGACCAGTCTACACATACAACCGAAACACACTTTATTCGTTCATCACAACTGTTCGATATGCATAAACTAGGAGAGATCTTTCGTCTTGAAAAATTGGTGTCGCACGGAGAAGTTTCAGTGGACGAAGCGCTTGAATTTATAGATAAGGTTGCAAATGAACCTCCTTTTTACCCCGTTTGGCTAAATCCATTCATTTATGCCGTGGCTAGTTTTTGTGGTTGCGTCATGTTCTATGGTGGGCAATTCAAGGAAGGCGGTCTGTCTGCTGCATTAGCTAGTAGGTTGAATATGCTGGCATATTATTCGAAAACACTAACCAAAATTTAAAAGTTTTCTTTGCCATCTACGAGTTGTTTACTGGACGTTATTTGAGTTTCCAACCTATTTGGGAAATCACTGTTTGTATATTTATTGGATTTGTCTCAAGAGGTAGCACAAACAAAAAGAAAAAAAAAATTGAAAACTTACTAAATTAATAATGAATAATCTTGGTTAGCCGTGTGGAGGTACGAATTTTGCTTTACACCAGTTGCCTTCGCCTCATTTATTATCATTTTACCTGGTTATTCCATGGCTGTCTCCATTATTGAACTAGTCTCTCGGCAACTTGTTAGTGGAGTTGTAAGAATGGTGTATGCCATCATTTATTCATTTTTGCTTGGATATGGTATTGAAATGGGGTCTGAACTATTTGGTACGATCGATCCAGAATCAGTTTCCCAGCAAGGCGTGGCCGCAGCCTGTGTAGCAGCAAATTCGTCTAATACATGCAGAACTATCATTTCAAAGTGGTTCTATTTTCTAACGGTGCCAGTTTTTGCGGTTGCTTATTGTATCTATCTTGGTGCAAGGCCACCAAGGTGGCCAGTGATGGTATTTGTTGCAGCTGCAGGATTCGTTACAACATATGCCTTGGCCTGTTATACCTCTGCACCAAGTCAAGTTTTGCAGGTTGTGCCTGCATTTGTTGTTGGTCTTTTGGGTAATATTCTAAGTAAGCTGACAGGCAAGATGTCTTTGGATGCAGTTATATTGGGTGTAAGTATTAGAAAGCTTTATGTTGTTGACAAAACTGACACTACTTTCTTTTATAACCAATAGATTTTCTATATGGTTCCCGGTAGCTTAGGTAATCCAATATTTACATTAATTTCGTGTTACTCACAAACTATACAGGTTTGAAAGCAGCACTGGGATTTTTTGGACAAAGCGGAACAGGGGAATTTGCAAACCAAGGAGCAGGGTTTGCGTTGAGTATGATTGAGACATCTATTGGTAAATATCTAAGGTGTATATGTGACATATTTCTTACTATATTCTTTATATAGGTATATCTGTAGGACTGTTTGTTGCAACACTTATTGTTTACCCTAAAGGAACTCAACACACGCCATTGATGAGTTTTTAAAAAGGAAAATAGACAAATATTATATAGAAACAAGACTTTAATGCTTTACAATTTGTAATATTATAATTTATAATTTCAAAAATACATTGCCGCATGCTTTGAATCTTTTTTCTTTGCTAACTAAAGCTGTCTCATATTGGCTTTTATGTGCCACTTTGACTTTTTATTCACACCTTGCAAGATACCATTAAAAGGATGTTGTTTACATCTATAAGAATTATACCATCGACTATTAAAGTTGCATGTGCCTATAAGTAAGAGTGTAGTTGGTCTGTATCTTACATATTATGGCATAACATGATTGTTACTATTTTTAACACTTTTAATTTCTGCCAAGCAATGATATTATTTTTAACTATTATCATCAATCCCTTTTGAGGATTTCTTTCATAATCTTACCTCCATATGAGGCATCAGGACATATAGAAATACAAATGGAACACACACTTGTAATGAATAATTAAATAGAGAACTTATACTACTTTCTCAAGCATCGTAGTTTTTGAAATCTTTCTTTTTTTTTTTTCTTTAAAAAAAATAGTTTGATGTATTCGTTCAGGCCAATATGTATGTAAAACCTGTTATCTTTTATTACAAGAGCTTTGCTAAAGGTGAAAATATGACTTTAGTAACCCACGATGAGGCATACAAAATGATGCTAAACAATGAAATAAAAGCGACCATTGTCCACATGGCTTCCGCCCCCCAATTTTCATACACGTATCCTCCAACAAGTGCACCTATTCCAGCACCTACACCGTTGAATGCCATGTTTAGTAATCCCTGAGATCGGCTTTTTAAGCACTGAGGAGCAATACTGTCAGCTTGCAGTGCACCAGCACTCCACGTCATTGAAAATCCAATGCCTACATACAATATGAGATTAAAATAACATAGCAAAATATATAGTTACCATGGAGCAATTGAGTTGCAGTTGCCAACCAAACACCAAAAGGTAGTTTAAGACAGATTATATACGTCAAACATCTGTAGAATAAAATACTTTGTCCTGCAATCAACATATTACGGGAACCCATTCTGTAAAGTATCTAAGGTTACTGAATGAGTACCGCCGATCCTATCATCATCTTTTCTGTACCTGTTTAGAGAAGAAAAAGCAAATAACCTCAGTACTGCTTCCTAAAGGACCGAATAAACCAACAATGGCAGGTGTCGCCTCTAAATCATTTTCCATATACAAGTATAAAAAAGCCTGAACCACAGCAATAGAAAATCCCATCATCGTCATAAATGTAAAGAATTTAATCGCTTCTGGTTCTTTCAATAAGGCCAATATAGATCGCTGCTGTTGTACTTGTTCTTCTTGCTGATACTCCTCTGCTGGTCTATCATCGTCTTCAATCAAAATGGGACTAGATACTGTTGACCCATACTGATAATCTTTAATTGCTGTGTACTGTGGCTCAAAGTCAGTTAACCATACAGTGGCAATGAAGGCTAGATTACAAAATGTAAAAACAATAAATAACGCATAAAGAGAATTTAATTTTTCAGCCAACAACCCAGTTAAAAAGACAGAAGAAGCAAAACCAATAGGAACACCAATCTTTTGACGTCCATACAACTCTTTTTGATCCGCTAATACTCGTAGAACGACAGTATCAACCAGGGCAGCAATGACTGGATAGCCAAAGATTGCATAACCAAAGCAACCCATCGAAGTTAAAGCTATTCTAACCCACTCTTCTTCTGATACAAAAGGGACGACTCCGATAGATAAGATGCACTAATAAAAAAGTAAGATAAACGAAATTGCTGTTTTTTTTTTTAATACTATTAAAGCAATAAACATATTCCTGGACATAATCTTTTTGTATTGACCCGTTCTATCTACGAGTGAAGTCCAATAAGGGAAAGCAAGAGAGGATATAAAAGGTGCTAAGGTATTGTTTAGTAACAAAGTAAACACGTATTGTTTTACATTTACTGATTGAAAAAATAAATCCTATTTTATCATTCCCAAGTCCTAATACTTTTTTATAAAATATAGGTAAAAACATTTGTCCTGATCCGATGCATCCAATACTAAATACATTTAGAAGTTTAAGTCCTAAATAACGAGTGTTGAAGGGCATCCAAATAAATGTAAAAAAAGAAAAGGGAGTGCAACATTTTCTCTTTGATAACGCCTTTTTTTTCTTCCCTTTTTTTAATCTCATCCAATCAAAAAAAAAAAAAATCCATAATTTTATTTTATTTTACAAAAGTCATTTATTTTAATCCATTTATTAAAGAACCAATACTATTTTGGTCTTGTTGTCCTTGTTGGTTTGAAAAAGGTGGCTGATTACTTATAAAACCAAAATTATCCACTGAACTATGTAAAGGATGCTGTGATTGATATTGCATATAATTCACAACCGATTCACGATGATGATTGTCTTGCTGTTTGTCACTAGTGTTGTTATTGAATGAATGGTAATTGTATTCAAGTGGTTGTAATGTGTTAGCTTCTTTATCGTTGGTATTGAACGAAGGATAATTATACTCCATTGGTTGTAATGTATTGTCATTATTATGAAGTGGATGAATAGGATTTAGTAGTTGTACCAGATTGGGTGTGGCTAATCTCTCGTTGTTGTTGTGTCTACTTGCATTATTGTCTATTGCGGATTGTTGATTGTATATATCACTGTTACTGTTATTATCATTGGTGGTAGCAGTTGTAGTTGTAGTATTAATATTTGTTTCATTACCACCACTATTGTCATTGTTATTGTTGGCAGCAATATCCGGCAACACATGAGGATGACCAAATGAAGTATGAGGAGGAAGATGGCGGTCTTGAAAAGCGCCGTCATTTTGTAAATCAGGTCGATTGAAGGAATTGGTAGAAGAAGTGGAATAGTGACGATGATGGTGGTAAGATTGACGTGGTTGTGGGATCATGGGTGTGCTGGGAGAAGGTGTGACGTTGGGCGATATATTGGATGAAAAGTTCTGATTTTGTCCATATAAATTGATATTCGGAGATCTATTATCCATATCTAGTCTTGGAATAGGATAGACTGGTAAATGCTCATTACGTACTAATTGATCCACATGAGGATGTTCTTGTCCACGAATTGAACCGGCAGACATACTACGATAAGCATGATAATGACGACTTGATAACTCTGGATCATTTTGATCAAATATAGGTTCTACAAGAGGAGGAACTCTAAAGTTTTGTTTGACGAGTAGTTCGGGTGATATTTCCAAACTAGCAAGTTCAGGTACAGAAGAAGGTAGGCGCAATCTGTTCTCAAGTACTTCTCTTGGATTATAGTAAGATATCAAATGTTGTGCTACTCCATTGACAGTGATAGACATTGTCTTTTTAATTAAACCATCTTCTTTGAATTTATATGAATCTGAGAGAGAACCAATCAGTTGTTTCTCTTTCTGTCGATCAATAGATCCATCAAGACTAAAGCTTCTTCCACTTGTTATTGAAGAACTTGATAATTTTTTGTCTCCCGGTATTTTTTTATCCAACTCACGGTAAATAAGAAAGTTACCTAATATACGAGAAGGAGACCAAACACGACCGTCTGTCCAACGCTTGATACCTACGTATGATAATATACAAGTGAGGAACTCTTTTCTAATAAATTCCCTTTTCTTTTTGTACCTGATTCTCTTTCATCAAAGACAAATATTGAACCAGATCGAATTAATTTTCTTTCACGTTCTTGAAGTCGTCTACATATTCTAGGAAGTAAACCTCGTCGACAGCCTTCAAATATTAATAATACGTCTTGAGTTGTTTCAATGTAACCGTGAAAAGTTTCTGCCATCATTTGTTTTTCTTTTAGATGTCACGCTTAATTTCAAAATTAAACAAGTTCTTCTTTTTTAATAAGCACGTTTAAAAAAAATTACTTACAAAAGTAGAAAAATAAAGAGAAAGAGAGAAAGAAAAAAAAAAAGAGAAGGAGGCGAGGGGTGGAACCTAAACACAAGACATTAAAAAAAAAATAAGAGAACATGTCACACATTATTCGAAATAGAATAAGAACTTTTAAACATTCTTGTATGAAAAATTAAATAGTAAGGATTATTCATTGGCTCTCTGTCTAGTTCTTTCTTATACCAAACCTATTCAATAGAAAGTGTAGTATTTTATTTTTTCTACAAGTGCGTTTTATAAAGCAATGTCGCATATTTATCATTAAACTCAGATGGATGTATATTGTCCGATTGGGTACGGAGATTGTTCTGTGTGTATCCGTAAAAGAAAATAAAAAATAAACAAATAATTAAGCATGCGGTTTGAAGTGTTCTACGTGTTTGCTATATCTTTATTAAATACAAAAAGGAAAAGAGAATGGAGGGTATTTGTACAGCGTATTTTTATAGATTAATCAATTACTTTTACATCATACCACCCATTCCACCCATACCACCCATAGGAGGCATAGCAGGAGCACCACCCTTAGCAGGAGCATCAGTAATCATACATTCGGTAGTAGTCAAGAGAGAGGCAACACCAGAGGCATCAATCAAGGCAGTACGAACAACCTTAGTAGGATCGACAATACCGCGTTCAATCATGTCAACATATTCATTGGTAGAAGCATCATAGCCCCAGTTGATGTTATCAGGGTGTTCTTCCAAAAGTTTACCAGCAACGACGGAACCTTCTCCACCAGCATTATCAACAATGGTACGACAAGGGTTTTGAATGGCTTGACGGATAATGTTGATACCGAGTTGTTGATCAAAGTTAGCACCCTTCAAGGTATCAAGACTCTTGGCGGCCTTCAAAAGAGCAACACCACCACCAGGAACAATACCTTCTTCAACAGCAGCACGAGTGGCACACAAGGCATCATCGAATCTATTATATATCTATCAGCTTCCATCCATAAAGAACGGCACTCCTATTTACCTGTCTTTCTTTTCACCGACTTCGACTTCAGAGGAACCACCAACCTTGATGACAGCAACACCACCAGAGAGCTTAGCAAGACGTTCTTGAAGCTTCTCCTTTTCATATTCAGAGGTGCTAGGATCTTCAATAGCACCACGAATTTGTTCACAGCGTTGAGCAATAGAGTCCTTGCTACCAGCACCGTTCAAGATGATAGTGTCTTCCTTGGTGATGGTGACAGAGCCAGTAGTACCAAAGAGTTCAGGACTGGCCTTTTCCAACTTAACATCCAATTCATCAGAAAAGACGGTGGAATTGGTCAAGATACCGATATCACCCAAGATGGACTTGCGGTTATCACCAAAACCAGGAGCCTTAACAGCAGCAACTTGGATTTGTCCACGAAGCTTGTTCAAGATACAGGCAGCGAGAGCTTCACCATCAAGATCTTCAGCAACAATCAAGAGAGGACGACGTTGAGTAGCAGCGGTCTCAAGAGCAGGCAAGACATCTTGAAGAAGTGAAATCTTCTTTTCGGACAGCAAGATCAAGGGCTTTTCAAACTCAACCTTTTGAGTCTTGGTGTCGGTGATAAAGTAAGGGGAAATGAAACCACGGTCAAATCGCATACCCTCAGTGACTTCCAATTCATCTTCAATGGTCTTTCCGGCCTTTACGGTAATAACACCTTCCTTACCAACGCGTTCCATAGCTTGAGCAATCATGTTACCAACATGCTTGTCACCATTAGCGGAAATAGTGGCAACCTACACATAAATTTAATTAAATTTCACCATCTTTTTAATCTTATCGTCATCCACTTTACTTGAGCAACTTCTTGAGGAGTAGTAATGACTTTAGTGTGAGACTTTAAAAAGTCAACGACAGCATCAACAGCCATTTGGGCACCACGACGAAGATCCATTGGGTTGCAACCAGCAGCAACGTTCTTGACACCTTCAGTGAAAATAGCGCGTGTCAAGACAGTGGCAGTGGTGGTACCATCACCAGCAATTTCGTTGGTCTTGCTAGCAACATCTTGAACAAGTCTATACACAACGCCATTAATTTGTGTTTCTTTTTCGTTTAAAATTAAAGTTACCTAGCACCCAAGTTTTCAAATTTGTCTTCCAAAACAATGGATTTAGCAACAGTAACACCATCCTTGGTGATTTTGGGAGAACCATAGGGTTGTTCAATTAAAACATTACGACCCTTGGGACCGAGAGTGACAGCAACGGATTTAGCCAAGACATCAACACCCTTCAAGAGAGCAGCGCGACCTTCAACACCAAATTTGATATCCTTGTGAGTAGAATAAAGACGGCGGAGGACACCAGTTGAGGAAGGTTGACGAAGAGCCTTAGCAGCCAAACGGTTCATTTTTAAACTTGTATAAAGAAGTAGAGAAAAATGCAAAAGAGATGGAAAAAGGGTGGGGAATTAAATAAATCTTCTTGACCCCGGACGACTTGAATTTGGTAGAAAGGCCTAGAAACAGTGGCTTAGTTTTCAGTTACCAGTTAATGCAAAAGCAATTTTTTCTTTTTATATTTGACAGCAAACAAGAGATTAATGAGATGTTGAACAATTTATAAGACTCATTCTTACAGTTCTTCTTATTGCGCAGAATAATGCTATATTGTTTTTGTTCTTTTGTATTCTCTCATCAACTTTTTTTTTTTTTCCCACAATGCTTGGTTTCTGAAGGGGAGCTTCAATTTACGGAAAAAAGAATACAAACGTTCCATGCTTTTATAGTTAATTTAAACAAGCAAAAGAAAGAGAGAGTTTCTATAAAGTAGTTCTTCAAAGTAAGTCCATGAGAAATTATCTTGTAGGACTTGGTATCCTTTTTTTTTTCTTTCGCAGCTGAACTTTTTATACAGAGATTCAATATTATAATAACGCTATAGTAAGCATGCTATTGATATGAATTATAACACTTTTAAATAAAAAAAAGGACTGTGTATTGGATTGGGTATGCTCTTTTTCTTTTGTTCTTTATGTTAAAAATTGATCACATATTACCATGAGCGGGTATCACTTGTTTGACACTTTGGATAGTTGATTTATAAACATAAACAATTACAGAAGCTTTATGAGCCTATGCCCAAATCTGTTTAATTAAACAGTTCAATTAAAGAATCATAACAACAAAAGCATATGATGGAACTTGAGTAAGTTATTGAACAAAAAAGGGCGCAGTAAAAATAGAGTCTACCAATAATAAACATTTGATTCATCAGTTATCGCTGCGGATTTGATTGATATTTCATTCTTTGTATTAGTTGTAAGAAATAGAGCTTTTTTCTCGAGAGTATAATAAGATACATGTTTAATATTAGGAATCATTGTATATATGTGTAACAGGGTCCGATAAGATTAGGTAATGCATTAAAAAATGTCAAACCTATCATATGAAGTAACTAAACAATGACGGTAAACCTTTTTCACTCTCAACTTTTTTTTTTTTTTTTTTCTTTTTCTTTTTTTTTTTGTTTTTTGGTTTTTCCCTTTCTCTTCCTTTCTTTTAAAAGAAAACAAATATGGCTTCACAAAACATCAACATTGCATTCAAACATAATTCAACGTAAGCCACAGAAAAACAACCCAAAAAAAAAAGACTGATTTTTTAAAAAAAAAATAGCAACAACAATGGAACTGGAGCAACTGCCATGTCTTACTCACCTTCTTCACATACCATGCCGGCTATTTTTCAACATAGAGATAGCTTTGTTCACCAAAGAGAATTAGAATCAAATTTTTGCAGCGATCTAATCTGTTGTGGGTCACATATAAAAGATCTTCATGAATTACTTCACCATTATGAAGAACATCACCATGCACCAATAGTCGAAGAACCAGCCGAACCAAAACAAAACGATCCTCCTCCTCCTCCTCCTCCACAGCCAATGGAAGATATCGAGACTTTCCCTATTCCACTTACCACGGCTCATGAAACTGTTTCAGTTGCTCCGCTGCTAAGAAGTTTTGGAAGTTTTCGAGACGAGGAGGAGCCCAGCAACAAAGGGACAGCAAGTGCTGGTTCAATGAGCCCTAGTAGAAACAAAAAAGTAGTTGTTAGTCACACAGAAGAGATTTTAAAGCAAGCGCTGCCCAATTTAATGAATTCTGATAGTAGCGGTGAGCATGGGCCTGATCTGCGCTTTTTTAGTTCAGAAGTGTTGTATCAGACATGCGGTAAGTAGTAAATAAATGCCTTACGACAAGGAAACTTATTTTGTGTTGTAGATGATGGACAGGATAAACCTTATAAATGCCAAATAGCAGGGTGTGATAAAGCATACAAGAATGCTAATGGTTTAAAGTATCATCGTATGCATGGCCATTCAGAAGAAGATGAATTAAAAGATGCTCAAAAGCCTTATGTATGCACTATTGGTTATTGTAATAAGCGATACAAAAACTTGAATGGGCTCAAGTACCATATTGAACATTCACATATCGCTAAATTAAAGCAACAATCATTAGATATACAACCCTGGCAAGCATTCTCTAATCACTAATAAATACTTTTTCTTGCTTTTTTTATTTTGCACAAATCAAGAGAAACACCAATGTTACTCTGACTGTATGTATATTATTGTTCTTTTTTTCTAAAATTGAATCATAATAATGGAAATAATAAATGTAAAATAACCTTTCATCAATCTTATCTTTAAAATGAAGATCAGCTTGTTTAGGAAATCTGACTGACAAAGTCTCATTTAGTAATGCCACGAATATATGCATTATAATTGTTATGTATGTGTGCTATTAAATTTACATTAGAAAGTAAATATTAGACTATTTTGTATTTTGTAATTTACTTTATTACTTGCAAAGATGAATAAAAAAAAAAATAAAAATAAAAAATTGCTTTAGCTTATGCATCAATTTGTATTAAAATCCATCTACCCTCAGCAACTATTATTGGAGTAAAGTTACAAAAGTAACTATGTTGGAACAAGCGCATTATAATACAAGATACAAAATAAAATCTACCTCAAGAGCCTAGAAGATCAAGAAGCGAATTCATTGGTAACATTATTAAATAAACCACACTATCAGAAAACATCAAGAGAATAAAATAGTAAAGTACATTTTCTTTTTATAAAGATTGATTGAATACTTGACAAAAAGAAAAAACTTTTTTTTTATACATGAATATAGCTTGTTTGGAGATAAACTAACAAAATTGTTTTCTTAGCGCCAGATAAAATAAAAATATTCAAGTCTGATTATCATCTGAAACCAAAAGAGAGAACGTATATAATGCAATTGGCTTGATTCGTATTGTAATACATTTTGAGAGACAAATTGTACCTGAAAAACCATTCAAGTAATATCTGAGCAATTTCTCTTGTCTTTTTGCTAAGAAACATGTGAAAAAATGCCAAGAGATGGGAAATAAGAGAGTATAGCATATGGTGGGCTTATAATTGAATAAAGTAAATCTGAATGATAAGTAATCTATATATTTAGCCCCTCTTTATTGTGCATATCTATCAGTTTCAAATGGCATATACACAATGAGTACAATGCTCTTTTTATTATTAAGACCATATTCCTTTCTCTCTTCAATTGAGGCTTGTCTGTGAAACTAACTAAGCATTTGTTGAATAAAACATTGATTGAAATGTTTTACAAAGATGACATCAAGAAACAAAAACATTATAGAATGGCCCGATAGAAAGAAACAGATATCAAGCAAAATACCTGACTGTATAAACCGTTTAAATAGCCGGATACCCGCTTAAAAAGGAAAAAAGTTTATTTCCCGGAGAGTTTATCCTTTTTTTTTTTCTTTTTCTTTTACTTTTTTTTTTTTTTAATAAAATGGAAAATGAGTCAATAGAAGAATCTATTTCTTTAGCTATTCAACTAGAAGAAAAGGGACAAATTAAAGTAAATAGAAATAGAATTGTTTTTTAATATATGTTTTAACCCTGAAATACTATTAACACTAGGACGCTTACTTCTCTTTTACTTCATTAAGTCAAAAAGCAATTCAGTCATTAACAGAAGTGAAATTTGTACATTCATGTAAATAAGAGAGAAACAGTCAGTTATCAAATGAAACACAAGCTAAATTATTTTATTAGCCATTATATCCAGTCCTAAGCAGCATGCTATTCTTATTTCAACAATAAAGTCATGTTTAAATCACATCGAATACATTATCGAAACTCACTCACCCAAGGCAATAAGCAGACAAACTACCGGTGACTCCAAGGGTCCTCCTCCACCACTACCGCCAAAACCATCAAGAATACAAAAACCACTTGTACCACCCAAGCCTGCTCGTGTTGCTCGACCTTCTTCGACAATTACAGCAAATAAAAAGGAACAAATAGGGATAAATGGTAATCGCTTTAATAATGCAATCGGAATAAACATAATGTTCCTAATGCATTTTGATTAGAAAACTCGATGACGAGCGATAATACAATAGTTAAACCACGTGTAAATTTTAGTAATAACATCAGTCGACCTATCAGTCTACCATTATCTGGTCAACAACCTCAATCCAATTTATACAATACCAGACCACAGACTGAATACTCGAGCGATATTTACCATGCTGCTAATAGGACTGTTTCTATTGTAGCTGAGGGGGAAGTTGACCCTAATTATCTTGTGCCAGCACAGACAAATGCAGGTGACAGCTTAACCCCAGCCACCGTCTCCTCAATGAATACAGATCATATCCCTCTTATCCCAGCTCCGCCTTTACTCACCACACATCGTGATTTACAGTCTAAATTAGATGATTTGGAAGAGAAAGTCAGAAAATGTCGAATGCGAAAACAGAGTATCAAGGAAGGGAAAGCATATCAATTGGAAAATATGACAGAGGAAAGTTTGGATCAAATGATTGCACAGTACCTTCGACTTATTGCAGAAATTAAAGTCACATTGAATAGCGTACGAACAACATATATAAGTGCTGCCACGATACCAACTGTGCTTCAATTTCAAGCCCACATCATTGCCTATCAGCTTACATTAATTGAATCTTCGATATTTAATGCAATACCTCCGCGTGCTTTGCTAGAGCATTCGTCCAAGCATCCTCATTCTCGTATTGTAGCATCCACTGATTTCTTTAATTACGTCACCCGTTGCATAGAGCATTCTATATTATTACCGCAAGAAGCATCCGTACGTGCACAACTCATTCACTATTGGATTAAAGTAGCTTCTCGCTGCTTAGATGTAAATAACTATCAAACACTCAAAGCAATTATATCTGCATTAAACACACCGCCTGTGCAACGACTCAAGCGAACCTGGTCTTATATTCCAAAAAAGAGTTCAGTCAAGTTGGACGCTTTAAATGATTTAATGTCCGAAGCAAACAACTACGGTGCTTACCGTGAACATATGGGTATGGTTAACACAGCCGTTGTCAATGGAAAGAGTGTTCAGTTGATTCGTGACGAACACTTTTCAAGACCTACTGTCCCCTTCTTGGGTACCTTTATTCATGACATCACATATCTTTTGGCTGCCTATAAATCAAATCCTGCATCAGGCATTATGCCACCAGAACAAGAGCCCAGGATTCAAGAAGTCCTTAGTACCGTGGAACGGTTTCAAACGGGTCCTAGATATACACCTCATATGCCTATCTCACTACTGAAATCGTCTCAGAAGCATCATTTTAGACCTGCCATCTCCAATGCACTTCACCGCGGTGCTTCTCGTATACAACGTATCAGTGGTGGCAACATATTTGGCTTTGATTCGAGCAATAATAGTAGCAGTAGCGGTATTAGCTCATCTAGTTTGAGCTTGTCAAGTGATAAAGAGGGTGATGATGAAGATAGCAACTTGGAAGAGCAACAAAGGATGGCTACTCAATATATCTTGATGCGGCCCTGGGTGAGTCAGAACACAGTGGATGAACTCAGCACGCTG
Organism: Rhizopus arrhizus; assembly: GCA_024220505.1. Taxonomy (NCBI): domain Eukaryota; kingdom Fungi; phylum Mucoromycota; class Mucoromycetes; order Mucorales; family Rhizopodaceae; genus Rhizopus; species Rhizopus arrhizus. Next base: position 320,093 of record JAKZZE010000011.1, read on the forward strand.
CGTGAACCACCTCAGATGAAAAACAATAGTATACATGGCTCTCGCAGCAACAGTAATGGACCTACTAGCTCCATTAGCATGAACCGTACAAGTTCCATGTTTAGCAATGCAAGTTCTAATGTTCGTTTTAGTACTGGTTCTACATCTCTCAATACCATGAGTGGTAGTGGAGGAGATAGTCGACCAGGAAGCATGGATGGCTACACTTAGTTTTACTGTTGTAAGCACTTTTTGATCATTTAATAATAGCAAGAAACAAGCAAAATATACCAAGAATACGATTTAGTCATTTAAATCTTTTGTATCAATAAACCGGCCCTGTTGCGCTATATATTATCACAAACAACATTTAATAGAAACCGTTTCATGTTAAAGTTTTTTTTTTTTTTTTTTTTTTTTTTTTTTTTTTTTTTTTTTTTTTTTTTTTTTGTGTATAGCTTTTTACCTTGTTAAATTTACTTTTGTTAATGAAACTGTAAATATGCAGATTTTGATTTTTGACTCCGAAGGTAAATAGAAATCTAATGCAAGGTTTAAAATTTAAAATTGAAAGGTGCATTAAATTTAAGACATGCTTTAATTTTAAAGCATACTACAAAATGCATAAACACCTTACACAGTCAAACACTTAACGACTTCACTTATGACATATTTCTGATTATTTTTAAATAACTGCCATTCAAAGCAATTTTCTTTTATTATTTTACTAACCATCAAGAATAAGTCAAGTCCCTTGAAGCCAGTTATCTTCATTGCATCTCCTTTAAAGCTGATATCAAGATTGACCTAATTTAAGCAAGATCTGGTGGTCACCCCTATCAATAAAATGTTCAACTTTAAATTTACTTTATATCCAATACTATTTTAAACTCTACAAATACACAAGGCCTAAACAGAAAACAAGCTGTTACAGTACAGTTATCTTTAAAAAAAAGTTCAAAAATAGCCTAAAATCAATACAAAAGGAAACATTAAATGCTCATGTACAGCATAAAGCAAAACAAATGAGAAATGGTTTTAGATCACTCATGTTTTATATTTAAAAATAGGCTAAAGATCAATAAAAAGAAACAAAGTACAGTTAAAAGATCAATGGTTTCAAACTAATATGTCTCTTTTATTTTAGAGTAAAATCTTTTTTTTTTTATTCGTCAGTTGGTCCTTTTGGTTCTTCAGGTTTGTCATTGGATTCCGCTTGAATAGAAAATAAAATTTAGTATAAATGCTCATCTAGGCATTTTTTTTTTTTTTTTTCAGTTACCTTCTTGAAGATCTGAAGTCCACAAAGTCAAGTTATCTCTTAATAGTTGCATAATTAAAGTAGAGTCCTTGTAAGATTCTTCACTCAAAGTGTCAAGCTCGGCAATAGCATCATCAAAGGCTTGCTTGGCCAAATGACAAGCACGGTCAGGTGAATTCAAGATTTCGTAATAAAAGACAGAAAAGTTCAAAGCAAGGCCGAGTCGAATAGGATGAGTTGTGGCCAACTCAACTTGAGCAACCTCAGTAGCTTTCTTATAAGCTTCATGAGCCAAATTAGCAGCATTTTTACGTTCATCGCCAGTAGCATATTCAGCTACGTAACGATGATAATCACCTTTCCTATATAATTAAGAATAGTATGTCAAGTTCATATGCTAATTAAATATGAAAGTATAACCTACATCTTGTAATAAAAGACCTTGGCTTCACCGTCACCTGCAGCAGGAATTAAATGATCGGATAAGAGAGCCAAGATATCAGCACAAACTTCATAAAGTTCCTCTTCAATCTTATTTCTGTATTCTTTAATTTTTGTAACTTGAGTCTCATGGCCTTTGCTTTCTTCTTTTTGCTCAATGGATGAAACAATTCTCCATGAAGCACGACGAGCACCAATCACATTTTTGTACGCGACAGATAAGAGATTTCGTTCTTCTACTGTTAAATCGACGCCCATCTGATCATAAAATATGAGCATAATTTCCTTTTTCTTCTTATTCAAATAAATTTTACCTTTGCAACGTCCTTCATAAAAGAAACCATTTCTATAATATTGTGTTATTTAATATCTGTCTTTCTTTTTAAACTATTTATTAACCTACCATCATAACGTTCTGCTTGTTCAGCAATCTTTGCCATGTAAACCTTTTTTAAAAAAAAGAAGTTGTTAATTATTCACTCTCATCTGTAATTAGTCAAACTATTATTACTTTGTCTGTACGTTCCTATTAAAGACAGTTAACCTCTATATTTACTCTTATTTAGCTTATAATACTTACAGTAGTCATTATTATTTAGTTTTTCTTAAAAAAATAAAGAGGATAAGAAGAAAGAAAAAGAACAAACAGAATAAAGGGCAATAAAAAAGACACAGCGACAGTGACGTATGCTTCGCGTCGGTATTTAAATAGAAATGGCGCTATGCTCACGCATAGTCTTTTGATAAGAAATCTATTCAAGCCAATTGCAACATCTTCATAAAAGGATTTTATTCTGAAACAAATTTGATTATATTGGATGATTTTAATATCTTATCTTTTAATGCCACAATAAAATATGGGCTTCAATTTTTAATTAAAATGGCGGGGAATCATAAATCGTTATGCAGATGAAGGAAATCCTTGTAGCTCAATATTTATTAAAGTGATAATAATCATAATACAGAAATTGACTTTTTTTTTTTTTTTTTTTTTTTAAAAAAAAAAAAAAGAATCATGTACAAACAAATGCTCTCAAAAGCAATTAGCGGAATTTTATTTTGAAGACTTATTCATACATCATTAATTCTACAAATTAAGTATTATTTTAGGACGATGATTTAAAGTTGCTAATTTTCAATCTTCAGCATAAATCATCAATTCTTGATAAGTAATATTGAACGCTTGAATCACATTCTTATTAATTTGTAGCTTTGTCATTACTAGTACTTCTATTGAATAATAAGAGATAAAACTTGTTAAAAAGTCAGTATGTGTTATAAAACTTATTAAGTATATATGAATGTTATATTTAAAGCATCGAATTAGGGAATTGAGCATTAAATAAACAAACAAGTCAAACATGGATAGGCATTTATTTATCAAAAAATATTTACGTAAACCAAAATGACAGACATACTATAAGGCATCTAGAAGACATCCATTGGTAAAAAAGCGTACAAAAGACGAATAATAAAAGGGCTAAAATTACGAGGAAGAGAAAATAAAAATGTTGACTGGTGTTTTTGGTGCCATTGAATTAATGAGAATTTGTAGTATTGATAAGTTTTGCTGCTTTTCTTGAGAAATTAGGAATTCGGATAGGTATAGTTGCTACATAGTTGAGTCTTTGAGTTTGCTTGAACGAGGATAATGCTGTAGTTGGACTCTATATTGATTTCAACATCTCGTTCAAGTGAACGAAGAAAAAGATAGCATCCACAAACCGAATGAAAAGCATTGCATAAAAATTACTAATTAACTGCTGTAATAGTGTTTTTATAATATAGACTTAGTCTCAGAAAGCTTAAAGCGTGTAAATAGTTGCTCTTTTGCTATAAAACCGCCTATTAGGATGCATTCATGTTGAGTATAGCCTTCTCTATAATAATTTTTATAATAAAAACTTTTTTTTTAATTTTTGGAGAAGAATCGTACTGCTTCCTGTTTGATTTGGCTAAATTGCGTATTAGAGCTGTTAAGTGGTTCTAGACTTTTTTATTTTAAATTATAGATTTCACATGAGTATCTGATTTAATTATAGCAATATAGGGTTTCCATGATTTATATGTTTAGTAGAGCTATTGTACTAACAAAGATGATGGTCATTGTTCCTGAAAAACAAGAGGTCGACGCGGAAAATCAAATTTGTATCCAAACGCTACACGGTCACTTTTTTTTTAAAAAAAAAAGAGCGCGTCAAATTTTAACTTTTGTCTTTATTGGCTTCAAAAAAAATAGCAAAATGAGCATGAACGAAAGAGCGAAAGCAATAGAAGATTCAATTTTAAGCTATCACGGCATTTCAGATTCTGAAGACGATTTCAGCTCTACCTTTGGAAACGATAATGATACATTAGACAACTACAATGTTTCAGATAAACTCAAAAATCTGTTGAGATTAGGCAACTTTCAAATTGATGACAATTTAGCTGGTCTCGACGATGAATCTGAGGATGACTCTGTTTTAAATCCTATACGAGAAGCCGAAAAAAGAATACCTATTGAGGCCGGATCAGGCGAAAACAAATACATGAACTTTCCCTTGAAACCACCTGCAGAAGAAGATAATACAGCAGAAAAAAAGAAGCAGACCAAAAAACCTAAAGTAAATAAGATGAAGCGACGAGAGAAAGAAAAGAGAAAGAAAAGTAAAGCAGATCCAGAGATTGATGATATACTGGAACATTCACCACGACAACGACGAGATATTCATGAATTTTTGGAGAGGCTAAGACAGGAAGACTCAGATAATGAAGAGGGTGACAGACAAATTAAAAAGCCAAAGAGAAACAGAGTAGGTCGAAGGACCCGAAAGAAGACTTTTGAAGATATCAGCTCGCTGGTGGATGAGAATGGAGAAAGATTAGTTAGAACAACAGAATTACTTGATACCTCTTCAGATGATTCAGAAGACGATCGACCAATGACAAAAAAGGAGGAGTTGGAGATGTATCGCGAAAGGGAACGAATGCTTAGAGCAACTGAAGTGAAAATTAAACCAACAATAAAAGTGAAAACCTTTGAAGATTTTATCAAACGTAGAGAACAACGCGAGCAAGAAGAAAAAGCTAAGAAGGAAAAGGAAAAAGCACTCAAGCAGCTACAACAAGTACAAGAGGAAAGTAGTGATAGTGATTTAGAAATCATTTATGATAAAAAGCTATATCCAACCTCACCTGAAAGGTCAAGAAATACAAAATTGGCAGCATCACCGATACGAAATGGAGATACAAGCCGTCGCAACTTTAATGCAGTCTTGTTAAAGCGTATTTATGAACAAACGCATGAGCATCGAAAAAATATAGAAGAAGCCGCAAAGGCTCGCGGAGACTATATTTCGGCTGCTGATAGAGCAAAACGATTGATTGAGCAAGAAAAGAAAGCACAGCTTATCAATCAACAAATTGAACATCATTTCAACAGAAAGCCTAAGTCACTATTCAGTAGCACAGATAACGATATTGACATGTTAGAAAATGAGGATGAGGGTGAGGAACAAGAAGAAGAAGAAGAAGAAGAGAAAGAAGAAGAGAAAGAAGAAGAGAAAGAAACAATGGAGGAAGTGGAGAAGACTGATAATAATGAAAATTAAAAATAACAAGCTGTTAAAAACAAAGAATGAAGTATTTTTTTCCTTCATTTCTATTGATTAAATATGTTTAATGTTATATTTAACATTTAATACAAAACAAGCATCTAAGGCTATTTGAAGCAGTTGTACAACAGTAACATAAATAACTCTTATTAATGATATTAAAATATCAAAACAAATGAGATTAAAGAAGGTCTTTATTCACTACTACAAGAGGACTTTGAGTTTGTGTGACTAAATCGAGAGTATTTTACTTGAAAGCATGACGAAAGCAAGTACTGAAATGTATCTCGTTTCTTTTTTTTTATAATATTCAATTGGGTTCGAGTGCACATTTTATGTAGGTGTCCTCATTAAAAATTAGTTCTGCTTTGTGAACGCGAAAGACTTCACATTTTTAAGAGATTGGTTGTAATTAAGCAAATCAAGATGATCATATTTTTAACCATTGCACTATTTAAAATTTATTAATAGTGTATATATGTATTGCCGTCCTAGTTATTCAATAGTAAACCATGCAGCTTGTACAGGTAACTTGCTACTGAAAGCTTTATATAAAGATCAAAGAGCATTCTTTATCAATTTTGCTATTGCCTTGAATGTCTTTTTATTTTAAATTCGTGTTGGTTAGATCCAAGTGCTTTATCATAAGCACTACAATTTTTAAATTAAATGAACGCTAGCAGCGATCAATATCCTAGATAATTCTGAGATACATTTATATACCTCTTACAATAATTGTAGATAGAGCAATAAAATGTATCAAAGCAAAGACATATCCCATTTAACAAATTTATGAAAATCCTTAACGATCGAGGACAAATATAAATCATTTTCATAAAATCATATATTAATATAAAGGATAAAATAAGTATTGTTAAAAGGTGTGCCTATTGTGTTCTACAAAGCGCCAAAAATATCCCAAAAAGTAGCAAACACATAACAAGCAAATGCTAAGAATCCCCAAAAAATACTGACATTATAAAAGTGGCAGAATCTACTACCCCACCAACACTTGTATTTCACCGCCTCCACAATCAAGCCGACTCCCCACAGGATGACTAAAATGATGTCGAGACTAAACATAATCAGGCGATTCATTCTAGACTTTTTTGAAAAAACCCTGTAACAATAAAATAAAAGCTGATATCCAGAATAAATAATAGATATCACTGCCTAACAACAAAGATCTAACTAACGAATTGTATTTGCATATGTATTGTATACGTACCACTGCAAATAGATAATAAAAACATGCTGGCGATGAGAAAGGAATATTTTCGTTCGAAAACTAGTACATAAATTAGTTTTTCAAAATAATCAATCCTTTTCTTTTTACCGGCCGAGCACCAGCAGCAAATCCTAAATGGCCTATGCTAGCTAAAAATGCCACAAGTGGTAGCCAAAATCGCAGTTGTGGTGGTTTACAATATGCATCGCCTCCACCACCAGCAGTGTCCATCGTGGTATTCTCATTTTCTTTTTTAGGCGATTCTTGCTGATGGATGTCATTCATAGATACATGCGAATAAGCCCCTCCTGTATTTTGAGGTTGGTTACCGTACGCGGTGCCAGAATATTGATATGCATCCTGTGGTACAAAGTTTGACTGTGGTACAGGCTCTTGTTCTGTTTTATTTGATTCAGTGTTCCATGCATTATTATACCCAGTCGCACTATAACCAGGCATTGGCATAGGCATCTGTGGCTGGCCGTAAGAATTTACATAATAAGCCGCACTGCTCTCATCTTCATAAGCGTTTCCATATCTTGGTCCGTGTGGGTCTTGCCAAGGATTTTGGTCAAATGGTGCTGACATTGATGAATGGAAAGAAAGCAAAGGTATGGAAAAAGAAATACCTTGAAAATGTTTTGATGTCATGCTTTTTAATTTTCAAAGAAACATGGTTTAAACTATTTTTAGAATCTTAAGTTAAAAAGGAGAGAAACCTATGCTATAAGTTTTTTTTTTCTGGGTAAAAATCGTATTTACAACATGCAGAAATATTAGAAAATAAATGATGTTTTTGCGCGGCTATTGTGATGGAAGATCTCAAAAATTAGACATTAATCTCGTTCGCCTGAAGTAAACAACTGAAAGTTGTACAAAAGTTAAGCTTGGAAGTTTGTCACGAATTAGCATAGTACTTTTTATATCAAAAGGATAAGAAAACCAAGATATATTTGCATAAAAGTGCCTCTGTTCAGCTTTGTCAAAGTTAAACGTATGTTCGAGAGCAAAATGCTTCTCTGATAGTTCTTGTTAATGTAGTTTCTTAGAGTGTAACAAGACCGAGGTAAACTTTTTCTCAAACTTTATATTTCCTACCTGTCAGTAGCCTTATTGTCATTCGATGCTGTTTATCATAGCTTAGCAGTCACTTCGTTTTTTTTGGAAAAGGAAAATGCAACATGTTAAAACATTGATTTTACATTACAAAAGATTCAAACAGGATGAACGACAGCCTACGTGACAAGATAATCAACACTCAAAAAAACAAAAAGAAAAGAACGATTACGTTGTAGAAGAAGCTGAAGAAGAGGAAGATGAATTCTTTGGCCTGGGTGGACCTGATGTTGAAGAAACCGAAGATTTGGATCAATATGAACAAGACGGAGTGCTTGTTGAACACAATGAGGAAACAGAGAACCTTGATGACGCTGCTCTGAGAGCAATGTTCCTGTAAGTACTTTTGATTTATTAAAATAAACCATTCATTTATACATTTTCTACTAGCGAACAGGATGCGGAATCTGATAGAAACATGGTGCAGCGATTGTTGAAGGATATCACAAGCGGTGGCTTACGTAAAAGAAAAGCCGCTCTTGAAGAAGGTTTTATGTTTGATGATATTGATATTTATGACGATGACGATGATTTAGTTGCTGTAAGACGGGCTGCTGCTGCTAAACGACGCAAAATGCTGCAAGATAATGGTGGTGCTCTGGAAGCTTTAGGTTGATTAAGGCTTTTTGGTTTAAAAATTAAACTAACATTGTATATAGCACAAAACCCAAAAACTGCAGCGTTTGTTCGAGCAGCACGTGCTAGAAGAGATGAGGGTGCTATTCCTTTGCTGGACGATAGTGAGGGTGAAGAAGAAAAATCGGAATCCGAAGAGAAATCACTAGGCAAATCATTAAATGCATATCTCATTGATGAAGAAGATGATGGTGATGATGATGATGAAGATGAAGATGTCAGGGTTGATTATGATAAAACAAAAAAGGTGTTAAATATTTCTGAAGAAATAGAAATCAAACATCCAGTGCATAATAATGAAGCGAAAGTAGCTCATAAAACCAATGGCGATACTAAACGAGCAATACATTTGACAGATGATGAAGATGATGATAATATTCCGTATACCTTTGCTTAATCTAATTATTCAAACAATAAAATAAAAGGACAACTGCCCAAATAAAAGTATATAGATTGTATAAATTATGAAATATATGGCTTTTGCGATATTGTTCTCCTTTATGTACATTAATCTATGATTTACATAATGCGTTCTATTCGTTTTTGTCCTTGCTTTTCTGTTCTTCCCTCTTAACACGTTCGAGTTCTCCAATGAACCTATGGTTAAAATAGCTGTTTGTGGAATGTACAAAGTAAGTTTTTCATACTATATTCTGCTTACCATCTTATTGTCAAAAACAAACAAATAGCCAGTAGCAGTAATGCTATAACATGTGGATTTCCTCCAGTAATGATAATCATAAAGAGCAATGTCGCAAAAAGAGCATAAAAAGCATAAAACATGATTTTAATAACACCTTTTGCTGTATATCCTGGAGTCATGATGGATTGGACAATTTCACCCATTAAGCCATGGGCTTCAATTTCTACTGGAGTTTCGTTTGACATTATAAGGAGAGAAAAAAGAAAACGGTGACACGGCATTTTAAGGCGACTAATAAAATTGAATTTCAAATAGCAAATCAGATGAAGTGGATTTGATTTTAAATGAAAGCAAAAATGCTTATAGACGTGATGTATACTCTTATGACTAGAAAATAATATATAGTAGCCTTATAATCGCTACAATTTCCTTTTATATATGCAAAAAGAGATATTTTCAAATACATGTAGACAATGTAATAATTCATGCCAATTGTAAACCTTGATGGTTGACTATTATTTCTATTTTCTACATTTGTTTGATATGTAATTGAATATTAAATAAAAAAAAGCTGTAACTATTGAGAATGTTACCTTTAAAAAAGATCACAGAACGACTGTTTGAATACTTATGAATCGCTGATTATATACTTTGATTTATTTAGGCCCAATCATCAGTATGCTATTTTTTATATTTGATCAGAGACAGGGAAAAAAGTTATTTTCTTTTCTGTATAAGTATATCTTTACTTAAAAGCACATTTTTTGTATTTTTGTTTTTAAGGCTTTGAAGTGTTTATGTACTCTAAAATTTATGACAGCATTTTTCAAAATAAAATGAAATCGGTTCTGAAGAAAAAAGCTAGAGCCATTAAAACATGATTTCAAAAGTAAATAGCATTAAGAAAAAAATGAATCCTTGGTATTTGATAGTTTGATAATGTGTACAAAGTGTAAAGATGTCTAAAATTTATGACAGTAGAAAGGATTTTAGATTGCAATCTCAAGTTTGGATTGTGTCTTTTTTTATCTTATGCTTAGCAACACATTTGAGCTTTGAAAAGACAAGCTAGCTGATTTACCAAAGTTTACTGTCCTATCTGATCAACAGTATTAGAGCTTTAAAACTTATCAATAGATCCATTATTTTTATTTCTTATTAAAAAAAGGATATTCAGTAACATGTATATAGCTCTCCCTTCTCTTTGAGTATTTGAATGATTGTTATTGATAGATTCATATAGTGTTCCATCACTTGTGACTATTACAATGATAGCCAGACTGTTACAAAGTTAGTTATTCAAGTCTCTTCATTTTAAATCATGTTAACGTATAGAAAAGCCTGAAATTAAGGCTATCTGTACAACAGTAATTACTGTGCCATATCATTGTGAGCAGCTTTAAACGCTAATAAAAGTAAGGCCATATATGAAACTCTTTTTTTTTTTTTTTTCTATAATATGCTATATTTAAATAGATTTTACACAAATAAGCTGCTTAACATTTTTTCGTAGTTCAAACGATCAATTTATTTTCACACTATTTCTGCTGGGAATAAATAAATGGTCTAGGAAAGAAGGGGAAAGAGGTTGCTTTTTCAAGCACTTTTTTTTGTTCCAAAAAATGAAATCTTGGTTACAACGTCCAGAAACTAAAAAATATGCTGCAGACGGTACAAACAAGTATAATTTACAACATAGAAAGAAGTATAATTGACTCTTTTTTTTTACTAGTTGCTTTATTTGCTCTTTCTCAAGTAGCATTTTATTTCGCTTTTAAATTCGTTGTAAGTTCTTTAGATCCTACAAGAGCAAAGCGTCAGGAAGCCAAAGCCAAAAGCAATCGCGTAATGGGAAAATTGGGTGTAAGATCAATGTTTTATTGTATTCGTTGTCGATTTACTTAAGGTTGCACACCATTCTAGAAAGATATCAAGTTATCTGAATACGAACAGATCATCGCAGCAGAAATAATTCACTCTGACGAAATTAGCGTCACCTTTAAACGTAATTACCGTTTACTCTAAAAAAAATCAAAAAATTTATAAAGATTTTACATTAGAAATTGGTGGATTGGATCCAATCATTCAAGAACTTCGCGAAAGTGTCATCTACCCACTTTGTTATCCTGAATTATTTACTTCAGCCTCTGGTTTGTTAGGTGCACCTAAAGGTGTTCTACTCTACGGCCCCCCTGGGTGCGGAAAGACAATGCTAGCAAAGGCATTAGCTAGAGAAAGTGGTGCTACCTTTATCAATGTTCATGTATCCACCTTGACAGATAAATATTATGGTGAATCAAACAAATTAGTATCAGCTGTATTTACATTGGCTAGAAAGCTGCAACCCTCGATTGTATTTATAGATGAAATTGATTCTTTTTTGCGTGAGCGTAGAAGCACAGATCATGAAACGACAGGAATGATGAAAGCAGAATTTATGAGTCTTTGGGATGGCTTAACAACAGGAGAAGATAGCCGTATTGTTATTTTGGGTGCTACTAATCGACCTAATGATATTGATTCTGCCATTTTGAGAAGAATGCCTAAGAGATTCTCCGTTCGATTACCAAGCGAATCACAAAGGAGAAGCATTCTTGAACTTGTAAGATTAATTCGTTTTGAAGAAGTGAGAGTTTGCTTGTTTATTCATTTTTTACTTTAGTTACTGAAAAATATTCAACTGGTGCCTGACTTTAATATGACTGAATTAGTTCAAAGAACCGCAGGCTTATCAGGAAGTGATTTAAAGGAACTCTGTCGTAATGCGGCCATGATACCAATTCGTGAATATGTTCGATCTGTACAAACAGTATCCAACAGTGAAGATGCAAGCCAGGATCTGGTCAACTTGGATCTTTCTGGGGTAGTATTATTTATTACAGGAATGTGTGTGTGAAGCTAAAGAATATTCATAGAAAATTAATACTCGCCCATTGACCCTAACCGATTTTTATGCTTCTGAGAATAATAGTCGTGAGAGATCATATAGTTATGCAACATCCGATTCGCCTCAACAAGAAAATCTTGATTAAATATATACATATACATATTTAAATTAAAGAAACTGACTTATAGAAAAAAAAATAAAAAAAAGCTTCAACAAAACAGCGTTAAAGTATTTTTTATGATCGTATAAAAGTCTAATTATAAATGGAAAAAGGAACATTAACAAACATGCGACAAATTATATTTCAAATAACATTAATTTTATTAGAAAGTATAATCTATAAGCAAAACGCATCACAGTAAGTTGGTAATCTTGCCAATTCCTTTTGTACGTCCTTCTCTAAATATCTAATGTAATATAAAAAATTAATTACAATTATTTTACTATTTATTATAGTTCCTTTTACCAATCTTGAACCAACTGTTAAGTATTCTGGATTTTTCACAAACTCAAATTCCTAAAATTAAATTGGTTATATGTTGTTTTCTTTCGTATTTTTGTTATTCTTGCTTACAACTTTAGCTCTATCTCCTGTTCTCAATATTGATTTTTCAGATGTAAGGATACTAGCCGTCTGGCGGACAGCACCACAGTGAACCATGGCCTGGTATTTTGACTTAATCATTGTTGAATGATAAAGCACCAATATTTCAGCTTCAAATCGTCTCGAAACCTTGGGCATTGGTTGGTCCTTTTCATGAGTTAGCAGGACTTGACCCTTTCTTATTGCATTTCGACGGATGTTCTTTAAAGCCAAAGTCACTGTTTGACCTGCAGTTGCTGCTGGTACGCTTACTCGTTTACGATGAATACCCTTAACAGATGTCGTCGCAAACTGACCTACAGAATCGGGACCCAAGATAACCTTATCACCTACATGCACTACACCACTTTTGATAAGACCACTGACGACCGTGCCTACAAATGGAACTGAATATGTTTCGTTGATTTCATAGTGAAGAGGCTGATCCGTCTCATATCTTGTTAAGGAAGGCAAAATATTTAAAAAGTTTCGAACCAAGTCCAAGCCTTGACCTGTCACATTGCTCACTTGAAATATGGGACATAGCCTTTCACTGACAAAATTTTGCTATATAGAAAGAGATTTAATTAAGCTGCATTTATGTGAATGTCTCTTTTTTTTTTACCGCTGTCATAACAACATCATGGTTATTTTGTACAAATAGCGGAATCTTTCTGCACGATTTTGATTTCAAAATCTTGGTTAATTCAGCAATTGTCTGCTCAAGCACATGGCTAGGACATCGATCAATTTTAGTAATCACAACCAAGACAGGAATTGCCAGTGATAAAGCAAGTCCCAAGTGCTCCTTTGCCATACCAATCATACCAGCGTTAGCACCAACCTAGACATATATCAATAAATGAAGCTTTTAAAAGAGAGTACTTCCTATTACCATTAGCATTGCAAAATCAGGTGCACTTCCAGTCATACCAAACACCGTCGTCTATACAATTATAAGGAACATTCTTTTGTTTATAACAAAGGTTATTTCTTACCTTAAGATATTTTTCATGACCAGCTAAATCAACAAAACTAACCACCTTTGCTGCCTTTTCTGTGATTTCCTCCCAAGTCAGTTTTTTGCCTGAGCCAGCTGGATGAAGAATTGGCTTTGAATGTGAATCAAATCCCAATATTTCACCACCCACACTTGACGTTCTTCCTGATTCAATTTCGTGTTTATGTCTAAATAGATTCACCCTTGCCTTTCCTCTTCCGTCATCCAAGATACCTTTTGTTAATACACCCAACATGGTTGACTAATCATCTTATTCAGTCACCAAAGCCTATGCCTTTTCTTTTGTATATTGTCTTTTACCTTTCCAGCATCCACGTTGCCAACTACTGCCACTCTCACTTCCAACGCTTCCTGTACTGATTTTGGGCGTTTTCTAATCATTAAATGGGATACTTTTTGAGTCGATATCGGCGTTTTGTTGATATCCAATTGTATCAGTTCATCCAGATCTGCCAAGTCAGCACCCAATGCTTGAGTGAGTAAAGTTAAGTTTGCTATGCAGATTTCATATTCCTTCGTTGTCAAATTCATTGGCGTACCATCCTCTGTATAAAAATATATAAACATAATGATGAATAGTATTATCTTTTTATACCTTCTAAGCCTATTTCAAACAATGTTTCTCCTTTACCTTGTTCCATACGTGCTGATATTGTTTGCTTTAGCCATTCTATATCTTTTTCATTGTATTCTATTAGTCTTTCCTATATTGTATTTTTCTGTCAGTTCCCTCATTTCATGTTAAGATTCTTTTCTATACTTTTAACGTTCTATGCTCAACATCTTCTTCATCTATTTTTTGTTGCTCATCAAGCGAAACATTATATAAAGCTGAAACCAAACGAGTTGCTTCGTCTTCGTGAGAAGACTCTTGTGTTGTTCTAGTTGTCATATTGTATTAATGAGAATAATATACAAAAAGTGGAAAAACCAGTACCAGTTTTTATACCAACCACAAAAACATGACATTTTAGTCCATGACTGAGTTTGAATGAAATATGTCCTTTGATTTGACTTGAATCCGCAGCTAGAACAGAAAAGAGTCGTTTTGAGTCATCACCGCAGCAGCTTTTTATGTTAGTAAAATAACTATTAAGATATTGAATTGTAATGCTTCTACATTTCTTGACAATGTAAATTTTCACTGTGGATTCGCCTAAGTAGCACTGTGGTTCTTGCTGTTATTTCATTTGACCAAAAAGTTGTTTCTTCTAAAAAATATCTCCAGCGTAATATCCATAAATTCAAATCCCCACAAGCAATTACATGAAAGATGTCAAGTTTCTAATGCGGTATTATTTTAGTTGTTGTTTGAAGTGGTCGATATATTTAATCAAAAGATGGTAACGAAGGTTGAGCAAAGAGTCATCGTGCCAATGTATCATATATGTCTTTTAATTGAGCAAGACCACAAGAAGTGTTCATCTGTTTCGATTGCGCCACATATCATGCATCCTTCATCAGTGATATACCTAGGCATGATTTTATGCAGACGAGAGCGGATGTTTAATTTATTTTACAGTCAGGCTGATAAATGTTGGTGATTTTTTAAGTACTTATTTTTGTTGTTAACTAAAAACCATTGCTTCGTTTTGTAAAAAGCAGGTTATCGTTTATAAGAAAAAAGTTATCGTTGTGCTCGTAAATTGTTGAATCAATTCAATATAGGGCAAAATGAACTCATTGTTTTATTCATATATTTGCATAGGATTTTTGGTAAAGCAATTGTAAATTTAACGTTTAGAATAAGAACAGAAACCATAAAGTACGCTAACAGGTGCATTTTTGCATGTATCGATAATTTTACTTGATAGATTCTCTTCGATCAATATTCGGCTATACTTCATTTCCCCCTTAACCATAGCCCAGAATTGCTCGATTGGATTGAGTTTAGGCAAGTAAGGAGGGAGAGATACTCTCGATGACCTTTACTATCTATCTTTTGTTTGGGTGACTGAGGCTTAGGAATAGAAGCATTTTCCATTATAAGGTTGGAGTCTTTAAGGCTTCATCTTTGTCCATAATCTCGAGTAATTCGTTTATAAATTAGTTTACTAGGTACCTGATCCATTATTATTCACTTACAAAAATGATGAATAGTAAAGATCATGACTTATTTATTGTTCATCTTTAGTTTATAGAATGAATCTAATAGTGATAGTTTTATTTAATAAAGATTTAAATCATTATCTTTTGTCAACTTTAATATACTTCTTTTAGTTGTGATTATTCAATGTCTACTATGATCTGACACAGTTTTACAACGTTATAATTTATCATCAAAATTGTCCTGAAAAACTTGCTTTGAAACAAGTGATACTTGAAAACGAAGTTTACATTGAAATTCGAAGATGGAGAAAAGTAAAAACATATTGTATATTTTATCAAACTAAATACACTAACGTTAAACTACTTTTTTCTTAGGCAATTAAAATGAACTAATATTATTTCCCTGCCCTATTCATACAAATGACCCTCCTACTGAACAGGATATTTTAAAGAAAAACTTGATTGCTTTTACTGTTGCACTAGATGAAAGTTTAAAAGGGCATCGACTCAAAAAAGCAGCCTGAACTAGACTAATGTATTCAAAACATATTAATTATTTTGCATTTTATCTCCAATTCTAATGATAAAATCCTTGTAAGATGGCGTTATATATTATTTACCAAATGAATATAGGAACCATTACTAACTGAATTAATAGAGAAACCAAATCGGAAGTAAATCAAGAAGCAAATAGCAAAAAAAAATGATAACAGATTTTATTTACATCATTATGGCCAAGAACTAGGTTGCGGTGAGGTCAAGAAAATAAATACTGATTCTAACTTGAAGAAAAACAGAGCATGTATTTGTGAAACGATGAAAAAACAACTACTCATCAGGATAAATATGCAAAAGACGTTCAAGAATTTGTTTCTTTTGGCATTTTTACTTGTAAAAAACAAATTAAATTATAGAAGGTCATCACGCATATCTTTTGGAAACCATCGTACTCGCTACTTTGAGTGATACCTACACTTGTCTCGAAGAAACGATCGAATTATTTTCAAGCTTTAAAGTAAAAAAAAAAAAAAAAAAAGTGTGTGTGAATGAGAAGACGGATTTGTTTATTAACAATTGTAAGGAAAATGATTAAAAATATCTTGTTGAGCGATGATCATTATTTTATTGAAAACCCATATATTTACAGCAATTGTTATACTTATTTTAAGTCAATAGTACCATTTTTAGAATAAATAAGAATCGCTAGATTTCGTTTTAAAATATGTGTATGGCTGTACTGTAACCTACTATATAACGTTTTGAATAACTGATTGAAAGCTAACTATTTCTAAAGAAAATGACCAAATTTCAACGCACCCTTATTCTAAAACACAATGGTCACAGCCCAATAATCCCTTTGACATGCATGATCATGATAAGGCTAATGAAAGGATTGATAAGCTCTTAAAATGCATATATACTTTTGAGAAAACATTCAAGTTATAGCTACTTAACTAATCTCCTTATTCATCCTAGTAATACAGAGAAAAATGCAATAACAGAATATGTAAGAAAAGAGATCGATCATCAGTAAAAAGTCTATTGATCTTGATAATTAGATACAATTCTTACTAAAGGATCTAGAAAAGAATAATAAATTCAAAAAAGAAATTGTAAGATCCCATGGAATTATAAAAGAACGGCCTTGATGCCAAAGAGAACCGATTGCAGGTATCTAGTCAAAGCGTTCACAAAGCTGCTAGCAAAAAGAAAATTACACATGTTAGCAATGCTACTTGAAATATAATTTAAACAAATCTATAACCTCTTTTTGTAACTAAATTACTTACTTCGCTGACCGTATGAATGAGCGTATTGTTAACAAAAAGCGGTTTTTTCTTACTGCTGTACTCACGTTAATTCCCTTTTTGTATTCAAGTCCTCAGCAATCGATGCTTCCTCTGATCCATGAGAACTACAGAGATATCTAATATTGGTTAATATTTCTAAATGAAATGGGTGCATATCTTCTTACCAATCCATAGCATCACTTCTTTTTACACCAAAATTCTTCCCTGACTATTTTTGTAGGAGAAGCGAGTAATTCATTTATGTTTTACTGTTATAGAAAAAATATAATGGCCCTTGGAGAAAAAAGACCCTCCCACCTGTTGAAATTTTATTTCCTGTCCATTGGCGTTATGAATAATGTAATGAAAAAATAATTTAAGGTAATAAAGAAAAAAGAAGGAGTGGGAAAAGAAAGGAGGCAGTGATCGAGCTTTTTTTTATTACATTTGGGAATCAAGTGTCACACAGGTCTGTGATATGATTTATGCAGCTTTGAAACACAAAAATAAAAAACAAAAAAATCGGAGAGAACAAAAGGTTAAGTGCCAAAGTAAAAGATATTACCATCCTACTTTTAAACAAAATGTCTTTAAAATAGAATGGTACTTGTATGTTTGTTGGTCCCTTCTACTGAAAAAGCATGTCAAGATTATATATGTCACTTCTTTTTCTTTATAAATTCTAGAGCATGAATATTGGTTTTATTGTTAATTTATAAAGAAATATATGCTTCTCTTATATAGTATTGTAAGCTTTAATTTACTTATTGATTAAGGTCTATTCATATATTCAAAACTGTATTAGGAAAGGGGGAAATATCTGGTTTTTATTAAAGGCCAGAAGTGTAAAAAATAATATAATGTATAAAGAGGCAATCTAAATATGTGTACACAATACATAATAATAATATCAATACATGATTATCAACGTTCTTCTTCAAGCTCTCGGTCAGCTATTTCAATTGCGTCACCTAATACTGTCCTGACTTGTTCCGCTAAACCCAACTTTATTGCTGATGGCAGATCATATAGAGAGGTTTCGCAAGACGAAATTGTGGACTGAAAAGAATAAGTAGAGATTGTAGGACTGCTTGTTTCTTCAATTTCAAACTTTTCTGATAATCCATTTTCCTTGTATTTAAACAAATAGTTTGATTTATCATCTTTGAATAAGCGTGATAGACGATGAATAAAATGGTGACGAGGCATGTAAAACAAAGGAGAGTGAAAGAAGAAGAAATCACACATTATTTATACTGTAAGATGAACTCTCTTTGCGCATAGTATGCAACTAGGCGTACATTGAGGAAAAGGAGGGAAGAGACTATTATGTTGAATCAAAAGCTCCTTTTCCTTTTACAGCGAAGCAGAAAATTATGTGGAATATCGACAAAGGAGAAGGGGGTTTCCTCCTTTGTTTTAATTATTCTCTCATGCGAGTTGCATACGCATTTGCCACTAGACCTTTTTTTTTAAGCATGTGATAGCAAATAGGACAAGCATAATTTATAGGCCAATTGAAATTCTTTTTAGCGCACCTCTTGCTTTCACCAACTTTAAAGCTTCGGACATTGTGACTATTTTTCAGACAAAATCCCTTGTGAACTTTTTTTTTGGATCTCTCTTTTGTATTAAATATGTTGCATAGATTTACTACAACTCTCGTTCGCCCTTGCGTTTTCCGCACTACTCCTCGTTTTGTGTTTCGATCAGCCGCTTTACTTTCCAACACCTCTACTCGCTCATTTGCTTCTTCACATGATTGGCAGCAAGGTCCTAGTCACCCACTTATAGACAAGATTGCACAGCACCCGCATATTATGCAACAATTAATGGATTTCACTGGTTTCTTGCAATCTAAAGGGGTTAATCTAAGTAAACAGCCGAGCTTTATGGAGGTAAAAAGAAAATAAAGAATTATTTTTATTGATTTATATTATTTTTTAGATTGTCAAGATTATGAACGATCCCGAAGTAAAAGAAAAGACTAAAAAGTTAGTTCAAGATATGCAAGCAGCTGGTATTACTTTAGACATGACTGCCATTCAAGAATTACAAGCTAGCTTAGCTAAACAGCAACAAAACCCATTCGAAGAAAAGAATGAAGAGAAAAAAGAAGACGAAGAAAAGGGCGTATTGAATAAAGTAAAGGGATTATTCAAGAAATAAACGATTTTATTACAAAATGTCTGCATAACTTTGTTGTTGACGAGGGGGTAATTGTGGTGTAGAGCCTTCATAAGCTTCTAAAGCTGCATCGAAATCTGCTGGTGTTGTTTTTGGCTTTTTATTGAAACGGTTCCCAGCTGTTATTTCTCTTTTTGTGTCCTTCTTTCTCCTATCGATAAGCATAAATATCAAAGAAAGATGTCTATTGTATTTTGCTTACATTCTCTTTTCTTTGTTTTTTTGCTGTCTGTAAGCTAATTCCTTTTCATCGTCTGAAAATTCCATTTCCTATATACAATGAGTAAATCTTCACTTTCCTTTTTGTTTACTTTGCTTTCTTACATCTTCTCCAATTTCTTCATCGTAAAAGTTACTAGCATCCGTATGTTTGATCATTCTCAATCTTTCAGTTTGTATGATTTGTGTCTTTTGGTAGGATGGTACATAATATACTGCTGCTCCAACGGTAGTCCATTCGTTATTAATTTCACTCTCATCGTTAAATCGAACTGTATAATAAGGTCGAGATATTGGTCCAAACGTTTCAAATATTTCACCCATAACCTCTCTATTTTCATATACCAGCAATGATCCTGCATCTAACGCATTATACTCTGATCCTGGTCTTGAATGTATCACTACCACATTTTGAATGATTTGAAAGATATTTCCTGCATACAAAATCTCTGTTTGTTGTGTAAGATCAAAGACTGGTTTTTCCACAGTGAAATCAGTTATTTCATTAGCTGTTTTAACAACACCACCTTGACTTGGGGCCCCTTCCTCTTCTTCTTCCTCCTCTTCAACAGCAATACTTTCTTTTGTGTCCTCTTCTTTTTCTTCACTATTTAAACGTTCCTCTTCTTTGTTTAGTAAAACACGTATTATAACACAGTGTTCTTTCTTTTTTACCTTGAAGAATCATTGTCTGAAGAGAATTCTAAATCACTACTTTCATATTCTTCTTCTTTTATTTCACCAGAAATAGCTGCATCAATGTTATCTTGAACAGGTGTTTGTTCTATCACAATCTATTATAAAGAGTTTTCAGTTTTTCAATCTCCAAGCGTCCGTTAAAACCTGCTTTTACCTCACTTGATGCTGGATTAATATGTTGCACTTGACCTTCTCTTAATCTGTTCTGTTGCTGTTCTTGCTCAGCAAATTGACTAGCAATCACAAGATCGTCAAGTTGATTCATTGTTTAAAGCTTCTAAAGAAAATAAAGTTTTTTTTTTTTTTTTTTTTTTTTTTTTTTTTTTTTTTTTTTTTTTTTTCGTTGCTTGACAGCGGCATAAACAGTCACTCGCTTTGTCAAACCTTCGAAAAAAGCCTTTTTTCAAGCGTTGGTTCGAAACTGTATTTAATGACTTAAAATATAAAATCAAAGTCGAGACACATAAGTAAACACCAGATTGATGAACAGCCAGACTTTTATAAATGCTCACATTTACTTTAAGATAATTTTTATTTATATCGCAAAACACTTGCAAAAAATCAAATTTCATTTGGTGTTGGACAAGATAACTCAAAACAACCCTTCTTATTTGTGCGTTGAAGTATCTGCTGCTTTAATTACTCAAATTTTGAACAACAAGGAAGTATTCAAAGTCTTTACTGATCAACCCTATAGTTTTTTTTTTTTTTTTCGACTCCCGTTGTATGTAAAACATGAAAATAGGATACTACATTTTATAATCTGTATAAAACTCTACAATCAAATTAAACAAAAAAAAAAATAGGAATGACAAATCTTTGTTGGCTTCAATGTTCTGCAATCGAGAGTAGAATGTACTAGTGTGGATGTTCAAAAAACCTGATTGTGATACTTATTTGTTGTATGACTTGTTTATCAAAACTATACAAATAATATTTGACAGGATTAAATTCTTGTTATATCAATCTTTTTTTTTTCTTTAGCAATATTGAAAATAGGGCTTAGTTTAATAATCAGGGACTTCTATTTTGACTTTCTTTTGACAAATAACAATTTATGCATACCATTACCTTCTAACTAAAAGAATAAACAAAAAGATAATGTATAACACCATTCCCCATTTTTATAAAAATAATTATTTTATTTTGAAGAGATTAAGAAAAATGATAATAAAAGATTAGAGTTGATCTGATGTGTTTAAACTTGTTTTTGTCATTTTCCATTCTTTTTTTTTGAAAAAATAAGTAAAAATGTTAAATAAAATAATAATAACAGTCAAATTATTGTAGGACACCAATCAAAAAAAAAATATTGAAGGAATTCTCCTTTTTCCTTATGAATACAAGGGATAAGTTAGGTAACTATATCAACAATAAGGTAGTTCAAAATGAAATATACGTTTCACAGAATTTAGTCTGCTCTAAAATAAATTTTCATACAAATCACTAAATATTACTTTAAATAAGTGTCAGGGCAAGGTTAAGAATTAAAGTATTGGGTTTATACAAAGTACAAAACAAAGAAGAGATACTTCATCTAACTTTTGAAATAGAAGGCGGAAATAGATTAAAAATGTGAACGGACCATGTTACTCATTTTATGCGATTTAGAGCGGAACACAAAGAATTATCTGTTCAAGTAACATACCTAAGGAAATACAAACATATTTGTAGTAAGCAAAAGTAAACAATTTGTTGCTATGTCTCATTATTCTCATCATTTTTTTAATCATGCATAAATAAAATGTGTTTGCTTGCAGTATAATTTTTATAAACTAACCAGGTAAACTATTTCCAATAAACAAAAAAGTATAAAACCCTTCACATTTCTCTTTTTCTTTTTTCTCCTTATTCTATCATCTATACTATCTTACAATGGACTATTCTCATATCTTCTCAAGGTCTTCTTCAATGTCATTGCTATCGTACTTTACACTCTATTGTTATGGTTATTTAAAAGGTTAAACAAGTTGGTTAATGGGACTAGCTTATTGAAGAATGCGATATCATACAATCAACATGCTATTTGTTCATATACTCAAAATTATTATCCAAAGAAGAGCTCTTAAAAATGTTCATGATTATTCTGTAGCCAGTAGTCTGGCTTTCCATTTATCAATCTCTGTGATAATTCAAATCAACAGTCTCATCGACATCCTTGTTCTTACCTTTGCTATGGTTACTTTGCTGTGCAAAGGGTATCTTATTTATTATGAAGATTTCTGTCCTTCCTTTTGAATGGTAAATTGTATACATGAACATGCATTTGACTGTTTACTTACAATGTTCCTTATAGGCTTCAAGCAAACAAAATCTATGCTATTACCCTGTGTTTTTAAACTTTTTTA
The DNA here is from genome assembly GCA_024220505.1 of Rhizopus arrhizus. Taxonomy (NCBI): domain Eukaryota; kingdom Fungi; phylum Mucoromycota; class Mucoromycetes; order Mucorales; family Rhizopodaceae; genus Rhizopus; species Rhizopus arrhizus. Next base: position 342,776 of record JAKZZE010000011.1, read on the forward strand.
TCGTACATCTTTGCAAATATTTCGTGCTAACTGTGGCTTCGCTTGGGGTGAACAATGTCAATAAAATGAAGCCAGATAACAAAAGGAAGGACTCAAATCTTTGTAAATGGCGGTATCTGGCCTGTCTGCTGGGGAGCAAAGCCGAATGGTCGCTTTAAACTGTCTTTACAGATTAGACTTTGGAAACTTTAGGGGTCGGCTTAGAATCGGAAGCTGTTTGTCATTGCTTGGGAAAACCGGAAGCTTGTGGTGGTGTTGATTTGCGCACGTGTCTCTTGGATGATGAAGACTTGGTGTCAAGACTTATGGCCTGCAGCCCATTCCTTAAGTGTCATATGCTATCCCTTCCTCGTTTGCAACGACTTGACTGATTACTGGTATGTTCAAACATTGTATATTCATCAAGCAATCCTTAGCTAACCAATTCTTTGCTGTTTGTTTGGTAGATACTTAGTTTCTTTGGAAACTGATATCTACCATACAAATTATACTTTTTTTTTTTTTTTCTCTTCTAGGTTCATAGGTAAATAGCATAATGATTCCTTCTGGCTTGTGCTGCCTTTTCTCGGTGCTGGTGTTCCTATGGTTCCTTGATCCTAGACAGCGTGTTTGCAACTCAATTATCGTCGTGAGTGTATGGTGTCCCTTCCGATGCAGGCAGTGGAAGACTAAGTCTGTAAAAATTCCTCATTGTTTCTACGGTCGAAATGTATTGACGGTTGAAGCGTAAAGTTTCCATTTGGGTTAACTTTGTTCCAGCAAATTGACTTTATACAAAAGCTATTATTTAAATAATTAATATCATTTCATTGAAATCTTTTTGCTTCTTTTTCAATTTTATCTTATAACTGATAATATATCAAAATTAAAAGACATTTACATTGAACTTTTTTTTTTCTTTTTTTTTGGGGAGACTTACCATTTACAAAACCATATTCCAAGATTAAGCAGTAAAAATTGATTGTCTGTCCCTATTAATTTTGCGATCTTTGGATACGGTGAAGGCTAAAAAAAGTGGCAGAATGCATAGTAAATCATACATCAAAATGTGTTAGAAAATTATTTAAATTTACTTTCTTCTAGTGCTGAGACTGTTTAAATAAAAACCTGTTGCACGCAAAAGATATCATGGGTTCCTTATTTTTGAAGTGTTATTAATGGACAATTTACAAAAAACGGTCATTAGAAATATAGAAAACAATGAATAATTCAAATTTTATTTTGAAAAGGCATCCAAAACAACCAAAAGAAGAATGAAACAATACTTTTTATTCGGTTTCAGTTATACAAATGATTTTATTACCATTCCATATTTTGAGTCCAAGCATCTTGTTCAGGCTGATATCGAGGAGGAGGACGGAGAAAAGGTGCTGGAATATCTGTATCCTCGTACAAAGGAAAAACAACACCTAATTCCCAATTGCTATACATTTGTCTATGTTATCTTTCTCCATTTATGACATTCTAATGATGTTCTTGCATTTCTTACCTAATACTTAATTTTGGTAACTTGGAGGCCTTTGATACTGTAAATTTTCCCCAAGCAGATGTGGTAGAATTATGACTCCTAAAAATCATTGAGGTAAGTGTCTAGAAAAGTTCACACTAGTTTATTTACCCGCAGTAAATCCACCCTTTAACTCTACTTTTAGAGTTTGGAAGTGTGGCTATGATGTACTTTTGTTTTGTTTATAAGCAAATAGAGAGCAATTACTATTGTTTTTTTTAGTCTTTTATTACCTTTGAGTGCATCAATGCTCCTTGTCTGTGGCTGATTGAGTCACACATTACTTGTTTGGGAAAAGTTGGCTTTCTCCAAGTAGCAGTATTGAAACAAATCGAATCCGCGCCCTATCAATTATATGTTATCATTCAATTTACTTTTCCTTTCTTTCACTTACAGCAGCACCATATCTACTTGATGTCACAGTATCACGTGTTGGAAAGACTATGTCAATAGGCGGCAATTGATTTTTTTGCAAACCCGAACGTACAGCCTTCCCATCTGAAAAGGAAGAAATACCACAAAAGGATTGATATATTTCTTGAAGGTAGCTTACAGATAATGACCCTAATGAAGAGGTCTAAAAAGTGAAAAGGAAGTTGAGACATAATGTGGTGTTGTTCTAATGTTGCATACCTGCATTTCAACTTTTGGATAGTTATTTGGGTCCAGTGGTCCCGTAATGTCGCGCACTATGTCAGCCAAACGCGTATGTCCATATTTTTTATATTCTTCTTCTCCTTCAAAAACGCCAGATATAGACGCGACAATACGTGCCTATATACAAAAATAAAAAAGGAGCCTATTAGTATATATATATTTCTTCTCCACATTTAGTATTTATATGTACTTTAGCTTTAGAAAAATCGTATTTAAATAATTCTTCTTTAACAGCTGTTGGAACGCGCATTTTGTCTAGTACATCACAAATATCTTTAGCAAATTCAGGAAAATCTGATTCCGATTTTAAAGGTACAACAAGTTCAGGAAAATCTTGCATAAACACAACGTTTTCCAACTCTTCGTAATCGCATGCAACCTAATAGAATAAAAGTGTTTTTATGATATGAATAACAACAGATGTACTTATCTTACCATATTGGCTGAGCCGATGACAACCCTTAAAGACGAAGATCGAAACAAAAGCATTAATTTATTGTGAAATACGCCATATTTGTTGTCCTTGAGTGGTGGTTGGATAATAATCCTATTTTCTCCAATCTTTACACTAATAGCCTTTTATATAGAAAGAATTAAAAAAGAAAAGATAGTAAATAATATAAAAAGTGCGAAAAAAAAGTTTTCTTACTGGCCGTCCATGGGTAACAATAACCATATTTGTATTTATAGGAAAATGCTCGTCAATATAATCCATACTATAAACAAACGATGTAACAACCGCCTTCTTCAAATCGTTCTATAAATATTTATATGATTAGTTGTTAATAGATGGGAATTTAAAATTAATCAACACTTTTTGAATAATATCTTTTAGAGTGACATAATCTGGTCCAGTAAAGCCCTTAATATAAGTAAGCTTGACAGTTCCTTCCCAATATTTTGTATTGGAGAGATCTACACGCTTTGTAACAGATCCTATGTCTATTTCTTCTGATTGTTTTCTTTTTCTCACAGGATCTGTTGCTCCTAAAAGTAGATCTCGAGCTGTGAGTTGATCTACAGTTTTTCCAAGTGATGCGGCAATGGCTAATTTTAATTCTTCATTTTCTTGTTCTTGTTCTTCAATGTGGCTTCTTAATGACAGAGCAATGGCTTGTGCAATTTCTTCATTTTCTTCAGCATTGTTCATTTTTTGTAGTTAAAACTTAAAGCAATTTTTTTTTGTCGAGTGAATATGCAAATCTGAGTCCGCATTTTTTTTTTTTTTTTTTTTTTTTTTTTTTCCACAGCAATAAAAGATTAAAAATCATTTTATTAACACAATTGCTAAATTACACTATTTTTTATTGTTGATATAATAATGACATGCACTTTTAAACTTATGCACCTTCAATCAAATCATGAATCAAGTCCAGTAAGGTAGCTGTCGACCACGCTTGTGTTGTGCAAGAGTCAGGGCAAAATTCACCATCCTTGTTTGTCAACTCAGGAAGACCACACCAGATGTTTTCCTCAATGTACTTTCGATGTTCGCGCAGGATGCGTGCGATTTCTTGCTGAGGGATAGCATGAAAGTGGAGTGCGGCACGCAAAAAGTAACCTAAAGGCCAGAGCCACTCGGGTCCTTGATGATAATTTCTACCCTTTGCCGTCTGGAAATCTTCCGAGTCATCTGAGTTGTGGTAGTAAGGACGATATTGCTGGTCGGCTGGATCCAAAGTTTTCATACCCAAGGGTCCTAATAGAACATCTTTGCACATCTTGATTGTTTGTTGAGCATGCTCTTTCCTGAAAAGTTCTGGGGCAACGGTCATAGCGACAGCAAAGTTGGGCCGAAGTTGATACTCTGTGTAGGCATATGTAGCCTTGTACACATCCTTATAAATACCTCGGCGATTGATAATTTTGGAAATCACGTCATAATCTTTATCTTGTGCAGGATCTTGAGGAATATAGTAAACTCTTTCAAAATTCGTTTGCAAAAGTTCGTTCCAGTCATGATAAGTAATTGTTTTGTCTTCTTTGCCAATGTGATCAACACTGGACCACTGGAATTCCTTACGTTTCACAAGCTCATTAATCCATCGCAATGTGCTCTTTAAAAGACCTGTAATCTCTACAGGAGCACCGTCACGAGGTGTGCCTGGATATCCTTTATTCTTTGCCTTGGGTGATTCGCCCATTTTGTCCATCCATGTTCCGCAGTTCCAAATATTTCCACCTACAAGTACACCAGATTCCCAATCAACCTCAATATCAATGTTGAATCCTTCGTCAGTCATTTGCGAATCAATAGCAGGGCCTGCATTGTGCTCTCTAAAGTGGATGCCACGAGCATGACGTTCCATGATTTCTTGAATCAATTCAGCCATTGTGACTGAGTACTTGTAGCCCTCTTCAACTTCGACAAACCTATCGTCCTTGGGGAATCGACGAGGTACATCGGCTTTCAAGATGGAGGGGCCATCTGGAGCAAGATGATAATAATCTTGGATGGCCTGTAAAAAGAACCAGACAGAGTCACGAGAATTATAACGAGGATATCGAACAGAGTCTAGCAAGTTGGGGATCAATCCGTGACGCAAGGATCCAGCAAAGGATATGATGTGGTGCTTGGCTGCCTCATATTGGCCTGTTACCATCAAGAGTCCACGCAAGGAGATGAAGACATCACGGCCCCAGACACGCATATGCTGCACAGTAAAGTGTGGTAAACCGGCAGCTAAAGAGGCTGTGCTCTCAAGTGGGTTGAGACCTGCGTTAGGAACTTTACCATATAATTGAACACTTGTTATGGCTAATTGCTTGATAAATCGATCACCGCGCTGTACAAGAGGGGACATAAGAGTGAGCGCATGAGCATAGACTTTATCATAAGCCGTCTTGATTGTCAATGCAAAATATTTAGGCACCAAAAAGTCCGGGAGTGAGTGAAGTAAGCCTGATCTGCTTTCAAACCAGTTAATTAACGAAGCCAGGTTAGGGTGGTCCTTTAGGTAAGCCTTTAAATGATGAATAGTATAATCAACAGCCCAAAGACCTGCACGAAGGTTGTCACAGAAAGGATGTCCTAAATCATTGCTGGCTATAATTGGATTCAAAACAGACATGAAGCCCTGAAGACCAGCATAAACAAGCTCACCAAAGTTTGGTACATTATAAACTCCATCTCCTGAAGTAGCCGAAATCTCCTCACTTGCACAGCGGTAAAGAACAACATTGCAATCTAGCAAATTCAAAGTAGAAACCACATCATCATCTATTCTGGTCACTTGTTCATGAATCTCTGCATACTTATCGCCAATTGAGGTCTTCACTACACAAATGGAACCAGGAGTAAAACTATCTGAGAGAATGATCTCTGAGTATCGTCCTTTCTCGTCGTGCCCCTCAATAACTTTGGGTGAATTAAGGTTTTCAAGATGTGATGATAATCCTTGGAGATATTGCGTCTTTTCAGGAGGATGTCTATCGTCAATTTTTAAAGAATAGGCAAATTCAAATTCTATGGTGGATCCGCGAAGGCGGATAGGAGAATGTCCTGTGCCCTGTCCAGGGAAAGCAGTTCGAGAGATGAGTAGGTACCCATTTTGAGAGCCAGGATGTTGTCTATGGACGAGTAAGAAATCATTCTCTTGGTGCACATAAACTTCACGATATCCATCCAAGCACATCTTACGATGTAATAAGTTTAGCTTTCTCTTAGCTTCAATGATACCTGTCTTATGATTTGGATGGGGATCATATCGTCCCTTTTCGTTCACAATATCAAGAAGACGAGGATAGATTTCGTCATAACCTTTTACACTACCAGTTGCACAATCACTGAATGCTACAATAGCCGCATTAGGTAGTGCATCCTTTAATGTAAATGGAACTTGTTAATTGTCGTATGTTAAAGTTTTGTTCTGTTTACTACCTCAGGTGTCCTCTTTTGAAAAGGGGTTTCATTGTCATGAGTACAGTCCATGAAAAGAGCACGAGGCATGCTTCCACAAGTGACAGGAATTGAAAGAACCTTTTCGTACTTTTTGTCTTCATAGGGAACCACCTTCCAAATCATATCTTCATCCATGCTTCCTACTGGTTTTCCTCCGTGGCGGTGAGCCAGACGAGAGAGCTCGTGTGTATCCCAAGCCTGCATGGCTTCACGGATAAGAGCATGAATACCAAGGCGTGAAACAAAGTCATTGTCTCTCTCTGCAGAGCCCGTGAACAGCTCAGCCAAAACGTAGAGATCGGGTCGTATCTTTCGGGCGGCATCCAAAAAGTATTCTGCGACATGGATCGGAGTCGAATGGCAGTTATCAATACGAATACCATGGAACATGCTAGCGACCTGTTCAGTATAGTCACGCATCTGTTTCCAAAGCCAAGGGTTATCTTCAGGCGCTTTACCATATCGAAGCTTAACACAATCCCCCCAGATGATGACCTCACGGCGTAAATAAGCAGAGGAATCAGGACCAGCAAAGTCCTTGAGTGGGTCTGCATTCCAAATCCAACCATTATTAGCTAACATCATACTGCCGCTTGGGTGTACGTTCTTTGGATCTTCAAGACGCGTAAAATAAGTTTCAATTACTGGATTGCTGTTTGCAGACGAAAAATACTTAATTTGGCGTATTTCTTTTTTTCATTTTTTTTAATGACTTACTTTTTTGAAATGGGTCCCAATTTTGGCCCATTCTCAGCTAAACGAGTAAACAGAAGTCTTCCCTTAATATTATCCAAAGCTACTTTGCATTCTTCGTCATATTCTTCATAAAGAGGCAAGTTGTAATCATTTAACAGGCTTTTAAATGATCCTACCAAATTCTCTACTTGCTCATCTGATACATCTTCTAAATGCTTGATTTTATTAAAAGCCAATAAGAAAGAAAGTGCAGCAGGAAGGTGGATTGTCTTGTGGAAGCGCGTACCCAAATGTCCATTGCGAATAACGTCTTTACCGAATAAGGCAATGCGTTTTTTAACATCTAATTCGTACACATTGTGGTACACATCCGGATTGCACGATAACTTGTCGGAACGCCCCTTGAGAGCGTTACGGATGATATCAACATGCTTTTCTAAATCAATCACCTTGTATTCATAGAGTTTCAAGTCCTTGAAGATGTTAGCCTTGATGTATTCCACAATCATGTCAGCATCACGATCAGAACGAATCTCTTTTGGAAGGCCAACTTGATCAAACTTGTCAGAGAGTTCAATAAGAGCAGTATCCAATTCATAAGCAGGAATAAGATGAGGTGAATTATGAAGATTATAACCTATCTCAATACACTAAGTATGATACTTTCTTGGAAAAAAAACAACTTCTTACCAGCCTCAGGATGATGTAATAAAAACTCTGTACTGTTACTTGTATGATTCCAGACAACATCAGAAAGACTTAAAATACCATGCTTTTCATGAATATTTCCAATCGCCTTTTGAACAATAGCCAATCTTTCCTTGTTGGACTTTTTACGGTCCTTTGGGTCAAATACGTCATCATCAAAAGCAAGTTGATCACTGATACTGTAAGGCGAGTTAGAAACACCACGCTTTTGCAGAGGAACAAAATGAATCATGTTGTAACCACTGTACTCGACTGTGTCAAGAAGACTTTGCCATTCGGTAATGGGGCCCATCCACTTTGGGACCATGGACAAGATGACTAAACCATCTAATGGCAAAAGTGAATTACTTTTGTCTTTAGAAGGTAATTTGATACGCGGTTCAGCAATCACATAACCCGTTTGAGAAGTGACGTCTTTTCCTTCATGACGATAGGCTACACGATATTGATAAGCACCAGGAACATCGAGGTTTATGTCACAATAAGCATGTAATAAGTGAGGATCCTTAATAAACCTAATACTTGTGGTTATTATCAAACACACGTATTGTTGTCTGTATTACTTTACTTAACAGGATGAAAGGAATCTCTTTTAAATTCGCCTTTAATGGGATAGTTTGTATAAAGAATTGGGTGTTCACCAGCAGCCAATGTTCCTGGTTCTAATATGAAGCGCAAAATGACTTGGCCTTTAAATAAAGGAATTCTTATGTACTTTATTAGGCTTATTAGAATAACTATCTACTTTACTTTAATACTATTTACACTTTTATCTTTTGTGGGTGAACCATCGTCATCTAAAGTAACACTATACAATCGAGGAAGTGCTTGAGCATTTGGATCTTGAATAAAAACCATAAGAAAAAAAAGTGAACGAAAAGAAGAAGAAGAGTGGCAAGTGGAAAATTACGGGTTAAAAAGGAAGATTTTGTTGTTTGTTGCAAAAAAAGTTATTTCTAAAGGAGTTTCAAGTTTCGTTTATGCAAAGTAAGAAAGACATTCGATTCTTGTAAAAACACATTTGTCAACTGTGTGAGAAAATGCCTTTTTTTTTTTTTTACAATAAAAGTCTCGGTTCCTAACTAAAAAAAAATTTCTTTGCTTGTTTACTTGTTTACCAATGATGTCACATTGACAAAATGTTTTTGTTGAAAATGGCGTAGAAAGGTACTTTGTATTTCAATAATGATTCAAGGGAAGGGATCAATTCCAAGATGGCGTGTCTGTGCGACATAAACTGAGAAAATGGTTACACGTTTATTCCAATTAGAAATCATCAATGGGTTTTCGAAGAAAATTTTATATATTTATAAAGCAATGTAAAGAAAAGCTTGATATAAACATGTTATTATGAAGCTATCACGTTAATCGAGCATGGCTTGCAAGCACAATTTATAAAGCAACAATTGCTATATCATTCTATTTATTATGAAAGTTGAAGCTTAAAGTTTTTAAAGTAGCTGTATTGGTTTCTAGGTGTACTCCATGTGCTATCAGACCCACCAAAGAAAGTATGAAACACTAGCATTCAAACATTAGGACAAAGATTTGACACAAAATGATAAGATTACTTACTGATACCAATGGATTTAGGGGTTTTAGTTGTTCGAATAACAACTTTCTTTACATCTACTTTCTTTACACCATTAACGTAAAGACGCATGCGCCCATTTTTATTATTTTTGGTGTTAAAATCAATCACTTGCTTTACAGTGATCCATTTGCCTTTCTTGAAGCTGAATTTACTACGACCTAAACTGTAACCATAGTCTGAATTACAGATATTTGTCTTATTATCACAAAGGTCAGAACGTTGTTTGTTGTGAGGAAGATAAGCATAGATTTCTCCTTCACCATCATCTCTCCACATGAGCCTAAGCAATCCGAATTTAATTGGTCTGTGCGACATTAGATTATATTACTTTTGTTACCTTGAAGTAAAGCAAGAGCCAGATTCGTCACCGCCTGTACATTCGCCATTACCGCCGTATATACCAGGAAGTTTGCCACCTAATGATTAACATAAGCATGTTGATTCATTATATATAAAATGAGCTCTTTACCTTTTACAAATTTAAACGATTTGGGAAAGTAAACACTGTATTGAAATGTGACCTTCTTTGTACTTTTAGTAGCTGTAAGAGGCTCTGCCAAGAACCCGAGGCCACCAATTGGGTTGACTTCAGGATTTCTAGAGTGAGCATTATACTTTACTCGAAGCACAAGATCCTTTGTTTTCTTTGTAGGATCTCTGTAAGCTGCATTTTGTTTTTCGGATCCTTTCCAAGCCCAAAGCCAACCTCTATGTTTTGGAATATGCCATTTATTATTCCATTTGGCGGTTGTGCCAACTTTGGCTTTTTTGTATTTGTTCCAATTCATAAATTTCCAGTATTTGGCACCTCTCTTTTCAAGGGCAACATGTTCACTTGCTTGTACTGCAGTGCAGAGCAAGATCACAAAAAATGTGATGAATAAAACCAATTGTTTATAAATCATTTTTTTCTCCCTTTGTTTATATCCAATCGATGGGATAAGTAAAAGAAAGAAAAATAATGATAGTAATAAAAAGAAAAGAAAGAATGAAAACACGTCCCTTTTTTTTAAATAAAAATTATAAATTAGCTTTAATGCAATTAGTTTCCTTAGAAAGAACTTTACAGGGTTTCCCAACTGAGATTTTTAGATTTTATTAAATCAAATACACTGATTGGTTGGTCGGAGTAAATAATTTTGCCGATTTTTGTTAGGTTTCCCAGATCAGTGTCCCCTTTTTTGTGCTACTATTTTCTTTGTTATATTATAAAGAGCAATTTTTTATTTTATTTTATTTTTTGCTAACAAGCCAATCAGTTGTTAAATAATTTACTATTTTATTATTAATTACAAGTAATAGTGGCATAACAGCAATTTCTTAACAGCAATCTAATTTTTGTTTTGTAATAAGCAGTTTAATTATTATTCCACGTTTTATTTCTTTTTTTTTGTGTATGAGGAGTTTATTCTTGTGCCGCCTTTAGACGTACACTGTAAGAAAGCTCCACGTTTTATTATGATACACTATTTCCAGAAATTAAAATCGCCATGACTTGTCGCAATTATATATAAATTGTATTATAAAACTTTACAAAAATGCGACTTTAATTTCTGGAAATAGTGTACAGTTGATCCCCAAAGCATTTTTACCCTTGATTCCAAAAGGGTTTTTTTTTTTTTTTTTTTTTTTTTTTTTTTTTTTTTTTTTTTAGGGGACAAAATTTGGGGCTCTTTTCTCTAAACTAATGTTACACGGAGAATTAACCAATCAAAACGCACCACCACCTTCTATTGAAGGTACACACAATATAAGATCTCAAACGACATCAGGACAAAATTCAGCAGCGCTTTGGCAAACCTTCACTGCGTATTCTAAAGCAATCAGAGGTCCCACTGTAAAGACTTTCGAAGATCCAGCTGCCAAAATGGCATCGCGACAACGGCGCCAGGCTCGTATATGGATAAGATCAGCCGAGAAAAACAGCGTCGCTTTTGAAATGCCAAAAGCAGTTTTACCTGCAACCTTTCTTAAAGCATTAGCAGCACAATTCCCAACGGCGATTGGTGTTGTTCCTGTTAAACAGGGGGACCACCATGGCGCGATTGTGGCATTCGACACAGTTGAGGCTCAAACCAAAGCTTGCTCGATTGGCGTTCAAGTAGGAAGCTTAACTATTATCGGCACGCAGACTTTATCTAGCGATAACTCCATCTATCGTATTTCACTTGATCGTTTACCCATTCTGAGACCTGAGGAACTGACGCCTCTTGTGCGACAAATGTTAGAGCCTTATGGCAAAGTCCTGCATGTAGGCCTCTTGTTTGATCCTGCCACGAATTTGTTTTTTGGGAAAGGTTTTGCGTTCCTCGATACTTCTACCACAGAGGGTCCCGCATTTCGCGAATTGTCACATGAAATGCATTTAGATAACCACCGTCTCGTCTTCGCCTCTTGGAGAGGCATGGAAACCCATTGCTTTTACTGTCACAAACCTGGACATACCAAAGCCACCTGTCCAATACTTGAAAGTCGTAAGCTCAAGACCTGCTATGGATGCCAGAGTCCACAGCACCTCTTTAGGGATTGCCCAGAACAGAGAAATAACAAAATTGGGTCTAAGCGACCTCGCGTGGACGCTGTAACCCATCGTGAAGATAACACAACAAAAGCAAGACATAGCAATGAAATGCAACAAGGTAAACCTGCTACCTCCACAATTGACAATACAATCCCAGTGGAGAGCAAGATGCTTACTGGCAGCACGGTTTCCTCAGAAGAGCTCCAAGACCAAGTTGAAAACCATACATCACAAGCCAAAGCCCAAGATTTGCACCACATGGATAATACGACCGAGGTTTCTGTATCACGCTATGAAGTCTCCAAGGCTCACAGTATAAATTTAACTCACTCTGTGTCTACTCACGAAAACAATTACAATATCATGAAGCAACCGAATGACTTGGCCATAAAAGATCTTGATAATTCTGAAGACACCGAGTCTGACTCTGATTACCAACCATCCGCTGGGGATCAGTCCGATGTTACAGAGAGTGATACAGAAGAACATGGATCCGAGGATGGAATGGACCTAGACGAAGAGGTTCGTATTCTTCAAGAGGAGGCTCGGGCAGCCCAAAATAGTCCAACCCCCTCCTCTGATCAATTATGAGAGTCCCCTCTCGTATATCCTTGGCCTCACTAAACTGCAGAGGCCTCAAAAAAATACTAACACCGTCGGGCAATTCTTTTGCTCGACATATACGCTCCTTAAAATACGATATTATTGCTCTTCAAGAAACTCATGCCTCTTCTCTCTTACTACAATCTCGCTTTGACCAGTGTCTCCAGGTTTCATCCAGCACCTGGACTCAACACTGCGGCCTACTCTCATTCAACCCTATGCTGAACATTATTCCCCTATGGTCTTCGATAGATGGTAGACTTCTCGCTACCCAAGTTTCTCATATATCAGGTTTGTATGATCCTATTAATATTTTTGTAATTTACGTTCCTGCACAACACCGAGAACGAATCGAATTCCTTCGCTCTTTTCTGACGACCATGCCTTTTGATCAACTACTGACCTCGCGCAGTGTCTTCTTAGGTGACTTCAATCACAACATCCACACAAGACAATCCAATCCATCTTTAGCTCAATGGATTCAATGGATTCACCTCAATTGGCATGACCCAATTAATGCTGATCCAGAACATAACAATATACCCACGTTTCGCAACATCTCAACCATTGATTTTTTGCTCATCACTGCAGATTTGATTGATATGGTGGACAACCACGATATTAAATATGTTGCTCGCTGCGACCATTCTGCGATCTCAACATATCTTACACTAGGATGTCCTCGTACAGGTCCAGGGATTTGGCGCTGTAATCCTTATCTTGCACAAGATCCTCACTTTCGCGCAGAATTAACTGCTTTCTGTACTAACGCCGAACATTTTCTACCTGACTTAGACACTCCTTTACTGTGGGATATATTCAAATGTCGCCTCAAAAGCTTCATTCAATCCTTTTCTAACAAAGCGGCTGCTCAACGTCGCCACAATCTTAATAAACTACAAAGAATGCGCAAATGGCTACTACGTCAACCAACTGATGATGAAACTAACGCTCAAATCGCCTCAGTCGAATCACAACTAGAACTTCAGTATGAACATTCCTCTTCTGTGCTGGCACTTCGCTCTGGTCAACGGTGGAGAGAGCAAGGAGAGAGATCGAATACCTATTTCTATCGATGCCTGCGTCAACGACAGCAGCAACAATATATCAGCTCAATAAGAACCGATACAGGAACAGTCGTCACCGAGCCTTTAGATCTTACAGAGACTGCACGCGAATATTATGAACAGTTGTACTCTCCAGAACCTATGGATGAACAAGCTACATCAGATTTACTCGCTCATGTGCCAGACTCTGCTTCCATCAGCCCTGATGTCCACGAGAGCCTTAACAACTATTGGACAGTGGACGAGGTAAGTAAATGCCTCCAACGCACACCTACCAAGAGTAGCCCTGGAGTGGACGGGATCCCATATGTCATACTGAGACTACTATTCGATCACCCGTTTATTCGTCAACTTTTTCTTCGTGTTCTTAATACAGCACTTCGAGAGGGCAAGTATCCACCAACTTGGCAACGCTCAGTAATTATCCTTCTTCCTAAGAAAGGTGATCGAAGTCAACTAAAGAATTGGAGACCTATTTCTTTAATCTGTGCGGATGCCAAAATATTTACACGACTTCTTACCACACGCCTCACTCCATATCTCTCAGATTTGATTGATCCACATCAAACTGGCTTTATGGCTGGTAGGTTTATTGGAGACAACGGTTTGTGCGCTCGAATGATTATGGATATCGCCAGGCAGTACAAACTTCCTGGAGTCAGTTTGTTATTAGACCAAGAAAAGGCGTACGATCGGGTTCATCCAGATTATCTTCATGCCTGTCTAACGCGTTTTGGTCTACCTTCTCGGTTGATCAATTGCATAACCTCCTTATTCTTCAATACTTCCATTTGCGTCAATGTCAACGGTTTCCTCTCAGCTCCCTTTGCACAGAGTCGTGGACTTCGCCAGGGAGACCCTCTTTCGCCGCTGCTTTTTAATCTTGCTATTGAACCTCTTTTGCGTAACATATATGCCTCTCCCTCTATTACTGGCTTTTCTTTTCAAGTGGGATCCGACTCACGGTTGACAAATCCACTGGCTCAAGTACCCATCCTTAAAAGTATGGCGTACGCCGATGATATAGCTGTATTTCTAGTCGATCCTGGTGAGCTTCATGCTTTACTTGATATCCTGGCTCTATATTCTCGGGCATCCAATGCTCGCCTAAACCGTCACAAAACTCTGGCAATTTCGCTATCTGGACAACCACAGCAATCATGGCAATCTGCCTTGTCTTCCCATGGTATAACACAGTGGCATGATCGATCAAACTCCACAGCGGCCATATACCTTGGCTACCCACTCACCAGCACCAATCACCAGCTTTCTAGCTTCCTTGATAACATCCTGCTTAAGCTACAGCAACGTGCTCAAATGCTCGCTCAACGAAACTTGTCAATCCTTGGCCGCAGTTTAGTCACTAATACACTCTTGCTTGGTCCGCTCTGGCATGCTATTCGCGTTCTTGCTGTTCCACAATCTTACCTTGGTAAGATTCGTTCAACTATAATTCAATTTCTTGCACGCAAAAACTTTCCTGCAGTCAGCTTCCAAACTTGCCAACGATCACGCAAGGAAGGCGGGCTTGCCATTCTTGACCCTGGAATACAACATGCAGCTCTACAACTTCGATGGTTGCAGCCATTACTTCTTCCTTCCTCTGATCCACCTTATTATGATACCTTCATTAGTGATATTCTTCGTCATTGTTTGCGTCTTTTCTCAGTTTCACCTTCTCATATTTTACCTCTGCTGCTTCCTAACATGCGTTCAAACATAATCAAGTCCTTTGGTTGTTTCAGCTCATTGTTCAAAACAATGGATAAAATTGATTATAAAATTGATTGGCAAGCCTTTGATATTCGCATGATCAATGAATTACCACTGACACAAGTCTGTCCTTCTCTGCTCCTGCCAAATCAGGATTTCAAGGCCTCATACTGGTCTGGAATCCTTGTCAAGCATGTATATGGATTTGGTATGGCATGTGGTAAGTTTCGACGTAGATCCCCAACGCCTACGGATCCTTTTCGCTTTAAGAACAAGAACTACTTTAGACAGCTTCAACTATGTCGTATACAGGAAACCACCTTCTTCCAGCGGTTCAAATGCCCACACAATTCGATCCACATGATCTCGTCAGTACTACCACTTCCTGCACTTACGGAAACAGACTTTGACAACATCCTAGATTCAATTTTACCAGACGGAACACCTATTGCTTCTTTGAATACAAAATGGTTTCGTGAATCTCAACTCTCCCACTTATCCACGTTGCCAACAGCATATCCACGTGCAAGCCCTCTTGCCTGGCGCCGATTCTGGAAGGCATCTTTCCCACACAGAGCCCATACACTACTCTGGAGACTTTATCATCACAAAATGCCGTGTAAGGAACGTCTTCACCAGCTAATCCCAAACCGATTTCCAGACCCTGGTTGTGTATATTGTGGCGGTATCGACTCTGAAGAACACTTTGTCTGGTCTTGTCCTTTCAAACATGAAATCTGGCAAACAATTGCTTCTCGCTTTTTCGTTGACCCTGCCAAGTTGACTTACAGCATCATTCAACTCCCTTCTTCCTCTGGCATTGAAGTCGCTCCTTCACTTTCGGTGACCTACTTGGATATCATAGCTTCTGTGCTGCTCTCTTTATGGCAACTTCACTGGAAATTTATTTTCGATGAATATCAATTCTGGCCTCAAGAAGTAGTAGCAAGAGCCACTAGACAAATCCTCAAGATTCACAAAGAAAACAGTAGTCGATCACTACACAGCTAATCCATACGTTTCTGCTCAGT
This sequence comes from Rhizopus arrhizus, assembly GCA_024220505.1. Lineage (NCBI taxonomy): Eukaryota > Fungi > Mucoromycota > Mucoromycetes > Mucorales > Rhizopodaceae > Rhizopus > Rhizopus arrhizus. The sequence continues at coordinate 358,774 of JAKZZE010000011.1, forward strand.
TCTCTACCTCAGATTTTGTTGCCAGTATCAAACTTCGCACGGATTACAAAACAAAATAACAAAAATGAACAAACCCCCCTCGATTATAATTTATTTATTGCTTACAATGGTGTACGCCTTGCGGCACCGGAATAAAATCCTCCTTTTACAAAAAAAAAAAAAAAAAAAAAAAAAGGGTTTTTTAGTCACCACTATCCTTCCTTTATGAACTGCCTCGGGCGGAAAAGATGTAATATTACAATCGTGCGCCCAATAGAGGTTTAATAATTTATACAGTGCTTCCAGCGTCAATTGGTCACCTTTCTGAGAACCAATTGGTCACTTTTCTGAATGCCAATTGGTCACTTTTCTGAATGCCAATTGGTCACTTTTCTGAATGCCAATTGGTCACTTTTTTGAACTCCAATTGGTCACCCCACTTTTTCTGACTTGACTTTTTTTTGACTTGACTTTTTCTGACTTAACTTCTGACTTGACTTATTCTGACTTGACTCATTCTGACTTGACTTTTTTTTGACTTGCTGACTTCTGCACCTGCCATGAACTATCATTGCAACATTTGTAATCTTAGTTTTGAAAACAGTAAAAGCTTAGCAAATCATAAGTACAATGCTCATTCTGACTTAGTGAAAGTAACTCTAGATGGTGGTAAGAGAAAAACATTTATTTTTCACGTAACTTTTTCATTGAAAAAAAAAAAATAGAGATAGTTTCGGTTAGCAGGGTTGATGGAAAATTTACTTGTCCCAAGTGCTCCCAGAAAGTTATTTCCCCCACTACACTGAAACGCCATGTTGGAAAGCTACACGATAGACACCGCACGGTTTCTTCCATAAGGAAAAAACGATTGTATTCCGAAGTGGGCGACAACGACAACGACAACAACAACAACAACAACAACAACAACAACAACAGCAGCAGCAGCAGTATCAATACCATTAATGCTGATGATAGTAACAACAGCAATGATAATACCCAGTCTGTAAACCTAAGTCACCATCAGATGCAGGCCTCTCGCTTAAACATAGATGAACACAGCTCAAGCTCTTCATCAACAACAAATTCATATATGTGTGACGAGAGGATCTCAATATTGTTGGCATCAAGTGCTCTTTCACTCCCAGATTCTGAGCAAGAAAAGCGTATCTTACTGGCCAGTATTGGAGATTGGGAAGCAGTTATGTTTGTGGTATTTACACATATAATAAAGTAATACTGTAAATTACTACGAACAATGATCATCCAAATTGGGAATATCGGACATTGTATTATGCCACGTCAAATAAAATTATATCCCGATCCACTCCAGAATATTCTAACAAGTTCCTGGATCAGGATTAATAGTTACTTCTTGATAAAAAGTTGTCAAACAATAAGTAATTTATCATCTAATATCAATAGTCATATATTGTAAATACTATTATTTAGCCGTGGATAGAAAAGTATAAATACCCTCATATTTTTAACTTGAATAAAGGACAATCTACTTTGAGTCTCACTTATTTTTATATTTGTTGATCGACTTAGTACTTTTTTATATTATAAACCCTAAATATCACAATGTTGTCGTCCCTGGACGGAAAAACCTACCATTTTCTCACCTCTCTAGAAAACATACAAGATGTTCTTGTTGACCAGCCTGTTGGGCAGTGGACGCGTCCTGTAAAAACTAAAAGTGCAACATGGGAATGCATAGCTACAGATGGAAATGTCTTGCTCCACCATTTCATCACAACCAGCCCCTTCTATAAATGCATATCGAGTCATAAATATACAGAACTTTCAAAGCCAATATGTGAAAGTATTAACAGAGACTGGCTAATTTTCCCGCAGTACAGATATGCCGTTTCTCAACTTTTTGCAGGGGCTATTTTGATAGAACAGTCCTCTGCTATTCTGCTAAACTGCGTTGAGCCTTATGGTCGTCTAAAGAGTACTGATTCACATTACGAACGAAGAATTGCAACAGCAATGCATCTTTCTTCTTATCCGGAAAAGGAAAGCAAGTATGGCTGGATCACTGTGATTCAAGCACAAGAAGACAATACCACGAAGTTGAAAATTGGAACTACAACATTCAATTTACTAGCAACTTCTAGTTTACGGTTGGGCGAAAGCTCAAGTCTAAGCATTCAAATAGGTCCCAACACAAGCCATTTTACTCCTACACAAAACACGTCTATTTACCTTGATGTTACTTCAATACAGTTGGCAAATTTGTTGATAGAAAATGAATCAGCCACATCCATCAACCAAGAGACCTATCTGTATCAGCTAAGACAGGCCAGGTCCAAGTTTCACTGCTTATCAACATATACCCAGTGTCGATCTTTTAGCTCAATTGCACGTAATATAGCGTTTCGCCCATATACCATCTGGACATTGTATGAGTATGACACTCCACAAAAAACCAATTCACAAGCAAAAATGCTATCCAGCATTTTTCAGACTATTGCATGCTCTGTGATTAGAAACGGACCTTCTGCTCGCGTAAATGTTAGTTGCTTTAAAAATGTGAAAGATCAGTTAAAGGACAATGTGACAAAAAGCACCCTTGCTCAAATAGTACAGTTAGAAGAAGACGGGTTTATCGCAATAATCAACAATTCCGAACTTAATAGTTTGCTCCAACCTTTAGCTGATTCGATGAGCACTTCAATTAAAGATGCCAATCTGAATGCTGCAAAGTTATTAGAAAAGTCTTTAAAAGCCTAAGATATACCATGTTTATTGTAAGTGTTCTATTTGAGAAGGAGCAATAAAAAAAAATATGTAGTTGATTTGAAGAAATGGATTTAGACTATTGAATCATTCACAGCTAATTTAAATAAGTGCTCTACGGAATATACATTTTAGTTCTGTTATTATGCCCGGTAAAACTACAGATTCTGACACTGCAATAATGTGGTTCAAGAATGAGAAAAAATTACCTTATGGCAGGCTTAGAAAACGTACGTTGGAGCATCGCCAAAGGAGTTGTTATTTTTAAATTCGTGAAAACAATAGCGGCATTGCTAAATTTTGAGTTGCTAAAGAAAAAATTCTACACAAGTAATCCAAAGTTTTAAAAATGTCTTAAAAAACATTAGTGTTATCAAGAGACCGCAACGATTAAGTTATAAAGCTTTTATCAATTCAAGAAAATAAGCAACTCTGTTGGGGTTGCTATTTTTTAATTTTGAGGTGTTGAATTTAAAATTTTATTGATTTAGCAACTCCATTGGAGATGCTCTTAGTTTAACAGTTAAAATTGGTAAACATTCATTCAATGACAAAATTTTAGCTTATGTTGGCAACATCCATGCACCTGTTGGTTGATCTGCGAGTATATGGTCGATAGTTGTCTGAGAGGTAAGCATATAATATTTTTTCCCATTCATTGATGACATAATTATTGGTTCCCAATTCCCAATTTTGCTTAACATCAAAACCTTTTCTTTTTCTTTTTCAGAAAGACCTATGGCATCTGATGCCATTAGAATACTTCTACATTTAGGAAGTAGAGATGAATTTGTTGTTGATGAAGAGCTTGAGCTGTGTTCATCTATGTTTAAGCGAGAGGCCTGCATCTGATGGTGACTTAGGTTTACAGACTGGGTATTATCATTGCTGTTGTTACTATCATCAGCATTAATGGTATTGATACTGCTGCTGCTGCTGTTGTTGTTGTTGTTGTTGTTGTTGTTGTTGTTGTCGTTGTCGTTGTCGCCCACTTCGGAATACAATCGTTTTTTCCTTATGGAAGAAACCGTGCGGTGTCTATCGTGTAGCTTTCCAACATGGCGTTTCAGTGTAGTGGGGGAAATAACTTTCTGGGAGCACTTGGGACAAGTAAATTTTCCATCAACCCTGCTAACCGAAACTATCTCTATTTTTTTTTTTTCAATGAAAAAGTTACGTGAAAAATAAATGTTTTTCTCTTACCACCATCTAGAGTTACTTTCACTAAGTCAGAATGAGCATTGTACTTATGATTTGCTAAGCTTTTACTGTTTTCAAAACTAAGATTACAAATGTTGCAATGATAGTTCATGGCAGGTGCAGAAGTCAGCAAGTCAAAAAAAAGTCAAGTCAGAATGAGTCAAGTCAGAATAAGTCAAGTCAGAAGTTAAGTCAGAAAAAGTCAAGTCAAAAAAAAGTCAAGTCAGAAAAAGTCAAGTCAGAATGAGTCAAGTCAGAAGTCAAGTCAGAAAAAGTGGGGTGACCAATTGGAGTTCAAAAAAGTGACCAATTGGCATTCAGAAAAGTGACCAATTGGTTCTCAGAAAGGTGACCAATTGACGCTGGAAGCACTGTAATCGTACAGTTCCTTAACACAAAGGAACTTATCCAAAATAATATCAATAAAGCACTGAAGACCATGAACCAAATGACAGCCATTGGTGTGAACTCTACTGGTTTTGAGAAGCTCACCTCCACACGGTTTTATTCTCAAATTGTTCGTCCACAACTAGAATACGGTCTAGCCATCAGTGCGGTGAAATGCAGGGAACTTCAGAAGATAGAACCTTGCCAAAACCAATGTCTACGTCGAATATTTGGGGGTACTTCACGCTCGTCCATCAAGGTCATGCTACACCTAGTAAATCAACCAACAATGAAAGAGCGTATCCACATCTTACAAGCCAAATTCTTGCTTCGAACTATTGATACACCTGATGATACTCTTATGTTTAGACTACTTCCTTACATTCGAACATCAACAAGCCACTCACAATGGTACAAGCTCACTACTTCCCCTCTATGGCGGCTCTGCGCTGAAACCGATCCTGATCAACTTGATAGACGCAAGTTCAAAGCAATTCGTAAAGATTATCTACAAGAATCTTTTGAAAACCGCCGTGCAGACACTAACTCTATCCTTCTCTCCGCCTGCCGTCCTCAATTAGTCGCGGATCCCATCCTCTGGCTACCGATGTCATACATTGGACGTAGCCGATTAATTCGTTGGCGTATGGGCTGGTTGCCTGGTGGCCGTCCCAAACCATGTATCTACCACCCTCATGACCTGCTCACTCGATCGCATGCTATTACCTGTCTAAATATGCATCATCGCCTTCTTATGCCAAGCACTGTCTCTGACCCTTTATCATATCTCCTCAATCTCCTACCTACTTCAAGGAAGAAACCTACTGTACAAAGTCGATCAAAATATTCAGCGTGGCTTATTCGATGGCCGATCATTTGCCAAATCCTACATGAACTTGACTACCTCCACCATGACAAAACTGCTCCGGAAATTCCACCTCTGGGCACTAAACTATTGCATTGGTTCAGCTCTAATTAATCTCGTATCGTTTGTTACTGTATCTTCTTCATCTTCCCCACTTTATCCTTTTTCCCTTTTTGCCTATCAAAAAGGTTTTTTAGCTCTTTAACCATCTCATGATCTGACCCGGGCAATACAATAATTTCCATTATTATGTGCTCAATTGGGTTATTTTAATTCTCAGATAAATAAAATATTCTTTAATCGTAATCGTACAGTTGATCCAATAAATTATGTTGTCCGGTCCGAACAAATGTTGCCCAATTAGATATAAAATCTCGCTTAATTAGAAGTAAAATGTTGTCCAATCAGAAATAAGTTTTCGCTGCCATAGAAATAAAATGTCGCCTTTTAGTTTTTTTGAGGAAGCTTTTGATTATCTTTTTCTTATATCTATTGTAGCATTACGAGATGAAGAACTTTTTTTTTATGAAGATGGACAAAACAATATTTATAATGAAAACGGTCAATTAACGTATGATCCTATGAAAGATGTTATGTCAACTATCGACGATCTCAATATTGTTCTTGAAACCTTGATTAATCATTCTTCTTATATGAAGAATAAGTCATTGGAAAAACAACCAACGGAAAAAAAAAGTCTGTTGTATAATGGTAATAATTATTTAGGAAAAGATAAAAACAAAGTTCAAGAAATAGTGTGAGTACTTTTTGAGACTGATCTTTATTTCAGTTTAAGTTAAAGTAAAAATTATTCTAATTGAAGGCAGGTATTTATATCTTATTGAATGAATGGCTTGATATCTTCTATTGTAAGCGTTCTTCTAATATTCAGGTACTTTAGCAAGTGTCATCAATAATTATGATTATGAAAACTTTTCATTTGTTCTTTTGTATGTCTGTCATAGATTATCTTTTATTCTGGGAATTTCTCACTGATTTGAATAAGGTTATTTTACGCGTTATTTCAATTATGTGAAAGATTAGCAATATTCCTGATATTGGATTGGATCTTGTTATTTTAGTTAATACTTCTTCTTATCAAAGAACTTTCATTAATATAAAGCATATTCTAAAAGAACATGTTTAATTGGAATTGATTGTATGATCTTATTTAAATAAACTTATATTTTTATTTTATTTAATTATGATCTTGTATTAAGACTTATATTTATCAATGTCAACTACAATCAGTTACTGTTCTACAACATCATTTACTGCTTCTAATAATACTGGCTGATTGAGTGTATTTGCGAGCGTTATTAATCTATCAAATTCAGTGATCTGAGTGTTAATCAGTTTCAATAGCAAACTTGAGATATCTTGAAAATCGATTTGATGGTGGTGTAGAGTTAAAGTATATAAGTATTGGATTGTTGGGTCACTGGCATAAGGATGATCAATATTTGAAAGACAACGATTTGCAAAAAAAACAGCCCAAGTGCGATTAATGGGTTGAGAAGAGTTGTTATATTTTGATTTATGCTATCTTGACATATTATGAAGCAGTCTGATGCCCATGGTTTACAGAAGTATGAAAGAATACCTTGGAGCCGACTATCTGCTACATCATCTCTTATATATTGATGGACTGTGTCCACGCAAATAATTAGTAGTATTAGCTCTACATCGTATCTTGAAATTCCCTGTAGACAGTAATTAATACCCCTTCGCATGAACTTCTTGTTAACTGTATGTTAGAACTCCAGTATTATGGGAGGGAGATCTAAGGTCAAACATTTCGGTTCTAGAACCAGATCTGAGCGGGTACCGTTTTTCCATTCGCAATTACCGATGGAGTAGTCATTCTTGGTTTTTGTCAGGGCTGCAGTAATATAGTTAATTACTTTTGGTTCTTTGACAAAGTTGGATTTTGGTCGGGAGTCGCCTTTGATTCCTTTTTGATTTTTAAATCTTATTTTGTATTCAAAAGATGCTCATTTTCATGGTGATTCTAATGGTATGCTTTTCGGTGTGGTTGGATAACTCTAACAGACGTTATTGAAGAAAATGTAATAGAAAATAAGGGGAAACGAAAATAATCAGCTTCACCGCATCGGGAATTGAATAGACACACGTCACAATTGGCCGACATTGCTTTTCTTACCTATTATTTTCTACGCTCACAGGATACATCAAGAAGACGATCTCTGGACGCATTATTCACCCAATATGCCAGCACACTAAACAGAAAAGAGCACCATAAAAATCAACATGATGACGAATATTCAATTGATACATCATTTACTTTATTTATCAAAATCACCATAATCCTATTTACAATTGTATATTTTCCTCAATTACCTTATTTTAATATGTTATTCCAAAGTATCTATTGTTGTAAAATAATAAAAAAAAGGCTTTCTTCCTGCTAAAATTAATTTTGGGTGCCGAGTATATTCTTTTTGCACGTTTAAGCAATTGAAGTCAAGAGCTAGTGTTATTGTTAATCTTATTGTTATTGTACATTAATAGTCTCTTACAGTCTTCTATTAATTGGTTTCTGTTATCATTTCACTGTATAGCGAAACTAGACATAACATATATATTAGCAACTGTCATCTTGAACGACTCTTTTTGATATTAGGTCTCTTCCAGGGCTCATAATTGCTGGTAGAGACATATTGATACTGATTAGAAATGAAGAAAAAGTAAAACGCAACCGCAACTTCACAAAAGGTTAATAATTTTTTATGTATTTTTTAGGCGGCATTGGAATAACTGTATTTGATTCATGTTCATGGTTCTTTCCGACAAAATACCTAACCGGTCGGTCAATGCAGTCACACAGCGACCACAGGTACCAGAGCCTCCTACCAAACTGAAAAATATGCCCTGGTCCCCCAAGTAGTGGCCAGGAAGCGAGTATCACTTATGAATGCTACTTTCGAAAACAATATTCACAACAGTCAACAAAAAAGTTATTCACTCTAAAGTGTGGAGAGCAGGACGTTCTCCAGGTAGTGTTCTCCTGGACATGACCGATAGATCTGAATCGCCCATGCAGATTATGGCCTTAATTGCGAAACAATTTCCATCATGAATCGCTGTGGCAACTACTAAAGAAGTCAGTCGAAAGATTGCTGAAATCAACTTTGATCCCTTAGATCCTGCCATCGATCACATTTTTAAATATGGCATTACTTTGAAAATGATGTGTTTAGGCTTTTACCTTGTTGGGCCTTAGATCCAGCTGTCCCTTTAGTTCGACTTCGAATATCGAACCTTCCTTTTCTTAAAGAGGACATTCTTAAGGAATAATTAAAAATGAGTTTGGAAACTTATGGCTCCGTTCTTGATTTGGGGATCCTACGAGAATCCTACACCGGCACCTATATGGGTACGGGCTATGCTATACTGAGCGTCCCAAAAAATGATGACAGATCCTCTTCCCTTTCTCACCATCTTCCTTGGTACCAGTCAGAAGATGAAGGCTCTTATGCTGTGTGGAGTGACATGCCCACCTACTGTCGCTACTGTCATGCTGAAGGACATGCCGTCCCTGATTGTCCAAAAAAACTCTCATCCCGTGTCTGTTGGAACTGTCGCACTAGTGGCCACATTGCTGCTGAATGCACAAAAAGTAAGAATAAGCCATTTAAAAAGGCCAGGAAGACTCCTACTGCTCCACAAGATAGAGCAGATCAAGATGATGTATGCTCAATCCTCTGGTCTTTTCAGCGATTTCCTTTTGTTGACGATACTGATCTCTGGACTCTCAGCTGCTGTGTGCTTTCCGTTATCTGAGGTTCCCATTGGAGATTTACTTTTGACGGCTTCCCTTTTACTGATAAACAGTTGGTCATTCGTGCTATGTCGCAGTTTGTCACCCTCAAAAGAGGCAGACTCGACCTTGACTAGCATGTTCCATCGCTTAAACTCTGTTTCTCTTGGCTCACACGGCTCTTAGACGTGTGACTCCTATTATATTTTATAAATAAAAATAACCTCTTTACAAAAAAAATGCTTTTTTTTTGTGCTTCGATACTTTTAATTTTGAGTATCAAATTTTTTTTTTATTTTGCCTCCTAAACGTATGGTGCTAAGCAATAGAAACGACGCCTTGAACTATGAACTTCATGAACAAAGTTGCTCAAACAGTATTCCTTCTTGTATCTTGGAGTATCCTTTAAACTAGGTGGTTTCATCAACCCATAAGACCTGTATGTATACAGAATCAAAATTGTCTTTATTCATGTAGAGTATTAGCCAAGCAGAAAAGTTTATTTTCTCAATTTAATTTCTGTGTACGACAAGGAATGCACAGATGTAACATTGAGTTAATGGAAGTAATCATATCACATCAATTTCATTCCAAGATTTCAGTGTTAGCAGTACATGTCATTTTAATTTATAAAATGACAAAAACAATAACAAAAGAACATGCGTTTTATTGACATTTTTATCAAATTTCAAAAGCACAAAGGAGTAAGGACATTTTGATAAAATTACTAGAGTAAAAATAAGAATGTCTTCTTTTTCTTTTGGTTTAATAAAAAGAAGATTCTGTTCGCAATACTTTTTCTAGTCTTTCTTTTCTAAGTGAAGAGAAATATAATTTTAATTTTATTGATAATTTAAGTGTAATAAACTAGCTTCTATATGAATTGAATAATAAAAGAACAATAATTTCTTGGCAGAGGGATAATAACACACGTGCCTTTCTTGATCTTTCTTTTTCATTATACCAATTTCAGAAAGTAAAATCGCATTTTTATAAATTTTATAATATAACAAAAAAGCGACAAGTAAACGCGACATTTGTCCCTGAAATAGTGTATCACAATCATGCATATAATTCGTGCGCAGTTTAAAACAAGTTAGCTAAATATAGATAAATTATCTATTTATGGTCTTTTTTTTTTAAACTTTTATAAACTATACACACATCAATGTATTTATGAATTTTATTTAATCGGAAAATACATTAATAATAAACTACATATTTTCAGGTATTAAGATATTATTGACTTCATCATCTTCTTTTTTAAATAATGACGCCCAATATTTTACTTTGGTTGAATCTGGTATGAGTACACCTCCGTCATCAACGAGATCCTTATCTTTCATTGGATCATATAATGAGTTTATAAACTTTTCTTTGTTTGTTGTCAAATAATCCCAAATACTGTATGTCTTTTCTTGTGGCTTATATTGTTGTCTATCTGCTTCACAGTTAAATAAAAATGTACCAAATTGACATGAGTAGACATGATAATGTAATTCAAGTAGCATTTCCTGGTTAAATTCAAATCGTGTTGGATAAAGACATGTTAATTGATAAACGCAATCCAAGAATTGATGAAATACTGGACTTGTTTCTTTTTGGTAATAATTTGATTTATAAAACTTATTTTGCATGTCCTTGATTGTATTTGTCGCTGCATTTCCTCCTGTATTTACCAAATTGACAAAGTATTTTTCATTTGTCAAGTGGCCACAACGATCTTGAAATTTATGTCCAAAGGAGACCCAGTCCTTTTCGATTAGTACTTGAAAACCTTCGAATGTGCGATAGTAAGGGTCTAGACATAGTTCACTCAAGGAGACCATCTGTGAAGTACGATCCCAACCATCTGAACAGTGAACAAGGACATGAGAATTAAAGACATGAACACTCTTTACGATTTCTTTTGTTCCGTCTATTAGTGTCGAAATATGCCTTAACCATCCTGATCGATGCAGTGCACTCTTGTTGATCTGCCTTCCAATATTATCCACTCCTTGCATTGCTTTTCATAAGGCGTTACTATAACATATACTATACATTTACACAGCCATTTACCTTCGCACATTTTAGTTAAACTATCTCTCATGACGTGAATATTATCAATTGCCACATAAATCTTTTTACAATTACGATAATGATCCATATTTTCTGTACCTGCTCCTCTTGCTACATTACCCACTGCATTAGCCATTGGTCTTGCATCAACAATTAGATTAGCAGCTGTTGATCCATAAATAGTCTCTCCATTAGGTCCAGTAGGTACGTTGGATGAAAATATAGATTCAATTAATTTTTCATCTTGAATCGATCTTGCTTGTTTAAACCCTACTAATGGTTGACTACTTCTTGTAATAGTCGCCTAATAAATAGAATACAGTGTGAGCTAAATAATGAAATAATTATTTTGGACTTACAGAATTATGCCAATGTAAATAAGAAAGTGCAGGAATTCTAGCTTTGCTACGATATTTGGCTGCATGAGTCAAGACAGCATCACTTATTTTAGATGGTACAACCAAGATACGCGGGTAAGTAGGTGAATACTAATAATACTAAGCAAATTTTATACAATGATCTCGGTAAAAGGTTACCTTATAATCTCTATTAATAATCGTAAACCTCCATTTATCACTTGAGCCAATACCCATACGCTCATATTCTTTAATAGGATCATAAATACTCCATCCATTATTGGTTAAATAAGGTACTTGAGGTTGATAGGAATACGCATGAAGTTGTTCTATCGATGCTAATAGTATATTATAAATATTGCTTATATAATCATTACCGGAACTTACAAACACAAGCTAACTTTTGTATAGTATCAAATACATCTTGTGCTTCACCTTCCTTTAATAAGCCAAAAGTAAGTGTCATAAAATCTCTACAACGAATATATAAAGGGTGTCGACCACTTTGAAGTGAAGCTGGCTGCCTTTCTACTGTATGTATAATTGGATAAGGTATCTATCAAGATATTCAATACATTATTATTCACTACTTTCATTATTTACCCATAATTCTTCTGAAGAACCAGTTGAATGTCTAAAGATCAGGTGATGTACAGTCAGATGTAAGGTACCTTCATAAATATCTTGTCCTTTTCGAAGTTCAGCATCTTGTACCTTTAATAAAACTGTAAACGAAAATTTCAATTATTTTTTTTAACGTATACATTACTTGGGTAATTTTTAGTAGGTCAAGACGATTTGGTTGCATGTTCCCTTGAGATTGGAACAGCGTGGGTAAAGTAACACGACTAAGGTTGAAAATGATGAATAGAGAAAAAGAAGTAAAAGTAAAAAAAAAACGAGTAACAAATATGTATGTGTCTATGAAAGAGAAGATGTATCTTTTCTTCTCCCCTTTTTTATTATTGTTACAAAGAAAAAGGAAAAGAATCCCTTTTTTGCTTGCAAAAAACAGTGCACATCTTTATGCGATAGTCACGTGATACGCATAAAATGATACAGCAAAGCACCAGCTAAAAAAAGTTGTCAAATAGAGGAAATTGCATATTTTTTCAGCAAAGTAAATGAAAAAACCAGGGTTGATAGATCGAAACAGGCAGTTATCTGAACAATTTTCAGTACGTGTCTGGCGGTTTTATTTCATTTAGTAATGAATGGGATACGGTTAGTGTTTGAATCACAACTCTGAAATTAAGCGGGCAACCAGAAGATTTTAAATTATAAAATAAAAAAGTCAAAGCCAACTAGTGTGCTAAAGGAATTCAGCTTCAACAGAAAGGATATTGGATATCTTGCTTTATCAGGCGTTTTCCTGGGGCTTAACGTCGAAAAATGGAATGGCATGAAAGCTTTAAGGCCAGTACATTTAAATTTTTGACAGTCACTATCTGTAACTGCATCCAGACAAAAATGGATTGAAGATCTTAAATTAGTAGAAGCCAAACATATAAGGAAGCCTAAAGTTGCTAGATTCGCGAAGATGTCAGAGCATCTCAAAACGAAAGTGGCGAAGAATATGATGAAGCGTTTGATGCTAAAAAGAACATATTGGAATTAGAAATGAGCAAGCGTAAACAGGAGTTTATCAGTACATAAACTCGAAAGCAGTTGAAATTACTAGAAAGCTTAAAGTTGGAGGAGGGATTGAATGAAGAATTAAATAATGCGAAATTAAGCACTGCGTTAATAGCTAATAATATTCAAGAAAATAAATTGATTCCAATTACAAAAATTATTTTCCAGAATGGCGAACAACTACACAAAAAATACATTACCGGTGAAAAGCTGACTCCGTCTGAATGAAAAAGAATGAGCTCCAGTCTATCTGGTATACTTGATCTAGTGAAAGAGAGCCATGGGTAGAATAGTTTATTTGCAAAGGAGGAATGGAGGAAGATATACAGTTACTATCTTCATAAATATAGATTGGTTTAGAGCGGTGTCTCTATTGATCTTGAAGAAAAACGAGGTTACATATACAGCAAATGCATTACTTATGATTCTATGTTGGTCGGTTGTCAGTATCTGGATAAGCTGTACTACATAAAAGATGTAAAGATGGTAGACTGTAAGACTTACAAATTAGTGGACTACTTTTAAGAAACCATTCAAAAAACCAATGTATCCTTAATCCAAAGAATATAAAAAAGCTAGGCGAAGGCGGCTATGTATATCAGATTTGGCTACCCCTATTTAAGCTGTTATTTGCTATCAATGGTGATGGTATAAGATTGAAGACTGAAGAGTCCGTACATGAGAACTCTACAAATGAAAAGGTATTGCTGTATAGTTAGAATTGCTCTCATATTATTGATTTTAAGATCGATGTTCGCTTTACCTATGATTTTGAAGACCAAAAGCTCGACCTTTGTGGTATGGAAGTATGCTTAAGTAATGAAGACGAATAGAAAGCTTGGGGTGACCATGGGAGGCCTGCATGAGAAGGAAAGACTAGCACATGTACGCTATTCCAGATATCTGACGACAAGTGTCATGTAAAGTCATGGTTTACTCAAGCATCTGGACTTCATTCTTATTTTTCGACTATCTTATACGCTGGAAGCAACCTCTTTGTTCTATTACCGATGTTATTAAGAAGATACCAAATGATTCAAAAGGGAAAGTTAAATCTACTTATGTTGCTGAGGCTTCTACTAATGAAATATGCAATCAATATAAAATTAAAACTTTATTGTTTCAACCGGATCAAAACGAAAAGTACATGCTGTCTTCAAGTGTAACTCTTGTGGCATGGTATGGAATCGTGATGTGATGGCTGCCAAAAGCATACACCATATTTTTACACACAGGTCATAACACAATAATGAGAGGCATCCTGAATATATGAATTTCGCTTTTTCTGAGGATTGTATGAGAACTCCATAACGGGCTCTCATCCCTTACCTACCAGGGAAGTTGTATATAATATTTTTTTATGATAATTATTTATTAACATCCATTTTATGCATTCATATCTTTTGGTATCTCTTTTCTATTTTTGCTGCTCGTTCTATCTCAAATTATCCAACTTTCTCCTATCAATTATTATCAAAATTTCTATTTTGTTTTCAAATTACTTTAGCACTCTTTTCCAAATTATTTTTTATTTTTCTCAAAAATTTGAAAAATACAGACTTACTTTTTTTTCGTAAAATATTTAGAGAGAAAAAAGAAATGCGAAAGAATGGAGACAACTCGATTGACATTTAATAAACTTTGTTTACTGGCTTTTATACTTCGACTGTGCTTACTTATTTACGGCGAATATCAAGATGCTTATATGACAGTTAAATATACTGATATTGACTACGTTGTCTTTACCGATGCCGCACGATACATTACGCAAGGTCAATCACCTTATTTACGCGAAACCTACCGCTATACCCCTTTACTCGCCATCCTACTCACACCCAACATTTACTTGTTTTCGTCTTTTGGTAAGTGTTTATTTGCAGCAGCAGATCTCTTGGTAGGTTACCTGATTCACCGCATCTTACTTTTGCGTGGGATGCCCTCGAAACGAGCTCTTTACTTTGATGCACTTTGGTTACTAAATCCAATGGTAGCCAATATTTCGACCAGAGGAAATGCAGAAAGCTTGTTGGGTGCTATGGTCCTTGGTACACTTTACACTATGCTTCAAAAGAGACAATACTTTTATAGTGCGTGTGCTCTGTTTGGGCTTTCGGTACATTTCAAAATTTATCCCATCATTTATGCTGTACCTCTCTTGATCTTGCTTGATCAGCATGATACTGTGCCTTTACCTACTATCATGCAAACTTATCAAGTAATAAGGAATCGATGGATTTATAGTCTAGATAACCAGAATGCAGTACAAAGATCAATTAAAAACATCCTTTCTTTTCTTTCACCAATTCGAATCTTGTTTGGCGTCGTTAGTGCAGCTGTATTCTTTATATTGACTGGACTCATGTATCAAAGGTAAAACTGAATTAATCATTAAATACATCATACTTATAGTTATCATTAGGTATGGACATCCGTTCTTGGAACACACATATTTATATCATGTAACAAGAGAAGATCATCGTCATAACTTTTCAATTTGGTTCTACCCACTTTATCTTGGTATGGATCATAGAAGCCCTTGGATGGGCTTGTTAGCATTTGTACCCCAATTGGCCCTTGTCATTGCTATTGGTATCACTTTTGGAAAAGATGTATTTTTTGCTTGCTTTTTACAAACATTTTTATTTGTTACCTATAACAAAGTGATCACTTCTCAGGTATATATTACAAGATTATTAAAGAAATTGAACTAAACTTATTAAATAGTATTTTATGTGGTATATCTGTTTATTCCCGCTTATTTTACCCTCTACAAAGATACAAATGAAATGGAAAGGTGTTTTGTTATTAGCTGGTTGGGTAGTAGGCCAAGTATGTATAATAAGTATAGAGAATATTTGTATGCTAATACATTATATAACATAGGCTGTTTGGTTAAATTATGCTTATCAATTAGAATTCTTGGCTCAACACACGTTTTTTCAACTTTGGTTATCAGGCACTTTATTTTTTATGATTAATACTTGGGTGATGGTTGAATTGATCAAGAATCATCAATATGAAACAGTATTCAATTCAAACGATAAAATCAGGTGGGTCTGGGGAATGGGTGATCCTGGCTCAAAAAGATCCTGAATATTTAATTATTGAGTGATGCTCTTATGATTAAATAAATAGAAAAAGGTCAATACCGAATTTTTTTTATTGGTATCCAAAGTCGATTTATTAATTCTTCAATTGCAATGACTATAGATTGTAAACACCAAAATCTAATATTCTAAAAGAAGTTTCATTTTTCCTATTATGTGTATTAGCATAAGCAGTATTTTTGTAATTAATATCATTTACTGCTGTATTGCTGTAATACATCTACGATCATCAAATGCAACTCTCCAAACACCATCCACATCTGTAATCAAGTCTCTAATAAATTTTCCAGTCTTGATATCCCACATTTTCAATCCGCCTTCGGAACCAGAGATTACCTTTTGGTCATCATGTTGAAAGCATGTAATTGAATTATCATGTCCAGAGAGAGCATGCTGACAAACACCTGTTTCGGGTGACCACACTCGTAATATAGAATCCGCTGCGGCCGAGACAAGATGTTGACCAGTAAGTCCCAAGAGCCCTACCAAGACAGTATGCCCCTCAAGACGCTTTAGACATTCGCCCGTGTTCAGATCCCAGATACGAACAGAGGAATCCATACTACCGCTCATACATCGATTTCTCCCTGCATCAATCACAACTGAGTAAACCTTCTGAGTGTGCCCTTCCATCAGGTGAACTAAGCGGCCTCGTTTGATATCCCACACACGCACTGTATTGTCATAGCTACCGCTGACCACAATATTCTTATGAGAGGCAATCGCCCGCACCGAGTGTCTGTGTCCAGTAAGGGAGTGTAAAAAATAAGGATTGGGTCCTTCACCGTGGTATTGGGGATCTTGAGTATTTGGTAATCTCCAGACTCGCAAAGTTGAATCACGGGAGCCAGTGACAATCATGGATGGCATATCTTGTGTTGGCTTAGTGATCAGTAGACACCGGATGGTTGAAGTATGGCCAGTGAAGATATGTGTACATTGGCCTGTTTCCATATTCCACACACGAACCCTTCGATCGGTTGAACCAGTTACTAGGGTTTGACCGACATATTGAAGAGCCCAAACACCGCCCTCATGACCCTCGAGGGTCATCTTTTTTTTGCCTGTTGCTGTATCGTAAATATTAACATGCGAGTCATCGGCTCCCGATACAATTTTTTCATCATCAAATTGTAAACAGGTCACTACAAACTTATCATGGCCCTTGAAATCTCTTTCTTCTGCTCTTCCTTTCTTCCAATTCTGTTTCAAAGTGTGATGTCTTGCATAGAGTGTCTTATAGCACTCTTGCCGTGTCTTAGTTATCGGATCTATTAGACTGTAGCCGTCCTGAAGAAGTAATCGGATCCAGGCCCTCTTATCCCCATCAATGATCACCTTCCAATTTTTACAAACACAGGATGCTTGACTGAGTGAAAATGCGTCTAAATGGCGAATAATACGTCTGGAGATCTCTAAGGGTAGGTGGGACAAGAAATCTCGTTTCATGGCCGGTGTTATAAAGGAACTCATTAATTGTAGAGTCCCCTTGGATGATTTCTTAATCAAATCCAAGATAAATTCGGTCTGAAAAGAAGGTTGAAAGGCTTCAAAGGTCTCAATCATGTTCGGCAACTTCCATATTGAATGTTTAGAGAGTCGAGGCCGTTTATGTTCTCCAGTTGTAGAACTGTTGATGGAGTCAGCCTCTGTTGAAGCTGAACGTTTGTACTGGCGTGGCTGATTGTATAAATATGATGGGTAGTACTATTTTCCAAGTTAGCCTTCTTTGCTACTGTTATATTTTATAAAAATGTACTTGATCTTTTAAGTCATAATTTGTTGTTGAGTGAATTTCTGTGATTTGCAAAGAGGTTGTGCTACTGCTACTTAGAGGTAACTTATTAATTTGCATGGTTTAAAAATAAATAAAAGAATAAAAATAAAAGAAATTGGGTATCTGTTTTTTAACTGAAAAAAAAAAAAAAAAAAAAAAAAAAAAAAAAAAAAAAAAAAAAAAAAAAAAAAAGTAAAAGGAGAAAAAGAAAAAAAAATGTTTGTGAGAAAGCTTTAAATGTCTTCAATATTCGGAATGTAAAAAAAAATAAAGATGCGGGGACGCTACTTGTAAAAGAAATAATTGCGAGTATAAAGCAAAATGTTTCCTTTTATTATTACCATTACAAGTATTTAATTGTTTATTTCATTATAAGCTCTAGTTTTTATTTCTATATTTTGATTTATTCACCAACAAAAAATACGGTCCGTGCCTGATGCAAAACCCGTCACATTAAACTGAGATTGATTTTGCATGTGTCATACAAAAAAATACTTTCCAAAAACAATTGATAGTTTAGAAGAACGAATGAAAGGAAGAAGAAACAGTTTGCCTGACAAAGCAATATATAATAGTGTTAGACATTGATCAAAGGGCTTGGATAGATTCAATGAAAAATAGCGTTGCATGCAAACCCCAGTTGCTTGAATCATAAAGAAACCAAAGTTCTCAAGTGTAATATGTCTATTGACTAAAGTCATGATGATTTCATGCATTACTGCACTTATGAAAAATGCACGCCACCGGCCCCATTGATTTTTAGACGTCACAGTGGATGGATGGTGATAAACCTGCTTGAAGAATAGATTTCGAACAATCAAATTCCAACGACGACCCCAGAAATCTTGAAGACTACGAATTTTTAGTTTAAAGTTAGTGTTTTATATATACAATATACCTTGTTGCAAGAAAGGGTTGATTAAAGACTTCTACTGTTTTAATGCCACTAATTGCTTGAATAGCGGCCGTGCCTAATGAACTGCAATTCATCAAAATGTAACCCTTGAATCCCATTAGCAGACAGAGATAAACACTTTCGAAAGAGTACCAAGGATATTCACAAAGCAATTGCGGATTTACAGGTAAGAAGTGCTTCAAAAAGAATCGTGAAAAAGCCAATCCGCAGAGGACATTTACTATCTTACGTATACTGTCTAGTTGAACATTCTCCACTTGGTTTTTGTCACCCAAACCCTCTACAACAATTAGTTTTAACCAGTCTTGAGCTGATAAATGCTGTTTATTATGTATTCTGGATACGTAAATACCAACAGTTGCCAGAAACCAAGGATAGGCAATATAAACCGTTGTCCATGCTGTGTTTATAGGCTCAGCAATGAGAGGTAAAAGGAGGTGAAATATTGTTAAACAATGTTTGTACTTGTGATAGGGTATGGAGGTACAACAACAAATATAGTAATCAAAGCAAATACTACTAGCATAGAGCAAACTAAGTGGTATGTGACCTAAATGAATAAATGGTCCTGGAATAGGTATCGCAATAAAAGGTTCTGAGCATGACATTTATAAGAGAGAAAAAGAACAACGAAAAGGCAATTTAATTTCAGCTTAAAATAAATTTGAATGATTTGCAAATGCTCTGCAACATTTAGCTGTTACGAGATATGACTAAACGAATCAGATTCAAAAATTACCAATTTTCAGCAAAGGATATGTACCTTAAGCATAACTTTATGATGCAAAATTTAAATTGGGTTTTCATAACCAATGACGCAAAAGTGGCTATTATAAAACAAAGCCAATCAGAGATTAATGAAAAGTATACTCACTACCACTATTAAGACAATGTAACTATTGGCTGTTCCTCTAAAAAGTAGGATTTAAGATTTATGTTTATTAGCTGCTCAAGGAACCATATGGTGATGTTACATAGAGATATTCAAATGCAAATTGGTTACCAAGGAAACATCAACAGCTATCTTCGATACTCATTATCTTTTATTTTAAATGCGTCAAATTGCCCATTTTAATAGTCTCAGCCTATTCAAAAAGTAAAGCTTGTGGGAATGATTGCAATATTCTGCAAAAAGCATGAATAAGAAAGGCAATGCATTTCTCATTATGGCTTATGTTACAAATTAGTTATGATTAAACAGGATATGCACTAGCAATGCAGTGCCTTGCACCTTAAAATACAACAAACTGTTTATTAAAAATGTTTATTCCTCTAAATCATTGTATTAAAATATAAAAAGCAAATCACATAAAAGCGCATATGAAATCTGTCCTAAACAGCCAGGCATTCAAGTCATTTCAGGTTTTTAAGCCATATTTAAGCGGCACTATAAGTAAATAACCACACCTCTTGATTACTGGGAAAAAAAGAAAAAAAAAATCATTCGTGTTTTGGCTCATAGAAGAATAAAACGGTTGTATTTTTTTTTTCATGAATTCTAATCTGTATATACTACAGCGTGGAGTCATAATACTGAATTAATATGGGATGATTGAATATGTTCGAGTCTTGAAATAATCATCTTCGGATCTTGTTTTAGTAAAAGCTGTGTAATGGTTACAAATCCTCCTCCCACCATTTGTTTGTGCGCAGTATACCTTCTAAAATAAGGATTCTCGATTCAATTCGAAAATAAATATTCTTGATTTTGTAAAAAGTGCAGCTTTAGTCTTTCTTATACTAATTTTTTAATTTTTACTCTTTTCGAAAATGGATATTAAAAAGTTAAAAGATAATGCTTCTATTATAATACCTGCTAGCGCTGCCCTTCTTTCTATTCTTTACTTGTCAAGGAGAGAAAAAGTAGAAGAAAAGAAAGGACTTAAAGAAGTTCCTTTTCCACCCAACGCAATCAACTTGCCTATCTTTGGTAAATAGAATAAGCTATTCACCTTCTTGTTCCTTAGATTTTTGTTTATTCATTTTATTTTCTTAGGTCACATATTCGCTTTAGGAAGCTGTCCATCTAAGCAGGTTACAAAGTGGCATGATGAAATAGGCCCTATTTACAAAATTTATATGGGAAACCAATTATGGGTTATGATCAGTGACCCTTTCTTGGCACATGATATCTTTGTCAAGGCAGGTAGTAGCACCTCTTCAAGATCTTATCATCGATTTTTAATAGACATTTATGGTAAAAATAACAGGTAAAAAACATTGTATTTTCTAACGATAAAGAAGGTTAACAATTTTTACTTATTTAGAGGGATTGTCTTTGCTCAAAATGATCTTTTATGGAAAAACAAAAGAAAAGCAGGTAAAAGAATATGACGCGTAAACTTTGCTCACTCCCTCATCTTCCTTGCCATACCTTTTTTAACGACACAGTCACATCAATTTTAAGTCCTGGGTCTGTAGATAAATTTAACGATGTGTTGGAAGTCGAAATTGAGTGCTTAATTGATCGATTTGCCAAGTACTCACAGGCAGGGGAAACACTAGATCCATTCAAAGAAATCCAACTGTCGGCCATGAATGTTGCACTGAAGCTGGCCATGGCTACTCGATTTGAAACCACTGACAATCCAACATTCAAGAAATTGCATGAGGCTATTGAAAAAGGCATGGTTTACGGTGGCCCTGCAGGAGACATAAGTTCATATCTTCCCAGCTTTGCTTGGACTGATACATTTACTGGCATGGAGAAAAAGATGCGCGATTTTATACACAATGGTCGTGATCTTATTTATGGAAAGCTCATATCAGATGCTTTGAAAAGAGAACAGCATTCACTAGTTAAAGATTTATATCAAATGAAGGAAGAAGGCTTAATTGATGAAGATGATATTACTGTTTTTATGAGTAAGAATAACCTGAAAAAAAAAGTCTCATTCTGATTCATCACTTTTATCTCAATTAGGTGACTTGGTTGGTGCAGGTGCAGATACAGTAGCTACTACTATCTATTGGTCATTTGCTATTCTCTCTCAAATGCCTGAGGTTCAAGCCAAATTGGTAAAGGAACTTGATGAATGGAAATCAAAACATGCTTCAGGAGCCATGCCTCGCTTTAATGAAGACCGTGAAAGCCTTCCATATTTTGTTTGTGTTCAAAAAGAAATAATGCGATTTCGTCCAGCAACAAACTTTGGTATTCCTCATATGGCTTCAGAAGACGTAACAGTCAATGGATATTTTATCCCCAAGGGCACCATTTTGATCAGCAGTATGGCTGCTATGCACAAGAATCCAGACTTTTATGAAAACCCAAATGAATTTAAACCCGAGAGATTTCTGACTAATACTAATAGAATGGGGGCTGCAGCCAATACAAAGATTGAAGAAAGAGATCACTTTGGATTTGGTTGGGGAAGAAGAATATGTCCTGGCATTCATTTAGTAAGCAAATAGCTAAACATAAAGCAAAGAAAACTAAAGGTCGCTTTGATATACACAGGCTGAAAAAGAGCTATTCAATTTCTTTGTTCACTTCTTTTCCAGGTTTACAATCGAAACGGAATTTGATTCGCAAGGCCAAAATGTGAAACTTAATTTGGATGATTACATTGAGGAAGGCATTGTGTGTAAGCCTCTGCCATGTAAGTATCGTATTGTACCTCACAGTGCGTAAAATTTGCTTCTATACTTGAATATCCTAATAGCCACTTAATGAATAAACACCATTTTGTTACATTTTATAATCTTGTTTATAGCTATCACTTCTTGTATTATATTATAATGACCAAACAGATTCATTTATAAGTCACGTAACTCCTACCATCCAAACGATTTTACATCTTCTACAATTTCTTGTATATTTTAATACATGTAATCAAAAGAAAATATATACTAATACTAAACCATCATTCTAGTTGAGCCTTGAGTGTTATTTTTTATTATTACTTGCATTGTTCTCAATGTACAGTACATATTAAGAAATAAAGGATATTAGAATGAGGTTGTTTCATTTTGCTCTACTTGTTAACGATTAGGATAAAAAATCACTACTTTTCAAATTTATATGTCGCTAATTTTTAAAGACTTTCAATCGTTTGGCATTTTTACCTTGTATGCTACTCTTCAATTTAATTTTGTATCTTTCACCTATGGTCGAATTAGACATTCTGACCAATAATAAATACCATCCATAGCATTAGTTATTCAACCTTGCTAGTTTTGCATCATTTAAATTATTGTCACTAGCTTCTAAATCCATTACCTTTTATAAAAAAAAGTCATAGAAACAATCTTTCTTTTTTTTTTCAAAAAAAATATTTTCCTACACTAGAACACTTCAAAGAACCTAAAAATGTAGATGGATACTCTGTAAGCTCATAGACTTAATCATACATTTCAATGACATGTCAAGGATATTAAAACGCTTCTATGTATCAGTATTTAATCCTAGATGATACAAAAGGGACAAATTTGAAAACTCTACGCATAAACTCATTGGGCTTAAAGGTAACCAAATCTAGACTAATTTACGTTATCCATTGTTCTCAAGAAAGCTAACTACATATGGCATGTAAGGAGAATATCAAGCTACGGTGACCTATTGAGGGCAATATCAAAAAAAATTGGCTCGCCCTCCTCCTTTATCGACAATATCAGGGCCGATAGATAAATATAAATAAAAGCTAAACTCATACATATTGAATCCACCATAGCAACAGACAATGCTCACAATTAATGCTAACTTTCATCAACATGTACTGGACTTGTTCAATAAAAGCTGTTATTAAATATAAAAAGATACATGTACCTTTTCATTTATTTGAGATTTAGATGATTTTGTAAATTCCAGTGTACTGTTATGTTAGCTTTAAAATAAAGAGCCAAACCGAGATAGCAAACAACGATATGGCTTTTTTATCCTCAAATCCTAATTTTTAACTCGGTCCTTTATCAAAACAACCTAGCAGCTCACAGGAAGAAGAAAGGGAAAACTAAGTTCGATCTCTATTTTTGTTTGAATAGTAAACTCTTTTTTATTATGTAAAGTTTCTCTCGTGTAAAAAGATAGTATAAATGTTTATTTGGTCCTTGGGACAACCATGGCTTCTGGGCTACATGTGCTATCTTCAGTCATCCTATCATCATTCCTATCCTTTTGTCTATTAACCTGTTAACATTCAAGGAGAACAAATGCTTAGTTTCAAAAGCAGAGAGGTCAGCTGTACTGTAATGGTAGTGATGCTTATTTAAATAAATCATATAATAGAATAATATAACCCTCATGGAGCAGACATCTGATAAGCTTTTTCACTCTTGAGCTACTTTGCTTTTCTTAATCAAAGCCTTGAAAAATGAAAAAAAGTGCATAGCATGTATATTACTTTATGCATATACATCGTCTGTTTGATCAGATGTATACACAGATTTGCTATAAATATATGTTGTTTTCGAAACCCAAATCATTATACATAGCTACGCTATGATTTCATATTGTAGAGAGAAAGCAGAATCACTTATTGAATTTTGCTTTCTCAAAATGGTTAAATGAGGAATAGAGATCTGTATCAAGCTATTTAAATCCGGTACTACTTCATGCGGAGTAACGCATGTTAAGAGCGATGAGATCTAATACTTGAGGTACTACAGTGAATTTCAAGGTGAGAAAAAAGAAGTAATGGCTTTCGTAAAATGTTTTATTAATTCACATTTCCATTGATCAATAAATTATAAAATTCGTTTGAATGTTTAGCTGCATTGCATAAAAATAGATTAACATCTGGTTGTAAGTAGATAACTCTTATGAAGGTTTCACTTGATTGTCCTATGTGCAACCCTCTTTTATGGATACATTGGGTTTACATACCTCGTTTCCTTAAGCTATGGACCATAGAATTATTCAGTTCGATCATTGTTCAACCTTACTCATATCACACAAATAAGTAGTCCTTTATACGTATTCTATTTGGCTGCTGCTGATGTTATTTATGAAGCATATACATGCAATAATGCGCGTATTTCACCGTGATCAATTCAAATAGGAAATACGTTAAACTTTATTGAATAGTTATGGTACCTGCTTCTAACGATAGACTCAATTGGGGATCAGACTAATATCTGAATTTATGTAATGAGAATCAGTGTCCGCTAACCGTATATTGTTACATTACTTAAAGAGGACTATAAAGAAATTGTATAATCAACAAAATGGATCTGTACATATTAACGAGCAGTATAAATAATAAATTTCCGAATTACCAATGTCTGAAAACCCCCCATTCTCTGATTGGTTGGGCTAAGCCGAAACGCTCTTAAAAACTTTAGTACAGAAAACTGGGTTGAAACTCATCTTTTACCGGAGAGAAATCTAAACAACCTGATAAGGAGATGCATTTGGATTTCTTATAATCCGCATTGCCGGAATAATCGTAAAGCGCAGACTGGATCGCGATTTCGTAGTACATCTGTGAGACACATTTAATTAGAAAAAATTAGGCTTTGTAAGCAAGTGAGATAACGTTCTAGTAGCTCAATGTATTCCATCTTAAATAATACATTCTCTCTTTTTCTTATAAAGTAATATGTACTTAAAAAGTGAATAAAGAGCTTTTCTCTCTCTCTCTCTTTTTTTTTTTAAAAAAAAAACACATGCTTACACATTGAGCTTGAACACAAGTCTCCCATCAGTTACAATGTGTCCCGTTATCGTCATATACAACTCAGACAGAAGAAAATGTAGCGTTTACAAAGAATTTACTTTTCTATATAAATGATAAGAGAGAATACAATTGAATCATCCAAAAAAAACTCTTCATCTCTCGTTTTCTATGGAATCAGGTTCAATCCACTTTTCATCTTGATAATAAAAAAAAGCACAAGGGAGTACATGATGAGATCTGCTGTTTTGACAAGTGCAAAGATGAACACAAATCATAGAAAGAAAAGTAGGACAGTATTTAGTTTTTTTTTTTAAAAAAAAAAAGTCGAATCGTATACAAATGAATGAAGACCATATTTTTTTGATGTTTTTAAAAAAATGTATTACGATTCATGCAATTTTAATACTCATTCATTTATAATACACAAGACCAAAAACAAGTTTAAAAAATAAGATGATGATCTTTATGTACAGCAACAAAAAAACACTTTAATCATAAAAGTAAATAGTAGGTTTCATTCTCTCACATTACCAACGCATCTAAATTATTGTGTTACGTAGAAGTCTATGCCATTGTATGCATCCTATAAACGCATGTCTTTCATAAATAAAGGCTCTTTGTGACCTTTTGAAGGAGATCAGAAACAAAAAAAAATTATTTCATAAATTTTTTTCTTGTTTTACAACCAATTGCTTGTACAGCAATTGGTATAAACTTAATCGAGTGCAATTTGAAAATTTCGTAATATTTTTTGAGCTACCAAGCGATGGTTTAAAGGAAGCTTATAGAATATCTAGTCATACATCAACCTTGTAAGAAAGAAAGAAAAATACAGTGTTACGTTACTAGCACCACATAAAGTGTTACATAGTATCAATACGGCAGATCAGTCCCACGGACTGCTTTCCTCCTTCATTCACCTTTTTATATAAAAACAACCCGTTCTTTCCTTTTATTTCAATACTACGTACATACCATGGTCTCTTTAAACTACGTTATTGGCTTCCTCGCTTTGGCTCCTTTTTTGGCTCAAGCCAAACCTACTCCTACTAGCAGTGCACCCTTAGCCAAGCGTTCTCCTCGTAGCTGTTTCGGTAGTGGTCAATGGGGCTACATTCGTGATGTTGTTAGTGCCTGTAATCAAGCCAAAAACGATTTCAGTAACGTAGCAATCAGCAAGTCTCACCCCTCTCAAAAATCCTATGGTCCTTACAACACACACAGCGGTAACCGTGCCTATGTCGATATTCGTGTAGAGAATCAATATGGCTCTCAATATGAAACTGTCCATTCTAACGATATTGCTTTTGCTTGTAATGAAATCACTCAATTTTGTGTTGGTAGCCTTAGAGACACTCGTGGTGGTTGGTCTATCCAAGGCCCATTCAAGATCTTTATTGATGTAAACAACTGTAAATGTAACTAATTATTTATAAAGTTTAATAAAAAATAATACCATAAAACTTGACAATTTGATTTGTTAACAAGGAAGAAAATCGTGCGAGGAAATAAGAATACTGTTCTATACATGCAAGTGAAGGCTGTATAGACACAATCTTTTGTAGCATTATTATATATAGGATATACATGATGCGGATTGATCATGCTCTTAATTAAATAATGATAAATTCAGACAGTTGCGTTTTTTAGGAATACCGTCAAATAACTTTCAGTTTTTGATGCTTGAATTTAAAACTAAGAATGACCCTTATAAATGATAGGTAACTATCTGTAAAGTATAGCACTAGTATTTTTAAGATATACTAAATATGCCAATCAGCAATTGGAGAGTTTATGACTGACTTGGCTTTGCAGAACTAAGGCAATAAAAGTAAAGAGGAAAAGGACGAAAAAGAGTTTGGTACGGAAATAAGTCTATAGTTGAATAGTATTAACATAATGATGCTTGAACTAATATATAAAAAAACATTGTCAATCTGATTCAGAATGCCTTCACTGACAATACTAAAAAGAGCAAACCAACTTCAGTTTGCTTGTTTTCAGTTGAATATTTACTCATAGAACAAGAAGTAAATTTGCATTAGAAAATTAAAAAGTAGAATTCTGCTTCATTCATTTTTGAATGAAATCTAACTTTTTTGTAAATAATCTTTCGAATAATAAATTTATAACAATTGTTTTCAATTTTTTTATTGAGCCATCCTTGACATCACCTACTTTTCCTTTCTGTCCATCCATTTTAAACTGTGTATTTAAATAGTAACAAAGAGCTTGCATGATTAAAATAGGCCAAGTAAAAACTAAGGTTTTCTTCAATGTGAATTATATATAGCGTTATAGAAGTAGTAGTAGTAGTAGAGAGTGAGTAAGTGAGAGAAGTAAACGTTTCAGATATATTACACATAAACAATTATTTTTATAAACAAATCAAGACCATTGTAAACAAGTGGTAACTTATATCGCATCGATTTTGTCCGAAATGGAGTAAGAGTGGTAACGGATTTTTACCATGGTGCAGCTGGTTAAGCTCGTGTAAAATTATATAGATTGTGGGTCATCAATTAAAACAAATAGTTATTGATTGAGAGAAGTGCAGTCTACGAGTGAATATTCTGCTGAAAAGGATTAAAAAAAGGACTTTTTGTTGTTTCCAGCATTTGTAGATGGTGATGGATATGCAAATAATAGGAGCGATGTCGTAAACAAGTTACAACTTTATCATCAGAAGACTATCCAAAACACCAGCGAACATATTGATTTATTTCTGTTTAGCCATCGATATCTAGTGTACACGATCTAACGAGACTGTAGGACGTCATTGAGAAAGGCGTATATGACTACAAGATGAGCATCATTGAGTTTTTTTTATAAAAACTTTGCATGAACCTTTTTAAGCACCTTTTGTCTAGAGACTCAGTATGGGATTAGTACCACTTTCATAATGGTGACTTGGGAAGGGTCTATCACTATGACTACTAGCTGAGAGATGTATACAGCAACAAGTGAGTTAGGAGAACACCATCAGGTAACGGTAGTGCATATAAAAAATATTATGCCTGTAATATATGTGCATGCTCCTTTATTGTTAGCAATTTAGTCAGCTACAGTATCACCTTGATAAAGAGCCGGCATGATCCGCCCAAATGTTTTGTAAGCACGTGTTTGGACATTTTCCATTTTGATAAATTGGAAGGAGGCAATTTTGCTGATAGCAAGTCCATACTCTAGCTGAACAGGAAATATTTGTATGTAAAAGCGGGAAGAAAAAATTTAGCTAAATCCTTTAGTGTCAAGGGCGGTTTCAGAAAGCTGAATTGTGGCTACTAGGTCTCAATTTCTATTATTAATGAGCGGTTCTAGTGTATTGAGGCTAATACCAAAACGGGACAGGATTTCAAGGTAAGAGAAGGAAGATTGAGTTGGAAGCGGTTCATCATAAAGTGATTGATCTGTAGAATTTGGTATGATGCATTTACTTGTATTCTATTTATAAAAGTCTATATCTGTGGTCTTCACAAATTTTCAACAAGTTTTCATAAAATACTTATTGGCACTGTGGACTAAATTGTCAGCATACAACAGATAAGTCAGGGAAGGAGTTAGTTGGATTGATGAGACATCTTGTGGTAATGGTTGTGGACATGAAAACTTGGATGGGCCACTGATGTATATGAAATATAATAAGGATGATAGAATAGAGAATAGCAAGACATCAGAAACGGATGAAAGCTGTTAGGAAGTAGCGTTGTCTAATAAGTCTTCGATTTGGACTTCATCAAAGAGTTTTGGAACAAACACAAGTACTTTAAGTGATGTTTTCTCCAAGCTTTTCCGTATATTATATAATCGGCATTGTCATATGTTGATTTAATGTCCAGAGAGGCGAGAACTGGAATGAAACGATAGGAACTAAGGGATATTGCAAAGTCCCGTTAGACATAAGGTCTTAACAAACAATCCTCTTACTTTACAAAAACTACTTGGCGCTAAACTTAATGGCAGACTGTTATCAAAAATAAATTGATGAGGTAGTTCTCAATCAGCTTGAACAACACAGAGGTGAGTTTAATTGGTTTGTAATCGTTGAAAGCCATAGAATCACCATTTTCATAAATTGGTAGCACTAGAACTACCCTCCAATTGACATGTGTACATGACCAGATTCAAGAGGATTAAAATAGGAAAAGCAGAAAAGGTGCAAGTTAATCTTGAATAGGAGTCAGTAGTCTTTATCAAATATAACCAGTATCAGATGCTTTTTTAGGTAGAAGACACTTCAGAAATATTTGAATATCTTCTAATTTAATAGGGCACGTCTCATTCTAAAATGGAGTAGAGGCATTGGGTCCTGACTATTACTTTGTAATACATATCCTGAGTAGGTATAATGATATTGAATATCCATTACATTAGCAACATACTGATGGCCTTCTAAAATAGAAAAAGAGGGTTATAATTTTCTTTTTTAAGTCTTTTACAAATTTTCATGATGGTTTTTGTATACTAGCCTTGTTCCATTTGCTCGCAGAATTGAGACTATGTTTCTTTCTGTCGACATTAAACCAGCCTCTTATTCGAGCCCTGGCTTCCTAATGCAGGAACTAGTGCTTGAAGCATCTTGACTCGTATGTTTTTCTTCATTTTCAATGGTGATGTCCCTTGAGGTTAAACACACGCTTCATTTTAGCAGTCCAAAAACACTCAAGTCGAATATCCTGATGAGATATACTTTATTTACGAACTTGGTTCAATAAGGCATAGATAACTTAGTAGACTTCTGCATTAAGATCTTCAATGTAAGTAACTACAGAATGTCTGTTGAGGAAAGAAAGGAGAGAGTATGGAAGCGTATTCATAGTAAGAATTGTAAGCATCCGTTTGCACTTGTTTAGTATTTGGGATCCTGTATTTTCCTAGGCATCGCGGCAGTCTCTTCAGCAGAAGGTGTTCGTGATTGCGACTATTGTTAATTCAAAAGAAGAGAGTCATAAACTTGTAATTAGAGTCGAGCGAAGGCCATCTCTGCTCGATAGTTGAGGTGAGCCGAATTATTCAGCACGAAAAAAGTAGACAGTGATACCACTTCCTTAGTAGGTAGTGAAGTTAAGGCTCCCATGTGTTAGTCTCTTGTCCCAAATAATCAAATTGTAAGATTGTACCCAATCTTATAACATATGACTATGATGGATAAAAAAAAGTGTCCTCGGTATAGGACCTTGTTCTCGTGTTGAATTCGCCACTAACTACAGCCGAGATGGTGTTAGGGAGCTCCAAAGGTAACTATACCAAGAGTTCAAAAATGTCTGCATATGATAAAGAAGGCAGTAAACAAAGACAATAAACAGTTACTTTTGATATAATGAAAGAGTATATTTAGTTAGTAGTGAATAATCGTATGGAACATGGTGAACTGCGAAAGAAGTGAATGAGTTAACCAATAAGGCAATTTCAAACATATCTCAATGTATGAACAAATGAATAGGGCGTCTATAAGTGTAGAGTTATTGCCGTGCAGTAGAATAGTTTTTTGGAGAAAATAATCTTGATTTAGCAATCAATAAAACAGGAGATGAACTAGCTTGTTTCGGTAAATCAAATAATAATTAATTGCACAATTGCACATCAACTATCATAAATTAGGAAATAATTCAAAAAAGGCAAGTATTTATTAAATGATTAACAAAGCTTTCATTGTCAAGCAAATTTTATGTTCTCTATTAAATTTTAGTTCTCCACGTTCAAAGATGACATAAGTATAGTAATAATACATTCATCCTGAAGATTTGAGTAGTAAAGAGTTCGTCTTCAAAAGGGTATTCGTGTTACAAGAACCCTGAGAGGAACCAGTAATTTATGCACTTCAATAATCTCTCTCCCTTTGTGGAAAATATAATTAATTAACAAAGACAGATAAAAGATAGCTTGCTGTCATTCTTTTTTACTCTCATGTTTTTTTATTTGTTTTTTTGTATCATTGTACCCTTCGCTTTTGCAAAGACAGAGTACTGTTCTGGTCATGAATTTTCATCTACCAAAATCAACTGTGATAAATTTCAATTTTCTAAACTAAAGTCCAATGGTCAATGTACAGATAGTAAGAAGGCCACTAGTGGGGAATTTCATGGAATGGCACTGACCAATTGCACTACGTAAACTAAAAAAGAAAATGGAAGATGTCAAATGCTTATAGATGTATTTATAGGTTTTATGATTTAAGTAATTTACCGAGTCAAAATATGGATTCTAAAGCTATCAAAATGGCTGAGCTTATTACAAATGTGTAAGTTTACAAAAAAAGAAAAAAAAAAAAGAAAAAAAGACAAGATGATAGATGCTTAAAGCTATTTTTCTTTTTAGATTCGAGAATGGAAATACTGCGATGGGTTATGCTGTAAGTAAAGATATTATATTAATTTGGAATACTCATTTTTATACTTTAGGCTGCAGAACGACTAGGAGATTGTCGTGGCTACACTTGGTAAAATAAAAATCATTGTATATTAATGGAAATAAATAATCTTATTTATTATGAAAATAGTGGATATATTGGCTTTACGACTGGTACAAATGATGCTTATACAGTTGTCAAAGAATACATAAGACGTAAGCCTAAAGCATCAATCAAGAAATACATACCTGCCTTAAAGAAATTAACAACATATGATTTCGGTGATCCTAAACGAGATGATACAACTCAACTTAAAGGCTTTGATAAAATTTGGCATAAGACAACTTGCGATGATCCAGACTTTATTCAGACACAGTTAGATGTAGGACAATCAATGTATTTAAAACCTGCACTCAAGTACGCGGCTAGTGTAGGTATTCATTCTAACCTTGGAAAGGCTATTTTCTATGGTAAATACATAATAACATTGTACTTTAACATATTGCTTAAACTCTTTCACTGATAGATACTATTGTTCAACATGGTTGGCAGGTAAAGAAAAAAAAAGGCTTACTTTTTTTCGTTATTAAACTTCAAATAGTATGTTGAATCATTTATTAATCTACCAAGGATTATTGAATTAACTGGCCCAAAAAAGAAAGAAGAATCAGAAAGAAGCTATCTAACTCGTTTCATTACAACGCGAAGGCAATTAGTGTGCTGCTATCCAGGTGGTGTTTGGTAAATTATTTATTATCGCTCTTCTCTTTTTACATTCACTAATTTTTTTTTTTTTTTTTCTTTGGCATAGGAATGATTCGGCAGATAGAATGCAAGATCTTCAATACCTAATCAATCAATGGTCTCAAACTAAAGACCTCAAAAACCCCGTGGAACTCAAGATTTATGGCGTCAAGATTACTGGAAAAGAAAATATATTGGTAGATAGTCAACGATGTAAACATACGAAACACAAGAAACCAAAATCAATTTCGCTGTCTATTCCCGATACGTGTTTATAGATCGTGTAACAGAATAAACTTTTTATTTTTATTTTTACTTTCTTTCTCTTTCTTTTCCTTTCCTATTTTAAATAAAAAAAAAATGGAATATCGATACTTGGGAAATTCTGGTTTGAAGATAAGTGTGCTTTCTTTAGGTTCATGGATTACTTTTGGTAACAAAATACAATAAAAATATAGTAGCTTTTGATAGTAATACTAATATTTTTAGGCGGTCAAATTTCACCCGGTAAAAGCAAAATAATAATATAAAAGGGAATAAATTATTATAACATATATTCGTACATTAGAACAAGCATCAGACATTGTAAAGACAGCATTAGAATTGGGCATTAACCACTTTGATGTAGCAGAAAGTCATTCTGGTACATACACCAATTTACTCATTATATAAAACCAACATTTTTATAGGCGGACAAGCTGAAATCGATTTAGGTTTAGCTTTACGTAATCAACCTGGTTTAAGGCGATCAGACTATGTAATATCTACCAAAGTATTTTGGGGAGGAAAAGGGCCCAATGACAGAGGATTATCTAGAAAGCATGTATTTGAAGGTACCGTGGCATGTTTACAAAGACTTCAATTAGATTATGTCGATATACTCTATGCACAAAGGCCAGGTTAGAGAAAGAAAAATGTTTCCAACGGACAGTATACTTATTACAACATCATTTAGATCCCGATACACCAATGGAAGAAATTGTAAGAGCATTTAATTGGTGTATTGATAAAGGCATGGCACTTTACTGGGGAACAAGTGAATGGCCAGCTTATTTGATAACAGAGGCTATGCACGTTGCCAATAGATTGAATTTAATAGCACCCATCACAGAGGTACGATAGACAGACTTATGAGCAAGCAAAATATCTTATACAAGCATATAGTCACCACAATATAACATGTTAAATCGTGAACGCGTAGAAAAAGAGTATTTACCGATGTTTCAAAAATACAAGCTAGGTACTTGCATATGGTCACCACTAGCCTCTGGTAAATGAAATGTTATTGTGTACGCGTGCAATTTGATTTATGATTTATTAGGCTTACTAAGTGGGAAATATAATGACGGTATCATCCCACCTTATACAAGATTGGCTATTCAAGATCATCCTGTAATTAATCGATTAAGAGCTGGATTCTTTAGTGAAGAAGGGAGAAGAAAATTAGAAAAGATTAAAATGGTGTGTGTAAGTAGACAATCCAAAAAATATAACTTTCCTTTCTTTCTTATATTCCACCTCGTAGGGCATTGCTCAACGTTTAGGATGTACACCAGCACAATTAGGTATTGCTTGGTGCTTAAAAAATAAAAACGTAACATCAGTTATCATCGGCGCATCAACGCCATTACAAGCAAGAGAAAATATCCAGGCGCTGAATAAGCGTCATTTGTTGACAGATGATGTGATGCATGAATTAGATAGGATATTAGGCAATGTACCTGAAAGTGTGTTTGATTTTAGAAAATCTTAAAATTTATTTTTATTAATTATATAATACAAAATAATAATAAAAAGAGAGTGTATAATACAACTTGAATGATGGGGAGAAAGTGATAATTAAGAATAATAATTGTGATATTGTTCTATTGGTAACATGGAAGGCACTGAAGGTGCAGAAGGTAATTCATTCATAAAATAGTCTTGATTGTTATAATAATTCATCAAATGTCCATTTGTCATGTTGTTAGGGTATGGATTAGTGGTTACCATGGCTGTTGTTGTATGCTGTTGATGATGAGGATGGTATGGATGATAGTTGATTGGCTGCTCTTGAGTTTGTAAATAAATAGGTTGATGATTTGGCATAAAGTAATTATTATTTTGTGGTAATTGTTTTGGGTAAAAGTATGAGTTTGGATCATCAACAAATAATGGGTACAAATAATCTATGATTGAATACTGAATCGCTAATGCCTTTGCTCTTGCAAATGTAACCCTAAAATAGATAAAATTGATGTAAGCATTATATACTTTATAAAAAAATAATAATAAAAAGCTTTACCAAACGCCTTTCAAATGCATAGCTCCGACTTTAACAACCACACGTCCTTTTTCATTCTTCAAGATACCATCACGTTTACCGCGAGACATGCCAGTGACATTAAGTAATTTAGTGCCATTGATCATATCATTATCTATTATATAAAATAAAAAAGTAAGAATTTATCAGTGGACTCTTATTTTCTTATTTAGTTACCTTGACGACGAGTCACACAAATACCGCGAACATCTACTTGGTAACATACTGTTCCTTCATCGTCCCAAAGCGAAGTAGAAATTTTAGGTTTTGGTAATGTTACCTCAACGGATTGTGTCAAGTGAATGTTATGATAAAAGTCAGGGTCATAGGGAAAATGTGGCGAATAGTTTGTCATGGGTTGAGGAGAATCAAATGATTTTATCGGCTCATCCGTTATAGTAGGTTGTACTGGGTATTGAAACATAAGATTATAAACAAAGAAGAAAGAAAGAAAAGGGCAATATGACAAGTCCTTTTTATTAAGAAAAAAAAAATAATTTATTGAAAAGGCAAGGCTTTTTTTTTATGATTTGATCTCCTCTTGTAAAAAAAAAAAAAAAAAAAAAAAAAAAAAAAAAAAAAAAAAAAAAAAAAAAAGTTTTAATATAGAAGGCATATGTGGAATACAATCATATGAGTAAAAATTTCATCAAATGAGCAAAGAGAAAAGAATGAAAAGATAGAAAAGAAAAAATAACAATAAGATAATAGAGACTTAAGGGAGAAAAAGCTTTATATGGTTCTTCTTTTTTATTTTAACCATGGTTATAATTCTCCTTTTTCATTTTCATTATTTCCCATTCCCGTAAAATGTGGATTTTTTTTCTGTTGTGTATTTTATCGAAACACTTAAAAAAAGCCGATAATTCCGCACTAAACTCAGGATTTAACATTGAAACGTCTCTTGATCTCCTTTAGAGATTTTTGATACAGATAACAAGAATACCCATCTTTTTTTTTTTAGAATTTTCTTGTCTGTCTTTCATTTTTATACAGCGTCATACAAAGCATATGGTTAATTTTATTCGCTATTTCTTATAGAAGAATGACATACCAAACAAGTAAATAGTTGAAAGGCTACTATTTTAATCCTTGTTATGTGGGAAAGATTTCATTTTCATTATTAGAAATATCGGGAAATTAATTAAGTTCTTTGTGTTTGGTGGAACAAAATAGAAAGAAGCTTCTAATTTTGCATTACTGAAGAGAAAATGGATTATAATAGGGAAATGATATACAAACCAATGATATTCTTATTTATTCCATCTTTATTTCGAGAGACGTTCTACATATGATGTAACTTCATTCTGTGTAAATATTTCAAACATCAGGAACAATTTTGGTAACATTGCCATTCCCTTTAAAACTTTAATTTTTTTTTTTCCTCGGCGTATATCAACCTTCTTTACCAAATGGCGCGTTCATGTTTATTTACAATCGCGTGCAAGATAAACGTGTACCTTAAGTGACATATCTGTTTAACTGATCTATTCAAGGATACGATAATCTAAATTACAGATGATAGATCCGCGCATCTTTTTTTTTTTCAATTTTTCTTTAAATTGAATGAAAATTAAAGTCTACTGTTACAGAGCTAAGCACAATTTGTTATTTCATTATTAATAGTTTCATAAATTAATAAAAATAAAATAAGAATTAACTATTTAATGAAACTTAATGCATTATCCTTAACTATTCTTTCTTTCACCTCCCCCCATTTTTCTTTCACTTCTCCCCCCAAAGCTACCGCTTTTACTGTTCTTGTGTAATTAGCTGGAAGAATTACAAATAACTTTTTCTTTAGGCGTAAAAAACTAAATGAAAGCTTTGTTTGAACTTTTATCCATTGTTTTGATTTGACATCAGTTAATTCACAGGAAGGTTTGTTTGCTTTTGAACTGTCAACTAAAATTGTAAAAAAAAAAAAAAAAAAAAAAGTAAAAATAAACTCCATAGTTTCACAAGAAACATTTCTTGTTTGGCTTTATCAATTCCCATAACAAACAAAAATCCGCGAAATTTTTCAGAGAGAAAAAATAAAAAACAAAAAAGAAAGGGAAAATAAAAAAAAAAGTAGATTTTTTATATAGTTTTTGAATATATATTTTTTGCTGATCATCTTGCATAGACTTGCATTGAAAAAGACTTGATTTGTTCAATGCACTCCCAAAATATGGGTTTAATTCTCTTTTTTTGCGCGGATTTATTTGTCAATTTTATGTTTACAACAGCACGCACAAGTATTGAAAACGTTTTCTTCTTTTTTAGTACAACAAACGTGTTTTTTGCTTCTCTTTTTCAATTATATATTATTCTTTTCTCTTCTTTTTCGTCTATTTTATGAAAAACTCTACTTTTTCGACAAAAACGCGTCGCTTATATAAGAGCTAACTAATTGGTCAAAACATCGTAACACAACCTAAAGGTAACTTTTTTTAATTTCTTGATAAACACATTTTAGTCGGAGTTTATTTAAAAGTCTACCCAAAAATAAAGACCAAGATCCGTAAGACTGGGGAGAATAATATCGAATAGAAGACCTCTTTTTCTTTCTTTATTGAGTAAACCCAAGCTACTTGTTTTTTTTTCATAAACTCATCAGGTAATTAATATGAGCCGAAATATCTTTATTGTGTACATATTTCATTTATTCTTTCTCATTAAGGATCTATTCTTAAAATATGATTAAAAAAAAAGCATTACAATAACTTGGCCCTATTGTACGACAATAAAAAAAAGAACTTTTCAAACCTATTTTTCTTTTCTCGATTTGAGAGAGCGGGGATCATCTTTTGTGGCCTTTTCATTCACTTTCTAATGCTGAGTCTAGTTTTGTCTTACATGTACGCACACACATACACGGCTCTTTCCAAAAACAGTAGGATACACCTTCAATAAAGGTGTAGTACTACTAAAAACAGGGTATAAGAGCAGGTGATTTATGTAAGTCAGCCGGTTTTTTACTCAATTCTTTTCTTCCTCTTTCATTCTGTATATGAAAATAACCTCGGTATGCTATGAATATTAGGAGATGTTTACTGTTTCCTTTACAAGAACTGCGGAAATTGAAAAAAATTTAACAAAAAGATCTGGATTATGCGACTAAAGGCATCCCTACAAGTGATTGTATTACATTAATTACTCTTTAACATATCACAAACCATTATTTTTAATAATTTATAGTTTAATGAAACTAATAATAACTTTTTATTAAAAGATACAACCCTTCATTTACGACGTTTATGGCGCCAAATTATGGTTTTTAAAAATAAATTGCGGGATGTCAAATCTCGATTTGCAATTTTTTTTTTTTTTTTTTTTTTTTTTTTGAAATTGCGGTTTTGTCACTTTCCAAATTGCGGCTGTGCATTTGCTTGACTACATCCAGACGAACCGATGTGAAAAGTACCATGCACTTAATTGGACCAAATGTATAAGTATCATTTAATTTTTTTTTGGCTTTATATTAAATCATTTACATGTATTTTAAGCAAAATATAATAGTTCATAGCGAACAATGTCTTCTTCTATAGATAAGCAAGATAACGAAGCTAAGAATCGGGAAGAGGATGCCAACCAGTTCCAGTTTCAAAATCCCATAATCTTTAGTAATTACCGGGAAATTCAGGTACCACCTTTCCTTGGCGAAAATCATCCAAAAATTGAGAATGAAGTTACTATCCCAAAACAGGATGCTTCCTTCTGCCGAGGAACTCTTTCCGAGCTTATTGGCATACTCGGCCATTTGTATCTCGTCCGTCATTATGTTGGCAAAGTTAAAAGGATCATGTAACTTCTCTCTTCCGTCAGGCTCAGTTCTAGCAGCATTTCCGTCTCTATCAAAAGATTATTCACCCTTAGATGGGTACGGTTTGGTAATTCTTTGTCTCACTGGTGCTCATCGTCAGCTATTGGAATTCATCCAGATCAATTCTTTATGGTATATCTATGATGTTTCCCTTTCTGCATCTACAAAAGTAATTCACCGCTTTGCACGCATTCCCATCTTTCATCCTAGTGGTTCAAGCTGTCTATCATTCTTCTATGTCGTACTTTATCCCCTTTTCTGTCACTAATAGCTTCTATCTGATTTTGCTCGCTAAAATCGGCCTATTTTCACTACAAACCTGCCAAAGTAATGGACAATACTTGAAATACTAGAAATTAATTTTGGGGTAACAATTTTAAGAGTTGAATACCAGATTCTAGAGGGATAGCTGATATCTTTTCATGGGCCAGATAATCGAGTTCATGTAGTAATGTACAAATATCGAACCATCGAACACTCCAATCGACAGTTTTCTTGAGAGACAAAAGTAATTTCTTAGGTAATTTATTCAACAGGAAAGACAGAGGATCATAGACTGAGAGAAGTATTTTTAGTCGACAATGCACGTACAAGTAACGGATGGAATGCTATTTTGTGAAAGGGTTATTTAGATGGTAAGGACAAGGGGTGGGCTTTCCGCCAGGTAGCCAGACTAACCTCCAGCGTAGACATCGATCATATTCCAGCCGAGTCATGGGAACTTAATATGTACTGTTTTCCCAGAAGGTTTTGCAAAAAAAATTGCGAGAATGTTTGAAAATGTCTAATCAAAGAGTTTGAAAAAAGTAATTGTATTTTTTTAAGAAAGGATTGGGAGTGATATTGAAAAAGAATAGTTGGATTTTCATTAAAATAAGAAACTAGGAAAGTACAACTATATTTTACGAACAAAGCTTAATGCACAGGGTTGACTTTCTTCACAAACTTGAAGTGTGCAAATCAATGTTATTTTAAAAAAATACTGCAAAAATCTTTGGAAAAGTCATACAGCATGTATAGAATCATCTATCTGTCAATGTGAGTCTTCTCTGAAACCATATATTGTTATTTAAGATAGTTTAAAGCGTTATTGCTTCATTGCTTAGTTTTTGTATCGAACACTTTAACAACTACCTAAAACTCTCTTTGAAAAAATGTTAGGGATTGACTGTCTCATACTAGCAAGGTTGCTTTTTTAACACATGGTCAAGGTATCTATTAGTATGGGATTGATGCAATGTCAAATGTATATTTTTTTTTAAAAAAAAAAATGCTTATTTTTCTTTTCTGGCTCGATGCCCTAATATTCCTTCCTCTCCTGAGGAGCATATTTTGATAGACAAGCATTGTAGCTGGGTACTATGTAGGGTTCGTAAGGAAGTGGTTTACCTGGGATGGGACCCTTTAGAGGCCAGAAAGCCAAATCTGGCAATGCTGCTCAAACTGAACTTGGCTTAGTTCATTCCAAAGTTTTGCAGTAAGAATATTACGTTGATTTTCTTAGGAGTCGCTCTGAGAATACTGCTGTTCTTCAGGCTCATTGTGTGAACACACTAACTAGTCATGCTACTGCTCATCCGATTCATCGAAAGCTTCGGCTATCGTCTTATTGCAGGAACTAGCTTGCTGAACATTCCTTGATTGTCAACTTAAGATAGAAACTTGGTAATGAGGTTACCTTAGTGATGGGAAACTGATCTTCTCCAAATTCCAGTTTTCAGAAAACCATTCGCGGTATGGATTTTCTAAGATTCCTTCAGAACAATGGCTTCTGTGTTCTCCTGAGTAATGAATTTCTAACAAGCAGATGCTGTTCACATCATGAGGAAATAATCTTGGAGCTCTTTCGAATGACACTGAATCCTCGTCCCTGTAGAAGACAAGCCCCCCCCCCTCAAGTTATTAGATATGGCCTATTAAGATGTACAAATCAAAACTGCCGAATGCCTCTAGTTAATAACAACAGGGATGCCCGACAATAAGAAGCACTTTCGCCTCTGGAACCAAGACTTAGCTGTCTCCCTCAACATGTTGTGTATTGTTCGTTCGCTTCGTAAAAATGGCTGTGATATCTCATAAAATAAAAAGACTGAAAAAGTTATATTTTTATTTAATATCATTGTATCTAGTATTTGTATTCTTTTCATAAAAATTCAATTAAACCTTTTTCAAGATACTTTAATTAATTACAGCTGTAGATCTAATATGAAGATCTGTTCCTACTTATGTAAGTGGACTGTTTATATCTATTTAAGCTGATCTATTTTTCATTTATATATCATTGCATTGGGAGCTATATTAAAACAACTCTTTTACAGTACATATAAGCTTATGACGTTAAAAGAGATTCGTTGACTGCAAGAGATTCACACCTGTTTCTGCTGTATTTTCAAGAATAATGGACCGTAAATGGTAGTTTGATGTTGCATATTTGTCTTTAACCCAACTGAGTTTAAATGTCTTTAACACCTTCTTCTCTGTTGTCTTGCTAACTTATCTGTTCTTTCTCATCCAAATATGTCAACTCTACTTTTCAGCGAAAATAAAGATCCAGATATTTTACTTGTTAACAATAAAAAGAAAAACAAAATAGAGAATGAATTAGAAGAAATTTACAAGGAAGCGGTACCGGATCTTCCATTAAGTAAATCACTTTATTTACTTGTCAATGTACACGGAAAAGTGTTTGATAAAGCAGTACAGACTATTCGGCAGTCAAATAAACTTGAACTTTCACTTAAACTGTCTGAATGTAAATAGAAAAAAAAAAGACAATATAATTTAGTCTAATATGTACATACAGCACCTACTATTAAAGCTTTGCTTTCAATCGAGAAATATTTTGAAACCAACCCAACTCATTTTAATCATGTTTACGAGCCCTTAAAAGAAAAGGTTTATTAGTGAAAACAAAAGAAAGAAGGAAACTGACAGCTAAGATTACATAGATTTTAAAAGTGAATCATCCACAGCATGAAGCATCTATGAGAATCTTGGGCTATTTCTTACTTTATTCAAATACTTTTCAAGCTATGGCCCGAGAATTTATTTATCAGCAAATTGCGAGTGATAATAAACGTGATCAATTATCATCTATTGTACTATTAAGATTTTTATATACACACTACATCAAATCGTCATCAGAGGTGCATTTGGATTTCACATCACACTTTATGCCTATCATTGTACAAGTCACTGAAAAATACAGGTAAAAATAAAAAAGGAGGATATTAAAGAGAGTTACAATTATTATTGTTTTAGTGAATCAGCCACATTACTATCATGTTCTGCTTGTGAGCTATCATTATTATACTGCTGGTATTTATATGATCAATTCAGTCAGGAAGGATTCAAAAATGATAACAAAGCTATTATTATGGAGATTGAAGAAGAAACGAAAGAGAAGGGAACAATGGAAAATGTTATTAAACAAACAAACAAACTGCTGAATATTATTCAAAAGGTAATGATAA
Organism: Rhizopus arrhizus; assembly: GCA_024220505.1. NCBI lineage: Eukaryota > Fungi > Mucoromycota > Mucoromycetes > Mucorales > Rhizopodaceae > Rhizopus > Rhizopus arrhizus. The sequence goes on from JAKZZE010000011.1 coordinate 400,873, forward strand.
CACTGTTCTTGCTTATTTATGTTTAATTATATAATTAGTGGCATAAAACAAAAGACGAACTAAGTGAGGTTGCTTATGATGAGTTAAGTCAGTTAATAGCATCTATTTCAAATGAACCTGGTAATATAAATGGGATTATATATATGCTTATATACTAATGTAATATTGTGTAGTATAGATGCAACACATGTCTTTCAACTCGTCGCAACTTACTTAACACCAAAATCAGTTCTAAGTGAGAAACCGTTGACAATGAAAAAATTAAAGTCGATTGTATCATTCAAGGTAACTTGCTATATAATAAACGACATTAGGGTAATAATAGTATATTATATTAGGAAGAAGATGCCTCATCCATCTTACTTTCTAAGGTTAAATTGCTTTTATTACTTATACTACAAAATGGGTATTATTATAAAACATATTCAAAAGAAGAAGCATTACCAGAAGAAGCTATAATTATGAAAGAATGCTTTTTAAAAGAATACAAAAAGGTAATAATGATAATAGTAAGTGTCAGTGGTGATAATGACCGAGCTGATAGGTTAAAAATGATAAAAAAAGCATCATTTCTAGTTTATTTATTCATTTACCTTACCTTTGTCCTCCTCCGCCTCATTCTTGCTTTAAACACTCTGCTGCTATTACTATCTGTAATCAATGCAAATCAACTACTACACAAAAAAAGGCAAATGTAGCTTATTATTATTACAAGATACAATAAATGCTTTTTATTCTGCTTTTTTGGGGGATTTTTTTTTTTTACAAAGTAAGTTCTCCTTCTACTGCTCTAGGTTGCAATCCTAATTGCTCTAAACATGAATAGTATCTTTCAGGATTTTTTGATTTGAGATATTTCAAAATCTTTGCACGATCATGAATCATTGTACGTAATTGTTTGTAGTTGTGTTTATCTTTACGATGCTGATTCAAGTGGTTGTTGAGGTTGTGTATGCGTACAGTCAAAATAGCAGCTACCAAAAGAATAAATATACAGTTTATATATCTATCTATAGTCCTATTATTTACCTTGTACTTCTGGACTACCTGTATCTCCCTCTTTCCTTTTGAACCAGTCAATAGCTTTATGCACATTCCAAATTTGCACTGCTTTTGCATTACCGTTTTGAAGACTAATCAACTTTTGTACTGTCTCCACCTTGGCCTGCTCTTGCTTTAATGCTGACTCCATACCATCCACAGCTGCCTTATGACTAGCTTCAATGGATCTTTTAGGGGTTTCGTTGAATAAAAACGCTTGGTCATTTTCGTCCAAAAAATGCATGTATCCTGTCTTGTGTTGCCCATAGGCTTCAGCTGGCGTCAAAAGAGTATCAAAAAAGGCTGTAGGTTGACTGACGACAAATGAAGGCTGGGTACGTTCAAGTTCGGCTAATCTGGCTGCTCGTTTAACCAAGTTTTCTTTCTTGACTTGTTTGGGATGTTTTTTGGCAAAAGAAGTAGCTGAACTGTGAAATCCTTGTTTCAAGACTATAATTACATTTAGTAAAAACAAAAAGCATAATTATTTGATTAAAAGTGTTTACCAGAACGACAGTTATATATACGGCCCAACATGCTTTAATAATAGAGGTTACCCTGTCAAAGAAGAAAAAAAATACAATACAAAAAATAAATAGCATGAGCCACTTGTGACTGTTTATTTTATACTTTGATTGAAAGGACAACTAAATGCGACCAACGTTATTTCCTTTTTTGTCTTTTCCGAGTACTCATCTTGACCAAAAGAAAAACAGATTTCAACCAAATTGACTTTCTCCTTTCAACCAAATTTCAGTTACGGAAAGAATAAATGTAATCAATGTTTTAACTGACAACAATCAGAAAAATGATCTTCAAATATTTGAACATTTAGATTCTTAGGAACGGTTGAAAAAGAGCAGTCAGTGTCAAAAATGGTTATGAATTTATGCTCATCATTTGAAGGCTTGAGCATTTCAAAAACGACTTTACGTAATCATTTAAATGAGGATTGTACGATCACATTTGGGGAAAAAATAGGAAAGATTGCTGCTAAGCGAAATTCTCTTAAAATGAGAAAAGAAAAAGATATTGGATTTTCATTTTGCGAACTTTATTTTTCAACTTTGCAGCTTTTTCCGCTTTCCTAAATTTTTACTAAATTTGGAAAACTATTCAACACTCGTCTTAGATCAAGTGTCATATTTACCTCATTAAATACTTATTATTTGTATGAGATTGCTCAAATCTTGTAAGAAATAACAAGTACCGAATGCATAATATTACTTATTACATATTCTCTAAGGCTCATTTACAATATTATCCATATACAATATTTATATCGTTCAAAAAATAAAAATAAAGAAGTTGTGCTGTTCCGTACCCGATAAATGATCTTTATTATAATGGCCATCAAACTCCTTTCCCGTATCATAATAGTCAGTACAGTTACGACAAGCATATGCGGTTTTCACGTTATCTGGCTGAAAATGGAGTTGGTAACAATAAATTCATAAACGCGTGAATGAATCCATACTTCAGTCTCTCCACGCTTTGCCTTGTAAAATACGACTCTAATTTAAAAATTAAAGATGTTAAGGTCCTTTTTCCTGGATTACTTGCGCGATTTATACTCACTCTTTTGTGTTTTTTCGTCGTTTGTTCAAAGGTTTTGCAACGTTTAAGCCTAAAGTAATGATTAGATGAGAACTTTTTTTGTTTTCCAGAGATCTTACCTTCAATATTAACTAAATGCGCCCTTAAGTTTCCAGCATCAGTAAAAGTATTTGGCATTTGTAACATTGATTAATCAATTTGACAAGCGTTATCATTGTCGGTGGCGTTGTCATTGGAGATAAAAAGGGGTAAAATTGTAAGGAGCGCTTCTTTGCTGAGTTTATTTCTGTAAGGAGCGCTATCTCTTTGTAAGAAGCTCCTTTGTTATATACTGGCAAAAAAATGGATAAGATAGAGGACAAGATAGCCTGAGCTTCCAAATATTGACCTTTGGAATAAAAAAGAACGCCCTTTGTAGAAATAAAAACCGCCCTTTGGCGTTGGAACGACTGTATATAGAAATAGAAGTATTCAGGGACCGAATTGAGTTCAAGATCAATTTTAATATTGAGCTTGAACGATATAAATATTGTATATGGATAATATTGTAAATGAGCCTTAGAGAATATGTAATAAGTAATATTATGCATTCGGTACTTGTTATTTCTTACAAGATTTGAGCAATCTCATACAAATAATAAGTATTTAATGAGGTAAATATGACACTTGATCTAAGACGAGTGTTGAATAGTTTTCCAAATTTAGTAAAAATTTAGGAAAGCGGAAAAAGCTGCAAAGTTGAAGGCGAAACCCAATAGTTGGTAGTTCCTATATTTATTGACGAGTTATGATTTAATCATTCAGTAAGAAGTCAAGAAAGATTCAAAAAGGGAGAGCTGGCTAAAGTAGTGGTTGCAACAACTAGAGATCCTTCTGTTTCAATTCTTGACGCTATTTGTTCTCTTGGCGTTGTTAACCTGGGGCTTAAAGTAACAAAAGCTAGAGCAAAATGAAGGGGATTTATAGTTTTAGATTGTAATAATCTGAAAGGACGCCATTTAGTTCTTGACAACGTTTCCATTCATAAACCCAAAATAATTATAGAGAAAGTAGAAAAAAGAGGATACAAGTTGATATACCTGCCACTATATACTTCTTAAATTCAACTGAAGAGTATTGGGCAAAGATTAAGTCTATTGTTAGAAGGTCTCCAACGACTGACCGAAACAGTCTAATCACTAGAATTAGAAAATCTAGAAAATCTGTTACGGCTGAAGATTGTTCAGGATAAATAAGGCATTCTAAATCGTTTTTTCAAAGATGTTTAAAGAGGAACTTTTCAAAGTTTGATCGATCAAGTCGAAAGTAGTACTCAAAAACAGACGAAAAAGGAACTAAAAATGGGTCGAATTCAATGATCCCTTTGGTCAAAGTTGGACTAAAGATAATATATAGACTGGTTGGCTATTGCTCGACACGGTTTGTAATCAAATTCCCAGCCATATTTTTACGCTCGGTGAGATCCGCCTTGAAGATATTCGCAGTGAGCAAAAGAGATTAGAACTCAGTATCTCTCCATATTTCAATGCTGTTGGATTGTTCGAGGTACAGGGTTTGACTGTGAACTGACAATACTGGAAACGTCTGATCTTCATGGTTTAGAAGATTATAAGCGTGAAATGAAAGATTATTTAAAAGCAACGTATGGGGCTATTGGCTATGCTATATTCTGTTGCTTATAGATATGACTATGCTGATAACAAAGTTTTTAAACAATTAAAAGTTTGTTTTGTACAAGCTAGCAGCAAAAAATACGCACTTGGACTTTGAACTTTTCCGATGTAAGCATATATGTTTTGTATCGTCATGAAAGTACTTTTGTTTCATTAGACAGTACTTGCTGCGAAAAAGATTCGAAAGAGTTGATGAATACGATATGGTCACTCAAGATTAGTAACAATCTTTAAACTTCTCTAGCCCATAAAACCAATTTGCTTATTCTTCACAAAATAGAACATTATCAGCATTTTAAGTGAAATTTTAAAGAAGTTGAAACGATCGCATTTAACAAGAGAAAACTCTGTGAACCAACATGTGATCAGTTATAAAAATATCATGCAATTAGACTGTTATCTGGAAGAGTTTACGCAGATCAAGCTTGATGAAAGATATTTGAATGATACTGAAGATCTGTGTATGTGTTCGTCTCCTGTAGGGTCAAGCTCCCTATTCCTATAGGAATAGTAAAAATTTAACCTTTCTCTCTTTTTTTTCTCTGTTGTAAATTGAATTTTTATTTTTATTTTTTAGGGTGCTTTTTTAAACTACCAACAAGTACTTTTTTTTTTTTTTTTTTTCAAAGTTCCTTTACAGTATGTTTTAAACATTAGGAAAAAAAAAAAGGAATGGATTGAGTGGGGGTCAATGCATGTTTCACTACGCATTTTCTGGACGGCAATGTAATAAAAGAGGGCTAAGCTCTATAGAGTGAATAGGAAGACGAGTATGTTTGCGTTTATCTTCACTTTGGGTGATATCTGAAGAAGTTGTACAGCAAAAGGCGCGTAAAAAGGACAAAGATGTTTGCCACTTCCATAAAAAAAAATATCTTGGCTCTGTCTATTATGAAAATTCTAAGCACGGTTTCTTTGAAAACAATTGCAGGCGTTGTGCTCTCAAGAAATATATCGAGAAACAGTAGTATGATTTTTACAAATATAATAATAGAGTGAAGCAGATTTTGAATTTGGTAAATATTGAAACGCAATAGAAAGGGTAGCGACAACCAATGCTTGCTCGAGTATCTTACAGCTGTTGATAGAAAAATTGGTGAATGGCCCTTTATGAAACCTGGTAAGGCTGCTGCTAGAGTATTGCCTAGAGCTCTGGTGGAAAAGTCACACCTTCTTTTCAAATACATCTTTGAGCAGAGTTCGATTGAAGAGTAGGTTATTGTAAAAAGCAAATATACTCTTTGAGAATCTCCAATTGACTAAATTATCTTTTTTTACAAAAATAGAATCTTCTGCCAATGACTTGGGCCACTATAAGAATGGGTATCAATCCAAGCAAGGCACAGAATATAAAGTTAGTGCAATAAGTAAAGATGATATCTTTTTTATTGTTGGTGAAATCGATATCTAATGTCATCAAATTTTATGTGTTTATGAATTCCTTTGAATGCATTGTCATCATCCAAATACAGTACCCAAAATTACATTTTGATCACACGCACACGTTGCAGGTTAAATTAAGACTTTATAACATGCCTTTTATACTCACATTATTTTCAGTAGCTTTTTAGTGTCATAATTACAATATTTAATACGACAATTTTAGAATTGATTCAATATAGTTATTAACAGTGATTAAAATAGACTATGCTTGTATTATTAAATCTTTTATGCTAATGACATAATACTGTGTATTGATTCACTCAAATAGTGTATGAATAACTACAATCAATCACTATGACAGTCATGAAGGTATTATTAAATTTGAAGTCTCACACTTTTCAAGGTGCACAAATGGAACCTTCCTAAAACAACTTGCTGAATCACATGAGCGAATCAAAAGTACAAAAAGGACATGTTTATGCTGATTACATTTTTAACCAATCAAAATAAAGATTAAGGTCAACGTGGATTTGGTTTATAAAAAAGAAACATCAAGCAAAAAAAAGGGTTCTCTAATTCTTTCCCTTCTTTTTTATATCAAATGACATTTATCAAACATTTCAAGTTTAATTTTCATCAAAAGAAACAGTGTGGTTTATATCGATTACCAGAAGAACTTTTAATATGTGTTTATCAACATTTAGATACAGTAACATGTACTCTAGCATTTGCATCGACTTGTAAAAGATTAAGACGTATCGCTCAGGACCCACGTTCAAAAGCAAGCTGGATAGTGACACGTTATGGTCCTCAATTTGCTATTTATTATGCTCTTTTGACAATACCCGAACAGTGTACTCGACGTTTTATTCAGACTTTACTTCATCTTGGTGCTCATGTACCTCGATGTTTAATTCAAGTATTGGTACAAAGTTATGGTAAAGCAGAATACCAACAAAGAAAACAAAAAGGGCTTAAACATGATCCTTTTACGATCACAATTCAACGTATACCATTTGAAGGTTATGTGACTTTAATCAATCAAACATCTACACTTGATATCCAACGCGATTCACTTGCTCATTTCTATTCTTCTCTAACACATCAAACTGACCTTGACTGGCAAAATGAATTAGACAATCATCTCTTCTTTCCTATTCCTACACATACAGCCCATAACTTTCGACCTATCCTTAAATTAGCTCAAATGGACCCCATTCGTTATGAACGTATTGCCCCTGTATTTTCTATTGATCCTATCGCTCGTGCTGCTCTTTGGCAGTCCATCCTAAGTATTCTATTTGATGAAGCCTTTCGAACAACACCCCTGACAAAAGAACGAAAACAACAACTAGAAACAATCCAGTTCGTCATCCGTCGTCCACTACACAACACAAAAGATCAAGTCATATTTCATCAAGCCTTTGCTGATTTCTTCAACAAGTATCCTCGAGGTTATTGTGATCAGGCTGCGATGGATCGTATGTTAAATCTTTTAGTGACTTATGTGCAACCTATCGATTTCTCACTGAAACAGGCCTTACGATTGGTGAAGGATGTGAGGAGTGATATAAAAGAGATGTTGGAAAAATTTATTTAAAAAAATTTGTGTTACGTCAATCCAAATAAAATTCATTCGTCATCAATCACCAAAGTAGCACTTGGCCATAAGCTTGGAATAGTGGCTAGTTTGATGTCTTTGTTTGGTTCATATTGAATTCTAGGATAAGAATTATGAATCTTGAATGTATATTTGTGTATATAATCTTTTGGTTTTATATCATTCATTTTATGATTATTCGATTTTAATAAAGGATAGATTTCAATGAATTGATAAAGTGTCTATTTTAAAGGAAATCAATTTGAATTGAATCTTATCATTCATTGACTTACATCCAAATTATCATCTTCACTAAATGAACGAACCATACGTTCTCCATTAGGCAAACGAAAATTTAATCTTGTCAACTTTCCTTCTTTTGGTTCTTGAGGAAATTGAGAAAAGAGATAGAGCACATATCGTTCTCTCTTTTCTTCTTCTTCTTCTCTTTCCCTTTCTCTTTTCTCTTCTTCTTCTCTTTCTTTCTTTATTTTTCTTGTCTTTTTTAAATAATATCAGTTTAAAATTCATAATCTTTTCTTTTCTTACTTTTTCTTGATCTGCTCTTAAACTTTTTAAATAAGCCATGTCTTGTTCCTCTCTTAATCTTCTCTCTTTCTCTCTTTCAGTATCTATCGTCGTCTCACCGAGCTTTTGAATCACTGAATCCAACTTTGCCTTCATCTCTTCAGCACTCTGATATCCTTCTAAGCGTTCAATCACAGTCATCTTTCTATCTTTTAATCCAATAAGAGCACTAAAAGGATATCTGGTTGCTTTTAAACTAAGACTCACTTTTATACTTTTTATCAACTGTCTCTTGTCTCTCTTCTTTCTCTCCTTTTTACCTTTATGTGACTCACTCTCTTTCACATTTCCTCCCCAAATTAAAATATTCTTTTCTCTTGTATAATCAATCAAGCATTTTGATGTCAGTGTCTCTCTATATGAAATCATAAGACATTCTTTCCTACTCATCCTTATCTCATTCTTACCTGCAAAATAATCCGGTCTGATCATGGTCATCACTTTGCAAAATAACTAATAAGAGTCTTGATTCATTTTTTGCTTTTTCTAATGCTTGGTTGTATCCAGCTTGAAAGAAATCCACATGGCTTGAACCATATCTAGATTCAAATACTTGCTTAAAATCATAAGCTAATAAGTCTGTATTATCCTTTATCAATCTTTTTCTTTTTGATAAAATAAATCGCGCTTTTTTTTTATAGTTAACATTTGGAGGTGTTTCAAAATATTTAAGTTTGTTTTACATGCAAAAGAAAGTAAAGACCAAGTGATGTTCCAAGCGAGACCAAAGGGCCAAAATAAAATAGAACTAAACCGAAACGGCCTTCTTTCTGAGCGGACTGCAGGAACGCGTTGACTGGAGCGACTTGTTTCGAATTTATGGTCAGTGGCTCTCTTTTCGATTAAAATAAGTTCTTTACTGTTTTGATTCTTGTTTTATTTTACTTGTAAATCCCAATTGTATTTTATAAGTTGACTTAGGGCCTCGTCTACCTTTGTCTTTGTAATTGTCTAAGACAAATAACTAAATATGAAAAGTACAAGAAGAAACACTTCATTTTCTACTCACTTGGTATTGAGACAAAGTTTCTCTTTGTTCTCGAGTTAAACTATTCATGTTTTAAAGAGAGAAAAAAAAAAAAATAGAGGGCAAACGGACTAATATTTCTATTTTTGCTTTTTTTTTTTTTATTTATTTTTTCACGTATAAAATGGCCGAAGTGAGTGCTGTACCTTCTACTGATGTTGGAGCTGTCGAAGAACCTCTCGATCTTGTTAGACTTTCTTTGGACGAACGTGTCTATGTTAAATTAAGAGGAGATCGTGAATTAACAGGAATTTTACACGTAAAAAAAAAAAATACAATATCAAAAAAAGAATGGGTTAGATTGAAAGTATGTGTAATGTATAGGCTTATGATGGACACTTGAATATGGTTTTGGGTGAAGTGGAAGAAACAATTACAATGGTTGATGTTAATGAAGAAACTTTAGAGGAAGTTATTAGAGTAAACATCTCATTATTCATGTCCTATTTTATATTTAATTTTATAAATGTAGACTGTAAAGAGAACTTTTGAAATGCTTTTTGTTCGTGGCGATGGTGTTATTTTGGTAACAAAAAAAAAAAAGATTATATTCTTGTTCCTGCTCTAATCTTCTGCTTCTTAGGTCTCTCCTCCTTCACGTACATAATAAAAAAAAATGACTTTGATGAATTTTGCTTTTTTTTTTTTTTTCTTTTTTTTTTTTGTGGATGGATAAAATTATGTTTACAAAGCAAGACAGGATTTAGTAGACTTAATATAGGACTCAAATCTTTTTTGAAGTCCAAATATCTCTTCAGAAAAAGGAATAAATCAAACTTAATACTTTTTATTGATATTTGCCTTATTTATCTACCAATGATATATTCTAAAGAGTTGGAAGATAATCGGATCATGATCTACGCAATTGTTCAATCCAGAATGTGGTCCCCCCCAAAGAACAGATACCTTATTCTAAGCGAGAAAGGGTGAAAGGAAAAGAAGAAACTCAAGTATGTTACAAATCTTTATAGAAAGCAAACCACACATTAGTTTTTTTATGAAAATAATTGCTGTGTAGTATTCAACTTCTATGCTTCCAACCTGAATTTATACGGTTACAACTTATTATACCTTTTCTTTTCTTTTTTCTTAAAATTGTTTATATTTTGAATGCCATCTTTTGTTCATTTTTAAAAGTTCACTTGACATATAATGATTTAAATCAATTAAGCAAATCAATACACAAAACTCTAAACTTTGTAACTCTTCTTTCAGTAACTTCAGGAAAGCATGCCATTTACCGTATCGTTAAGATATAAGACACTGTTCTTTCCATACTCAGAATTTTTAATCACAGGAAATTTATAAGACAATATATCGATTCAGTGGTCTCAATTCATAATACGCGTCTTGCAAGCTCAAAGCTTTCAACCTTGTCATCGATTTTTAATCATGCTGGACTCATTTAATTAAAAATGCTTTAAGATTTATATAGCTTTTGAAAAAGACCCCCGTTTCATATGATATTCCTTTTCGAAGCCGATCTCTAAAAAGTACTTTTTATTCCTTTTTTTTGTGTGTGTGTGTGGAAATACGCGTTTTTATTTGCTTATGTCATCGTTTGTTTAAAGTTCCGTTTCAAGTTGCGTCATGTATCCTTTCCCCCTGATTTGGGCAAATTAACATTAAATTTTCTCGCTTTGTTTTCCTGCTCCTTTCAGCAACCCAAATTGGAAGTAAATATGTCAAAAATAGAGAAAGAAAAAAAAAAAAACACCCTTTTTTTCTTTTTTAATCACTAAACGACATTCTTTTAAAATCACGATTAGAAGAAAGGATAAAAAGTTATATTAATAATGTCTTCCACACCAGAGGCTACCTTTACACACAACAAATTCGTTGATCCAACACCTCTTCCTGATTCAATTCCAAAGGTTGATGAAGTTGGCGCCACTTCAGCTCCTTTGAAGAGTGCCTCTTTTTTCATTGGACAATACTGTAAAGAATATAATGATGATTTTATGCTTTGTAAAAATGAAAACAACAATCCCGAGCACTGTCTTAAAGAAGGAAGAAAAGTAACTCGATGTGCCATTGATTTGTAAGTTTGATTGGTGCTTATTGAATCCTTGAACTAATTGCAATCTTTGCTACAGAATCGCTAAGCTTAATGAAAATTGTGGCAAAGAATTTCAAGCACACTGGCAGTGTCTAGAAAACAATAACCAAGAATTAGGTGCTTGTCGTAAGCCCGAAGCTGTCTTTAATACTTGTGTATTCGAAAAATTGGTAATTCATGCATAAAAAATTAAAAAAAAAAGCTAAATCTTTATATAACAAATAGGGTTTGAAAAAGAACATCCCTGGATCTTCATAAGAAAAAAAGGATATCTTCATTTTTGGAGGCTTTTTTTTTTAAAAAAAAAAAAATAAATAAATTGCATTGAGAAAAAGAGAGATCAACATATTACACTATTTTTTTTTTCTTTACTTACTATTCATTTGATACAAGCAAATGCTGAAATAGATGACAAACACAATCTTGTCAATCCAGATATGCATTTTCGACCAACGATAATTGAAGTTTTGTGCATAAAACGCTCATTTTCGCTTTAAAGTGGCAGACTCAGAACAATATAAAGTTGTACTTGAGTTCAACCAGGGATAATTAGATTTAGCAAGTAAACTAAGCTTTGTAATGCTTATTAGCTTGTTTACATTCTGTATTGTAATCTAAATTGCATTAAATAATAAAAACCTTGACACTGCTGTCCGATAAATTTTAGATTTAATTTTACTAAAATCGCTTAAATGCAGGAGAGTTTTATTTATTATTAAGTAATTATATAAAATTAACAAGCGCATCCAGTTGCTTCTGAACCAGATTTATTAAGATTCACTTTTTGCACTAATACAGCCATATAAATAAATGCATATAAAATAAATACAGCAGAAACTTACTTTGATCTTTCTCAGAGACAATTGATTGACTGTAACCATTATTTCCAGGTAATGCTTGGGCGATCCTTCTAAACAATGATTTCACCTGCAATAATAAAGAATAAATTTCATAATAAAAAGATGGCTTATAATACAAACATTATGACCCGCTTTGGCACTAGTTTCAATAAACATAACATTTAATTCCTTTGCTCTCTTTTCACCTTCTTCTGTAGTTACTTCTCTTTAATAATAAAAGTTAATTGTTGCAAGCAGAGCAAAACAAGGCTTAATATGCTTACCTTTTCTCGTTTAAATCCGTTTTGTTTCCAACTAAAACTACAATAGCTTCAGTTCCTCTTTCGGCTCGAACGTCATCAATCCATTTGGTTGTATTCAAAAAGGTATTTTTACCTTTTACATACATGTTATATACATAATGTATTATTTATAAAATATTCACTTTGTATTTACTTGATATATCATAAACAATCACTGCCACAGAGGAATCTCTAATGTAACTTGGAATCAAACTTCGGAAGCGTTCCTTTTTGATTTTTTTTTTTCAGATTTAATCGGACAATGAATAAAAGTTACATGTTACCTGACCTGCTGTGTCCCACAACTGCAAGCGGACCGTTTTCTCTTCCACGTACATTGTTTTTGATAAAAAGTCTATGCCAATCGTTGCCTATTTGTTCAAAGTAGGTCAATACATCATATTATATTTCAAAGGATACAAACTTGATATGAACTGTCAAATGTATCATACATAAAACGAGTAATAAGTGAGGTTTTTCCAACTGTATGTTTGCATTTTAATAATAACAGTCAACCTTTTTCATTTTATTTTACCACTCTGTTCTCCCAAAAACACAAGCTTATACTTTTTTAAAGGGCTACTAAAATCAGAAGAAGCCATTTTCAAGTGAAAAAAAAAAGAAGAAGAAAAAAAAAAACAATATGAAAAGAAAAAAAGAAAAACAAAGGTTACAACAAGGAAAAAAAAAAGTCTAGTGTTTTAGTTTGTTAGTGTGACTCTAAAGTAGCTCGAGAGAAAAAGAAAGAAATGTTTTTATTCTTAATGCATAAATAATTTTGTTTGCGTGTTTGCAAGAGTATTGCTTATTTATTACACAACACTTTAATAAATTATATCTTTTTTTATAGCTGTCAAAGAGCGTTTGCTATTTCATATGTGAATTTCCCAGTTTGGGATAATGGTATTCTTGTAACCCAGCAAAAGAGAGGGCTGATCTCGATCATCGCACAGTGTTACCATATATCTTTCTTAAGTCATATATCCGTAACCAAGTCATCGTCTGCGTCCTCTCAACTTATCTATTTTCTTTCTATTCTTTTAAATGACTCGGTATTTATTAATATAGTAAAAGAAAAATTCAAGAAATTGTATAGACAGATACATTACCCAAAAAAAAAAATAGATTTATAACTTTAGCATGCTGTTGATTTTATAGCCGAAAGTGTGTAATGCTAAAAGACCATTTAATAAATAAAAACTAGTTGTTTTCACTCTTAAAATTGCTTTGATTTGCAACTTTTATTATTAATATTGAGAGTATCAAATCCTTTATAAAGCAACAAGAATACAAAGTTTATTGCAATAAAGTAAATATTACGGGATCTCTTGTGTATTCAGAATAAGTGCATATTAATGTTTTATGGTTTGTTCATATTATATACTGTTCGTCATTCCCAGTCTTGATGTATCCTTTTTATTAAAGGGCTCATTTGAGTGGTAAATAGATGATGCAAACATCTTCACCATAAACGATTCCTTAGATGATAGACGTGCTCTATGTAACAACCAGTATTTCTTATGACTGACCGTTTCACTTGTAGGATACTCTCTTGCATATCTCACGACTTTGTATTCTTTTTTTAAAAAAAAAAAAAAAAAAAAAAAAAAAAAAAAAAAAAAAAAAAAAAACAGTTTATTATTGATGAGACAGAATTGTTCATGAAAGGATTTTTAAGGTCCATAATTTTGCTTATTTCTAGTAATACTTGTTATGATACTAATAGGGGGGAAATGATACGTTATTCAATGTAATTCAGTAGTAGTTGTTTTCATGATTTACCTTTTTCTGTTGATCTGTACTTATAAAAGCATTAAATTTCACTATTCGCGGGAACCCACGAGCACCTAAGGAAATTTTTAACCAAAACATGCATACCTAATGAATTTTAAGTTACTACGTGCAAAAAAAAGGAAAAAAAAAAAATAAGCTCAGTGAAGTTCATGTTGATAGCTTTCACAGGGAAAGTTTATATATAATCCTATCTTTACTTGATTGATAGTATATCTATCGTGTACTAAAAGCGCATCTTAAATAGGATAATCTACAAGGAATTGATACATGTGTAAACCTTTAGCTAATTAAATACAACCACAGTAACTTTATTTTCAAAGAGAAAGAGTAATTGGATTAAATATCATCCATGGTTAAATTGATTTATCACATAAAAAGGACATATTAAAATCTAAATGCATGAATACACTTCATGTACGAATAAACACAACTTGTCTTCTTAAGATTAAGGGGGAAATCCATCTTGATTTCTCTTTTAAGGATATTCCGGCAAAGAAGAAGAAAAAAAAAACTAAAAACACTTGTATCCTATAGACAAATGGTTCCATCTTTTGCTTTGTAGCCCAAAAATGGCCAGCAACAATCAAGTACGAAACTTCATTTGGGCTAAAAGGTTTGCTTATAATGCAAATTTACTTTGCTCCAACAGTTTGAACTAAAAGAAATGAATTTATTCACAAGTTTAATAGAAAAAGATTAGTTTACAGCGCTGTATGCAGTCTAATGAATTCGTTTCTTTATAAGTTAACAGTCAACTTCTATAAACCAATAGTCGCAGTTTATTTGAGAAAAAAGTGGGATGATTTTTTTTATTGCCAACACGTTGAATGAATTTTATTCTTCCTTTTTCCCTTTTTCTAAATATTTACAGGGACGTATTATAAGTTGCTTATTCATTGGTAAATAAAATTAAAGCCGCTGTTCAAGTGAAGAAGATAAATTTGATGAAGAAGGAGGCGATGCAATAGCAGCAGTAGCAGCAGCACAGTCAGCGGTTTTAGAGCAGTTGTGTCTCGACGAGCAATTAATCACAGGTTTAGATCCACGTCCATATCCAATCTGTGAAGAACCATCCTCTTGACAATAGATGCAATCTTCTCTGTTTCCCTGACAATGTATACATCTTGCCTCTAGGGAGAATCCATAATTTATCTCATGGGTTTGTCCTTGTTGACGTTGCTTCTCTTCCAAGCCCCGAGCCTTTTGTCTCTTCTTGTTTGTTAAGCTTTGTTTGTCATCAATATAAACAAGCTTAATAAAGTTACCATAATCGCAGGCGAACCCACGATCATTCAAAGGAACTATGTGTCTTATGTTTGAGAAAGGAAGGTTTTCGCCTGCTTCACCATCGTCCTCATTCACAAGATCATCTGCTTTATTAAAGAGACGTCCGGGTCTAGGAGAAGAATGGTTGGTGACTACTACTTCTGTAGTAGTTGTCTTTCTTGATCTAAAGAGACTTAAGAACGAGGTAAGTGTCCTGTGGGAATCATACTCCTTGGATTGATCTAAGCTAAATATTTCAACAGGAATCTTGATTCTTTCCCTATCCACTGCAGAATCAATATATTGAAGCGGTGCAAACCAAGCCTCCCATTCCATTGGATGTGTCTTTTGTCTTCGTACACCAGCCAAGACTTTGTCACAAAAAACCAGGCCCTGACTGGCAGGCTGGTCAACCTTACCAAGAAAGACGGGGACAAAAGACATTTGGAGGCCATCAGTTGCTTGCTCAATATCCACAATCCCTGATGACGATGTGCTATCGCTTACTTTTGATGGATACCAACCCATACTCTTTTTTGGTAATGATGGCGATCTCAGACGTTGCTTCGGGGTCGATTCACTGTTACTATTGCCTTCATCCATCTTATGACGTTTGTACTGTTTACGATGATAATCTCGAGGAAGCAGTGTACATGACCCTTCAGATCCTTTGCGCTCCAATCGCCAAGCGTTCACCTTGTTTTCTGCTACACTAGAAGAAGCCACTAAGAATCCGTTACCAGAACAGACCACATCATTCCCTTTACACAGACAGGATCCACTTTCGACTTCACAATAACGCGTCACGACAATCTGATAAATCGCGCCGCGATGATTCTTTTTATCTTCTATAGAGTGATAATTGGTCACACTGTCTGTATCAGACATCGTATTATCCGATAAAATATCACTGTAATTTGAAAAATGATGAATGGATCCAGCGATTCTATCCTTCATCATCGTGTGTGCTTTTCCTTCAGATAATGTACAGACCAACTCGCCGGTCTCAAAGCTCCATACCTTGACTGTACCATCCAATGTTCCAGAGACCAAGATGCCCATGTCGCCTACAGGTGTGTCTGCTGCAATGGATGTCACAGGACTGTCTTGCTCGATAGTATATACCAAAGTCCAGGTGCTATTTTCTCTCAAGCAACGTTCCCAGCATTTAATCGTGCCATCTCTAGAGGCTGTGAAGATCCAAGTGATACCCGAATGACGGTAGGGATCCTTGGTATCATCATCTACCACATGGAGTTGTGTCACAATCCGTGTATGACCTGTCTCTATTGTCTGAAGACATTCACCAGAGAGGACATCCCATTCTCGAATCAGACCACTCTTGTGAACAGACAGGATACAGTTTTGATATCCCTTCAGATCTGAATGACGGTGATAACGATTGTTTACAGCACCACCAGCAATGAATTGAATATCCACAATACGATCGTTATTGCGCTGCTGTTGCTGAACCGCACCTTCTGGTATGGGATGAAAGCGATTACGGATCGGTTTGGTATTATCTGATTGAAATTGATAGGAACCGATGGCTATCTCATGAATCAAGATGCCTTCAGCAAGATCCCAAATACGAATGGTTTGGTCATCATAGGCTGTAGCAATCCACTTGTTGCCTCGATCCACTTTGGCACACAGAGGTCTGGGTGATCGATGGCTTGGCATCAGGATCGGCTGCTGTCTTTTTCTGGCCTGCTTATGACGATATGTTGGGTTCAACAACGCTCGCAGACTACCTCCCCGTGAATAAATCTTGTCCAACCTCGCAATCCAGACAGCCTTGGCAGCATCCCAAAGAACCAATCGGCCTTCTTGACCACACGAGACAAGGCTACCATCAGCATTCACACTCAAGCTTTGTATGTCTGCTACATGTTGATGACTGAGTGTTTGGACATGAATGCCCTTGATATAAGAGTGTTCTTTATTGAAGATGACTTGTGCCATGATGGCGCCATCATCATATTCCCATTTGCTGCGTATACTTTTAATATAGCCCTTATAGAGATCATGAACAGACAAGAGAAACCCTATGATGGCCAGGACGGATCTATTGAACGTGCGGATCAACAAAGGGACCAACCATTGCTCTCGCCATTTGGGTGTCATCCAGGTGATGATGGCAATCAGACATAACCAGAGGATGAGGACAGGTATATTGATGCTGAGTAAAAAGATGACGATTTTCTGAATGATTGAGTTGATAAAGAGACGAAAGAGGGATGGTGGTGCTTTGGGCTTGTAGCGAACGGTAAGTAATGTCTTGCGATAGTGCTCTCGAATTTTATTTACATAGGTTTCAAGATGAGCCGTATTAGAATCGTAAATGAATAAAGAGGGTGAGTGAACTTCGATCCAGACAGTTTCTTTTTCTGGATTCACAATGGACCAAAATTGTTTGGAAAGGTTATAGACGTCAGGTTGATGGTCTGGAATATATGCTTTGGCTACCTTTGTAGCAAGTCGCGGAGATATGATTCTTTTTGAGGTATGAAATTGCTTTTCTCTTTTGGTAAATAAAGAAAGCCCAAGTATGACGAAACACAACTGTATAACAATAGAGAAAGAAAATGAGTTTATGTTTTGGAGTGCATGTATAGTATTGTTCTTACAATTAAAGCATTGAATACACGGTGCGTCTTGTAGTCTTTGCATTCAGCACAAGATTTGGATTTATTTTCATCAGCTGTATCATGAATAGCACAAAACTTGGGAGGGCGTTGATTTACATCAGTCTCATGATTAGCAAGTTCATGTAACCTTTTTGACATTTGTCTATCATCTAAATCTGCCAACTAGACAATGAAAAGGAAAGATTAATACAAAAGAACAAAAACCAAATTTTATGTTACCTCCAGACGTTTAATATCAATTGACAAGACAGCAATAACAAATGTCATTTCCAATACATAGTCGACTACAAGTGCTACTTTAAGAAACAAACAGAGTTCTTTAATCACTATGATATCCATTGCTGTACCAACAGTAAGTATCAGGAGTTCTGCCATTAATGTGGCTGTCATTGGTAAACCAACACTTTGAAGTCCTTTATAAAAAAAAATCAGCAAATTGGATAAAAGAAAAAAGAAAAAATTACCTCTACTAATCTTTTCTTTTACATCCATATCACATCCAGCATTTAATACAGCATTTGCTAATAGAAAGATATTTTCCAGACAAGCAAGGTTGACAATCAAAAGTAATAGATACCAGGGCACATTATTAAATGTAATATTTAATTTATCAGTGATCCCCCATGTGGTAGTGAAACAGGCTATTGATAAGAATATGGCTGCTAATCCAAGTGTGTATCCGGATTTAACTAGGTTGGATTTACCAAATGCAACTGATACAAGATAGAAAATGACGATGTATGCAATCATTAATAATTGTACTTTGGGAGGTATGTCATACGGAAATAGTTTAAACTACACGAAAAAAGGGTTATACAAAAAAAAAAAAAAAAAAAAAAAAAGGAGAGAAAGTACAAAAGAGTTTACCTTGTATTGAAGTATATGAGAAGGTATATTTACAGTAGCATGGTACCAGTGAGGCTCCTGTTCTTGCTTATGTTGAATATCAACTATATGAAATTCTTGCTTTACTTGTTCCAGCATGTCGCTCCAAATAGAGCAAGATTCAGGTTGTTGTTTCAATACAAATGAGAGAAATATTGCGTCTGATTTTATATAGTCTCCTTGTTGATTAAAGCTTATGTTGCCGTAAATGGAGAAAGGATGAGATTCGTATCTTTGAGGGCGAGCATAGTAGTTACTTTTCTCCTTCCAATCTTGCTCATCTCGAAATAAAGGAGGTGTTTGAACAAGACATTGATCGTCATGCTGATAGCAGATTTGGTATAAAGTATCGTTGGCTGTAATATAATTGTAGATTTTGTGTGCTTGTTGAACAAGGTCAAATGTGACAGGGCGATCGACATGAGAAATACGGATTTGTTGAATAACGTAATTAGCTAAAGTTGTTGACTCCTCAAAATTGACATGCGGTGAATTTTGCCAACATTGTCCGTCAAGTGCTGTATAATGTGTAGTGGGTATTGTGAGTTGCTTTTTAATGACGGGTAAAGAAAAATAAGAAATAAATCCAAGTGAAAATATAAGCAATAAATATGTTTTAGAAGCAATAAACTGTCCATATCGATAATATTGTTTAGATAATCTTTTAGAAGATCTTTGAACAACTCTTATTGGCATTTTTAAGGTGTGGCAACAAGAAAAAAAAAAAGAAAAAGGAGAAGAAAAAATCAAAACCGAGGTTTTTTTTTTTTTTTTCCTTTGAGAGAAGAACGCCCTGCTTTTTTTTTTTTTTTTTTTTTTTTTTTTTCTGCTTTGTTCTCAAAATTGTGCTACTCTTTTGTGCTTACAAGATTTGAGTATTTTACAGAATTCATAATGTTTGTTAAACCTCAATGGCATTAGTAAATTAAAGTTATTCATGTGGTTTTTTTTGTAAAACTATTGGATAAGGCATTTTTTTTTCTATTTCTTTCTATTTTTTTTTTAATTGTGAAATGTGAAAATGAGGGATTATTTATTTGTGATTTGTTTAATGTTTACACTTTTGACCGATTTATTTTGCATTGATTTAGAGGCAGATTTTGTCTATCTTTTTTTTTTTTTTTTTTTTTTTTTTTTTGAATTATGGCACTTTCAAACCAGAGTGTTGTGAGGTTAGGTGAAAGAATCACACAGGTGTCGTGCTTCTAAAACAGGACTATCATATATTTGCACATCAATAGTGTTTTGTCTTTGCTTGCGTTAGACTTTTATTATATTGTAATAAACCAATTTTATTTTCTTTATCAGAATGGATCAAGACATACGATTAACGACAATAACAAAGACTCAGTGAAACAAAAAAAAAAAAAAGATAAGATAATGGGGGTTCTGTCACTCACGGCGTATAACTAGTATATATCTGCAAATATGAGATCGAAGAAAACACATGTATCAGGCCACTTAAACATGACGTGAAGTGAGGGGTTGCTGCATAACAAAGTGAAAAAACTGTGTTTAACAGCAGAGACTAGGCGTGTTTTCGAAGTTCCTGCATAGACAGCGCAACTGTGGTGCAAGGAATATCTACAAGAAGGTGTTATTGAAGACGATGATATAAAGAAAAACTGAACAGTAACTATTCTTGGTGAAGAGCACAAGGAGTTCGTTAACAGCTTCATTGACGAAAAGCCTATAGTCATAGTTAATTACTAGCTGAGGATACCGTTGTGTTTATCTTCCTCATTACTCATCAGAGTTGAACCCTATTGAGAAAATTTTGGCTAGTATTCAAGAACAAAGTACGATGACATGAATTGAAAAAAAGAAGGATACTTTCCAGATCGAATCAGTGAAGAATGTAGTTTGGTTACCCAGAAAGGCCTCTATGATTTCCTCATGTGTCCTGTTTTTTGTTTTTTAGGGCTGTCTCAATAGAGTATGAACGTAATTACGGTATATCATTATACCCCATATTTTCGTCAATAAAATATGGCATATTCCTGCATATACTTTCTTTTTTTTTTTTTGATTTGTTGCATCACAAAGAAAACGCCATTGATGTGCAAATATATGATAGTCCTGTTTTGGAAACACGACACTTGTGTGATTCTTTCACCTAACCTGACGATACTCTGGTTTAAAAGTATCTAATTCAAAAAAGAATCCAAGCTCCCCTTGGCAAAAAATGATTGGTTGACGAGTCCAACTGTAATCAAACCATGCATATAAGCTTCTTACTAGTTTACTCTAGAATATGCTCCCTGCATCTTTCCAGAATTCATTAGTACGTATGCAAGCACTTGCCTGTTTCGAACTAACGATTTTGAATCAAGATTCTTGGTTTGTGTCACCTACCGGACTCTGTATAAGGCACGCGTTTGCACATGAAAAACGTGCGAAATTTGCAACGTTGGGCAAGGTTTATCTCCACCTTTTTAGTCTTAGTTACTGTTGTCAAGGGTATATGGCCAATCAAAATAAGCTTATCACCCAAGCTAGCTTATTTCTCACTATAGTCTACAAGGTAAAATGAATTCTTAATTAAAAAAACCAATAAATAATAAAAGAAGAATTTTTTAAAAAAGGCAAACGCAAATTCTTAAAAACCTTTTGTTAAACAAGCAACACGTCCTCTTCAGAACACTACTAAAATCACCGAGATAGGAATGATACATTGAACTTTAAGAAATGTTCTTTTATATTTTCTCAAGACATGGTTGCTTATGATCTTTAAATAGCGTCTAAACTGAGTTAAACCTTGTAAGTCTGTAATGAAAATAGTGGGTATATGAGCCAACTATGCTATCACTAATTAGTGTTCTTTCTTTTCAACCAATATACACGCTGCTTTACTTTAAAATTGTACCCTGAATCACAATAGGTCACATACACCCTTTGGGAATGCCGAGGAAATAATAGTATCAGTGTAACCACATGAAAGAACAAAGTTCCAGATCAAACGAGACAAAGGTGAGACGGCTAGCATGAAATAACACAAAGAGAAAGCTTATTTTAATCAAATATTAGAAATGAGTCATTTTCAATTTGATCTTTGATTATTACAAAATATAAAAAAAGATCTTATGGTGGATTCTTTAGATTTGAAAAAATGATAGAAAATCGAAGTCATAATTGATTGAATTTCTATTAGACTGCTACTTTACAAGAACCCGAATCATTTTATTGTTAACAATTCTTAATTTTTATATCAACTCAAACAATATAAGCTTTTTTTTAGGGATTATTTCAAATGGGCCCTTTTATTTTAAGCAAATATTCTTTCTTTTCCCTTAATTTTTGTTCTAGTGTTTAAGAATGGGGTTTTTTTTATTAAGGTCTTTCTATACCAGCAGATAGAACCGTCTGCAAATAATGCGATACGTGATATAATGAAAGGGTAAGCAAGTATCAGCATAACAGTCTAGAAAAAAAACGCGAACCTCTTTCTTTTTCTTTGTTAACTTTGCACAAAGGATTTAATAAATAAAAGCTATATTAAATCAGTTAAATAAATGCTGATGTGCACTTTGTTTTAAAAATAGAAATACTTTACTAGTAGTTTTTGAATCAAATAAAATACATCTTGATCAAAAGCACTGATTGATTAAGAGTAGTTGGCTGCATTATAGAACTAACAAGATGATCTGATGGTTTCTAACCAAATCTTTTTGAGACGAGAAGAAAGATAAATTGGTTGCTTTGTAAGAATGTTTATGTGAGGATAAAGTAACAAATATTGCTTACGGAAAATAATTTTACATTATTTAGACTGTGGTTAATCCATTTATTAAGTATTTGGTTAAAGAGAACTCTGCTAAATTAAATTAAAAGTGTAACAATAGAGGGTTCTCGATGAATGTAAATTAAAAAAAAAAAATACAATCAAATCAAAAGTGAAACACATGATACTACTCAGTCATTCAGCTAATGCAACAGCCAACGCGTTCATGATGCCTTCTTCTTTTGTAATTCTCAATATATTTTAATTGCTTGTTACTTATTGCACCTTGTCTATGTTTTCTTATAAAAGCAACAGATTCTAGTGGATCCATGCCTTCTTCAATCAAAGCAATAGCAATTAAAACAGGTGCTCTATAGTTTTAGATTGGATTTCTTTTTCTTTTTGTAAGCAAAAAATAAAAATACCTTCCCAAACCGGCCACACAATGAGCTGCAATACATGGCTTTTTAGGATAATTTTCTTCATCTTTACAATCGTTACTACTCTTTTCAACATCCACTACGTCTAAGTTACCATCATTGAACCTCAAATCAATCAATTTAAGCCATTCATCAATAATGATCTTTGTAGGGAATTCACCATCCGAGAAAAACCAGTCATGAACTTGTATTCCTTTTTCAGTCAGTATGCTTTGAGAATAAGCTGCTTTACAACAACGAACGACGTCTGTAACATTCCAACGTTCAAACTCCTAAGAGTTTTATGTGTGAGCCATAAAGAAAAACCAAAAGGGGGAGAAGAGAGAGAAAAGTGTAAATCCATTTTGGGGCTTTACTTTAATATACCTCGATATATTACTGATAGAAGGTGTATCGATTATTAAGAATCTTTTATCTTTGTAAGTAACATAAGTTGGTGGATGTAAAAGTAATCTTTGTACTTTATTATAACAAGTTGTCTTTGTCATATAAAATGATTATATTGTTTTTAAGAAAGAAAAGGTTTAAACATAAAGTATATAAAATGTTTACTTGTTTATATAACTTGTCACATGCATTCAAATTATCACTCTGTGCCTTGGTGCATCTGATGATCAATGCTATCTAGTCTAATTGAATTACTTTTTTTTTTTTTTTTTTTTTTTTTTTTTTTCCACTTTAAGTATTATCATTTTGAAAAGTATGGTGTTGTATTAAATAAGATGTATTTTGATACACTGATTAGGAGAAAAAGGAATAAAGTATCAATTTATTAATACAAAAATATATTAATGCAAACAAATAATCTACATTTGCTTTTATGTATTTATAAGTCTGCTTTTTTTTTTTTTTTTTTTTTTTTTTTTTTTTTTTTTGTAACGTGTGTCTGTATGTCAATTGACTGGTCATTGGCTATAAGCTAAGCACCTGGACACGTTCTTTTATATATTTACCTAATTACTTGATTTTGTTATTTTGCTTAATGATAATAGGATTTGTATGTGTATTAAAAGAACTTTAAGATGCAAAATCTTTTATTGCACATCAACTTCTAAAAGCATAAAAGAGTATGCTTGTCGTCTTTAACACATCGTTTCCTTGTAGGCTATGCTCTGAAAATAAGCCATCTATCATTATCAGTTTCTTCTCAGAATAAACATAAAAAGGCTCTAAATGAAACCAATAGGATGTGAGACGGATATGTTTATTTGTTTGTGTTTTTTTAGTGATCTGCATCATAATTTCTTGTCTATTAATAAAAACATGGAGCTATTGTGTTCAACGATAACATTTTTTCTGCAAGAAAGAAACGCCCTTTGATTTCATCTACTTTGATAAATAGTCCTAGCAATAAAAAAAAAAAAGAGAAAAAAAAAAAAAAAGAAAGAGAAGATTGAGCTGTTTAAGTGCATTTAATTTAAGCATAGAATAATACTTGAGCAAAAAAAAGAAAAAAAAAAAAAGAAAAAACAAGCCCATTACTAAATTTAGAGTTTTCGAGCCAAGTATTCATATTCTTCACAACTCTTGGGTCGTCTTGAGTTCTTGAGCTTTCGTTCCCTTTGACATTTCTTCCGTAGTTCACTAGCCCAATCTATCTCAATCTGTCTTTCAATCTGCCTGAGTTTATATTGACTAATTCCCATCTTTGCTATAAATGTATTTGGGTTCACATAATATTTAACGTGATTTTGAATAGTAGCTCTTTTTTGTGTATTATACATTGCTGGCTCAAATGTATAAAGGGGCTCACTCAGTGTTGAAATCATTGCAGAGAAGAGAAGAACGATAACAATGAGAATAAATGGGAAATACCTCGACAATCCATCCACTTGTTCAGATTGGTACCGCCTTTGTTGTTGATACTGGTATTGCTGTTGCTGGTAATATCGTTGGTATTCTGTTGAAGCATATCTGTGTTGACTTCCAGAGGAGAATGATGAGTTTCGCATGCCTCCTCCTCCCCCACGCCCAAAAAACATATTGAATAGTTCTTCGCGTGATGCTTCTTCTCTACTCCTTCTATTATAAGCATAACGCGGCTGATAGTAAGATGTCGATGATGAAGTTGATCTATTATTGTTGTTTCTTAAGCCACCACTTTCGTCATGTATTGCTCTCTTATTTGAATCAGATAAGGTTTCAAAAGCTTCCGCAACAACTATTCTTACATATTAAATCAAGCTATAGTTATCGTTTTCTTTTTATTACGTTTAAATGCTTCATCTGCTCTTGGCGCGCTATTCTTATCAGGATGGAATAACAGTGCTTTCTATTACCAGAAAGGAATGCTTAATAAAGGTAAACAAATCCACATATATTATTTACCTTTCTGTATGCCTTTTTAATATCTATATCAGTTGCTGTTCTTTCCACAGCTAAAACTTTATAATAATCCGAACCACAAGCTAATACCGCTTTCACTGAATTTAATTGCTCAGCACTATATTTCCTTTCATTAACATCTTGTTGTGGTGGTTTGTTGGGATCGCTTTCTGCTCTTTTCTTGATGACCAGCAGGAACTCATCGGCCTGAGTAGTTGGATATAGTCGCTTGGATTTTTTAGCTAATCGCAATGCTTTTGAATAATCGCCTAAACTAAAAGAGGTTTTTGCAATAGATAAACATCTTAGGGCCTCATCCTTATTACTCTCCATATTTTTTTTTATTTTGGTCTAAAAAGAAACAGGAAAACTTACAGGAGTTTGCAAAAAAAAAAAAAAAAAAAGAAATGCAAATAACAGTCGTATAATATCTTGTTTTAAAACAATTGGCTAAAAGTCGAATATTCAGCATGATAAGCATGTTTTCTTTGTTATTCAGGTATAAGAACATAGTAAATAACATATAACATAATAAATAAAAATAAATTATTAAGTTATTGGAAGGCAAAAATGTGTATATTCTCCTTTATTAAACTTTAATATGTTGATGCCATCTTTTTTTTTTGATCTACAATTACTGTTTTGCTTTCTTTTTTGCTTCTCATTCAAATATGAGTCAAAATATAACTAAAAAAGGAATTTATTATATCAAGCAATCTAGGGATAAAGTGAATTTTTAAAAAAAAATAGTGCTATAGCTTTCGATTAAACTGTATAAGTGATCTATTATTATTGGTATTGATATGTTCAGGGCCAGTAGTACTTGGTACTATTATATCTGAATAGAGTCTCAAATACCCTTCTATGTTGTATGTATGACCTTGTTGTATTTCATAATATTGTGAAATCTCTAGATCTTGTAATAAAAAAGAAAGGCAAACAGTGAGTTTGACATTTGCTTCATTTCATTTACTTGACTTACTTTGGCTTGTATTAAGGATAGCAGAGGCTGTACTGTCCCCAATAAGGTATTCATAAACAGTAACGCCTGAATTTACTAAATAAAATGGTTAACAAATAAATAGATCAGTTCTTTCAATTTACTTTCTTGCGTTGTTTCTAAACTGATCAGGACTTTCAAAACTTTTGCCTTTACATTCACATTATATAAATCAGGTATTAAGGATTCCAAAAAACTAGAATTCATTTGTTATTTATTTTTAACGAAGAAAAAAAAAAGAGAAAGAAAAAGAACAAAATTTAGCAAGAAAATTATTGAAGTGGTTATTTTTGTTTAACCCAACATTATTTACAGAAAGAATAAAAAGAGTTTCTAAATAAAGCACATGCACAACGTATCATCTAATTTACTTGAAACGAACGTATTTGCCAACAACAACGGCATGGTCTCTTTCATAAGGCTCAAGAGTAAGCTGTTCTTGAGGCTTAATTCTTTCTTCTTGAAGCTTCTTTACTTCACGAGCAAATACAGTGGCGGCGTCCACAGTTGAATCAATACAAGAGGCCTTGATAGAAATAACAATGTGTCCTTCATTCTTTAAGAAGTTGTGAGCGTTCAATGCGATAATACGGGCTTGATCAGGTTGTGCAACATCAGCAAAGATGACATCGACCATAGGGACGAGCATACGGTATTTTTGAGGGTGACGAGCATCTTCAATGATAGGAACAACGTTGGTTCTCTTCTTTGCCATGTTGATCAAATCACGGCCGGGACGATGAGAGAATTCGACAGCATAGACAGCACCTTCAGGTCCAACGACATCGGCAACGTGAGAGACAGAGGTACCAGAGGCAGCACCAAGATAAAGCACCTTCTTACCGGGTGCAATGTGAATATGGTCAACACCACCAAGAACAGCAGCAGCTAACTTGGATCTGAAGGGATTCCATACACGATACTCAATCTTTGTGCCCTCAGGTCCATCAATAGAAATACGTTTTTCACCGTAAACGGATTCGCCGGGAACAAGGTTCTTTGTAACCAAGAGATCTTCCTTTCCACGAGCAACAAAGATACCAGCATGTCTGTGAGGTTCGACAATAACCTTGGCGCCGCCTCTGGCACCTCCTGCGGCACCACCACGTCCACCACGACCACCTCTGGCACCACCACGAGGTCCGCCACGACCGCCACCACGACCACCACCACGGCCTCCTCCTAGTTGCATTAAGTTAGTTTTGAAAAATACTATCAAATATTTATTTCATCGTACCGAATCCACCACGGCCTCCACCGCGGCCACCACCACGACCGCCACCTCGGGAAGCACCACCACGACCACCACCTAATTAGAATTGCATTAATTTTCAAAAAAAGTCGATAAGCATTATGCCATCTTACCGAATCCACCACGGCTGCCACCTCTACCTCCACGATTACCACCACGTCCTTCGAATGCCATTATATATTAAATAAAGTTTTTTTTTATGAAAGGAAGGAAAAAAAATGAAAGCTTTCATTTTGTTCAGAAAAAGCCAGTCAAAATTTAGTAGGAAAAGCCGTCCAGATGTGCTGCTTTTTTTATTTTTGAAAATTATGTTTAAAAAGATAAAAAATTTAAGTGACCGCCCGGGCTAGATCAAATTAAGTTAAACAAAAAACCATGAGGGAACAAAGGAAAAAAGGAAAGGGAAAAGGGAGTAAGTAAGGAAAAAGTAAATAACTGGTTATAATTGTGGAAGCCAATTAAGACATCTTTGTCTTGGACTAAATAGCAGTGGAGGTTCTTACCATGACATAGGATGTCGAGTTCATGAAGGATGGTGCATATAGCCGGCCAGTGAAGGAATTAGGAAGTCAAGCTAGAGCAGGAATGAAAATGTCGGGTAAGCAAAATGCTAAAAGGAACGGCAATGGATTTACAATGGTTGCTGGTATTTGTAAACACTGATGCATATCCAAGCAATGAATGGAACGGGGTTTTGTAAGTCGTTGATGACTTTTGAAATTTACGTTTAAACAAGATATTTTATTTAAAGGCTTGAATGAGCACGTAGTGTTTCAAGACACCCTAATTGCTCATGCCAGATCATTAATTGACAATGAGTAACTTAAATATTTATAAAAAGAAAACATTGTTTAATAATTAAAGCGTTCTAATAAAAAAATAAAAAAAAAGGTTAATGTGAGAGATGCTCTTTCTTTTTAGATGTCTATGGTAATCATCTGCGTACAATCTCTAGGAGCTTTAAGGTTCCTGAATGTATCAAGAATCCACATGGCGACTCCATTCGTCCACCCAAACCCAATCTGAGGTATATATTCACCTTGCCCTCCAATATTTCCAATTGAATTTACATCAAATTTCTCAAACATATGTCCATCATCCATAGCCTTCTCAAAGGGTGAACCACCCGTCTTATGCCACCCACAGTAGGCTGAAGCAGCATATCGATCAGCCAGAGATTGAGCCAGATGGTCAAAAGAGGTATTGTAACCAGTCTTGTATGCTTCCGATGCACTAAGTTGAGAATTCAAGATTCGGTCAATGTTTTGAAAGCTTTGAATAGCAATGAAGGTTAAAGGAGGCCATCCATTGGGCCAATCCCACTGCATCGTTGTGTTGTGATAAGATGTGGTCAGTATCCCAGGATATTTGCGTAAGGATCTTTCTGTTTCATCCATGGTATGCGATAACTTGGTTTTATTGCTCAACAAATGTTCAGGTATAGCATCAAGCCAGAATGGATACAGATTGGCAGGTGTGTACTCTGTGTTTTGTGCACGGCTTGTTAGATTGAAATCGTAAAAGCTATAGTCTTTATCATTCCACATTAGTTGGTCTATCGCCTTCAATCGGTTTCTGGCTTGTTGAGTATAATAGATGGATTTCTTCTTGTTGCTAGTAAATAATTTATGCCATTTTGAGAGATTATGTTCCATATTCCATAAAAGTGAGTTGAGATCAATGGGAATAATCTTTTGTGTATTAATTGTACGTAACATTTCATAACTTGCCATCTGATGAGGTAATGCTACTTTATTGATTGTCCAGCGAGAAGAATAATCCCATCCGGTCTCTGCTCCAGCAGCAATATCGGCATACATTCGGTCCTTGATAGAAGTAGAATAACTTTGATTGACAGTGTTGTAGTCCTCTACATAAGACTCTGGACGCGGTGATTTGTTCTGTGTTGTGTAATGGTTTAATATATATGTCTTCTTAGGGTTCTTGGGATCCTTAATCTGGACAGTGGTATTGGACATCCAAAAGTGATATTCCTTGTCCAAATAAGGCAAGGCGTGTATCATAAAGTCTTTGTCTCTTGTTTTTTCATAATAAATCTTTACCATCAAACTCAAGAATGGGGGTTGGGAACGATTCAAATAATAAATCCTAGCACCATTGGCTGAATAAAAGGTGTTATGTTATGAATTGTACACAAAGAACAAATATTCTTACGGATAAACCCATACAGGTCAATAAAATCGAAAAAGTTTTCAATCATGTCTCTTGCTAAACCTATTTGTTCACTCAACAAGAGACCTTTGATAACAAAAAAGGAATCCCTAAATAATGCGTTTTGTTCAATAGATGTTATTATCTATCATGCCTTGCTTACCAATAATAAAATTCACGAAAACGGCCGCCGGGTACAACAAATGGACGCTTCACAGGTAAAGTGCTCGATACGCAGCCTTTACATAATACACTATCATCAAACACAAAAGTTAAGTTTCTCCATGCATTATTCAAATGATCAATCCATCCTTGATAGGCTTGATCTTGAATGTCATTCATCCATTCCGCCTTTTGAACCGTTACATCTCTCAGCATCTTGACCTCTGTACCTGTCTCCAAAAAGTTTTCCCTTACAAATTGTTTGATTTGATCTACAGTGGCATTTGTGCCCCCCAGAGCATAAAATGCTTTGATCACAGAGTCTTCTGGTTTCGATGTTGGCTTTTCATAAAAGATGTATTAGAAAGAGAGAAATGGTGTATGCAAAACTGCTTACTTACCATGTCTACAAATGTTTTTGAGTCAGAAAATATCCTTGCTAATTGCACCGTTTTTAATACAAGTCCATCACAATATATAGAAGAATCACAAGAAGGGGCAGCTGATCCAAGTAAAATCAATCGAACAAAGACCAATCCATATAGAATTTTTATAACAAACATCGTTTAAATATAACAAAATGGCTCTCAAGAACCAAAGAGGTAAAGAAAACAAAAGATGAAAGAAAACGATAAAAGATGGAGCAAACGCTGTTTTTATACTCTTTTCTAAAATACTGCAAAAATGAAAATTTGTACGTCTTTATAATAATGAATCTAGGACATGTTTTTTTTAATGATAATTGTATTAGCTTATTTTATAACCCAAAAAGACCAATGATATATGCTATAATAGAAAGAGAGAGAGAGAATTTATATTATCTCAGTTTCCCAACAAGAAAAAATATTTCTTTTTTAGTATACTTCCGATAAACAAAGGATTTCTTCAAGCAATGCATTAAATTAGGTTTGCAAGAAAACCCCATTTATTTTACCTTATTTACTTGAACAGATTCGAATATTATGTAAGGTCACATTAAATAAAATGTGGCTTCAATGTACAACATAAATTTATCAATGCATCCATTGTTTCCTTCCCCTTCCCCCCTTTTTTTTTTCTTTGGTCGTATTCTGAATCACATTCATTTTCTTTATGAACCTTCCACAAGAAATTTTAAAAAACATTAGTTGTTATTTAACCAACAATCAACAATATCGATGCCTTACTGTCTGCTATCCTTGGTATCTTGTATTTCAACGAGCACTTTATAGAAAGGTCTACATTCATCACAAAGCTCAACTTAAAATGTTCATTCAATCACTTTCAAAAGAAAAGGGCCATCACGTCCAAGCCATTTATTTAAGTCGATGTAATAGAGTAGGTATCACGACAAGACAACTCGAACAACTAGACATCTACTGTCCATTTCTAGAGATCTTAGATTTTGACCAAACTGTCTGGAGATACATCAATACGTCAACAATAGCAAATATGCGGTACTTGCAAACCTTACCTCCATGCACATCACTGATAGTCACGACTCGTCTATTGGGGCTCGGAAGCCTGTCTAGTCTAACATTGCAAGGCAAATGGGTAGCTGATCTACAGACGCGTGGCATGTTGATACCAATGCTGCAACAATTTTCTCAATTAAAAGAATTAACTCTAAGCCATCTATCAGTGATCACTTTCACCTTGCACGACATGGAAGCACTTTATGAAGTGCTGCCTCAGCTAGAGTCACTCGAAATCTCTGGCTCGGTAGGGCTCATCCCATCGGATGTTGTCATCAGAGGTCAAGCATATACACTGCAGCAATTAACACTAAAGGCCAACATCCCACCATCATGGATTTATTATTCGGCTCATAAATACCCTCAATTGAAACGATTAAAGATCGAGAGTATCCTTCCTAATCAACACAAGCAAGCACGACCGGACCTGCTCTCTCTTTTACTCAAAAACTGTCCACATCTTGAGTTTCTTCAACTTGATAGTCATACATGCAACCATTATTTGGGACAATCCTTTTTCGAAACACTTTTATCCTTGTCATCACTAAAGGAAATAAAAATCATGACCCATTATCAGCTCGTATCACGTCAGATGGTGTTTGATCTATTATCACGACATGCCAGTCATCTTGTAAGCAGTTTAGGCACAGAAGTGATCGAAACAGATCGTGACATCTTGAGCATCATCCATCCACTCTCAAGCTTCACGCAGCTAACAGAGCTCGTCTTACACTGCAGTCATCCTTTGTTTAAATGTGATCTTGACCATATTCTCAATTACTGTCAATCACTATACCATTTGACCATTCGATCTGCTCAAGTTCAGTGTAGTGGCAACAAACAAAGAAGGCTTTGCAAACTCCAGTCACTTTATCTTGGCTCGGTTTCCTTTTCTTCTGATTTCTTTCGCTCTTTGAGTATACAATGCCCTTTTCTGAAATATTTGTCACTTTATGATGTCGAACAACAGCAAACGACAAAAGAAAATTGTGTGTATTTAGATATGTCTGCGAATGATTTAAAATTAGTCATACTGAGTGGCGTTCGCTTATTGCCATCACAGACAAATATCAAATTATTAAAGATTTTTAGTACAACAATGACAAGGTGGTATTATGTCCCTCAAAAGGATAAGCGTCAAAAATTAAACACAAAACGATCCAAGATAGCACAAGCTTATTTTGATGGTAATATAGCATTAAATAATAAAGTGTGTTGGCAAAGGGACCTTAAATTCGGTATGATTTCCATTCATTGTCGATCCATACAATCTTGGGAACTTGTCAGTGACATTCATTTTCATGAATATTAGAAATAAATGAATATTATTAAATGAGCTTTTGTTTAAATAATTTGATTTCTTCTATAAATTCCAGTATGGTTCTTTGCTCTGCAAACCCAAATACTAATCCGACAACTAAACAGAAACAGGCGATCGAAGAAAGAAGAACCATCAATAAATTACAAAAAATGGGCACTAAGACAGTAGCAAGGTATCCTTGAGGATAAAGTCGGAATATAGTAGGCAATACAATCGTTATCACAAAGAGAGCAGCCACAAGCAAGATACAAACCAACATACAGCCTAATAGCCTGTTTGAATCTCGTTTGGCCAATGAGTGCTCTTGTATTAATAGATCAAGCAAGGCATTTATGGTTTCTAATTGCAAATCATCACAAGTTTCCATCTGCTCATAGTCATTCGTACTGAATAAGGATACAACTCCAAAATGATCCGAGTAACTCATGTCGTGCCCAGGAATAAAGTCAGTCATGACCAATTTAGAATCAACACAGGTTAATTGAGGCGTCTGCCTATAAAAGATATAATCCAACCTCTTTCCTGCATTTACATTTCCTTTTCGATAATAGCGAGAAAAGGTATTAAATGGTGAGTTACAAGTAAATCCAGGGTCGTTGTTTTGTGGCCATGCGTCAGTGACAAGCCCATAATCTCGAATCAAGAAATAATTTAAAGAGCGAGGTACACTATTAAAATCTCCTGCCTATTAAACGTCTATTACATCTTTGTATCAACAGTCCCTCTTCCTCTACTATTTTGTTACCAGAATGACCTGCCTTCCGGCCGCTGCAGAAGACCTTAGTAGCTTGGCCAATTCCCAACACTCTGTTGCCCTGTGTGCTTTATATCGATCTCCATACCCAGCATGTAAGTGAGTATTAAACACGTCAACATAACCTAGTTGAGGATGTTCCAAGGTAACAGCAGCGATCCCTTTACCCACATAATAATCACCATGAAATATCTGAAGTGGTTTTCCATTGAGTGTGTATTTGTGGAAAGAACTGGATAAAATTGGAAAACGGGAAAAAATAGCAAGTCCACTTCCAAAAGTGCCACTGGCCAGTAAAGAGTGTTATTGTCTTACGTTTTGCTACTTTCTTAAAATAAAAACCTGTAAAAGTATTTTGCAAAAGGAAGAATGGGTTGAAGCTTTTCTTTGACATGGTCAAAATCACTTTGTACCCAAAGCTCTTGTAATTCAATAATGTCGTAATCTTGTTTGCTTAAAAATTCGGCTATTGCTTCAATTCTAAATCGTCGATGCTTGGATATATAAAGAAGTCCCCTGTGTTATGAAATTAAGCTGTTGAACACAAAAAGTAGAGTTTTTTTTTTGTACCAGCAATTAAAAGAAAGAACTTTTAACTGATTGTCTTTTGACATGATTATACATTTAAGAAAAAAAAAAGGGAAATAGAAGCCAAAAAATTTGATTTTATCATGTTATGTATTACAAACCCTGTGGTAATCATGTCAACCCCTTTTTTTTCTTGTACCTTTTGAAATAAACATATTTATGGTAAGTGAAGAGTTTGTTTTTTATTGTAATTAAAAGAAAAAAGAAAAAGAGAATGGCTTGGATCAAAATAGTCTACGCATTATTTACTGAAAGTGATCTCGCTGGTGAAGTAGACGGGGGCACCATCAAATGGCCAGAGACATCTTCAATAGGACTTGAAGGATATACATGTTCATCGTTTTCTGCTGGATCTACTGGACTACCTGGCCCCCACTGCTGATAGATAGGCATCGTTGGGCTCGGTATAGGTGACTCAATGTAAGGAATGAAGGTTGGCAATGCATCGCTTGTATCATTGTGAGCAGAGTAGGGTATCTTGATGGATGGTATTGAGGAAGGAACGGTGGTGATGACAAGCGGCAGACGTATCGAGTTGGGATGCGTGGCAATATGTTTTGTGTCATTGATAGATGATCCCATGGCAGGAATAAAGACAACGATCTCATAAGTGATATCAATGTATTTACTTGCAAAGTGACTTTGTGTAGTTGGCACACAGGAATTTGGTATTTGTATTGCGCAAATTGAAGTGGTAGACATATTTTGTGTATGTTTGGGAATAGACACATAATGCGATTCACTTAGTATTTCATGCCTTTTGTGATGATAAGAAGGGCCAGTGGAGGCAATGGGAGTGTTGTTGTTTTTCATTGAGGTTGTGGTTGAGATCAATTGAACACTCACTTGATGTATACTGTGTGATGATCGATTTTGTGTTTCCAGCTTGATCCTACAAACATCGCCTTTAAAGGATAAACGGAATTTAAATTTAAATACAACAACCTGTGAAATCTATAGTTTACCTGGACAAGAATAAGGATTTACTAGTTTTGCAGAGACTAAAACATATTCTTCTCCCCTTTCAATCCTTACAGTTTTTTCAGTTGAGATAGGATTCGTATCAAATGTAACCAAAGGTAGATAAGTCAAAGGTAAACGATTGGTTGCTCTTTTCATCCCATCTGACAAGTAAATATGGCCTTGTACTGAATATTCAATACGATGCCCAAGATAATCATCTTTTATTGTGGGTGGATAGTTTACATTATAAGGTATTTGAATAGCAAACAAGTACAAGTGTGTACCGATATCAAGTTCTAAAAAATAGTTAGATCTGTATTATGTCATATATTTTGATATACCTTCACCATTTTCCTGTTTACTATTCCAAATATTTGATTCAACAGAGAATAAAGTAACAGACTCTTTCTTTTCTTCACAGGTAAAAATGACTTTGATATATTTTGCTTGTACAGGCTTATCCAAATATAATTTTACATTCCCTTCATATCATATAATAAGTAATTATTTTATCTAAATATGTATTTTTTTACCATTTATAATAGATCCTGGTCCATAAGCAACAGAATTACCTTCGTTTCCAGACCAAATACTTATTTCAAAAGTTTGGATAGGATTCGATTTAAATACTTTTGAAAATATCATTGTTATTTTGAATAAAGAAAGAAAGAAAGAAGTAGAGGGAAATTATCCAATTATAGAATATTTTATATCGGAAATTGAATTCACTTTACTTGATGGTTTTTGTGTGTTGCATTAATAAAATGCATGTTTGGTGAGACATCATTGGCTTGTATAAAATCGAACTTTTCTTTTCTTTTCTCTGTCATAGTTATTTATATACGCGAATAAATATTTTTTCATGCGACACAACATACCATGTCAATTTTACATGTTAAGAGGAATATATAATTTATAAAGAGAAAAGCGCTATTTACAAAAAGAAGGATTGAAGTGAAAGAGAGTGTGTGATGATCATCATCTGAGCCTTTTCTACCAAAATAGTCTATATAAATCATAATTCCAAGTAAGAATCAGCCTTATGCGTCGCTCAACTCAAACTGATGATTACCTTCAAAAAAAGCAACCTAGCTGCATCTTCCGAGATGTATTCTTAGATTTTTTTTTTGAAACAAGCCAAATTATGAGATTCAAGTATGTCATACCATTATTTGCATTCCAAATTCATTATAACAGCTGTAATCAATGATTTTTTAGGCTCGGAAACAAACATTAAGAACAAGTCCAAACGAGTTAAAGTACGCAACAAGATACACCCTACATGAACAGAT
Organism: Rhizopus arrhizus; assembly: GCA_024220505.1. NCBI lineage: Eukaryota > Fungi > Mucoromycota > Mucoromycetes > Mucorales > Rhizopodaceae > Rhizopus > Rhizopus arrhizus. The sequence continues at coordinate 436,982 of JAKZZE010000011.1, forward strand.
TAACAAGTACGGCAGTCGAGACATATCTGTTGACCAAGTGATCCAATCTATTTTTCATCTAATTGCCGAGTTTAATGAATCCTGTGTTGTTATTGCTACATTCTAGGTACTTCATCTTCATGTAGAAGAGGTCAACTGCTGATCATCTGCATTATATAAGTAACATAATTTGATCTGATGTTGGTAAAGTATTCTATTCTCACCATTCATTCATTCAATGAAAATTGATTCTGCCTAGACAAACATAACAAGCACTATTCATACATTAATCATAACTCAGTCTATTATTTTCACTATTATTTATGCCAAACATGCCATACACAAAAAGTTATAAGCTTAGGAGAAGTGTAAGTTGAACAGTTGAGGTGATTTAAGAAATGCAACAAATACAGAAATCAAAACACTAAATGAAATTTCTCAAAGATGCAAGAACCTAATCTGTTATTTGATGAGATCAACTGAAGTTTCAAAAACATGACTCATGCTGTATGCAGTGATGCTATAGAAACAACAGCAAATACTTCCTTTATTGTATATTTTCTTTTACATTCTTTTTATTGTTTAAAGAATTAGAATAAAGTGTAGTTATTACATTTTCCTGTCTATTCTCTCTTGTTAGAAAAGAGAAATTTAGATGACATGCTATTCTCACTTTTATTAGCGAAAAAAAAAAAAAAAAAAAAAAAAAAAAAATGCATACTTATTTTGAATGTCTGTGAAACAAATTGGTAATTGGAAAAAGAGAGAAAAAAAAGCAAAAGATACCAAGAATTTTATGCGGCAATTACTAATCGCCAAGTAAAAATAAAACAAGTTCATGGCATGCGAACACGACTTCATTTTTGTATCTAGTGACATGGCTGTTGGACACAAAGGCTTTTTGCAGACATCAATTTCAAAAACCGCGACTTTACTTTTTGAAATGATTGTACAGTTGTTATATCTCATCCTCTGGTTATCACTGACAAGAACAGAAAGAAACAGATGCGTGCGCTGGTGTCTTGGCTAGTTATCAGGCGGTAAACTAAAACTCTGTCCAAGACATCCTACCCAGATTCTCACAAAACAACATGCAATAAAATGCCTCGATATGCATCATCGCTTACAAATGTCAGAAACAGCTCAGGATCCTCCATCATTACTCCTCAACAAATTACCAAATAGAATAACATGTTCATCTCACTCTGCCTCTCCATGATTTATTTGATGGGAGGTCATCTGTACTATACTTTATGAACTTGACTACTTGCTTCATAGTAAGGATCAACCTTCACCGCCATTCCAACCAAGACAAAGATTCCTTGATTGTATATCCTCTTCCCCTCACTTTTTTCCCTCTTTCTTTCTCCCATATCTTTTTACACTTGATTACCAAAGGAGCTTTTAGTTTCTATTCATTTTTTATTGATCTGATCAGGGCGAAAACGATATAACAGCAGACATCATGCACTCAAAGTGATCATTAATTTTTACATAAATAAAAAATGTAAACGTAACCAATAATATTTTAAGCTTGGAAACAAACATTAAAAACAACTTCAATGACATGACAACAAAGGATCCAATGCTGCCATCTATCTAGGATATCCGCTCACAAGCAGTACACAGAAAATGTTCAACCATCTTGACAACATTATTACAAAAGCTGAGCGACATGCTGATGTCCTAGCTCAATGAGGACTCTCTATACTAGGACGAAACATGATTGCAAATACACTCTTGCTCAGTCACATATGGCATAGCATACAGATACTATATCCTCCTCAAAGTTTCTTCCAACGAATACGCTCTGTCATTATAACGTTTCTTAGATACAAAAACTTTCCATCAGTGAAGTTTAAAGACTGCCGGAGGCCCCGCAATAAGGGAAACATAGCAATCCTAGGTCCAGCCATGCAGCACCCAGCTCTTCAGTTGCGATGGCTCATTTCGATGCTCCAATCGACGCACCCAATTTCAACTCAGGTCTTCTTTGTTACAGCTCTTATGTGATACTATCTCTGTGTTCTGACATCCTCGCCTTCAGCGATTCTGCCTTTACTTTTTTCAAAAAAGTGTAGCACTGACATTAAAAAAATGGGTTGCTTCCAGTTCATGTTTCTTACTCTAGATCATATAGACCATGAAATCAACTGGATTGACCTGAATATTAGTACAGCAGAGGAAATACCTTTATGTAGAGTATGTCCAACCTTGCTCACAAAAGATTATACTTATAAAAGCCCATATTGGAAGTCGCTTTTGGTAAAAGATGTATATGGATTTAATGTTATCGATAGTAAGCTTACTCCCAGAGGATCTTTTTTATCTAGTCAGCAAAAGAACAGGGCCGAAAAGTATCTCAGCCTCCTGTGTACATGTCAACTAGCTGAAGAAGATTTTTTTTGTCGCCCTTAAAAGTTCACCCAACTGTGCTCTTGGAGGATGTATATCCTCAGTTTGCCTCTCTATTCAGCTCGTCTCTACCAGATGGCACACCAATTGAAGAATTATTCACTAAGTTGTTTTGAAATCTCGACATACTTCCTCTAAATAGCCTCCCATTCACGTACCCTAGAGCTAACAAATCTTCCTGGAATGAATTTTGGCGCGCCTCAATTCCTCATCCAGCACGTACCATTCTATGGAGGCTTTATCATTCAAAGCTTCCTACACATCCTCATCTGCATAAAATCATGCATAGCTATATCACTGATGAAGGATGCATGATGTGTGGCGCAATCGAAACGGATGAACACTTCTTGTGGTCCTGCCTAATTAAAAGACCTATATAGGATACATTGGCACGATGATTCCTTGCTCAACCTTCGCTACTCTCTTTTGGTCAAATATATCGGCCATTTCAAACAACAATCAAAACATTATCGCGTTGGGAACTTGACACCTTTCATGTAAACGCTTGTGGGGATTTGAGTTTATGGATATTACACTGGAAATATATTTTTGAAGATACACCTTTCTGGTCAAGTGAAGCAACAGCAAGAACCACAGTACTACTTGGATGAATCCACAGTGAAAATTTATATAGTCAAGAAATGTAGAAACATGGCAATTCACTATTGTAATAGTTATTTTATTGTTGTAATTTTCACTATTTATAACAGTGCTCGCCTGGAGGCGGCAGTAGAATAAACTCTTTAAAGAAAAAAAAAAAAAAAAAAAGCTCCATGTGGATAATACTGATATATACTCAAAACATTACATTATTTAATCTGTATCTATGAAGCAGTACTTGTGAGAAATAACAAAAAGTAAAAGCAAATATACAAGATTTCTTTTCGCTAATTGTTTACAATGAGAGAATGAGAATTATGTCATCTTTATCTCATATATAGTTAATTTTGAACTTCTTTTTTGTTTTTTTTACTAAATCAACTTTACTTGTACCTTCATCATTCTTTGAAATTCATCCAGTTTTATCTTTCACAAAAGAGACATGTTTTTTTTTTTTTTTTTTTTTTTTTTTTTTTTTTTCCTCTTTCTTTGGGTGAAATACGGTTTATAAATTCCTTTGTAGCAATTCATATCTGTGATCCGAGGTTCTCTTCCCCCTCTCCCCTCCCCCTTTTTTTAAGTGAACACTGTAAAATATTTGTGTAATCATTTGAATTATTTTCCTCCAATACATTAAAAATGATATTAACAAGACAGTATGATCCATGTGAATAGGCCAGGTTTTTTTTTAGTTCCTTTTGTATATTTTCTTTCATTATTTTATAATAACAATCTATCAAGAAAAAGACCCCCTTAAAAAGGGACCGCTTTCCCCCTTAAAGTTCTTGGTGTGACTGATATGAAAGGCTTGATTCAGAGTTTATTTGATTAAAGAAAAAGAGGATTTAGGGTGTGGTAAATAGCAGATCGAAAAAATATGATTACATTGCACAAAGTTATAACCACATCATTATAACTCACTTGATTTATTTTTTTTTGTTCATAAATCAATTGATGGTATAGCATATACTATATCTTGTTAAATATATAGCTTATCACTGCGTATGTTGTTTGCTTTAAACTTTGATGGTAAACAAAGTGGCACTTAAATTATCGGGACTTTAATGGTTTCAATTTAGCTTTTTTTATGCAAACTTTTTCTTTTTCTCTTTTTTATTTTTTATATTAAAAATGGGGAAAGATAAAAGTAAAAAGATAATAAAGACACACTTGAACAGCTTAGATAAAGACTATGAGTTTCGAGTTTATGATAAAAATATATATAATTATGGTATGATGGATTATGGACCATGCCCAACAGTTGTCATGTCTAGACATCAAGGCTTTCAATGGAACGATGAATTATTTGTCACTGAATATCAAAGGAATGCAGGTTATGAATGTCATAAGAGTGATAGCCTCGAGAAAAGAGAAAGAAGGATATCTCAACAGTATTCTACTGATCAAGATGTGATAGACATCAATTTGACAGAAGATGATTGCGATGTTTGGCCATAAAAATTATTATAATAAATTAACAATTTACTATCGTACTTTTATCAATTTCTTTCACTTGTACCTAATTCGATTCTTCATTTTAATCATAAAGAATTTGCTTTTGGGTTATCAAAAATAAAAACTTGCACAGTGCTGATCATGCCACTACACAAACTATTTAAATTCCTTGTGAGTCACTAGAAACAAATCCCCTCCCCTTAAAATTTGTACCTTCCAAACTCAAACAGCAGCAACATCAGTACAAAGTCTCTTTGGCCTCTAATATACCTTATTCCATCCTGCTTGATAAAAAGTAATCTTAGAGTTGTTTTCATTGAGGCAGAGATATATAAATACGTGTAAACATTTACTTTCTTTACATATAAAATTAAAATCCAAATGAGCACATGGTAACTTAGTTTTCATCGTTTCGCCCGGGTCAGATAAAAAAAAATGAGTAGAAGCTAAAAACCTCTTATGGGATCAAGGATAAAAATGTATGGGGAGAAAGATGCAGTGACACGTGTAAGAAACACTAGCGGAAGACATTGGGGAGCCATTCGAGAAATCTTTGTCTAATATAGAGTGGCGGTGAAGGCGGAACCTTGTCATGGCATAGGTAGCTGCTCACAAACAAAATAAGCCCATGGGTTCCTTTCTTCTTTTGCTTTGGTTGTGATGCTTAAACATATATACAAAGAAATGATATGAATAAAAGTAATAATCGCAATATTATGCATTTGCTTGTTTATTGACTGTTTAGAATCTTTTGTTTTTATAAATAATAGATACGCCATCAAATAAAGGAAGCATAAGAACTTCAACCCTTGGATCATTGAAGACGCATTCATTAAAATCATGAACTTTTGCTGCTTCTTCTTTCCTGTTTTTTGGAATTCCATATTGTGGATCAATCTCTTTATCAAAACCGATATGACGGTGTACTAGACCAAAAAATAAGGCTATAATTAAAGATTAAATAAATATTTTTATAGATTCATAGGTTTATAAAGTACTATTATCAACAATTAGAACACCGTCATCAGATAACAAATCATGCTTCATGATCAATTCATAGTAGTTTTTATAATTTCCCTTGTCGGCATCTATTCAATAAATACATATATTATTGTTATTAAATCATCTTTTCTGCATTAGTTGTTTACCCAAAAATATAAAATCATATTTCAAGCTAGGTGATTCTTTAATTAGAGCACCAAGACTTTATATCATCATTAGTTTTCTTTTTTATAAACTATTGCCGTATACCTGTTCAAAGCAAGCCCTTCCTTAACAAAAACCTTGTCTTGCAATTGAGCCATTTCAATATATTCTCTAGCCACCTTAACACATTGAGTATCCATCTCCAAAGTTGTCAATTTTGCATCGGGTGGGAGACAAGACCCCATAGCGATAGCAGAGCAACCTGTGAAACTACCAATTTCAAGTACATTTTTTGGCTTGAAAAATTTGATCAACTGGCACATAAACTTGCTTTGAAGACCTCCCGACAGCATATATGGATCAGAGAAATCTTTCTCAGTTCTTTTCGCCAACGACTCCAGTACATTTCTATAGGGCTGTTGAATGGGTGAACTGTAATTATCACAATATTGATCTTCTTTAATTCTCAAGCGATTATCGACATTCATTAAAGCTGCAACACTCAAGGAAGTCGTAGTATATCTTTTATACACATTTGACTTAACCAATTCCTTTAAAGATTGCGACCTGAGGCTGCGAGTTATTAAAGAGTTCATTGTTGCTTGTAACTAATGTACTAAGGTCTTTAGATACATATTCACAGGTTGCTAAAATACTTACACTCTTTGTATAAAAGGTCATAAAATACTATGGAATTACCATGTATATTTATAGGTTTCGAGCTCAAGAGAAACTGTATGCATATAAAATGAACACATGTTATTCAAACCAGTTTAAGAGGTTACAATTTAGTAAAGCTAAATTCAAAGGCAGTTTGCATCTTTGTTTTGCTGAAGTTGACTCCATGCTGTGTAGTATCACACAGCCTTTAATATCAAAACATGAATGTTATAGTAACGATTCGATATCTCAATTGTATTATGAATGGTTCCCGCTCAACTTGTAGATAATCTGCTTAATTAATTGCTTTTTGTACAAACTTAATTATTAAGATATTTGCAGATAATAAAGTGAGAAATAAAAAGGAAATAGTATTTGAAAACTAATGAATGAGTCTCTATGTAGCCTCTTTATTAGATTTCAAGACGAGAGAGAGAACCCATTTCATCAAACTATGCTTTCATATAGAAAATGGAATTATTCAGGGACCGACGTGAATTCAAGATCAACTTTAGTATTGAGCTTGAACAACATAAACATTGTAAATGAGTCTTAGAGAATATGTAATAAGTAATATTATATGTTCAGTACTTGTTATTTCTTATATAAGATTTGGGTAATCTCATACGAATAATAAGTATTTTATGAGATAAATACGACAATTATCTTTACGAATCGACTCATGAGAACTTCATGAACTAAAAACTTGCTGAAATTAGTAAGTATGCTTTTTTTTAATTTGCAAATAGCAATAAAAATAAACATAGCTTTTGTTGAAATCATCTACTCTTGTTACGCTGAATAGCCTAGTATTTTAATATATAGAACAAAGACATCATTCTCTGGATTCTCGTTATTTTTTTTTTTTTTTTTTTTTTTTTTTTTTTTTTTTTTTTTTTTTTTTTTTTTTTTTTTTTTTTTTTTTTTTTTTACAACCACATTAATTCTTCTAAGTTAGTGACCATCTTTAATATTAATGTAATATTGGTTCAGTACTCAATCGTTAGAAAAATGGATATTGCAATTCGCTTCAAGTATTGCATAATATCTCCAAGAATAAATATAACTTATCAAAGAAAATTCAGAATTAATTTTAAATATATAGACAATGCAAAAGGGAAAGAGAGAAATTAGAAAAAAAGCCAAACAGTCCATCTCTTTGGTCTAACGTCAAGACAGAAAGGTATACATAATGCACATCACTCCATACTAGCTAAACGATACACTAATATGCTATTTACTACTAAATTTAATATACATTTCATAACAGCATTGAATCTCTTTGAATATTAAGGAACGTCATGAAATTATAAGAAAGAGAGTATGATCTAAGTTTATGCTATAGTATAAACTATTTATAAATCACGAAGGCCATAAAATATGAATTGAAGGAAGTAAATGATAGATTCAAATCGTTACTAAATAGATCCAAGAATTTATTCAAAGGATTTGAAGAACTGTAAATAGAACAGATGTTAACTTATTGTCCTGAGCTCAAAATAGAAAGGTGTTTCAAGCCTTACTAATGGATGCTAGAGTTTCTAAGAAAAGGAGAAATGAAAATCTATAAGTTAGCTTCAAGAATGATACGATAAATGATAAAAGCTTTTATAGTTCAAGCAGTTGAGCAAATCTCTTTTCTTCCGGTAACCTTGGGATGTTATGATGTGTTTTAATATCAATATAAAGCTAACTAGACTATCATTAGCATTGAATTCTTATTGCATAATAATTACTCTCACTGCATATATCTCAATTTATATTTTGATCCTTTTTGTTCCTGAAATTACTCTTCATTTATACGTGAACAAGTTTTATTTGTATTAGATAAGGCTCTCTTTCTTTCTTGTTCTTTACTATAAAGTATCGATTGCTGTGATAAGTATCAACCTTAAAAGGATATTTTCAAGAAGCATGTAGAAGGCAATAAAATCCTTTCTACCACTTTAAGAATGTTAAACTATGCAAACACGGAATATTAACAATATAAAGTAATCATTCCAATTACTAGCCTAAACATCATTATTTTTTTATATATAATTGTTGCATATACACAAATGTGATTATAATCAGATAAGAGAGCAAAATATACATCTTTTGTTGTTGTCGTTTAAAAGAGAAGATATACAAATATTTTGTTGATTAATAGAATGGAAAGTAATAAGCGAATATGCTTCTAACTTGATGAGTCACGCCAGCTTCAGATAACCAAGTTGTGTTCTGTTCCATACTTGATGGGTATCCGTAAGCTTGAATATTTGCTATAGGGTCACAACAATGTGCATTTAGACGCATGATTTTGATTGTATAGTCTTTATTCATTAATCCTTGCATGTCTAAGCTATGGTATTGATAAGCAACCAAGTAAAGATCTGATTCAGATAGCCTAAGACGGTGAGATAAGCTGAATAAGATTGATTTAAAATACTTTGGATGGTGATATTCTTCTTTCATACAATATTTAATAAAAGTGGCTAATTGATGCCAGAATTGCACTTCAGTAGTAGAAGATAAAAGTTGAGACCAATAGAATTGATCAATATCAGTATAGATAAGGCCTTGTCTCTGTGTTTGATCTTGATAATTACATGCTATTGTAGCGGATCGTTTTCTGGGTTGAGATATAAAGGACAAATTGAGATGTTGCTGAGATAATGTTCTAGAGTGACATAACGACTTTCTTAATGTGGTATCATACATTAGATTGCTATGTCGTGTAAAGTAGTAAGATGAATATTTTTTATTGTCTGATTGAAAGAATAGGCTTAGTTCATACTTTGTTCCTTATAAGATTGCCGTACCTCCTAGATTAAATGCATTATCGCGTATATTAACTGTGTGGACATCATTGGTAAGTAAAATCGTATCAAAAGATGGATCCATATTTCATTTATAAAAATTAAATAAAGTAGAAAAGAAAAAAGAATGAAATAAATAAGCACGCTTGTCATTTAAAGGAGAAATATCACAAGCATGAATTTCAAGTATTGCGGAGTTGTAATTTCAAAAAAAAGACATTTGGGGTCATTTGTGTAGATTTTTTTTTTGTTTTCTTTTTTTCCTTTTCTTTTTCCTTTTTTTGATTTAATAATAATGAATAGTAATCAAACAAGTAGAGGTGAACCATCTTCATCGAAATATGTACCAACTGAGAGATCATCATTAACAAGTAATAAAAAGGAGAAATATCCAGCACTTGATCAACAACCACAACCAGAGACATATGGTACTATTGAGGAACCTATATCTATCACAGAACCTAATTTACATGATACCTACCGAAACAAAAAGCTTTGTACATATATCATTTTATTCATCACTATTATTACTACACTTATTATATTTATTCTACTGTGGATTGCACCTACATTTGCTGAAAGAACTATAAAAGAAGGTGTTCAATTTAAGTTTCAAACAGCCTCGATTCTCAATGTGTCCAAAGAAAATACAATGTCGATGCATGTCGTAGGTCAGATACAACTGGAACCAACTCTCTACAGTTGGTCAAAACAGTTCAGCAAAGTATTTGGGCAAGTGAATATCAATCCAAGCGAATTGTCTGTAATGCACGCTGATCAAACGATAGGTATCATCGGGTTACCTGCTCTGTCACTTAATGCGTCGTCGGCTTTTACGGAGTTTGATTTCGTTACTAGATTTATCATTCAAGATAGTCATGCCTTCATGAGTTTCTGTAAACAAGCTGTGGAAGCCCCCACAGTAATCTGGCATATAATTGGTCCTTTATCAATTGGAATAGGATGGGTCCCGTTTCATTCAACTGTGGAATTGGACAAAAATATAGAACTAGAAGGTGTGCTAAGAGGGATCAAGGATTTTATTTTGATTAAATGCTAACTTTATTATATTAACTTTTATTATAAAATAAAGGTATGAACGGTTTAAAAGAAACAAAGATGCAATCAATATCCTTTCCTGGGGCCAATCCTCTTGGTGGGGTATCAATATCAGGTACTGTAGGTTTATTTAATCCTTCTGATGTACTCAGCCTTCGGTTGGGCGATGTTGATTTTGGAATATATTTGCCTGGTACACAAGGAGACAGTCAGATTGCTATAGTAAGAGCCATAGATGCTAATCTACAAGGCAACCGCATGAATTACTTTAATGTGACCGGTCGCACGCTTCCTTTTGCTTCAGATGCTGAGGGATCCATGTCTTCTTTTCTTACCCGGTACCTGCATGGCGAAAGCAGTATTGTTCACGTTCGCGGTAGCTCATTTGGTCCTGATCCCAATCAACCCACTAACACACCTAGTTGGCTACAAGATGCACTTGGAGCTATCACAATTGCGGTCCCTTTCCCGGGTGCAACTGAGACGGATCTCATTCAAGACTTGGACCTCTCTCATATTAAAATTGACTTTTCCCCTTCCGGACACCCTCTCATCTCTGCAGATGTCGTCACATATCTCAAACAGCCAAATGAGTTCAACTTTGATCTTGATATAACCGAAATTGATCCAGTTGTCTATTTATACCTCAATTATGATTCACTTCATGCCTTTGCTATTGTTCAATCAGACTCGCCTTGTCCTGCTCAAACTACCAAATCTGGTGATCATCAATTGACTGTAAAATCAAAGATAGTCAAAGCACCCTTTCAGATCTTGCCAGGTGGGCAAAAAGATTTTGAAGAATTCTTGAATCGTGTCTTTTATGAAAAGAAGGGAAAAGTCTATATTCGTGGAAATTCTGACGCTCAAGTAGATAGTGCCTTTGGACATATTGCTGTACATGACTTGGAGTTTAATGGAGTGATCGAGATCCAAGGTATGCAAGGACTTGTACACCCTCAAGTAACCTCTGTTTCAATTGTTCGAGGCTATCAAGACGCACTTGAAATCAGCACAACACTCAAGATTTATAATCCTTCTAATGCGGCTGTTAACTTGGGTGATCTTCATATGGCCTTATTATATGATGACCACGTTATAGGAAATGCGTCAATACTTTCTTTAGCTTTAGATGCTGGTGTAGATAATCATCTCAAAGTTTCTGCATGGTTGCAAGGAAATAATCCGCATGTCATTGAGTTTATTGGTGAATACATTTCAACTGGTAAGAATAAAAAACTGCATGTTTAATTTACACTGTTTCTAAATGCGTATAGGCATATCGAAGCTATCCAATGTTAACTTGACAATTTCAGGGAATTACCCAAATGCCACGAGCTCTGAATTCTTACGCTCACTAATCCACAACTTGACTTTGAGCGTACCTGTGCCACCATTTGATAAAGAACCGCTTTTAGCAGACTGCCAAATGAACTTGCTTTCTTCCACAGTAGTTATGAGCCTTCGTAACCCATTCCCAGGTATAGTCATGACAATCAATAACATTAATGCTTCTGCTACATATGATATTTATGAGATTGGCAACATGGCGGCTGATTTTGAAGACCCAGGAGAAGGTTGGAAAGAAGGACCGATGATATTACCTGGTCCTATTTGTGATGTTCAGTGCAAAGGTATCGTAATCAAGTCTGAAAAGATTCCTGTGATAACAAAAAAATTGGGATATGATGCAATCAAAAGGGCTCTTGGTGGATCTATTGTCGTCTCTGTGGAAAGCCAAGTCGGTGTCATGCTGGGTAATTTCAATTTGGAAAATTTGCGTTATGTTCAGAATAATATTACTACAAAAGTGAGAAAAGGATTTTGAAAACAAAAAACCACTTTTGACAATAAATAAAAATTTAATCCAAATAGATAATGGTTTTACTTTTTTTTAAAAAAAAGAAGAAATACTATTATTAAACAAATGCTGTACGCAAAAAGAAATGAAAAGCATATTTGATAGATGCTGTATTTTTCAAGAAAAGATAGTAATTGCACAGGAATTCTAGCTTCAACGTATTCCATTCCATTTTTGATGTGAAGATTACGCTGACAACCACAAGCTTACAAATAAGCACCTTCAGTAATCTTCTTGTCTGTGATTTAATGTGCAGAAAATGTTTTTAAAACTTAAATAAAATTTGGCTGATTATTGTATTTTATTTATTTTTAACTTTTTCTCTTTTTTCATTATGGTTTTGTAAGATAGTAAATGCTTGTTATTTAGCTTTCATTGCGAGTATTTTATTTTCCCAATAATCACATTAAATTAACAGGCTTTCCATATGATCTAACGTCTCTGCAAAATATTTGATATAAACACATTTTTTACAATTAATTGACAAAGATGTTTTTAATGGAGCATGATAAATTACACTTATTTATGATAGTAATTTATAAATGTTTATTACGTTTATTTATTTTAAAAACTTAGTTATATCTTTGCCCTAAATTCTGAGGAGGACCTCGTGGGGGAGGCTGCAGAGGAGCGCGAGGTGGGCCTTGAGGAGGGCCTTGTGGAGGGCCCTGGGGAGGACCTTGAGGAGGGGCTTGGGAAAATGCCTGAGAAGGGCCTTGAGAGTATGTCTGGGGAGGGCCTTGAGAAAATGCCTGAGGGGGACCTTGGGGAGGACCCTGAGCAAAGTTCCTAGCGGCCATAGGGGGTGGAGGAATGGCATTTTGTGGTGGAGGAGGAAGCTGAGAAGTCATTTGCTGCTGTTGTTGTTGGGGTGGTGCAGCGAAGGAAGTTGCTGAAGGTTGAGAGGGAAAAGGTGAAGTAACTCTCTTGGCAGGGGCGCTTGCCATATTGGGGCTTTTCACTTTTTTGGAGGCAGCTAGTGCCATAGGTGGATCATTCCAAGCACCTTGAGGCTTCTTAGGTGGGGCACTGGCTTGCTGGGAATGGAAGCGAGGGGAAGGTGCAACACCAGTGATAGGAGGTGGAGCAGGAATGGTAGGACGTGGGGTGCTTTGTGCAGTGGTATTGCCATACTGGTTAGCGCTATAGGGGCTAGTTGTTGTTGCAGAATAATTGTTGTAGTCAGTAGGCTGATATGGCTGATAGGGTTGATATGAGGAAGTTTGTGTCTGAGAACCTGGGGTGTATGCGCTACCAACAGGTTGATATTGATGAGTAGCAGCAGTCTCTGAAGGAGCATAGGTGTTAGCGGCAGGCTGGTACTGTTGACTGTACGATGTCGGTTGGGCTTGATTAAATGTACTAGCAGGCTGAGCAGGCAGGCTCTTTGAAGCAAAAGTGGTAGGCTGGTAAGATTGATAGGATGAATATTGTTGAGCCTGTGTGGCTTGTACTTGAGGGAAAGCGCTTGTAACTGGCTGTGCTGCTTGAGCTTGAGGAATAGCGGCGACAGCAGCAGCAGCAGATTCGTTAACAATTGGCTTGTTTTCAAAGGGAGCAACAGGTTGGGCATATAAACCAGCAATGGACGTAGGGCAAGCATGGTACACACGGTCACGGATAATGCTAAGTTTATCAAAAGTGGCCTTACGGTAGACAGCAGGTGTCAAACTCAAGTAAGTCAAAGCTGTAGTCAACTTGCCTTGATTAGCCAAAAGTTCTGCATATTCACAATACTTATCGTAAAGAGGAGAAAGAGGATATTCGTAGGACATCTTTGTTTCAGATGTTTCCAAAAGAGCAGTGTCCTCATAAGAAATTACTTTACGGAAGATTGTTACCTTTTCAATCAATTGTTGAAGGCTAAATGAATATGCATAATCGCTCTTATCTTTTTCAGCCATTTCCTCTTGTTCTGTGATCCAGATACGAGCTACTTTTTCCAAATTGCCAGCGGCAAGATAGCAGAGTGTAGCACGACGTCTGAGTTCCTTTGCATTCTCAGAGCTGCTATCATTCAATGCTTCTTCAAGACGAGCACCTAATGCTTCACAGTGATGTCTAAAGTCTTCTGCCTTTGCAAATGTACACAAAATGGCGACAGCGGATGTCCACTCTTCCAAAGACACAGCGGCAACAATGGAATTCAAGTCCTCATCAATAATGCTTTCTAATAAACGAAGGTATGAAGTATTCTTTGATTGATGCTTGAAATAAGCTTGTTGAGTACGAAGTAAAAGGTCACCGCCGCCACATATAGCAAACATTAAAGCATCAGAAAACTTCTCTGTCGACAAGCAAAGGTTGACTGCAGATTCAAAATCACCCAGTACAACAGCACGCGTAATCAAGCGATCAATGTCGGAGCTTCCTTCAGAATAAAGTTGAAGTGGTTCGAGTTGAATAGTGGATTGGATAGCTTCGGCAAGTTCTGCTTCTGGCGCAGTAGCTTCTTTCTTTTCGACTTGTGCTGCAAAGAAATCTTCATTGGCATTTTCTGATTGGAACAATCCAGAAACCGAATCAGATTGTGCTTCTTCTGATTTTTCATCTGGCCTCTCTGTTTCTTCAGTGGATGATGACTCCTGCTCAGTTACTTGTTCAGGCTGCTCAGAACTTTCGTCTTTTTCTTCTTTGGGTTCCAATCCTTTCTTTTCTGCTGTTATCTTAGCTACTGCTTCAATAATTTCTGATTTTTGGAATCCAAGATAATTCATCAATTGCTCTCTAGCGTCAGGGGCCAACAAAGATTTGATGATTTCCCAACTCTCCTTCTCGTCTTTGTCCTGTTCAGAAAGTTGACGACGAGATTCGACTAATTGATCAATATCTTGTTGCTGCAAAGCAATCTCAAGCTCTTCCGAACGGCTGACAACTACTTTATCAGTTACGATAGATGTAACTGTAACAGCACGAGGGATTGATTGAGAAATTGCAGCTTGACCTGGAGGCAAGCTAGCAGCGACTTGAGCAGCTGCTTGCCCAGCTTTATTGTTGAATGATACAAGCTTTCCACCAAAGCTGAATGTGGCGCCAACAGGACGACGAAGCCATTTGGGAGGATGTTTTAATGTAAAGCCAGCAGTAGTAGAAGTTGGGGCAGATGCCTTCAAGGCGGCTGTAAAGGGATCATCATTTGATGTATCAACAGCATTTGATGTTTCATTTTGTGACTCTGAGTTTTGAAGAGAATATACACTAATCTATTTTGAGTGGTTAAAGACAACCTATACACAAACACGTTTTACTATCCATACCTTTCCATCAAAAGAAGCTGAAGCTAAGAGATCAGGATTGCGGGGACACCATTCAGCTTGGAAAGTCCAGTTATTGTTTTGGGCCACTTCACCAAGTAACTCACCAGAATTAGGGTTCCAAATAAGAGTCTTGCAATCTTTACCACAAGATATTAACAAATCTGAATCCTGTCTGCACCAAGAAACATCCAAAACACCCTTTGAATGACCTGCAAGAATTTTCTCAGGTGAATGGGCGTGTCGAAGATCCCAGAGGGTAACAACTGGATTTGAATCATCCTCGGATGCTGTAACCAATTGTGTAGCCTATTGTATACATTGCTTTTTTTTAGATAAAATGTGTTCATGTACAAGTCCTTTTATTACCACATCGGGATGCCAAGCTACTGAAGAAATAGTCTTACGACCAGAGATAACACCAGTATTAGGAGCAGAAAGAGTCATAACTTCTTTACGGTTACGAAGATCCCAAACGACGGTATGACCATTAGAAGAAGATGTTGCCAAAATGTGTTGTACTTGGCCGTTCCATCCAACGCTTGTGATATCATCTAACTTTGAAGATTTTGGACCAGGATTATAAGGTGTATCGGGCTTAGTAAGATCCCAAATGTAAACTTCGTTGTTACTTCCTGCTGAAGCCAATAAATTGCTTTGAAATTTGTTAAAATCGAGTCCACGAATTTGACCAGCGTGAGTTGAGTTGTCAAAAAGTTTAGCTTCTTCCTCACTATCAAAAAGTATAAATAAAAAATAAAGAAAACTACTAATTTCTTTACCTCTTTCCGTCGAGAATTTTTCTAGGATCCCAAAGCGTTAAATGACCATTTTCCAAACCACCAACGATGACGCCTTGAGGATTGCTGGCTGAAGCATTACCCCAAACTAATTTATTGAATCTATACGAATTGAACTAAGAAACGAGATTCTTTTTGTTCATCTAAAATAAACTTACCTTGCAGAGCTCGCGATTTTACCAACTGAAGTGACTCCTTGCGATGAGTTTTTAAAGTCGAGTTTAAACAATTCCAACTCGGATGTGTTTGAAAACGAGTCATCTAAAGCACCAGCAGCAGTACCGGCTGCAAGAAGAGGGGCTTGTTGTCCCGGACTCCAGGAAAAAGTGGCAGTATTGTTAATTTCGCTCAATCTTTTTGCCATTATTCAAAAGAAAAAGAATCTAAAGGAAAAGATTAAGTCGTGTTTCTTGGTGATTACAGTAGAATGTATTTCCTTTACCAGATGAAGCAGTAACGGTAAAAGAAATAGTTATTTTAAGTAGATACGTGTTTCCTTAAATGAGGCCTAGTCGGAGTATAAAGTATGGCTGAATATCCTCGCAAATCACATCTCGCAACATACAAGAAATGATTTAACCTGCGCTAACAAATATGCTTTCTTAGATGAATCAGTCAACAGAGGAGCTAAGTTTATGAACGACACCTGGTACTTGTTAAATACATGATTAGATGCTTAGAATTTTCTTAAATAACATTACAACTTTCATAAGCTACTTGGGAATATTAAACATAAACTTATCCTAAAACGAGAGCGAGAGAAGGGACTTTTCTAGTTGGATGAAAAAATAACTATAAGACAAGAAAAGTCATCATTCAATTATTCCCCAAATACTCATTCGTCGTCTGCATCTTCTTACTTTTTCTTTTTGATCTCGTATGTTCAACAGATACACTAACCAGGTATGATTAAATCTCACTTAAATATCTCGTCCAGAACATATAAATTTCTACGCTTTTAAATGAAACATTCGATTAAGCGTATTCAGATGACTTGTAAAATAAGTATACTAGAATATATCTGACTAAACCTGCTTTTAATACAGAAAGCTTCATCGGTTCTTTATTAGTAATTAAATGAAATATGTATCTCCATCTTGATAATAATTATTCAATATAAAAGACAAATAGCAATGGCATTTGCTCCATCAACAGTATGAACAAAATCTAATAAGGCTTGAGTTCTATCATCGCATCATCCAATACCAACAATAAAAAATTGTGCGATAAGTATTTGACCTCTGAAATGAAACAGATTTATGATGTATATTCTTTTGGGATTCTTTATTGCAATAACTTACAAACTATATTTTGTCACGATAAAAGCAGCATAAAGATTTATAAAAAGGGTTTTAATGAATCATAATGTCTTGTTTATTATATTGTTATGCTTTTCTTTTCCTTTTTTCTCTTAAATATACTAATTGATCAATGTCATTATCATCTAAATTTGAACTTGCTTTAATCAAAATACGTTTCTTACAGTAAGGCTTCAACATTGCATTGTTTATTTACCATTGCTTATCTTTACCACCAAATAGCAAATTAGATGGATAGGGTACTTTTTATTATAAAAGCTTTTGGAAAATACTATACGCTTGATACTGCTTATATTTTTTATATTTTGAACACCAAACATCGAGTTTATCTAGGAAGATATATCTCAAAGCGTCAATACCATTAAACTGTGATGAAAAATAATATAGAAAAAGACAAAGATACGGTATAACTGAGTTATTGTTTATCAGTAAAAGCGGATGCCATTTAAGCAAAGTTCTAGTTTATTGTCAGATGTAGTTGACAAAGGTTTAATAGTAGTGTTTCAATATAATGGCAATATTAAGGGCTTCTTATACACTGTTACTTTCGTATAAAGTGTCTATTAACAGTGTAAATGAAACTAAATGTAAATATAAATGTTTATAGTTCATATTCTATAAATTTTGTTCGAACACAATACAAATGCCCGATCTTATTCACTTCTTTATTTTTCCTCATGACTTCATTGAACTGCCCAAATCTACTTTATAATCAAATCTAGCCAATATGGGCTACTATTTACCTCAATCACCAAAGGCATTGTTTTATATAAAATTCATCTCTTAATAAAATCCAAGTTATGTATTTTATTTATAAAAAATTACGCTACTCTTTAGATTTAAGCCTTCTACAATAATAAAAAATTCATTTTAGCTTATGCTCTCGTTGTACTCTTTTATATTTACCTTTTGGAATCTGAATCTAGGAGGAGGAAGACGGTTGCGACGGTCAACGGCAGAACGAACACGGACAACACGAGCGTGAATAGCACAAGAGATACAGTAGTGAAGCTTAACGTACAACTTAGGAATAGCGTATTCTTCATAGATAGAGGCTTCTTGAAGATCGCGGACAGCAGCAGTTTCTACCATGTTACGGATAGTGAAACGCTTGATGGCCTTATCCTATTTACATTATTGAAAAAATAGTTGAGCATCTCGAATCTTGCACAAATTATCTTATTTTCTACCTTGGGAACGCAACGGTAACAGTTGATACAGCGAACGAACTTGGTGTGTCCACGTCCGTGCTTGTTACGTCCATTGTTTCTTCTCTTACAAGTCTACATTTATTTTGTAATGTCAAAGAAAAAAGAAAAATTAATACTGTTAAAACGATCAAGATGATCCTGTAATGATCTCAATTCATCATGTTTAGATGTATTGGTCTTCATGCTTTACCATGATGGATGGATAGTGTTTTCTGAAAGGAGGATTTTATGATTTACCCATTCTTTGCTTTCTTTTGTGTTATTTCATTCCCTTGCTAACTAAACTTTTTGTCCGGTCTGGGATTGAAATTCATAATTTAAGAAAGTTCAAGGGTCATTACCATGCAGAAAAAAGCCTGCTAATTTACAAGCTTGATATTTGTATTAAAAATCACTTGTGGTTTGTTAATATACTGTATTATTCTATAAAGATACCATTTATATCAGACATTGATGAAAAATTGATTGACTTGCTCCAAGTATACAGAAAGTCTTAGAGTAAACAGTAGCTTTGAAAAGATCGTAGCTTTAGCCAATAGTCTTAATACTACAAATAAATAACAAAGAAAAGCACTATAAAGATAGTAATAATCATGAGCAAAACCATTGTATATGTACTCATTATTACGTGGGTTACTATTGATTGCGTGAGCATACATCGTAGTTTTTTTCTTTTTCTTTTTTTTTTTTTTTCGTTTACATTCTAAACAGCATATTTATACAAAAGATAAGTATAGTACAATTCATTAAAAAGCCTTGCCGTCTCTTTTTAATAAGAAATGGTGGCTAAATTACTCAAAACAAATGTATAATCCATGTCAATATTCATAAAAAGATATATTGTTTCCTTAAAATCTATTGCATTTTTTTTAATACTTAACATATGCATCATTTAAATCGATAGCTATGTCTTATTAACTTGTAGTTTTAGTCTTTACAACCTCCCCCTTTTTTTCTTTAAAAAGGTTCACTACCTCTTCTTGTACCACCTAAGCTTGATCGTATCACACGCCATTTGATCAGTTTCTTTTTTTTTTTTTTTAATGAATGAAAAAGAATAAAACAACACGTAATTTTTAGCTTGCTGTTTAATTTTGCTAATATCTGCAATATTAATTTCAAAATAACAAACGGTACCGTTAAACTTCATACTCATAAATTTATAAAGCCTTATTACCATGTTACAATAGAAGAACTGTATGTAAAGTAATATCCATTATATTTCATAAAATCATGTCAATAAGCAACAACAAATCTTCAAAGCACTTTAACAAAATATCAAAGGATGACACCATGACTACGAGGCGTGTTTTGAAAGGCAGTCACAAGACGCGACTAGAACGCGATTACAAAATGCGACAACAAAACATCATTACAAAAACATAAGTAAACAACATTTTGCTCGTAATTTGCACAATTTTTAAGAAAAATCAAAAGAGGGGCCATACTATCTATAGAAATACACTTGCAGTGTTTTTTCTGCTGCTGTGTATATGATTATACATCTTAACCTGACAATATTAATTACTATAGTAAATGAAAGCGCGTTTTTTATACAATAACTAATCCAAAATTATTATGAAACAAATCAATAAATTAATTTTTATTACAAAACTGCAAGCAGTTTTCGGAAAAGAAGAGAAAGAAGGAAAGCGGATTTAGATGAAAGATGAGGAGGGAGACAAAGGGCAAAGAAAAGAGAGACAGAAAGGAAAGGAAGGGGCCTAGAGGTAACAGCCGTGAAGCTGATACCTCTTGGAAGGTGGTGGGCTGCTTGTTGCCCAGTTGTCTCCAGTCCACATCTTGGAGGGACGAGGAACCAAGGCAACACGACGTTTTCTCTCCTGCTCCTTCACCAAGGCCTTGACAGCCTTGATACCAATTTCCTTGGCGGTATTCTTCGTCCTAACCAGCGCTCTGTAATTAGTTACATACATATCAAAATGAATTCTACTTACTTTTTTATCATTATTTTTTTGAACAGGAGCGTCCTGTCGGAACGACTCCTGCCCATTTGCGCTCCACCTTCAACGCGTTCGGCGCGAAGGATTTCAAGCTTTGCTTGACATAGGCCATGCACTCTTGTTACTTGTCGGATCATTTCTTTGGGATTCATTTTTAAATAAAAGACGTAAAGTAATAAGAAAAAGAGAGAAAAGGAGAAAGGTGTGCTTTTATACGTTTTGATTGAGCTGTTTATGCTCAATTCCCTCTTTTTTTTTTGTTATCTTTTCACATGAACCTTTCTTTTCCCATTTTTCCTAACCTTCACTATTTTGGAGAGATAAAAGAGATAGAGTTTGTTAATTACTTTTGAATAAAAAGAGGAACTCGGGTGGGACAAAAAGTGCTTCAAATAATTTTTTTTTTTCCACTCTTTAATTGTAATGTTAGAGAAGGAAGCATACCAACCTAATAATTAAAGCAGTAAGCTCTACTTTCTTATTTTAACGCTTCATTACTTCCTTCCGTCATATTTGCAACGCTTTCTTTTCTTTCACTTTCAAAAGGTTTTATTGTCAATCACATGTGCATCAAAAATTTCTTTCCCAGTCTGTAACACATGAAAAAGAGGGTTTGAACGATGATCTCATAGTTGTTATGATCCAGAGCGTCTTTTCTTTCCTCAAACATAACTTTTAGCTTGCTTAGTGAGCCATATTATAAGTCGTACTCATTCACAGCCAAAGAAGTATTCAGAAACAAGCTGTTTATTTAAAGAAGGGACAGTCTGAGTCTTAAACATGGTTTATTGTGTTCTAACAATATCATGCAAAACAAAGGCGCCTGTTTTGTACAACATGATTTTGGTCCCTTTCTTTTTCATGTACATGGAACCAAGGGACCCTTTTTTTTCCCTTACAAAAGCGATGGCTGAAATAAAAAAAATTAGGTAAACAAAAGTACAAAAGTAAAGTTTTTTTTTTTAAAAAAAAAGGACCAATCTGATGCAAGCTGGTAAAAAGCAATTAGTACGGGAACACTGTAAAGTAAACAAAAGCATACAATGGATTTGTTCTTAGGATTCTTTTTTTTTATTTTTTTTATTACAATGGAACGTTACGATAATATTATCAATAATTTTTATAGAATGGAATAAAAGACGAGAAGAAAAGGAAGTACCTTAGTGGCAAAATGTTGTTGAAGCAGGTGTTGTTAAAAAAGTAAATTAGTTTGGTTAATTGCTCTATTTACTTTATTTTTCTAAAAATTGTTTTTTTAGCACTATGAAAAAGATCGGCGAGCTGCACGCCAAGGTATACGCAACAAATCCCCGCGCGCGTAAGATGAAGGCCTTTGACAGACTACCTTTCAAGCCTTGTGACATGTACAGACAAAGAATCACTTTGCAGACTGATAACAAAGGCACTTGTATAGAAAAAGAAATTACTGCTTATAGTGTCTTTGGCTTTTGATATATTATGTACTTTTAGTATCATTCATTCTTCTTTTCTAAACTCCCTTAACCTCAATCACTAGATGCCTCTAGTCTTAACATCACTGTGTTTACAAAAGAAGCATGATTTATGCTATTTGTCTCCTTAGCAACAAAGCATAATATGAAACTTTCATCCTTATTGTCATGCTAAGCTTTTTTTTTTATTGATTATAGCGTATGATGATATAAGTTGCCTACTATTACCGCTTTATTTAATTGAGATCATCATTTTATATAGTAGCTTATATCGGCCATATAGAAAAGATTAAATATTCGTATAGTATAGTATCATTAATGCTTCTCGATCAATGATATCTATATTGTTTGTAGCCATGATATCTATGTCATTCAGTACGTGAGTAGATATAAGAAAAAAAGGTGTATTGGGCTTATTATAGTTGAACAATGAACCTTTTGTCTTAC
This sequence comes from Rhizopus arrhizus, assembly GCA_024220505.1. NCBI lineage: Eukaryota > Fungi > Mucoromycota > Mucoromycetes > Mucorales > Rhizopodaceae > Rhizopus > Rhizopus arrhizus. The sequence goes on from JAKZZE010000011.1 coordinate 459,401, forward strand.
ATAAGCTCTCTTCATCTTTTTTACGTAATCAAGTAGCCTGCTGTTATTATTAAACATAATATGTTTATTAAGCTGATATATATTTGCTTATTTTATGTTTTGGCCTCCTTTGATAATAAACTTATATTTCATTAGCTGCATAGTTATTGCTACCTATCGCTTTAACTTCGCCTCACATTCTGGTTTCCCCTCTACTTGATTATTATTGCGGTCATCCTATCACACTAAAGTTTATTTTTCTTTTGTTTATTGTAAATTGATCTGCAACTTTTGGGAGCCGTGGGATCACGCTTTTTGTAAACTAATGTCGCTAGAGTCACCTATTAGTTGGCAGGTGCACATGAACAGACTCAATAAAGTTGAAATAGGAGAAGCAGAAAAGGTGCAAGTTAACCTTGAATAGGAGTCAGTATCCTTTATCAGATTTAATCAATGCCAAATGCTTTTTGGGTAGAAGACGCTTCAGAGATTTTTGAATATCTTCTAATTTAACAGGGCACGTCTCATTCTAAAGTGGAGTAAACGCATTGGATCCTGACTATTAATTTGTAATATATATCCTGAGTAGGTATAATGATATTGAATATTCATTACATTAGCAACATACTGATGACCTTCTAAAAAAGAAAAAGAAGGCTATAATATTCTTTCTAAGTCTTTTAAAAACTTTCATGATGTCTTTCGTATACTAGCCTTGTTCCATTTACTCGCAGAATTGAGATCATGCTTCTTTCTATCGACATAAAACCAGCCTCTTATTCGATCCCTGGCTTCCTGATGTAGGAACTAGTGCTTGAAGCAGCTTGCCTCGTATGTTTTTCTTCGTTTTCAATGGTGATGCCCCTTGAGGTTAGACGCACGCTTCATTTTAGCAATCCAAAAGCACTCAAGTTGAATATCCTAATGAAATATACTTTATTTACGAACTTGGTTCAATAAGGCATAGATAACTTGGTAGACTTCTGCACTAAGATCTTCAATGTAAGTAACTACAGAATGTCTGTTGTGGAAAGAAAGAGGAGAGTGTGGAAGCGTATTCATAGTAAGAATTGTAAACATCCGTTTGCACTTGTTTAGTATTTGGGATCCTGTATTTTCCTAAGCATCGCGGCAGTCTCTTCAGCAGAAGGTGGTCGTAATTGCGACTATTGTTAAATCAAAAAGGAGAGAGTCATAAACTTGTAATTAGAGTCGAGCAAAGGCCATCTCTGATCGATAGTTGAAGTGAGCTGAGTTATTCAGCACAAAAAAAGTACACAATGATACTACTTTCTTAGTAGGTAGTGACGTTTAGGCTCCCGCATGTTAGTCTCTTGTCCCAGGTAAGAAAACTATATGATTGTATCCAATCTTGTAAGATATGATGGGAAAAAAAAGTGTCCTCGGTATAGAACCCCATTCTCGTGTTGAATTCGCCACTAACTGCAGTCGATATGGTGTTAGGGTGCTCCAAAGTTAAATATACGAATGATTCAGAAATTTCTGCATATGATAAAGAAGGTGGCAAACAAAGACAATGAACAATTACTTTTGTTATAATGAGAAAAAGAGTATACTTAGTTGGTATTGGATGATCATGATCATGTGGAAGTACTGGCTTGTTATAAGAATTCGCTACTATGTTTTTTTAGTGACGCCAATGTAGCTAATACACTGTTAATACGATGAAGCTCTTCAGATAAGTCAAGATTCTAGATTATATTAAGCATTTTGGATAGCTAATATGGTTCATCAAAGAAAAAGTTATAAGGAACCCTTCACCAAGCTCGAAGACTTATGTAGCACTCATTTACAGCATCAAATTTCTGTTTACGATAGAGAATATAGTGCCAGCATACTTATTCTGCTCAGGCTATGGCACTTTCTGCGTATCACATGTCTTTCAAAAAGTCTTTGTAGGAAGTTTATTCTAATATATATCAATGTATGGCTTATAATCTGTCTCTCAGGATTGTTAGAACGACTTTAGAACAACCAAAGAAACAAAGATGGCGTTTCATCACTAAAATAAAAAATCCAGCAAAAGATTTTTCAGTTTCAATATCAATTCTTTCTTGCCAAATTATCTTAAAGGGCATCAAACTTCCTATACAAGACGCTGGCATTTAACTTGCAGCCCTTGTTTGATGTTCCTTCACACACCGCTCTATGATACTCACGTTTTCCCTATTCTCTGGTAACATGAAAGGTCTCCATCCACTAATCTTTGTGTTTAGAGTTCTAGATTCCCGCCTTCGTTAACCTGACGCCAGCGATCTAACAATATCGCTACAGACTATTCAACCATTCCATTCAAAGATGTATCCAAAGAAGATTTACAAGAAAAATTCAATTTTTGAAACTTCCTTCAATCGCAAAAAGCATATCATTTCTTTGAGCAAAATTTCTTTTTCCAATGGTATACAATTCAAAAAGAGGCAGCGCTATGGCTTACTAAAAATTCTGCAAAAAGTTAAAAATACTGTTCTCAATGGTCATCTTATCTTCAAGTCGATTTTTGTGTTTTTGCTATTATCTGAACCTAACGAGCTTAATTTGACAAGGAGGACCATTGAACAGAGTCAAATATCAATTTCCATCGTTCATTGAACAAATGAGTAATGATGATATCAATATAATAGCAATGAATAATCGTCCATTAAAGATAATCTTCAGCTTTAACACAGATTCGCAAAGTACAAATACAAGTAACAGCAACAGGAAGCTTTTATCAGTAGTCCTACGCACACCACTCCCTGAAACGTATAGTACGGATTTCTTTATAAAAGGTATCTACTCAATCCAACTTGCACAGAATAATGCCAACACTTATAAAAGATGAATATTATCAGCCACATAAATTACCAGAAACAGAATAGGATATGCTTTTTATCTTTACTTAAAGCAAGGCTTATGGAAAGCACCTTTCAAGAAATACTTTTTCAAATTCTAAAAACATCAATTGTAACACAATATGTCTAGATGTATTCACACTTGGACTTTCCAAATATCCATCTTGCATTACCACGACAAATTTATAATACATGACTTTTTTGTCAGAGCCATCCGATTCATATGGAAAGCTCAATGTCAGTGATTCTTTAAACGAACTCCTGTATTGGGTAAGCTTCTCATCAGTCAAATTCATAAACTATCGAAACCACCTACCTACAATCCTTTATGCTGATGTACTTTGTGTTTTTGTAACAAATCACTTGTGCCTCTTTGATGAGTTTTAAAAACCAAAATTTTCGTAAATTTAGATTCCAGCCAAAGAAAATACGACTATAACCGTGAGAATAAAAATAGAACACAGAAGATAACTGTATACTTTGCTTTGAGGAGTGAAGCTTTGTTTTAAACGCAATCTATATTATATCTGGTTAGTTGCGTATTTATTATAAGTTTATCTTTCTTAACTTGATCATCTATTTCATCATTCTCTGTATCTAATCTTGCTCCTTTTTTTCTTTTCGAGTAGAATCAGTAACACCCTTTTATCATTCACATTTTTATCCTCTTTTATTATCATCATTGAAGAAGAATAACTGAGACCCAAAGTCATTATCAATTTAGTGTCAATTGGTGAATAGGACCCTTTTTCCTAATGTGGCATGTTGTACTGTAACGTCACAATCAAGGAATATCAATATAAATGTGGCCAATTAAAGCGATAAATGATTACATTCTTGAACAAAACTAATCAATTATTAATAAATAATAGTTGGATAATAACAAACAAAAGAAAAATAAACTCAAGTGTGATAGGATGACCGCAATGATAATTAAGCGGAAGGGAGATTAGAATGTGGGACGAAGTTGAAGTGATAGGTAGCAATAATTACTCAATTATACAAAAAGAGTATACAAATAAAACAGGATCCTTATCTTTTCACTGTCCCTCCCCCCTCTACTCATGCTTGTGCTTGTGTAGAGAACTTTTTTATGTGAAATGATTGCTATTTGTGTTATATTTTAAATATATTGATAAGTACTTGTACGAAACACAAAGATCATCTTTTGATCTTTTCTTTTGATAATTAATAATACAATGCTCGCTTTTTTCATTTACCATCTTGACATAAAAACCATCTCTTTTCTCCCAATACTTTAATAAAAAAATAGACTGTATTGGAAATGCACGTGTAAAAGTAACACAAAGAACAATGAGCCAGTGTTGAGCCAATCCGTTACTGATCGTGTAACCGAAAACCAAGTGATTTCTAGTTCATTTTTTAAAACTCCCTTTGTTCTAGCTCTACTTTTTACCTTTATTACATCTACATTAATTCCCAAAGCGTCTTATGATGTGCATCTTGTGGTGTGTATGTGTGTGTGTGTGTGTCAGTAGATCACACAAGAATGGTTGATATGTTCACTATAACGATAGAATGATGAGAGATGTTGATAACATTGGTTTTAAAAGTCAAATGAGATGATAAAATAGTGGTTGTGTATAGAAAATGAATAAATGAGCTACATTTTATAAAATGATTGACTACAACCACTGTTCATTTTTTACATTGTACACAATAAATATCCAATTTTTGATTCGCATAGCTCATTTTATTAACGTCTGTTCGTCCTACTGAGCTTTAATTGATTAGGCTTACTCCTTAGGTAATATCAATAATATGCCTCATCGCATATTATGTAGTTAACTGTATATAAAACAAATAACAGAGCAGACACACTATACTTAATTACGGTAGCAATATATGTGTCTGTGTAAGCAAAGGCAAAAGGTTCATTGTTCAACTATAATAAGCCCAATACACTTTTTTTTCTTATATCTACTCACGTATTGAACGACATAGATATCATTGATCGAGAAGCATTAATGATACTATACTATACGAATATTTAATCTTTTCTATATGGCCGATATAAGCTACTATATAAAATGATGATCTCAATTAAATAAAGCGGTAATAGTAGGCAACTTATATCATCATACGCTATAATCAATAAAAAAAAAAGCTTAGCATGACAATAAGGATGAAAGTTTCATATTATGCTTTGTTGCTAAGGAGACAAATAGCATAAATCATGCTTCTTTTGTAAACACAGTGATGTTAAGACTAGAGGCATCTAGTGATTGAGGTTAAGGGAGTTTAGAAAAGAAGAATGAATGATACTAAAAGTACATAATATATCAAAAGCCAAAGACACTATAAGCAGTAATTTCTTTTTCTATACAAGTGCCTTTGTTATCAGTCTGCAAAGTGATCCCTTGTCTTTACATGTCACACATAAAGTAATAAAGCAAATGGCATATTTGAGGAACGAAAACAGAGAATAGGGGTTAGCCGTACTTTTTTATTGATCTCATTGTTTATGTCTGAGTGCTGCTTAATTTTTAAGTATTTGGTGGCCAGAGTGAGACTATTGATAGAGTCATTTTCTATGCCAGGAACGAGGAACCAATACATCTTTCATCTTCATTTCGCCAATATTGCCATTTATTTCGCCCTACAAATTTTTACACATGTCTTGTATTAATTTCATGTATTTACAAAACGATATTCGTCTTATTTTTAATCTCAGACTGTTTTTCATTCTCTTTTTTTTTTAGGTTAAAATACTGTAATTCATAAACATAATTCAAGGGAGAAATTAATCTTGTTAATTTGAACAAATAAGTCTTTGCGTCAAAGTCATATTACTCCCTTTCCCTGTTTAATTCTTCCTCCCTCTCTCTCTCCATTGTCTCTCTGTTTTTTTTTGTTTAAAATAGAATTTATTTCATCTATTCCACAGGTCACACAAATATATTTATACGGAACATCTCCGAAGTTATTTACAAAGGAGAGAAGAGAGAAATAAAGAAAAAAGGGGGAGAAGGGGACAGGTCTTGTGAACAAAAAAAAAAAAGCTATAAATCAAGTTTAATAGTAACTTAAAGTTCATTTTATGAAACATTTTATGCTATTTTCCACATAAAATAATTAGCACAGGTGACAAACGTAGCGAGGTTGGCGCATACATTCAGTGTAACGAATGATATTTGTTTCTATGTTTCATGTTTTATTCTTGACTTCTTTTCCCCCCTTAGTGATATCACTAATTGATTTGAACCAATAAGAAAAGAGAATTTTATGTTTCAAATGCCGATCCTTCCTCTACACTTTCGCCCCTTCTCCTCTTTTTGAGTCATTTGTAAAGAAAAAGCAAAAAAAAAAAAGAAGAAACATTGAGACAATATACCCTTTTCTAATACAACCAACTTTATTATTCAATACCCTCAAAAGAAAGAGTAAGTTGAAAGAGTAAAGAGAGAATAGAAACTAAATATTTATAAAAAGTAAATTATGACGAGTCAGCAAGATTTATTATATTCAAAATTATATGCCCTGGAAATACCAAAAGAAGATATAAAAGAAGAAGAAGAAAATGAAGAATATGAGAGATTAGATAAATATATTAATGATATTACAGAATGGATAGAAGTTGGACACTTGACAGCGTTTGAGATTGAACAACATATCAAACAAGATGATTTGGATATTCAAACGATTGAACCTTTAGAGAATAAAATGAAAGAAATGGAAAAGACGATTGAAAATTGTATTGAATTAAAAGAAGAAGTTAAAATGATGAAATATAAATTAAAATTAACTAAAATTCAATCTGAATGGTCTGGTCTACAACACTTTATTCGATCACTCAAATCAATTGTGGAGGAAATGAATGAGAAGAGAAAAGTGAGAGGATGGATGGAATCGATATTGATTAATGTTGATAGTCTATCTTTAATGATATTTCAATTTCAAGAGAAAAGACATCAAAATATTCCATTTGAAAACTTGTTGGTTGAAATTGATAATCAAGTAGGTCCATTATTTAATGATGTAGAACGTGTCTATCAACGTATGACGAATGATAATATTGAAGATGATGAATTATTACGTAAACATATGCTTGTACAAGAAAAGTGGGAATCACTTCGAATTGAAATTGATGAACTAAAAATGGAATTAAAAGAAGACCGTTGGTTAGCTGTATTTAAACAAGTAGCAGATCAAGTGGAAGGTATGATGGATGGATTAGATAAGACAGTATCACAATATGTTCATCAAATGAGAAGGAATACTCCACAATCCACTTGTTCAACTTCATCTACTGATTCTTCTTCATCAATAACTCTATCTTCAAAACTAAAATCGATTGAAAAGAATTTTGATGCTAAATTCAAATATTATACTCCTTCTATTGACAAGATGTTGACCATGTTGGGTAATGGTATTGCTGCAAGAGTATCCAAAGATACCATCACACTCAAAAGACATCAAGCAATGATTCAACGTTGGGATCAACTCAAGTTAACCATGGATCATTTAAGAAAACGAGAAATGCTGTATGATCGTCCGATGAGCCCTGCTCGTTCTTCTTCAAGACTGAGTGAATCAAGTTCATTTAAAAGCCCAGAACCTGATTTCTTTAGGGCTCGAAGTCCACTATTTACGCCAATCGAAAGAAGTACGACACCTAATAATAATACTAGATGGCGTTCATCACCTATCGAAAGAAGTACAACACCTAATCATCTTCGTTGGCGTTCATCACCAGTTGAAAAGCATCTCTCTGATACTTCTTCTGTTGATTCATTTATCAAACAACGTAATGAAGAATATGAAGAGAGAAAGATACAGAAAAGGACAAGTGCCAATCAACTGAGATCATCTCCAGTGATGATACGTCGAGCAGTGACACCTAGTTTAATACCAAGACCAAAGACACCTCATAATGAAATACCCAGACCACGCTCATCGATAGCAAGAAAAATAGTAGAAGAAAAAAAGGGGAACGGTTCACATTTTTTAGTAAACGATAGAAAACATTATAAACCTGATATGAAGGATGAACTTGATATAGAAATAGCTACAATGATCAATGCAAGTCCAGTCACTATTCACTGTCAAAAGGCACCTCAAGGACAAGGCAAATATTATTTTGGAAATGAACTGACTCCTTCCTTGGGTGGTGGGAAAAAGGTTTATAGTTGTAAATTGATGACTTATCGAAATAAGAAGAATAAAGTTTTGATCAGAGTGGGTGGTGGCTGGCAAGATTTAGAAATCTTTTTATTGGAACACATGAATTTAGTGGGAAATTAATAAAACAATCCTTCCCCCCCCCAAATGATTATCTCTTCATCTTTCGCCCTCTATTTTTTTTTTTTCTTATCACAAAAAAAAAAGTTTCGGTCTTTTAAAATACGAGTGGTAGTACACATATTCGTGATGACACATGAAACTAGGCATGAACTGTTCCGGGATTCAGTGGATTTTATTTTTTCCCAGAGAAAATAAATAAAGTTTCAGTTTTTTTTTTCTTTTAAATTTCATTTCTTTCTTGTATTTTTTTTTTAAACACACACACACACTTAAATAATAACGATGCCTGCTGCACCAGTACGTGAACATTCAGTGGATACCATTCGCAGAAATAGCGAAGTGATGGGTAACCTGAGAAAATTGATGGTGGTTAATCGTGGTGTAAGTGAATGTGGTTTAATCTATACGTGTTGTTACTGACATCTCTTTAGGAAATTGCTATACGTGTCTTTCGTACAGCTCATGAACTCTCTATGAAGACAGTAGCTATTTTCTCTCATGAAGATAGATTATCCATGCACAGATATAAGGTAACATAACATTCAGCATGAATATGTATTCATTTATTCTCTTAGGCTGATGAATCCTATCAACTCGGTCGTATTGGTCAATACACACCTGTAGGTGCTTATTTGGCACAAGATGAAGTCGTTCGAATCGCAAAGGAACGTGGTGTTAGCATGATTCATCCTGGTTATGGTTTCTTATCTGAAAATGCTGAATTCGCTCGCAAGGTGGAAGCTGCAGGAATCACTTTCATTGGTCCCTCTCCTGATGTCATTGAAAGTTTAGGCGATAAAACAAAAGCCAGAACGATTGGTAACTAGTTCTATTTCGGATGATGAAAAATTTCATTCTCATATTTCCCCATCTCTAGCCATGCAGTGTGAAGTCCCTGTTGTCCCTGGTACACCTGGACCAGTCAGTGAATATAAAGAGGCCCTGAACTTTATCAAAGAATATGGTTTTCCTATTATCATCAAGGCTGCCATGGGTGGTGGTGGTCGTGGTATGCGTGTGGTTCGTGACGAAGCCAGTCTAGAGGACGCGTTTACCCGTGCGAAATCTGAAGCTTTAGCTGCCTTTGGTGATGGTACTGTCTTCATCGAACGTTTCCTTGATAAGCCTCGTCATATTGAGGTTCAATTGTTGGCAGATCGTGCAGGTAACGTAGTCCATCTCTTTGAACGTGATTGCTCTGTGCAACGTCGTCACCAAAAGGTCGTTGAAATTGCACCTGCCAAAAACTTGGATAACAAGGTACGTGAGGCCATCTTGAACGATGCGATCAAGATTGCCAAGGCTGTAAAGTACAAGAACGCTGGTACTGCAGAATTCTTGGTTGATAACCAAAACCGTCACTACTTTATCGAAATCAATCCTCGTATCCAAGTCGAACACACCATCACAGAAGAAATCACAGGTATCGATATCGTTGCCGCTCAAATTCAGATCGCTGCTGGTGCCCTCTTGCCTCAATTGGGTCTTACCCAACAACGTATCCGTCAACGTGGGTTCGCGATCCAGTGTCGTGTGACAACCGAGGACCCCGAAAAGAATTTCCAGCCTGACACGGGTAAGATTGAAGTTTACCGTTCCTCTGGTGGTAACGGTGTTCGTCTGGATGGTGGTGCTGGTTACGCAGGTGCTATCATTACCCCTCATTATGATTCACTTTTGGTCAAAGTCTCTTGTTCTGGATCCACCTACGAAGTCGCTCGTCGAAAGATCGTACGTGCCTTGGTCGAATTCAGAATTCGTGGCGTCAAGACCAATATCCCCTTCTTACAACGTCTCTTGACCCATGATACTTTCATCAACGGTAACTGCTGGACAACTTTCATTGATGATACTCCCGATCTTTTCCGTCTTGTTCAATTCCAAAACCGTGCTCAAAGACTTTTGGGTTACCTTGGTGATGTCGTCGTCAATGGTTCTCAAATCAAGGGACAAATGGGTGATCCTATTCTGAAGCAAGAGATCGAAATCCCCGTGTTGCGTGAAAGTGGCAGTGACAAGACGGTCGATGTCTCTGCTCCTGCTACTGAAGGCTGGAGAAAGATCATTGTGGAACAAGGACCTGAAGCTTTCGCAAAAGCTGTCCGTGCTTACCCTGGTGTCTTGATCACCGATACCACCTGGAGAGACGCTCATCAGAGTTTATTGGCCACTCGTGTGAGAACCGTCGGTAAGTTGTAAAAAAAAAAAGTGGTATGATTTTTTATTGATTTTTTTTTTGAAAAGATCTCTTACGTATCGCACCTGCTACCTCTCACGCTTTGGCCAACGCCTTTTCATTGGAATGTTGGGGAGGTGCTACCTTTGACGTTGCTATGCGTTTCCTTCATGAAGATCCTTGGGACCGTCTTGCTGCTTTGCGAAAGTTGGTACCCAATGTACCCTTCCAAATGCTTTTGCGTGGTGCCAATGCGGTAGGTTACACCTCTTACCCTGATAATGTTATCTATGAATTCTGTGACAAGGCAGTCAAGTGTGGTATGGATGTCTTCCGTATCTTTGATTCTCTCAATTATGTTGAAAACATGAGATTGGGTATTGACGCTGTCAAGAAGGCCGGTGGTGTTGTTGAAGCCACCATCTGTTACACTGGTGATGTCTCCAACCCTAGCCGCAAGAAGTATGACTTGAAGTACTACCTTGACCTTACACAATCCTTGGTTAACGAAGGTATTCACATCTTGGGTATCAAGGACATGGCTGGTCTTCTCAAACCCGAGGCAGCCAAATTACTGGTCTCCAGTATTCGTGCCAAGTTCCCTGACTTGCCCATTCACGTTCACACACACGATACTGCAGGTACTGGTGTTGCTAGCATGATGGCTGCTGCCGCTGCTGGTGCTGACGTTGTTGATGTTGCCGTTGACGCCATGTCCGGTATGACCTCTCAACCCGCTATGGGTGCCATTGTCGCTGGACTTGAACAGACCAATTTGGGTACCGGTATCCGCATGGAAGACATTCATGCCATCAATGCTTACTGGGAGCAATGTCGTTTGCTTTACTCTTGCTTCGAAGCCAACGTGCGTTCAGCCGATTCTGGTGTCTATGAACATGAAATGCCTGGTGGACAATATACCAACTTGATGTTCCAAGCACAACAACTCGGCTTGGGAACTCAATGGAAGCAAATCAAGAAGGCTTATAAGGAGGCAAACGAACTCTGTGGTGACTTGGTCAAGGTCACGCCTTCGTCCAAGGTCGTTGGTGATCTTGCTCAATTCATGGTTTCCAACCAACTTTCTGCCAAAGAATTTGAAGAACGCGCCTCTAGTCTCTCTCTCCCCACCTCTGTCATCGAGTTCTTCCAAGGTTATCTCGGTCAACCCTATGGTGGTTTCCCCGAGCCCTTGCGCTCCAACATCCTTCGTGATCTACCTCGCCTCGACGGTCGTCCTGGTGCTAGCTTGCCTCCACTTGACATGGCTAAACTCAAGGAAGAGTTGGTTGAAAAATACGGTTCAAGTATCCGTGATTACGATGTGATCTCTGCTGCTCTTTACCCCAAGGTCTTTGCCGAATACCGTGATACCGTCAGTCAATACGGTGATCTCTCCGTTTTGCCCACACGTTACTTTTTGACTAAGCCTGAGATCAATGAAGAATTCCATGTTGAGATTGAAGAAGGAAAGACGTTGATTATAAAGTTATTGGCCGTTGGTCCTCTGAACAATGACGGTAAACGTGATGTTTACTTTGAATTGAACGGTGAAGCTCGTGTGGTGGGTATTGTTGATCGCAATTCTGCTATTGAAATCGTCACACGTGAAAAGGCAAATCCCTCTAACCCCGGTGACATTGGTGCTCCTATGTCTGGTGTTGTTGTTGAGATCCGTGCCAAGGAAGGTAGCCATGTTAAGGCTGGCGATCCTCTTGCTGTTCTCTCTGCTATGAAGATGGAAACAGTGGTCACTGCTCCCGTGGCTGGTAGAGTTGAGCGTGTTGCCATCCAAGAAGGTGATTCGTTATCCGCTGGTGATTTGGTGGCTAAGGTTGTCAAAGAGGAAGCCTAAAAAAGGAAATTTTTTTTTCCCCTCATCTGAAATTTTTTTTTCTGTAGAATAATAATAAAATAAACTAAAAAAATACTTTGTTATCTTATCAATTGTGTGACGGTTGACTGGGAGATGCTTGAACTGATTATTTAAAAAAAAGGAGGATGTGTTACACATTTCTAGATAAGTTTCGCCTTTAGGTTTATCCTGTTCACAATAAGTCTTTTTTCTCTGGGATTGTGATCGGAATTAGAATATGGACACATTGAACTTTATCATGATTATCACAGATCAATGTAAATTATGTGAATACTCTTTGGGAAAAAGGGAAATTATATAAACAAATGATATTTAAGAAAGCAAATTGAATGCATTATCAGCCAAAATCACAGGCTATCCTTTAAAGTAGATAAAACTTTATCGCTTTATAAAGTCAAATCATGTAACAAAGCAAAATATACCTACTTTGTATTTCAGTTGGACAGTTATGTCCAATTTATATCTCCGAATTATAACAAACAATTTACCGATTAAAGAAATTGATTGCCTATTTGTTCTAATTTCCCCACTTTAAAATGACATCGGAAAAACTGATGCGACTGATATTCACTGCTTTATCATTGTCTGCTTTTTTTGAAAAAAAAAAAAAAAAAAAAAAAAAAAACTTTGGGGGGAGTTGAGCAATTTTTAATTTTTTCTGTTTATAGAAAACAGATGTACGAGATAATGATTTATTATGATTATTATTATTCCTTCTTTACTTTTTTTGCAGGAGTTCTATAGATAATAAAATATAAGATGAAACAAAAAAAGGTGGCAAAAATGAAGTAAATGTCTAAATTGTATCGTTTGATAAACGGTATATCATACTTGACATGACGACGATATCTTTGCTTGCCTTCCTCATCGCTGGCAAACATACTTTCTTCAACCAAGTCTGCTGCTTTAGCTGCACCGTTGATAGATGACACCTGAACATATGCCTTGAATCGATCAACCGCCCTTTGAATTTTTCCTTCTGGATCAGCAGCAACACGAAGCAAGCGATCATAGAACATGATTGGCTTATCACTATAGACATCAAAGTAGTCGCCTAGTCCGATCTGCTTAATAGCACGTGCGTTGGTTGGTTGGTCACCAAAGAAAGGATAGACAAATAAGCGAACACCAGAGTAAAGGGATTCAATGATGGATCCCGCACCACCATGAGAGACAAAGAACAAAGTTGAGGGATGCTGAAGGATGGCAAATTGAGATGCCCAACCAGGCAAAAGGATATCACTGTCTTCTCCATCGAGCATATGCGGTGGCAAACGAGCCCAGATGATCCCATCGATCCATCCTTCTTTTTTGAGTTGCAGTAGGTAAGGCAAGATTTGCTGAACGTCCTCTTTGGCTGCTTGTGCATGCTGCCCAAAGCTGACGTAAACTACTCGACGGTGATTGTTTAAAAAGGTCTCGGTTAGATTATCGAGTTCTGGATAATGTGAGCTCATGATCGGGCCCACATAATGGTCAAGTGGTGTAAGCCCTCTGGCTACTTCAATACCAAAGACATTGTGTATCAATTTGCCAATGTCATTGTATCTTGGAGTGGAAGCATCCCAAGTGAAGGGAAATCCGGCTGCATGCTGAGTCTTGACCGCTTCAGATGAACGAAGTTTGATACCCCATATCCTGAGAGGCAAACGGATATAATCACGATAGATGCGTTGCCATGCACTTTCATTGATCGTGGTTGGGTTTGGACCCACATGAAGGTTATTGTTGATATAAGGGGCTGCTAGATCTTTTGATGTATATAACATTAAGTAAAATATGATATGCTTGGTCTTTAAATTAAATTACCAGAATAGATACCAACTGTACTAGTGATCATCACCGGCTTCTTTGTAGCCAATGCAGCATCAATACATGTAATTGCGAATGAATCACACAGAAACATGTCTATCTCCAGACGCTTTGAAAGATGCTGAATGTGATTAAATTCTATATAAGTTGTCAATAAATAGTAAATTTTTGAAAATTTTTACCTTCAGTATAATTATGAAGCACAGATTCTATAGCAGCAAGAGGTATGTCCATTGGATCTGCGTGGCTAGAGATTGATTTCTGAACAATACTGTGCCTTGCAAAGTCAAGTGGACCACCCACTTCATATGTGCTAATCATTGGATAATTATTTGCAAATCGAAGACTATCTCCCTACGATATCCTTAATACTTTTTTACAATAATATTTTTTTTTATTCTTTACTCTGGAGAGAAAGGTCACTGTATGATTTCTTGAATGTAATTCTTCTAATATCTTCAGTATCCATACATTATGACTACTGCCACCTCCAACTGAAGCAAACGCGATATGTTTAGGGGTTCTGAAATCCGTCTGTGGTACCAAGAAGGCACACACAGTAGATATTAGTGGGATCACTAGCAGTAGTTTCATAAGTTTTTTAAAAAAAATAAAAAAGTAGCTTGTTATTTATACTCCTTTAAATTGAAGCGCGTTTAATATATTATATTTGGCTCTCAAATTCTAAAATATTACTAATTTTGTTTACTTTCCCGAAAGGAGAGGATGTATACAAATATGGAATAATAAGTTAATACTTTTGATTTGTCATCGTGTATTTACTGAGCTCAACGTGTAATTTTTCAACCTCGGTTTTGTAAACTTGAATGGCCTTTCTTTATTAATTATATTTTGCAGATCACAGTAAAACTATCAATAGATTACAATCATAGTCCAAGGAGAAAAATGTGAAAAAAAAATTAAGCAGCGAGTTTCTTGTTTATTCTTTATTAAAATGTTGAAAAGGGATTAATAAAAAAAAAGCAAGGGTATGTTAAATGGGATTTCAAGTAGTACAATCGTGATGTAGTTCATAAAGAGCCATTTCAAATTGAGATCTAATACTCGGTAGCACGATTGGAAATAGCCAGGTGAACTTGAATGATCCTTGATTCCTTGAGATGCTTTTCGATTATCTAGCAATTACTTTAGAACAAAACATGATCGATAGTTTGACTTCAAAGTGCTGTTTGCTGAAAGGGAAGGTGTATACTTTAAAGTCTGTTCAAGTAACATTTGTTTGTAATAACAGATCTGAGCTCTTATCTTTGTACAACCTGTCCTTTGTAGCCCTACGTGCAATCTCTCCTGTCACTCTAAAATGGTCTCATCTTTTAACGCAAAAAGATTTCTATCCAACTTGAATCTAAGACGAATGTTTTTACAAGAGTTTGAAATTGTATCTTTTCTGATGACGAAGGACATAAAAGGTCAATAAACGAACGCATACTCATTTCATAAAAGTAATTGTGGGTTCTTTCGCGAATTTAAACGTTACACACACTTCGACGAAAACAACTGTACTAATCATGCCACCTGGCTCTACTAATCCAACCAACATTACGACTGCAACGAGTTCTCTGACTCTAGAGGAAATAGCAGACTTGCTTGTAAAGTTTGAAAGCTGCCTCAAAGTATTAGCTTGCCCTCAATGTACGAAAAAAGGAGTCTTTCGCCGCAATGGCAGTACTAAGTCTGAGCCTCCACAACCCATTTTTCGCTGCAATGGATGTGGAGTCAGCTATTGAGCTGCTACTATGAGATCCATTGTCCTTTCTTGCCTTCCTGCTTCCTCTCACATGTCTCCCATTGAGGAGAATATCGAAACTTCCAGACACAATAATGAAGCTCAGACTAGCTCACAGAACTCACCCAGTGAAGATATCCACACTCTGTTAAGCATGATCCAACGCCTCACCAACGAGCTTGCCGCTGCCAGATCCGAAATTGAACAACTTCGTGCAACTACCGTACAGCTACAAAATCAGTTAAATCAGGTACACCCAACCATCAATCAGCCTACAAGCACCTTGACAGCAAACGTTCAATCTTCACTTGATTTTCCAGAACTCACCACAGTTTCCACACCTTGGCGTAACCCCGAACAGGTCAGTCGACTCAAAGAGGACTTGCTACAGAAACAGCAACAAAGACGTCAACAACGCCAGGAGGCTGCTGCAAGGCTTCTACAACCACCATCAGAGAACCAGGGCTTTCAGTATCTCTACCTTCCGACCAAGGCGCGAGTTCCTGTTGGACAACTACGATCTCGACTGCGTAAACTTGATATCAATAACAACCACATCCTGGATATCCACTATTCTGATCGAAATGTCGTTGCTCTCTTGGTACACAATGACTATGTAGATGAACTTAGATCCCACCTCAGGAAATTCAAGGTTACCTTGAAAGACGATTTTGATCCCTGCGATCCTATGATCCTATGTGACCCTAGATATTCTGATTCTACAACTGAGGAACGAATTAACATTGTATTCATGCACCATTGTAACTGCATGGAAAGCGCACTCAGATTTGTCCGTGCTCCAGTCAAATTTGCTGTAGCACGCTATTTCCATACTAAAGGCTGGATCAGTACACAGACCTTGCAGGAGACCCTTTTCTTTAATCGTCGTGCTAACCACACGCAACCTGAATCCATTTTCTTCGAAAATGACAACATGAGTACTGTGGAAGACCATAATGATACCCAGTCACGCCTCACGGTATCACGTATGGAAGATGATCCTTCCTTATGAGTACCATTAAGATTTCTCTTTTCAACGCTACCGGCTTGGCGAGCCAAGCCCTCAGTCCAATCTTCCTCTGTTCTCCTTGTAACGGAGACATGGCTCTTAAGCCCGCTTAAATACCCCACGCATTGGAAGCAATTTCACACTTATGGTGTTAAAACACAACCTCTAGCCACGAAGGGACATCAAGGCATTTGTCTCCTAGTTAACCCTAACTGCAACTACCATGTCCATCATCTTGCCCAACAAGAATCACCACTCAGCCAGTATAAGCTATCCTTTACAATCGCAAATATATTGGTACACTGCCTATATCTTCCACCTCACCTGAATAATCAGACTGTCAAGCCCATCCTGGACTCTTTGCCAACAATAAATGCACATACCAACCAAACGATTCTCTGTGGCGACTTCAACGCTCGACTGGGAACCCACACAGGAGACCACTTTACAAATTCTAGGGGTAACCTACTAACCAGTTGGATACAGCAAAATAATATCATCATATGGAATCAGAGACTAGCTTACGGACAACCTACTTACTTGTCACACCGGTGAAGTAGCATTATTGACTTGTTTATGAGCAACACTGAGTTTATTGAACCTTCAATGACAATTCATCATGATCTATCCTTAGATTCAAATCATAAATTAGTTTCCTTTTCGTTTCAGGCTATGGCTGATGTTCCTCGACTTACGAGGCATCCTCGATATACTTGGCATCTCGGTAAGCTCAGAGATCCCAACAAATGCAAGACCTACGTCGAGCGCTTTCGTGAACTTTCAGAGTCATTGCTACACTTTGACGGCACGCAAATTCCCCTAATGGATCCAATTGCCGCAATTGCTTACATTGAACAATTTAACAACGATCTCTGTCAAGCAATATACACTGCCTTAGATGAGACTTGCGGTAGAGTAACAAACCCCGGGGATCCCATACGTGACTTTTGGACGAATGAGCTACAAGCTGCCATTGACTTTAGGGAACTCTGCTACAGAAAATGGCGTAAGGAACAGGGTCTCAACAAGCTACACTACTGGTTACAACACCAAGAAGCTCGTGCTACTGTCAGGCGACTAATCACCCAACGTCGAAGAGCTATTTGGAAGGATTTCTATAAGCGACTTGCATCTTGCGACTATACCAAGAAATTTCGAAGATCAGCCGTATTCGCAAAAACCGTGCGCTGAAACCTACCTTCTCGACACCGGAAGGCCCGCAGCATACTGCTGACACAATGGCAAGTCACTTAGAGACAATCTTCTCAGGTGCCCATCAAAGGACAGTGCAGTGCAACGAAATTACTACTACTCCAGCTTTACCTTTCGCTGTAGAATGTCCCATCACTGCGGACGACATATCCTCAGCTATTCGATCACTGCCTGTTAAGAAGGCCCCCGGGCTAGATCACTTGCGCATTGAAATGCTACACCCTATACAGCATCTCTTACAGCCGCTTCTTCTCCACCTGTTTCAATTGAATTGGGCCTGGTCCTATGTCCCTCAGCCTTGGCGTATCGCACAGGTCGTCCCAATCCATAAAAAAGACTTTCCATCAGACCCAGGTAACTACCGTCCAATCAGCTTAACTACAATTTTTAGAAAAATCCTAGAACGTTGTATACAACATACATTGAGAAGCGAAGGACCACCACTGGATATAGCGCAAGGAGGTTTTCGTGAATCTCGTAGTGCCTTGGACTAAGCTATATGCCTTTCTGAAATCTGTCAAATACTGCGCTCACAATTCCGCATCACTCCGGTCTTAGCATTTCTAGATATCAAATCCGCCTATGATACGGTCAACCGCAACTTTATTTGGAAAACTCTCAGTCAATATATCTCGCCTCCTTTACTAGGCCGATTACGTAATCTTTTCGATGATGTCCAAATCGAAGTGCTACTCTCTAATGCCACTTCTCGTCGATTCCGTCCAAATACAGGAGTTTTACAGGGATCCATACTCTCACCATATCTTTATTCGGTATACATCAACCAACTACCGGCTCAACTACGGCCCCAAGCATTTCCCTCTAGAGGAAGCCCAAAATAATTGCATCAAGAAAATATACGGTGCTCGAGGCAAAGCGTCCACTAAGGCTATGCTCCACATGTCCAGGCTACCCCTCCTGTCGGAACGAGTCAGTATATTACAAGCACAGTTCCTCTTTCGTTCTTTATATTTACCAGAAGATTCACTGCTTGCTTGCCTGTTGTCTTATATTCGCAGTACCACAGGAAGCCAGTGGTACGCCCTCTCTCGTACACCATTTCGGAAAACGGTGCTGTCTACTACTGACGAACCCGACACCCGCTCATTCAAGGTTGCTAAACGACGCTTCCTACAACAGAATCTAGAGATCCGCCAACGATGCCGAAACTCCAAGCTACTTTTTAACTGCCGTCGATCGATCTCTCTGGATCCTATACTCTGGTTGTCCATGTTAAAGTCAGATCGTAGTTGCTGTATACGCTGGAGGTTAGGCTGGCTTCCTGGTGGCAAACCTCGGCCATGTCCCAAGTACCCAGCACAACAATTCTCTAAGAACCATGCCATCAATTGCCTTGATATGCACCGATGTCTGTTTCTACCCGAAACTATACGAGATCCGTTGTCATTCGTTCTGAATATGCTTCCTCTTCGTCCTTCGGTCCCCCCCCCAAACTTAGCCCTCACCTTGTCTCAGCGATGGCCGATTATATGTTCCATACTGTATGAATTAGATCAACTACACCATGACAAACTGATTCCTATTAAGTATTCCCATGGCCAAAAGCTTCTTGTATGGTTAAATCGATTCCTTTAGCTTTCCATCGATAACTATGCTCAATACTTTCCTTTTACATTTTTTACCCTTGTTCCCATAAGGGGTTTTTTTTTTTCTTAGCATTCACTTCCAAACGGATTGAACGGGTCCGGGTGGACATTCATTATATTATTTTATCTTTTGCGCTCATTTGGACCATAAATAAAATATTATGTTTAAACAAAAGTAATTGTCTACAACCACTGTTTGTTTGTGCTAAAGAAAGAAAAGTGGCCTCAGAACTTAAGTTGGTAGTTTCGATTATTTCATCTGTTCATGCTCTCTTTTGAACATCCAACCTTTATTCTAGATGCATCTTTAATCTAAAGAGAAAGAGTCAACTAGAGAGAATAGTACAATTTTGAATACCAAAATGGAAGCTAACAAAAAGTACATCAAAGTATACCTCTTGCATTGCTGTTACTGAATAATGATAGTTTGCTTATCAACTTAAAGCATAAACAAAATTGAAATAGCAAGTAAGAAAGCTGTGCATGCCATGCTCAGTCATACTATTACTACAGAATATAGTACAGCCTACGAATCAATAACGAGTTTGATGCTCGTAGAAGAATAGTACTTGCTTAGTAAAGATAGACTTCAGTTTTAATACAATCTTTTTCTGTCTCCATTTTTTTTTAATTTTGTTCGTATTGAAAGAAGCGTTCATTTATGATCACTTTATCTGTTTCCTTTTTTTTTTAAGAAAAATATGTAAAAGCTCTTTTGGTTCAAATACATAGTCATTGTGATCCAGAAGAACTATAATAGTACGAATAGAATAGGTGAATGTATAGGGTATGATTATTGCTGATTTCAAATTTACAAAAGTAGTTAGTGAGTTTTGCAATAAGAATTTGGTTCTTGATGTCAATGTATTATGTCAAAAGCTTTTGATTAGGAGAAGCTGTTTGTGATATTTTACTTGTAACTTCCTGTCTTTGAACATAGCATGCTCATATTTCGCCAGTATGGATTGTTTCATTGTGTTTACTTTATTCGTGTCTTTTTATGATGCAACTGCTTTAGAGCTCAAGATCAACAGAGGAAGCTGAAACTCACTAAAAATAGTACTGCTGTGATTATTAATAGGTTGTAATAATTGTGAGTGTAAGTGTTTAGTTTTTCTGTTGCATTTTAAACATAAAATATTGATTTTTAATGGTTGAAGCCTTCTTTAAGGCTGATAAATATAAAAGTATTGACTGTTTTATTTAATCTCTCATGATGTCCATCGTATGTATCTGGCTTATGCCGAAACTCATACTTTTCTTTAATGCAGCAGCCACATTTACTAAAAAAAAATGTCGGTTTGTATTTCTTTGGATTTTCAGTCGACGGGGTTTTTTAAGTGTTTATGAGTGATTGTGAAGAACTAGTCGATTACTCTCAACTTATAAAAAAGAAAAAGTAAGAAGCGAAAAAAAAAAAGAATCAACGTTCACAAAGCATTTATAACTTAAAGTTTGATTTCTCAAGACCAAAACGTCCAAAGTCTAATGAAGATCAAACGACCTATGCCCAGGATGCTCTTTTTCAATGTCTTGAGAATAAAGGTCGCTTACAAAAATCAGTATGTGAAGGCATTGTAGATTCGAATTGGATCAAGATCACTGTCAACAAAGGAACTCATTTGCATACAGTTGGAATGAGTCATCAAGGGTATATTCGATTAAATCCAGAGGAAGCAGCTTTTTTAGTTTCTCGAAATGCGCTAATTATTCGTGACGAGGATCGTGTGTTGACATTTGAGGATCTGTGTGAATTCATTGTGGAAGATGCCTGGCTAACATTTGACAAGTATCTTGTTTATGCATATCTTAAGCGATTAGGATACATTGTTATGAGGTCCAAGGCAATAGCACGTCAGCCTCATTCAGTGTCTTATTGGCAGTGGTGGAGTGAAAAGATAAGTTGCTGGTTCAATCGATCAAGAAAGAAAAGAGGTCCACTTGTTTGGAATTATTCATGTTCTGATTATTGTAAGCAGAGAAGGAACATGGTCTTTTCTTGACTGATGAATTTTTATGTTAGATACTGTATACTCTACACTTCAAATCATACCTTCTTCTTCACCTTTATATAAACCGTTTAATCAAGCATGGATGATGGATTGGGATGTTTATAAACCAAGACCTACTTGGAAAAAGAAGGATCCTGGTTTGCCAGATTATAGGGTCGTTGTCAAAAAGTAACAAAGCAAAAGAGAGGAAAGAAAAACAAGATTTGTACTCATTATTTTTCCTAGTATTCAAGAACCAATACCCACACTTGATTCTCAATATCAATTATTCTCACAGTCTAATGACACACAACTGCTCATAGCATTGGTAGGTGATACAGAAGGGGTCTTGTTTCTCAATCTGATGAGCAACACGGTACAAACTATCGTGAAACCATAAGTTACACCAAATCACGTATTTTTTTATAAAAATTGGTTTATTACAATGGAAAGGAAGGGAAATGCTGGATTTTTTTTTCTATGAACAATAAATATAAATAATAAACATATTCTTCTATGCGTCTGACATGGTATCATGATGAAATTTATCTTCGTCATGTTGTACACGACTTTGAGCTCTAGCTACTTCAGCATTCCAGTCAGCTGCTAATAAGTAAATCACTTGACCAGCAGAGACCAAAAACAAGGCCAAGGTCAAACCAGTCCAAAGGCCAAAAAGATCCCAATCCAATACGAATGTTAAACAATAGCCAACAGGAGTAGCAATAGCATAATAAGAAATAATGTTAACCCAGGCAGCAAATGATTGACGACCCATACCACGAATGATACCACCACAGACACCAGCCAAGCCATCTGCGATTTGGAAGAGAGCCAAGATAGGCATGATCTTAGCAACAAGTTGAACAACATCATCATCCGAAGTAAAGAGATATCCAAAATTGTGACGAACAAGCATAAAGAAGGTCGAATTCAAACTACCAAAGATGACGGCAAATATAAAGGCCACAATGGATGCACGACGCGATTTATCCGCATTACGTTCTCCAAGAGCATTACCAATACGGTTTGAGGCAGCGACAGAGATACCAAAGGGAATTGTGTATGTAGCTGATCCGGTCGTGAGCAAAATGGATTGAGCAGCCAAATCACGAGTGGAGAGGTAACTAGCGGCCAAGGAGGACAACTCAAAGGCCCACCATTCAGCAGTAACCATTAATAAGGAAGGAATAGAAAGCCTTAAAAAGGGCCACCAATCCGTAAGACACTCTCTTGACCAACCACCCCAGGCTTCACTTCCTTTAACAAATCGAATATAGAGAATGAGCAAGATGAGCATCAACCAGTAACTCAGACTGGTTGCCAAAGGTGCACCTTCAAATCCAAGCTTAAATGGCTCCAAGTACACAAAAGAATAATTCATCAGCAGATTCAAAGGTGATACGATCATGAGTACGTAGGTTGATGCTTGCATAATTCCTTGTGCTTGCAAATATTTCTTTACGGCCTCAAATGCGATATAAGCGGGTGCACCAAGCACAAGACAACGCAAGAAAAGACCGGCTTGATGTGCCAATTGAGGTTCTTGGTTGAGGTATAATAAAAGATCCTCACAATTCCACCAAACGATTGCAATAGGTAAAAACATGATGCTCAGGATACACAAACCTCGTTGAAGGTGTACACCGACCAATGTCTTATCTTTGGCCCCTGTCCAGGCTTGAGAGCAAAGTGTGTCGAGAGCGGCCGATGTACCGGACGCAATACTCCAGGCGGTTACACTAGCAAACATACTGGCTAGTGCTGCTGCGGCTAATTCAGTAGGTCCCTTTAAAAAAAATTTTTGTGTTAATAAAAATTGATGTGGTTTTCAATTTACTTACAAGATGTCCCAAAGTGAAAATACTAGCCATTTGAAGTGAATTTTGCATCAAGAAGGTAAAAACAATAGGGAATGCATTTTTTAAAAGCCAATGAAACTCTGCAGACCATGAGCCTTCTTCTTGATCTTTTTTATGAATTAGAGGTGTATTTTCAGTGGGTGTAGAAGATAATGAGGAAACTTGAGACAAGTTATCTACTTGGTCTCTATGTCGACTCATACTTTTTTATGTTTTATTTTAAAAAAAGAAAGAAAGAAGAATAAAAGACAAAAGAGCCAATTTAAGCAGAACAAAAAAAAAAAAAAAAAAACTTTTTGGTTGGTGTAACCTGTATAATTACAAAGTCAGACTATCATAGTTGTTATAATGACTCAAAGAAATTTCGAGACCAATCATCATGTGTCATTGCGTTTTTTGCAGCTAAATTTGCGTCTCCATGGGATTGTTGAAGGAAATGATGACGAATCATATTTAGTCTATCGACGGCTTTCTTTTTTGTATTATTTTCTCTGTCTAGTTTTAAAGCTTCAAGGTCTTTTGCAATTTCTGATGGTAAACCATAGATATCATCTATATATGTTTGTTGCTCCAAATAATTTACAATATCTTCAGAACTCATTAAACCGTTCCAAAAATTAGACAATCTACTTTGTTGATAATCTGATTGATGTCGATAGGATTGATAGCTCATAGAGTTCATTCTCATGTCCTCTTCATGGACGAGGTCTGTGTATTCAGTTGAGTTTAAAAGGTTAAGTACTTGAGATCCATCTAGTGGGTGATCTTGTAAGGTTGGTGGTATGTGATTATGATTGTTTATCGATGATAGCTTTGGTTCATGATTATTTTCAATAGGCTTTTGAGAATGTAGAGTACGAAAGCCTTGTGAACTACTAGGTTGCTGTTGTTGTTGTTGAATATTATTTAATGACTGATCATAATATAAAGATGATTTAATAGCACTACTGCTACCAGACCCCTTTTCAATCCAGGGTTGCATGCTTATTACAAAAAAAAATAAAAAGTGTGAGAAAGAGAAAAGTCTGGATGAAAATAAGGAGAGAATTATAAATTGAAAGTCACTCTGCCACATGAAAAAAATATAGATTACGAAAACTACTTTATCGTTTGTTTTTAAACAAGACTACTTTATTCATATAAACTGACAGCGATTGAATCAAAAAAGGGCTTTAAAGAAGAATATCTGAACAAAACATGCTTATAACATGAAATCAGTACTCTCGAATTATTTTTGTATACACATACTATTTTACTATTAATCACATAAAGCAAACCAATTTTATTCTCTTTCATCCTTTAAATCAAGACTCTAGTCTAATTCTTGATCCAAAAAGAAGTTTAAAAACTTTTAAGGGCATCAATACAGCTTAATCACACGTATACTCTTATTTTTCCAACTTTTATTTACACTACAACCAATTTAACTCCATTTTCAAATCAGCTTTAGATTGGATAATATCTCTTCAAATATTCAATCGCCCTGTATGCAATCCTCTTTTTTTTTTTAGCGGAAGGGGCAATAAGTTACACAATTATTATAAAAATGGAAATAATTTCTTAATTCAAATTGACTGCTTTTTAATTATGAAAAAGCTTTTGTTTGTAGAAGATCATTGAATGTACAGAAAAGGATATAATCTTATTCTATTCATTCTATTATCCAATAAGAAATCATGTTGTATTTTTTTACCTATAAAATCAGAAAGTCTTCTTTTCTTTTACTATAAAAATGAATGAAGAAAACACATTTGAATACAAAAAAGGTCGAAAATTAGCCAATCAAAAAGATGTTGCTTACATCTTACCAAGTGACCAACTTGAAGTGGATAGACTTGAATTAAACCATTCTTTGTGGAAGTAAGCTTTTTTTTTTTGTTTATTTTCCATCTTATTTTATTCATCTTTTTTCTAGGCATATCATCGGAAGGTGAATCAAAGCTTCTTTCTTTCTTTCACTAACATGTCTGTGTGATATAGTCTTTATAAATCACCTATTCATGATAAGCTGATGAAAGGTATCCGTGTGCTTGACATTGGTTGTGGTCCTGGCTGGTGGACTCTGGTAAGAAAGAAAATAGAAGAATTTAATAAATAACGCCTGTTGATAGGAAATGGCAAGACTTTATCCTAAATCAAAATTTGTTGGTATTGACATGGCCAATGTATTCATCACAAAGAACATGCCATCCAATGTGACCTTCAAAATTGCCAATGCAGGCACACGGCTTGAATTTGAAGACCAATCTTTTGATTTCGTATTTCAAAGGTTTCTTGTCATGGGACTCACAACGGATCAATATCTTGGTTCTATACATGAAATGAAGCGCATCTTGAAAGAAGGAGGATCAATTGAGATATTAGAGTTAATCAATGACTATCAAAACCGAGGCCCTTTCCTTGACAAGATCTGTTCATGGAGTAAGAATAATTAGATAAGAACAAGACATGTTATTTATAATTTTATTAGTAAATCAAGCGTTAGATGCTAGACATATGGATTCATTTATAGCAAATAAAATACCAAATTATTTATTAAATACTGGTTATAATCATATTCAATCATTTAATTACAACGTTCCTATAGGTAAAATGTATAATACAACATCAAAAAAAAAAAAAGATTTATGCTTTATATTAGGCTCTTGGGGTGGTGAATTGGGTAAACTTCATTTTGACATTCAAAAACTTGCACTTTTAGCAGTGGGTGTCATGGTGACTCATTTAACTTTAATTAAATATGAAGATTACATTCATACTTTAGAAGAAGCATTTAAAGAGTTTGAGGAATATCGTGTCTATACACTTTACAAACTGATTTATGCTACAAAATAAATTTTCGGCTGCTAAGTTACACACATTTTTTTCCCCGAATAAAAAAATTGTGGCGTTTTTCCTTTTTTTTTTTCTTCCTTGTTTCGTTCTTTACAATAAAATGTCCACCACATACAATGTTGTTTCAGCATTTCACACTTCTTTAAATGATACAGTTAATCACTCTAACACACACCTTTTATTGTTTATTGTTGACAGCCCATACATAGGAATTATCTACACCAGTTGCAGTCTTTAAAGCCTTGACTGATTTTGTTCAACACACAACAGGTAAATAAATAAAAGAGAGACAGTTCAGCTACATAAACTCATTTTAAAAAAGCTCCTACCATGTCCGAGTTTATGCAAACCTTAGAAAAAGAAGCTCAATCTCTTCGTGAATCAGCCGAAAAAAAGGATAGACCTCAAACACAACATAAAGCTTATATTGCTGTCTTGGCAGGTGTTGATTTATTTATGCGATTCGTCAATAGAAGCTCTCATGATTTTTCGGTAAAAAGAAAAGAAGAAAGTAATACAGTTGTTTAACACCATATAGCTTTCAAGAGAAGCAGGCAGTTTTGAGGACTTTAGAGATACTTTATTATCAAGAGCTTCTTTAATTTTAGAAAAAGCTTCTTCTGCAAGAGAAAGAGTGGCTAGTATTGGTTCACAATTTGTACATGATAATGCTGTTATTTTAGTTCAAGGATATTCTCGTGTGATTATGAGTTTATTGGATTATGCTGCTAATATTCAAAACAAACGTTTTAAAGTTTATGTGACAGAAGCAAGACCTGAGAGTGATGGGTAACAGGAAAAAAAAAAAAAAAGAGCTTTGATTAAAACCTGGACTGATCTATCTCTTGTTAGTATTCAGGCAGTGGCTGCTTTAAGAAAGGCAGGTATCCCCTGTAGAGCTGTATTAGATTCTGCTGTAGGATATATTATGGATAAGATAGATATGGTGTTTGTAGGAGCTGAAGGTGTTGTTGAAAACGGTGGTATTGTCAACAAGGTGAATACAAGTGATAAACATCCTGTAAACATATGAATATTCACAGATTGTAGATTGGAACCTTTCAAACTTCTCTTGTGGCTAATACCCTAGGAAAACCTGTTTATGCAGTAGCTGAAAGTTATAAATTTGTACGTGTGTTTCCCTTGAGTCAATATGATATTCCCTCGCAAACACCTGAAATTGTAACTTTTACTTCAAGAAGAAAATCATTTAGCACATCAGGTCATGCTCAAACTATGGAAGATTTAGCAATGTCTAATCCTTCTGTTGACTATACACCACCTCAATATCTTACATTACTTATCACGGATCTTGGTGTATTGACACCTTCAGGTGTAAGTGATGAATTGATTAAATTGACACTGGCCTAATAAAATAAAATAAAATTTAAACAACCGCACTTGAATCCTCCCCATTAAACATGTTTTTTTGGGCTTTATTTTATCCGTCGTGAAGGATATTATATCACTTCATGCTATGAATCTTTAGGACATCTTTTCTATTGGTCTCAAAGGGATTTTTTTTTATTTAGGAATAAAAAATCTATTAGCAAGTGAGTGATTTATGCCTCAAAGCTTTTTAATATTGAGCCATTGCTTATAATACATGCGTAATGTTTATGCTGTAACAGCTGTGCTTTTGTTATGGGTAATTCAGTAACAGGTTTGTATATTAAAACATATATTGCTTTCACTGCTTTCGTTTGAACTGCTTCTAACGCCATTCTTTTCATTTATGATTATCCTTAAAAATTAATAATAACAAAAGATGCTTTTTATTGAGTACGAATTTCTTCTTGTCTATATTGCTTCCGCTAAGAGTACTACTGAGAAAAGAAATGTGTGATTTAATTATGATTTATTTTAAAGAGCAATACAGGACATTGAGCAGTATACTTTCTATTATCTTTTTAGCAAGACTGCATAAAAAAAATTAAAATCGAAAAAGGAATTTTTTTTTTACTTTTATTTTTTCTTATTAATATACGACATGAACAACGAAACAGAATATGTAAAGTTAATTAGTAGTGATGGCTTTGAGTTTGTTATTCATAGAGAGGCTGCTGTTCGTTCTGGAACTATTAAAAATATGCTTTGTGGGCCAGGTAAGACATTTATATAAAGTGCGCAGTATAGATTGTAATTAAAAAAATGTAAAAAGTTCAATTTAGAGAATCAGTAGAAAATGCAATTACATTTAGAGACATCAAGTATGTCATATAATAGAATGGGGAGAATTTTATTTAAATTGTTAATGTAGGGCCGTCATTTTGGACGTTGTTTGTCGATATTTGTATTACAAGTGGTTTTATGAAGGTTCAACAACAGAGATTCCAGAATTTAAAGTAGATCCCGAAATAGTATTGGAGGTGCTGATGACTGCAGACTTTTTAGAATGTTGATTGAAGTAACAAATGAGGTTGCTGATACAATCCTAATGGTATCCAACCAATATAATTCAATCCACCAAAACCACCTACATAATAAATGGATTGTACATGAAATTGATAAAAATGAAAATCATGCATTTTATGCCAATATTTAGCTTCTGGATGAGTTTCAGTAAAACATTCGAACGCTTTATCAGTCTATGAATGATGTGTTACGACAATATGGGTGATAAGTTGATTACCTCATCTAAAAGCGTAACGTATCCAAATAATGTAAACCTAGGCTGTTCAACAGGTGTTGTACTATTGCCGTACAAGGGCTTATTGTATTCTTTTGTAGCACGAATACTAAAACTAAGGCGATTTGGATGCTGATGCATATTCTTGGCACTCAACTTTTTTAAAAATGAGTTGCTTGTATATTACATCCTTTTTTTTTCGCTCTCTTACTTGCAAATCAGACATGTACAATAATAAGTTTCCATTGTTAAAATAATTTTCATTATAATATTCCATAATACCAAAAGGATATCCATTTAAATCCGAATCATTTTCCATAAGAGTCATTATAGTACCAATACCTTTATATTATTTTTAATATTGATTACTATAGTTACTATGGTTACCTGCATCTTTTAATACTTGTCTTGCAAGTTTAGCAGCCGTTTGAACAGATTGAAACTCATTTGGAATACAGTTTACAGATAATAATAATAAGCAAATAAGCGAAATGTAGAATAACATAAAAAAGAAAAAAGAGAAAAGAAAAGTGTGAAAAATATTTTTTTTTTCTATTTTTCTATTTTTTTTTTTATAATTGTTTTTTCTTTTTATTTCTTTCTGTTTCATATTGTTCCTTCTATTATCATGTTAATATCTTTTTTATGATAGCAATAGAAAACTTACCATCTTTTTATATAAAGCGCTTTCGCTTCTACCAGGATTTAATTTTTCTAATCTTTTCCTTGAGGCTAATTTTAATATTAAACTAAATTGTGCTTGTATTTGTACATAAATATCCTAATAAAAATAAGATGAATATCATTTTTTTTATTTTTATTCATTTTATACTTTAATGCCTAATAGATCGACCAGCGATCTTAATGGTGTATGGCTTCTTCTTTTAAAAAATTGTTCTATAGTTGCTATTAATTATATACCACATGATTTTAATTAATAACTAACCTTGTGAAATGGGTGCACCACGTCTATTACTAATAGAGTAAGAAGCTTGTTGTTGTTGTTTCAATTCTTTTTCTCTTTGAAATATAATATTTGCTCTTTCTTGTAAATTAATAACCATTGATTTAAATGCACTATTTTTCATTTTTATTTAATTTTTATTTATTTATTTATTTATTATTCATTACCTGACAATATAAGGCCAACAAGATATCAAATAAACTCTATCTGTCATCAACATCATAAATGAATAAAATCTTGCTTCTCCTCTTGCTTGTGAATCTTTTAATTTAAACATGTAACTCATCACATATCCATTTTCATCATCCCCAAATAACACAGGACCATCTCTACCTTGACAGAACTCTGCTGTTAAACTAAACTTAAAGATAAGTAAAGAGATACGATCGACTGTTCCAATAAAACCTTCTAACGCAAGCTAATCTAACTGCTTTATAAAGATGATTTTGTGTAGGTGATTTTGTTCCAATGTATTTGATATTTGGGTATTCTTCATCCACTGTTAATAAATGTTTTGCTTCTGATACAGTATGTCCTGTATTCACTAATGGAAATTGAGCTGTACACGCTGGGCATGCCTTTTTGACTGTTTCTTGTTGTGTTTGTTCATCATGTATTGTTTGTGTACAAAATACTACACATGGTCCATGCACCTCACAAAAGTGTAAGAGTGCAACCAAGGCATTCATCTCTTTTTCTTTTTTTTTTTAAAAAAAAAGGAGTAAAAGAAAAAAATAAATAAATACAATCTCCACTTCCTCGCATGAATACATGTGACTTGATTAATCCAAGGTCACTTCTAGTCTTCCAGTAATTTCGATCAAACAAACCCGCGTTTTTTTTTAAAGATTGTTTTTTCTCTCTCTCTCTTTATCTTCTTTTTCTTTAAAAAATTCTTGTTAAAAATGTCAAACTGGAAGAACGTCAATAACTGGTAAGTAGTAATATGCATAACATCTATCGTTCTAATAATATTTCGATAGGCACTGGGTTAATAAAAACTGTTTAAAATGGGCACAAAAGTATTTTACAGAACAATTGGTTGGTTTAGAAGCTCAAAGGGATGGAAAGAAGGTTTCTATTAGTAAAATGGTAGATTGTTCGGGTGATGTTGATTTGAACCAAAGAAAAGGAAAGATGGTTACTATTTATGATGTTGCATTAAAGTTGGACTGGGAAGGTAATTATTAGACAAGATGAAATGGTTGTTATTGACAATAAAATATAGGTGCATTGGATGATGGAACTGAAGTTACTGGTTCAATTTCCATTCCAGAGATTGCACACGATACTGATCCTGATGATTATGTGGCAAGTATTTACACTTTATGCTTTAAACTCCCTCATAATCTTCTTTATTAGTTTGAAATTTCCATTAACGATGATAATAATGCCAAGCAAGAAATTAAGCAAATCATTCGTAAAGACTTGACACCTTTATTAGTCAAGAAATTTGAAGGTTTCTCGGCTGCAATGATTAAAGAAAACAGCGAAGACGTTTACATCGAGGCCTCTAAGCTCGGCACACCTGCCCCTCCTCGCGCTGTTCACAAGGAAACTTCTTCATCTACCAAGTTTGGTACCACAAGTACGAGTCATGCCGAACCTGAAAAGAAGGCGCACGTCAACACAACTACTATCACAGACTCAATCGATTTCCAAACTTCTGCTCAAGAATTATATGAGACCTTGATGGACACCCAGCGTGCCATGGTCTGGACACGTGGTCCTGTCAAGCTCACCAAGGAAGTGGGCTCCCAGTTTGAATTGTTTGGCGGTAATGTGACTGGTCAAATTTTGGAATTGGTGCCTGGTCAAAAGATTGTTCAGACCTGGAGACTTAGATCCTGGCCTGCAGGTCACTATTCAAAGGTGACCATGTCTTTTGAACAAGGTACGGAGTCGGTTGATTTAAAGGTGGAACAGACAGGTGTACCCGTTGGAGAAGAGGAATTGACTCGTACCAACTGGTCTGGTTATTATTGGAGAGCTATTAAGGGTGCTTTTGGTTATGGCGCCAACTTTTAATAAATAACAATAGAATATCATAAAAAGTTATTATGTCTTAAAACGGAAATGACTGTATGCCTTTTTTTTTGTATGCGTGTGGGTTCCATGCTTATTAAAAGCTGTTGGTCGCTACCGTACTTTGCCTTCTCTCTTTCTGTTGGCAAGGCGCTTTGCTGTCAACCTGTGAGCAATTAAAAAAAACACACTCTATTTGTATATATAATCTCATTACTTGTCTGTATAGCCCTATCAAGCCTGTCACTTATTCTATTATCCTCATCTGTAGGCAATGTAAGCTCAAGCTTTCTTTGCAATCCCTCCAACTGCTAATCTGAGATACATTGAAGAAAAGCTTTCTACCATAGTTTTAACGTTGGATAAGGTGACTGTGAAGAATATTTTTCTTGGGTTTGATTTGAAATGATCATAGATGCTGCTTTCTAAGTATTAGATTCAATTTCATTACATTTCCAGCTTACTATGGAAGAACAGAACTTCAGATTCCTCTATTTATAGTAAAATCTATAAGAATATGTAATGTATTCACTTACCATGCTGAGATTGAAATAGACACCATTTAGAAACCTCGTTCTTTTGATATAGTAGCCCATATCTTATTAGAAACTATACATTTTTTAGTCGAAATTTGTAGATAGCATGTTTTAAGAAAACAGATTTGTAATAACTTTTTCTTTCCTTGCATTCTAACTTAAAGTTACATGTAGCGGCATAATCTGAAAGAGAGCAGCGAGAGGGGAAAAGTGAGACTGTTCAAAGGGTGTATTTCGGATTTCTTTCCCGAAAGTAATTTACGCTTACATACAATATGTAACTTTGTATATATTCTTACATTTTAAAAAAAGTTTTCCTTGGAAAACAGGACTATACTTTGAGTAACTTAATAAACATCTGGTGTCACATTCAAATTGAATTTATGCCCAGGATTAGATATAACAGATACTACCAAGAAGCATATCAGTGACGCTTTCGAGACACATAGAAAAAAACTTCTTTACTTGATCTCTCATGCAACTTAACAGATAACACTCTTCCTTTATAATGATTTGTTCTTTGTATTTCACTATTTAGCTTCCACATTTCTGTTTAAACTCATTCATATTAATGCGAATGTATGAAGAAAGCTTAATGGGTTTTTACCAGAAAAAGATGTAGTACATGAACATCGCGATCAGAACATGTCACTTGTTTGATCTCTTTCTTTTCATTAAATAAGCAAACATATATATCTGTATACATGTGTTCTTCATAATAAAATTAAACAAAAAGATATCCTTTTTTGCAAGCAACAGGAAGAAGAAGACGGATAATTGACTTCAACAAAATGCAACAAAGACTATTTTTCTGTGTAATTAACTTGTAACATGAAAATAAAAAGAATCTCAAATTTTATTTTTCTTATTCTTTTTCTATCTCAATCATGGATATTCAAGCACTTATTCAAAAATTAGACAAGAAGCAAACTACTCTCTTGAGCACTGCCATTTTGACTGTAGCTACTACATGGCTTATCAGAAGAGCAATCAAGAAATCTAAAGAATTCAAGACACTTGGAGCAAAAGAGATCCCTACTCCTAAAGGAGAATACTTTTATCTTGGTAAATCAGAGCATATTTCTATAGTAAAGTTACTTATTCGCTTTGTGAAGGGCATTTGCCATTACTTGGAAAATATCCTAGTCTTAAAGTGACTGAATGGCATAGAGAATTAGGCCCTATCTTTCGAATTAAAGCGGGTGTTCAAAATTGGGTCTTTATTGGGGATCCAGAAGCAGCTCATGAGATTTTTGTGAGTAAAGGATCTATAAGTTCTGGCCGACCTTATCTTACTTATGGCAACGGCATTCACGGTGAAGGTCATAGGTAATCATAATAATAATAAATAGAGAAGAGACTAAAGTGTGTGTATGTATAGGGGTATTGCATTTATAGATAATGATAAATCATGGAAAAATGCAAGAACTGCGTCTTTAAACATGCTTTCACCCAAGTCAATCGATAGTTTACATGAAGCAATTGAAAGAGAGACTGAATACGGAGTTAACCTATTGATCACTGAGTCTCAAAAGCAAGGCAGTATCAATCCTGTCGACTATACTTGTCTAACATCCATCAATTTTGTCCTTTCTACTGTCTTTGGTATCAAAGGTATCCAACACATTGAGGATCCACTCTACAAGGAAATCGTTCATACAATGGATAAACATGTTGCCAACATTAGTGCTGTAGGCGACATCAGCGCTTATTTGCCCATCTTGTCCTTTTTGGATGTGATTTTTAGAAAGGAAAGAAACTTGAAAAACTTTGTTGAAAAGGAGCTTCGACCTCTCTATCGTCGTTTGATAAAGATGGCTCGTGAAAGTGATCAACCAAATCTGGTGAAAAAGCTAGATGAAATCAAAGATTCTTTAGAAATTGATGAGGAAAACATTGTGATTCTTGGAAGTATGAAGAAAAAAAAGAAAAAGTAAAAGAGATAACTTTTATTTATTTTTTTACACTAGTTGAAATGATGGTTGGTGGTGTTGATACCATTTCAAATGCTTTGGCATTTGTTTTGGCTGTCCTTTGTCATTATCCCGAATGGCAAAAGAAAATGTCAGAAGAAATAGATGCATTTGTTGAAAAATATGGTCGATTACCTTATTACACTGAACGTGAAGAACTCCCAGTAGTAGTAGCAGTTTTAAAGGAAACTATAAGATATCGTTCATCTGCTTATTTGGGTATTCCTCACAAAGCTACAGAAGATAGTAAGTTAAAGATCATCAATTTTTTCCTTACAAACTTTTTTTTCTTGTAGTTGTTTACAAAGATTATATGATTCCTAAGGGTACAGTATTAATTAGTAACAACCATACAACCAACAATGATCCCAACTTCTTCCCTGAGCCTGAAAAATTTAAGCCTGAGCGTTATTTGGGTGATGTAAGATCAATCTACGCTTCAAGTAATGGTGCCATACAAAGCAGAGAAAATTTTTCGTTTGGTTGGGGTAGACGTATCTGTCCTGGTATTTATATGGTAAATCAAAGCATACTTTTTAATGTTTACTTGCGTTGATACATATATTTAGGCTGAAAATGAAATGTTCAACTGGTTGTGTCGATTACTACGTAAATGTACAATTGAACCCATTATTTCATCTACAGGAGAAAAGATATATCCTGAACTGGATGATTATATCGATCTTGGAGCTATTGTCACGCCTGTTCCTTACAAGGTTCATTTGGCAGAAAGAACTAATGTGTAATTGTTATATATTATTTATAGTAAAATTATCTCTTTTTTTTAAAAATTCTAGTAAAAGAAACCACAAGCTGTATATTACCTTTTAAGCAATTACCTAAGAACATGTTGATGTACTACTAACTAACTTGGAAGTTCATCAATGCCAGCGAACGCATTCTCATAAAAAATGTGACAATCACATATATACCTGTGATATTTGTGGCATATACCATCTAAAAGACAGTCTAAGATATACATTATGATAAGTAAACTGGAGCTGTACCGGAAAATCCTCAGGTATAAAGTCATTTTTAGTGCTTTTTTGAGTATTTCAATTTCCGTCAAAGATGTTGTGCTTGTCTCTCTCGTTTTTAGCAATACAATGCTAAGAATGCACATAAATTACTATGCTTAGTATATCTTCATTCTGATATAGTTTCATGGCTAACGCAATTAACATGAATAAGTAATGGTAGTTAAAAGCTGAAAAAAGTTTTGTACACCAGTTTTGTCCGCTACAGTAGCTGCAATAACAAGGACAAGCCCAAAGTTTATTCGAGACTAATCAAATTCAATCAAATTAATGCTTGCAAAGTCAATGTACTTTCAACCTAGTACAATATCTCCAAAGTAAAATAGAAGAAGAAATAACTAATTTTTCAGTATCTAGTCTATACTCTAATTAAGCGCAAACTATTTGTGCATAGAATCATAATGTTGGTTTCACTCCGTCTCCTAATGTGATAGAGTTTTCAGCTTGAGAAAAATTGAATAGGTAATTGCTGTACTTAAAGAGTCTTGATTTGTTGGTTTGTAATAGAACATTTCAAATGTATTTGAGTTGAGACTCCAATCGTCATGCTCCTCTACTGCTTGAATAGAGTGTCCTTTTTATACTGCCTTTGTACTTGAAGCAGTACTGACCAATACAAGTTAGCGTATCAGATTATATATGGAGCTAAACTTCATCATTGTGTATTATAAGTATCTTAAAAAAGGCTATTTAAACTTTTCTGCCTTAGTTATTTAAAATTCTCTTTCCCCCAAGGACTATTTGGAAATTACATTATGATCAAGCATAAAAGCAACTGCATCTGTTAATCTTCAAATTTCGAAAATAATGCATGAATTTTTCACGTAAAAAAACAGGCTGTGCTGTGAAGTCTTTCTATGGTTTTATAAATAACACATTGTTGTTAGATGCTTTGATAATAAAAGCATTTAAAATGCATAGCAAC
Source organism: Rhizopus arrhizus (assembly GCA_024220505.1). Classification (NCBI taxonomy): domain Eukaryota; kingdom Fungi; phylum Mucoromycota; class Mucoromycetes; order Mucorales; family Rhizopodaceae; genus Rhizopus; species Rhizopus arrhizus. Next base: position 495,713 of record JAKZZE010000011.1, read on the forward strand.
AGCATATAAAGAACAAATCTTGATTAACCTGTTTTTGATGACTAAATAATCTATTTTAAGGGAAAACCTTTTTATTTGTTTCATAAAGGAGATAAATATGAATATTTACAAAGACAAATAAATGAGGGAATCGTTATTTTGAGGTAATTTATTATTATATGAGGTATTTTCTTTTTCTTACTACAAAACAAGGCTTTCGATAGCTTCGGTCAAGGAATGCTCAAGATAAACAGGTTCTCCTGTTTTAGATAGAGAGCCTTGAATAGAGATACATTGGATACCTAAGCTTTTAATAGCATCCACGTCTACCGGAATGGTTGTATTGTCTAAATATATAACATGCGTGATGAATGCTGAAATTGGGCTAGGATAAAACAAATGATCTGGAAATGGCGGATAAGATGAAGGTGGTGTGTGTATGTTTATATGTCTACTAGACGTATAATAGCCGTCAGACTGACAATTGTCATAAAATATTCGACGAGCATCAATATGCTGGCTCTCATTCAATGCTTCTGTAATAGTATGAATGAAATCGAGAGCTGTATAGCCATGTGTTTCACGATCTTGACTTCCATTCAATAACAATATCTTGTGCTTTAGACTTTGTGAGTATGCAATCGCGTTCCCGACATTCCTCAAGATAAGACAAGGGACGAGTGATGTATAAAGGGACCCAATTGAATAAATAAGTGTTTGTTTGGTGGATAGCAGACTAATCACCTTTGGATTAGGCACTGGGTAGATCTCTTGTCCATAGTCGTTTACATAATATATTCTTCTGATAGGTGAATCAAGTTTTTCTTTTACATGCTTTGAGAAAAAGAGATTGGTACTCTCTTCTGAGTGTAGTGACGATGTATCGTCGTACTCGTTAAATGAAGTAGATCGATCATTTGGGTTTATACTTTTTGATATACATCGAGTACCATCAGCAGAAGTAGGTGTTGAAGGGTGAGATATTTCGCATTGACCAGTTAATGTTGAACCATTCAGTAGGGTAGCAGCAATAGTCACTGTTTGATCTGTATTTACCACTGGTGTTACTAGGCCAGGTACACCGATAATGGAAGCAAATAAAAACAGGGCAGCCTCCAGTGAACCAGTAAATATTCGAGCTCCAGTGAGTAAAAAGTTCCCTATACTTCCATTGCAAAAATTGAATCGTTTATGTGCTCTTTTTAATATTTCTACATTAAATAATGTCAGAAAACTATGGATGGCTTCTTTTTTTTCAATTGAGATATGAAACCAAAGTCTAGGTGGATGCATAAATAAATGTATTTTTTTATGCTAATGTACTCTGTTTTTTTACTTGTGTCTTCCTTCTAATATAAGAGACCATTCATCACGAGCCTGCTGATGAACAGGCAGTCGGTAACTTAGTAAATTTTTAATGGCCACCGCCTCTTGATCTTCATGGTTGAACAAGTCCATTAGTTTTAAAAGCCTTGATCTCAAGTCCCCAACACTTGGACCATGTAATACTCTTAACAGTTCGCTCTAGAGTAAACAAACATGTTGGATTCTTTTCACATTTTTTATTTTTTATACATACAGTTGATCCGCCATTATCACTAACACCAAGCACATAGCTGACTTGATGGTTCGATACTTTGTGAAATGCATTTAATATATGGTTGCAAGCAGATCCACCAGAGAATACAACAAAACTTGATGACATTATTAAAATAGAGAAAGTAAAGGAGAAATAAAGGAGTAAAGATGATTTTCGAACAGGGATATTTAACTCAAAGTTGATAACAAGAATAAAAATAGGCCAGTCATTATTTTCTTGAGGTATTTTTTGAAGTAAACTCTTCGAAAATATACACCAAAAATAATCCGATTGCTATTGTTATTATTAAAATAAACAGTTTGCGTGAATCTAAAACAGAAAGCCCACTTTTTATAAGCAGCTTTTTTTTGTCTAATGAGGCAAGCGCATAAACATTACACAAAAGGCGTGAAATAAATTTTTAGCTCAAAATATGTTTCAATGATGATCATCACAAGTATTACACAATGTTAGTTTTAATTAAATGTTTGTCACTGCAATAAAATTTGTTAATGAACAATGCACATATAAAAAATAAAGTACAGAAGAACGTAGATCAATACTTTGTATGAAACTCGATAGACCTTTTTCTTTTCCTTTCTTTTCCTTTTTCTCTTTTCTATTTTCCTTTTTCTTTTTTGTGTGTAAATTTCTTTTAAAAATTTGCACAAAAGAAAAAAAAAAAAAGCATTGTATGCTAATCGAACGGGTAAAAAAAAGATGAATTATTAGGTATTCTCAATAAGAAAACTTTTTTTTTTATTTTAGTGAATCAATTGAATGATGTCATTTTTACTTAAGAAAAATAAGAAAGAAATTATTTTCCTTTCCCTTAAAATAAGCCAATGAAGATTAACAAAGATACTAATCTTGAGGATCAAAGAAGATATGAGTCAATTGGGTTCCCGGTCCCTTTTTACACGTACTTTTATATAAAATATTCTAAAAACAATTTATAGTCTGCTTTGACTACAGAACAAACGTTCATTCAATTACAATAAGATTCGCTTTTCTCTCTTACAATCAAGTTGCTAAGTAAGGATAGCTTACTTTTATGACTAACTTATGTTATTTAAATTTTTGATGACTGTACCTTCTGAGTTAATTATATTTGAGTTATTTATTACGAGTATCTATCTTTGATACTCTGAGGGCTTTATTTTCTCTTTTTATTTATACAGTGTGAAATAATGTATACAAAAAATCATATAAAATACATTTATACACGCGTGAACACAAGCGATTACTATATCCTTTTGTGTTGTTGAGCAAAATATAAATTGTTTATGCAAAAATTCGTTACACTAGATGCCGATTCTCTCCGGTAAAAGTTTAAGCCCATCTTTCATCTACATCTTTTTCTAAAAAAATTTGCGTACGCGTTTCAATATAAAAGAGAGAAAAATAACAAGAATTGCTTTTTCCTAACTTTATTTTTGTGATAATTTTTTAAAAGCAAACCATGGTGAACACTGAAAAGATTACTTGTCTCTTGAACTGGAAAGCTACTCCTTATCATCTGCCTCTCTTCCTTGCCTCTCAACTTGGTTACTTTACTGATGAAGGTATCAAGGTTGCTATTCTCGAGCCCAATGACCCCTCGGATGTTACAGAAATCATTGGCTCTGGTAAAGCTGACCTTGGTTTGAAGGCTATGATTCACACGATTGCTGGAAAGGCTAGAGGATATGACATTAAGTCCATTGGTACTCTTTTGGATGAACCTTTTACTGGTGTCATTCACTTGAAGCATAAGAGCGGTATCACTGATTTCCATTCCCTCCGAGGCAAGCGTATCGGTTATGTAGGTGAATTTGGCAAGATCCAATTGGACGAATTAACGCAACACTTTGGTATGACTCCCTCTGACTATCATGCCATTCGCGTTGGTATGAACGTGACTGATGCAATCATTCGCGGTGACATCGATGCCGGTATTGGTATCGAGAATGTTCAGCAAGTAGAATTAGAAGAATGGTCTGTTCAACAAGGAAGATCTCGTGACGATGTTCAAATGCTTCGTATTGATGAATTGGCTGAATTGGGTTGCTGCTGTTTCTGTTCCGTAAAGAGAAAGAAGGAAAATGATAGCTTTATTGTGTTAATTACTTGTATTAGATACTCTATATTGGTAACGAAAACTTTATCAAAAACAACCCTGAAAAAGTTGAAAAGTACCTTCGTGCCATCAAGCGTGCTACTGACTACATGATAGCTCATCCTGCTGATGCCTACAATACTTTTGTAAAATCCAAGACTCACTTGGACACTGACGTCCAACGCAAAATCTTCCAACGTTCCTTCCGCTACTTTTCTCGTGACCTCAAGAATGTAGAGCGTGATTGGAACAAGGTTACTGCGTACTGTAAGCGTCTTGATATTGTCAGTAGTGACTTTAAGCAGAACCAGACCAACGAATACTTGACCTGGCCTCTTCTTCCTGAATCTGAGCCTGGTGTTGAACCCGCTACTGTTGAAACAGGTGTAGTCAAAGGTGGCTGTACTCGTTGTTTGCACAGCAGTATTGCACCACCTGAACTTGCTGCTTTATAAGGTATAAAATAGATTAAGCAAATAATTTTTTATTAACATCTTTATTTTACACTTCCTTCCTTTTTGATTAAAAAGGGAGAGGAAAAGTAATGGTCGACACTAGGGGAGCTCAAAGCTTGTCTTTTTCTTTTTCATAGAAAAGCTGTGCTTTGTGGCTGAGAACTTAAAACTCTCATTACCTGATCAGGCTAGTACCTGCGAAGGGAAGTTGTCGACCCTCAACTAAATAAAATATTCCTCTTTATAACAATACTTATTGTGTCATTTTTCGGGTTTCCCATACCTCTTCAGATAAAATTTCTATGTGTTTTCAGTTCCCAAATTGCTGCTTTAGTGTGCCCTTTCTAGAGGCACGGTAAAATTTATATTTCTAACGATTGAGGTGATTTTTTATGAAGGCGTTGAATGCAAGTTTTTGATCAATCAAAATGCATAAGAATATTCTTAAATTCGTTATTCTATTAATTTGGTTTAATCCAGAATTCAAATGCCACAAATCTTTTGCGATATTGTTTATGCTTTTGACGTCCTTAAAATCAGCAATCTTACCTTCAGTTAAATTGTATAAAAGCCAACATTTCTTGATTAGAACAAGTCATAAGCTTTATATTATCCTGCAAGTTGAAAAAATTCAGTAACTTTTTAGTCTGTAGCAAACAGTTGAATTAGCTTTAGTAAAAGTAAGCAAGCTTTTAAGGGAACAAGGCAAAGTCAATTTTATATTTTCTTGGCAAAGCACTTGACTATATGACCACGAATAAACTATTGTTTGGGTAAAGGAACTTAAGAATAGAAGTTTGATTAACATGAAAGGCTTCTTGTTTATTTGGACAATATTTTGGAATTTATGGATACTGATTATGATAAGGTCTTGCTCATCAAAAGAATCTTTATTTAGCACATTTTACTTCTAAGATCATTAAGGTCAAAATCAAGATTATTATGAACAAATCTAAGCAATTTTTTAAAATATAAATAAAAATTTATCGTCATAAAAGACACAGTCAAGCATTCAAAGCAAATCAGATTCGACGAAACCCTTATAAGCTTTTGGGATCAGCAGTCTCGATGACTAAATACTTATTTTGTTCTGGTGATTACAGACTGAGTTGTGGAAAAACAAAGAATCTAAGGAGATCAACTCAACTCAGAAAACTGCGGATAGAACACCAAAAATGATAAAAATCATGAAATATGAATAACACTGCTTGCACAATGTCCACTCGAGAGAAAAAAAGTTACAAGGCTCTAGCTTTGCGATCATGACGAACAGCTCAGACAGACATAACTAGTTAACAAACGAATGTACTTATGAACCTGAATGTACCAAGTGGGAATAGGTGCAGATTGCCAAACACAAATAAGTATTTATATTCAGCTAAAATTCAATTATTGCATCGTGTTGTCTCATCGTTTGATACCATTCGGAAATATCGTCCATCTATCTTGGACGCAAAAGCAATGCTAACAAATCTTTCATTCACAGCAAATGCTTTTGTACCGCATCGGATAACCCCGCTTGCTTCCATCCTCCGATGCTTCAAAAAAAAAAAAAAAAAAAGCGAGTAAAAAAGTGCTTTATGATTATCAATTAAATCGATGCAATGATAATCTATTAAAATCACTTTCTTCCTTTTTCATGTTTGAGTAAAAATGTAGCTTAGAAATATGAGTAAAAATATGGCTGCGTGATATTTTTTTGAAAAGTGCATTTATGATTTCGATTAAAATAACGGATTTTATTCAATTAAACGTCCTATTGGGCGCAATGAAAGACCGCCCGGACGAGGTCAGAAGGTTTGTAAAAGAATCTAAAAAACCCCTTTGGGCACAAGGGTAAGTGATAAGAATAAAGGCAAATGAGGCTAAGGATTATTTGTTACCATCGAGCCAACGAAGAAAACGTTCACCCGATGAGTTGGTTTCCTGGGGGAAGCAGTCGTGTTGAAGTTGGTCTATTTCAAAGAGAATGGAACAGATAGTCGGCCAATAAAACCGCCAAGAGTCAACATACCTTTGGGAGACGCGAGGAATTGTGGGAAGCTTATTGAGAAGAAAAGACAGAGAATCCGAGATGGAGATTGGGAGGCATAGTCGTTGATGTATCTGACGGCATGTAATGACGTGTGAACGAGTGAGCATACAAGTAGGATGTATGAGACATTAACGTGGTTTCCCTCCAGGCAACCAGCCAAGGCGCCAACGAATACAGCGACTACGCTCTTGATGGGTCATGGGTATCCAGAGGATTGGGTCAATAGATAATTTTGGACGGCACTACGAGAGGAGCTTTGATCCATAACCGTTCATTCGTTGTTGGAGGCGCTGTTGCATGTATGCTTTCTTAACAGAGCGGAAGGTCCGCACTGTCAAGTCTTCAAGAGGCGTAGGTAGTTGCTTCCAAAGGAATATGTTGGAGAGGGCATGCCATTGATATCCTCGAATATGTTGTACACTGGGGAGCAAATAGCCAAGGAGGGAGTCATCTGGCACGTATCATTTATGATTTCTGAAAAAAGTAGACTCTTTTCCAAAATGAAAGTCGCACCCTGCCGAAAATGAAGTCACGGATTGACAAAAATAGAAGTCGTGTTTGCCCAAAAAACATTTCGCACGAGGATTTTAGAAAAAATTGTGTTCTTCTTGATGAGTCGGCTTTCTATATCAATATGAAGCGTACTATGGCATGGTCAAAAAAAAAAAGGGTCTGCTGCTGTGGTCACTGTCCCCAAAACAAGAGCAAAAACGACTACTATTCTGGGTGCAATCTCGGCCTCTGGACTGATTCAATGCAACTTGAGACTTCCACAAGCACCAATTAGAAAAAGAAAGCGAACAAATACTTCTGAAGTGATTAGCAGAGGAACAGTTACTGGTCATTATCTTAGCTTTATGAAGGCTACAATGGATGAAATGGATAAGTTTGAACATATGAAAGGATATTATTTGGTCATGGATAACGCTCCTATTCATAAGGCTGACATTATTTCCAAATACATTAAATCTCGAGGATATCGATGTGCTTATCTTCCATCATACTCACCCGAACTGAATCCTATCGAACAGTTTTTGTCTATCGTTAAGAGTAAAGTAAAGCGCAACAGGTTCTTAGAGAGCGAGACATTGATGACACGAATCAGCGAGGCATCTAATAGCTTGAAATTGAGTGACTTTAAAGGATTTGTTTCTCATTCTCATAAATGTTTAGACAGTTGTCGTAACGGAGAGCCACTGTGATATACATTCATGGATGCAAGCGAGAATTCAATTCTCCTAAAAAAAAAAGGACTACGTGGATTAGGTGGATTAAGTGGATTAGGTGGAATTAGGCGGGTGGGATTGGAAAGTTTCGCATGCTTTCGTAAACGACCAAGAGCATTAAATTGATGTAAAATGACACAAGTTCAGATTGTTATGTTTGTCGTTCCAGAGGGTCAAGATCAGTTAGTTGTTTCATTGAAGATGCCGCTCTTGATGAAAACCTAGCCAAAAAAAGTACCAAATGGTATCAAGAAATCGCACAATCTGTCATGTTACTTTTACTTCAAAAAAAGAAAAAAAAAAAGAAGAGGATTTCATAGTGCTTTAATGTTTTTTTTTTTTTTTTTTTCGTAAAATTGTTGGTAAATCATAAACTATACAAGAACAAGGACATACTAGTGAAGGGGTATTTTTGTGGAAAATAATAATTTGTTGGATTCCATTTCATCAACCGACACAGCTCCTGTGTATTCGTTATGCAATTGTTGATGGACCATTGTTTGCTTTCGCAACATGCCTACGAGTTTGGCCACAAGTTCAAATACCTTTAACCATTTGTACCGATCATTGTAAGTCATTGGAATGTCCGCAAATCGCAATTCTTCATGAATGTATCCGCCAATGTTATCAGGATCCAAGCTTGTTGAACAAAGTGTGATCGTGCTGCAGACAGATTGCACAGAAAAGGTACGTAGATTCGTTGCCGTCGAAAATCGTCCATCTTGAAACTTTCGAACCAGCGCGTTCAATAGGGATATTGAGCTATGAACGTTCTTAAGAGTATCATCCTTTGTGTGCGTAATATCTTCCTCATGCGGTCCTGATGACGCTTCCAAAACAAATAAACCTTCGTGATACGGATTGTATCCAAGACCATCCACGTTTCTTGATGATCCAAGCTTCCAAACATCTGTGTCCATCATGGATTGGATATGAGATTGTGGGATCGTTTCGCACCATTCAAAACCAAGAAGACCTGTTTGATCACCAATGGATTGAAAAATGGGAATAACCTTGTCAATCCAAAATGTTCGTTCTGATTTTGGTTTAAACACTTGCGCTCGATAACATTTGCCAGCAAAATCAACCTAATTCCACCACCTAATCCACCTAATCCGGAGAATTGAATTCTCGCTTGCATCCATGAATGTATATCACAGTGGCTCTCCGTTACGACAACTGTCTAAACATTTATGAGAATGAGAAACAAATCCTTTAAAGTCACTCAATTTCAAGCTATTAGATGCCTCGCTGATTCGTGTCATCAATGTCTCGCTCTCTAAGAACCTGTTGCGCTTTACTTTACTCTTAACGATAGACAAAAACTGTTCGATAGGATTCAGTTCGGGTGAGTATGATGGAAGATAAGCACATCGATATCCTCGAGATTTAATGTATTTGGAAATAATGTCAGCCTTATGAATAGGAGCGTTATCCATGACCAAATAATATCCTTTCATATGTTCAAACTTATCCATTTCATCCATTGTAGCCTTCATAAAGCTAAGATAATGACCAGTAACTGTTCCTCTGCTAATCACTTCAGAAGTATTTGTTCGCTTTCTTTTTCTAATTGGTGCTTGTGGAAGTCTCAAGTTGCATTGAATCAGTCCAGAGGCCGAGATTGCACCCAGAATAGTAGTCGTTTTTGCTCTTGTTTTGGGGACAGTGACCACAGCAGCAGACCCTTTTTTTTTTTGACCATGCCATAGTACGCTTCATATTGATATAGAAAGCCGACTCATCAAGAAGAACACAATTTTTTCTAAAATCCTCGTGCGAAATGTTTTTTGGGCAAACACGACTTCTATTTTTGTCAATCCGTGACTTCATTTTCGGCAGGGTGCGACTTTCATTTTGGAAGTGTATATGAAAAACGTTTTAGAAAAAAGCTGAATTTTTCTTTTATTTTTTAGGAAATAAAAATAGCCATTAAAGCGTATAAAAAAGGGAAAGAAAAGGGTCATTATCTTTTCCCCTCAAAAGTGTGGAGAAGGGAATATTTTTTAAATGTTGCAAGTTGTGTATGTGTTAAAAAGACAATAAGTCCTTTTTTCCTTCTTTTTTGCGGTTTCTTTTTTTTTTTTTAGTTTCTTTTTTTTTGTTTTTATGCAGAAATGGGCGTTCAATAAAATGTTATTTTTTTTTTTGTATGTTTTTCTCTCTTTTTCTACTTTTTTTTGTTTTTTTTTTTTTTTTTTTTTGTATATAAGAAAAGAAAGGAAAAAAAAAAAGAACAATAATAATATGTATGTGTATATGTGTAATATGTGTGGGTGTATGTGTGTACGTCATTAAAAACTTTTTTTTTGGTTATACTTAGGCACTCAATAATACAGTCGAAGTAGCAGTGGAAGTAGCCGGTCCAGCCGGTGGAGCATCAGGAAGAGTAAAATGATGTAGTAAAAACTGTTCTTGATCAATTTTCTTCAGCTTTTTAACACCTTGTATTTCATCTTCTTCCTCTTCTCTTGACCGCTTTGTTGTTGTTTCAGGTTCATGAGATAACAAATGATTTGATTTAATGCAGTTTAATAGCAATTGAGTATCTTGTTCCTCTTGTTGAGTACTATTTATTGTATCCAAAAGTAATATATCACTTGTAGCTTTGTCTACTTGATCAAACCATGACCAATCGCAGGAAAGCATATTATCAGAAATAGATTTGTCCTCAATAGAAGACTTTGCCTCAACCAGAGTATTCAGCTGGTCTTGATTGCTATCAGTAAACATGAATTCATCTAACCCATCAGCTAACCAAGCATCCGGATGTAATTCTGAAAGAGCTTGTTGTTGTTTACGAACATGATTCCATAATCTATTCAGTTATCAATGACACTTGTTGATGTATTTAATGTGTATGTGTGTACCTCGTAGTTAATAATATTTTTCTTAAAGGAACTTCATATCGAGATGGAATGGATGGGTATACTTTCATTTGACTAGCATCTGCTAAACGTTTCATTAAAACTTCTTTATTCATTAAATCCATCATCAAGTAACAAAAAAAAAAAAAATTATAAAATGAGAAAGAAAAGTGTAAAAAGAGAAAAAGAAAGGAATAAATTATAAAATGTTTGAACGAATGAGAAGATAGCGGAGTCCAAAACAAATTTATTTATACTTTTTGAAGCGTCAGCTTGGGTCATATCCCATCCCAATGAAAGATAAGGTCGGGGTTTTTAAAGTGTGTGCCTGGTTATTCGTTTTACGTCACGACTCATGTGACCTTTAGATTGTAAGAGATCCGAAATTGATCACAGTAAATGTATGTAATTGTACAATGAAGATCTGCATTAAAAACATATAAAATAGGCACAGTTCTATTCAAATTGACTAATTCAATTTTAAACATCTTTAGTCATTCTTTCTATAATCAAATACTCTACCAACCTTTCTTTTTTATTACAATAAAGCAACAAAAAAAACCTTTTTTCTTTACTGAATAATAGATAATTTAGGAAAATGAAAAATATGTATTTCTTAACATAAATAATTACAATCATCACAAATAACGATATGACTGTGAAATCAGGCCAAAAAGAAGAAAAAAAAAAAAAAGAGAGAATTTTAAGCTGAGACAATGAGTAAAAATCAGGCTACTTTCCACATACACACATATGTAGCCTATTCGATAAAATTAAAGAAAGCTTTTATTAATGATATCGTCAAATTAAGTCTGTGAAATACTGAATGAATGTAAGTTGAAAAATCTAGCCCTTTTAGTACAAAAGCACTGATAATCTCACCCTTTCTTACTCAATTGTTTAAAGTCAGTTAAGGGATGAATTATGTCAAGGAGATAAACAAGCAGATGAAATAGATATTTAAACACTTGATTGTCTCTAATTTATATCCTGTTCAATTAGACTGAGAACAAGTATTGCGTGAGTATAGGTGCATAATTTGTTATATTTAGAATAATTAAAACATTTCATTGCCCAATCAAAAGTTTGAGTTTGTTTAATCTAATTTATTAGCCAATTTATAACTCAAAGACATTATTACACAAATTAAGGAGTCAAAAAAGATTTGTTATTGTTTTCTCTCACAGTATTTGACATGTTGCACAAACAAACTCTTTAAAGAAGCTTGAGATTTTTAATTAAAAGACCTTTTCTTTTCTCTTCTATCTTCTTTATGAATACATATTCTTCTTTTGATCGCAAAGCGATAAATCGCACATCTTCCTTCAATCAATTGCTCTCAAAAGGTCGTCGAAGATCAAATACAGTCATTGAGTCTCCCAAGCGACCAATTTCTAGACAAAGATCACTTTCAGAGTTGGTAAATCGAGTAACAAAGTTATCATTACGTTCACCAGTCATTCAAGAAAAAGAAGAAGAAACCCAAAGCTATTCTTCAAATGTAGAAGATTATAATATATTAAGGACTATTGGTGCAGGTGCAACTGCCTCTGTTTATTCTGCCATTTATAAACCATCGGGTTCCTTGATCGCAATCAAGACGGTTAATTTGGATAATAATCCAGAAGACGATGATTCAAGATTGGATTCACTACGAAAAGAAATACAAATCATGACCTTGTGCAAACATCCACATTTGTTAGAAGTCTATCAAAGCTTTGTTCATTCTTCACAATTATATATTATTACTCCTCTCATGTCAGCTGGTAAAAAATCATTTTGATTATGATACTCAAGCACATGAAACTAATCATACAACTTAGGTTCCTGCTATGATTTGCTTCTCAGTAATCAACGTACTGGTCTTAAAGAAAACATTGTTGGATGGTAAGGTGTATAGTTTTATATGAGCTTGATCTAATTTATATAATTAGTATTCTGAAGCAAGTTGCACTTGGGCTTAATTACCTACACTTAAATGAACTTGTACACAGAGATATTAAGTCTGCAAATCTCTTACTTGATTGGGACACAGGTCTTGTTAAATTAGCTGACTTTGGTGTAAGCAATCATCTGTTTAATACGTCAGACTTGCCCAAAAAGAGCACGACCTCCCTTTTACCTTTCCAAACACCTCAGCTTCATCAACTTAAAAAGGCACGTCATTCATTTGTGGGCACGCCCTGTTGGATGGCACCTGAAATCTTGCTGAACCACGATTATGATACAAAAGTGGATGTGTGGTCCTTTGGAATTACTGCGATTGAATTGGCTTCTGGTAAGCCACCTTTTTCAGAATATGATCCTATCACTGTAAGTAAAAAGTCTCTGAAACGTTTGAAAAGAAAAACTTATGTTTGTCTATCAGATATTTACAATCATTGTGGATGATCAACCACCAACATTAGATAGTGAGACTGCTTCCCTTGCTTTGCAGGAATTCATCGAACATTGTCTTCAAAAGGATCCAACCAAACGGAAAACTATTTCAGAGCTACTCAATCAGTCCTTCCTAAAGAAAGCATCTTCCCCTGAAATATTGAAAAAGTATCTTAACAACCACCATCCTGATCTAAACAAAAAAAAATTTCATTCTACTAAAAGAAGCTCCTATCCCGATGGTGATGACTCTATCTCTTGGAAAACTGAAGATGAGGATGAATCTACTTGGGACTTTGGTGAACGTGGATTGAGAGTATCCATAGAATGTTTGGACTATGATACTCCTGTTACCCAATCACCTGTCACGCCAAGTGATAATGATGTATTGTTGAAAATGGATAAAGCTCACTATTTTTAGTGAGGTTAATTTGATCTGTCTAATGAATAAATAAAACGTATGCAAATCTGTTTTATGCCCTGTTATTTTTAAGCTATCTTTTTATATAAATAGGTTTCACGAATAAGAAAAAGCTATACATCAATACAACTACTGAATAAATAAGCAAGGGCTTTATCAGTCCTCAATCAGTGTAAAAAGGAAGAATAATAATAATAAAAAAGAAGATGAATTTTATTTTAAAGCTAGTTTTTTTAAAACATGACAGTGTCCTTTAATTGAAAACGAGGCACCTTTCTGTAATCTCCTACTTTGCCAAGTCTCCAGAGATAAACATCTAAACCACCAGTTGTCGTAAGTCCATTGGATGCTTTCACAATTTCATCGCATGCGACTACACTAGCTGCTCTCAATGTTGTCGCTACTTCTTCTGTCAAATCCTGATTGGATTCAACCATATCTTGCCATTCCTTGGAGACTTCCAAAATGCCGAGGTGAGCAAGCATGGTTGGGATCACATTATCTGCGAATACTGTCAATTCGTTTATATCCTTGAAGTCAAACAAATCAGGGACTTGATCTCTTAAAGTAAACCAGATGTGATAAACCAAGATTTGGGCCTTCTTGAACAAATAGACTGTATCCTCTTGGAAGGTGTAGTGATCGTGAAGTCCGGGGAATGCCTTTACCAAACTCTCGGTCAAATAAGTTGCATTTTGTGGCTGTTTTCTAGCATGGTCCAAGATAAATTCTGCAAGGTCCTTGTATCCATGTGCTTGCAAGTAATCGCCTGTGGTGTTCAAGACAGAGGCGATACCGACAGCTAAGGGTTTCAAGGCAGTAGGTTCTGTCAAGGTAACAAAGTCTAATGTTTCATGACGCACTTCCTTGTCGATAGGGAATTGGAATATCTCTGATACTTTAAATATATCAATTTCGCTCCATGTCTTGGCATCCATAGGAATACCACCAATATGCATTGCCATCACACCATAACGAATCGTATCAAATGCACTATTATAAGTTGTGAGAACATGTGTGTATAAATCATATCACCATCTTACCCTCTATCAGCTAATTCATGAAGTTCTAAGCGATATCCGCTACCAAAATTCAATAAATCAATCAAGGATACAAAATTTAATTCTTCTTCCATCGAATCAAACTTGATAGGTAAGCGAATGGTAGAATCATAGGCAAGCTCTTGATATTGTATTTTATCGAGCTTGTTTAAGAATTGATCAATGCCTTCTTTGGATACTTTCACTTTTGTGCTTTTGTTAACCAAAGAACGACAAGATGAACGAACTGCTTCAACAAAATTTCCCAAAGGTAAACTTGAGGATTTATCGGTCACGTTCATTTTCGATACAAAAAAAAGCAGGTTTCTCACTTTTGGCTTGCATTTTTATTTGTTTTTTGTAGACTACCGCAGTTAGCAGTCACGTCACACAAAACGTCGTTTTAGATCTGACTATTTTACAGCTCTCTCATACATGCCCATACACATACAGATCCTATATTTCTATTATTAATTTTTTATTCAATAAAAATAATTTTCAACTTTATGCTTTATCAAGTATTCTTTATAGAATGTCACTATTTATAACATGCAAATATCTTTTTTATTTGTTGACCATGCTCTCTAGCATCAAGAAAGATAGTACTTCAAACGGAATTTAAATCTAAGCTTTGGTATATTTTCACAAGGAAATAAAATAGACACCTTGCCGCAGCATATTCTATCGGATCTAGCAAGCTTATTAATGTTTCCTGATGAATGAGCAGCTATGTCAAAAGAACGGCGATATCATATTGCAGTTTTGTACCATCCAAAAAGGGGAAAACATGCTCTTTCTTGGACGCGTGGTGCGTTTTATGCTTACTTTCTCCGGGATGTCGGGGACTGTTTGAGACGGTTTCAGACAACAATGGTATAATGTCAAACTTTCCAGGTCATCAAGAAACAGAATCTGGAGTTACGCATGCGGAGTAAAAATGTCACATTTCCATTGTTGCTGACATAAGTTCTATCCCTGAATCCTATCCTTTAGTTACTGATGAGATATCAAAAACATGGCTGGTGTATTGGATAAAGTAAATTGGCTAGTGCCTATAAGATAAACCCAGCCCTGTCGTAGATACCCTTCGCATAAACTTTCCAAAAAGCACATTCAATGTTTAGATATGTACTGATCTGTGGCACTTTATGTTTACTTCTTGACCTTTTGTCTACTTCTTGACCTTTTGTCTACTTCTTGACCTTTTGTCTACTTCTTGACCTTTTGTCTACTTGTCTATTTCTCTCAGATCTGCTCTTTTTTGGACATGCGGATCACTGACAGCTTTTTTTTTAGGACATCGCTTCCTAAAGCCATTTTAGGATCTCCATCACCTTCCTTTTCTGACTGTTTATCTTCAAATGTCCTCACGTAAACATATTCTGCTTGTGATCTCCAAAAGACTTATTCTTGCCTATTTCTTGCTTAATGGTTCTAGTCTGGACGAATAGAATTATTTGCTTCTTTTGCACCAGTCGGCACTTTTTATCAAACAAAAATTTCTTTTGATACAAACTTCGAGCTTAGATTGGTGCTGGTTTTGAGCATTTCAAGTCTCTCTTTGAACAATGTTTTCATTAAAATAACAATTGCTGAGTATTTCAAATGGATAGCCATTAATTAATATGGAAAGATGGTGTAATATCTTCTTCTAGAATGCATAGTATAAAAAGTAGGGGATGCTCTTGAGTAATTTTTAAATAATGTCCCAATGCCAATCAAAGCACTTGTCCAATTGAACAACCCCGAAAATTTAGTAAAAAAAAAAAGACACGCACAACAGTCACTTTTTGCTTTTCTTTTCTTTTCTTAAAAATGTCCCAAACGCCTGAAGAAGTTAAACCAGAAAGACAGTTAGGAACTGTTTCTTTTCCTTTAGCTAGAGTCAAGCGTATTATTAAAGAAGATAAAGACATTTCTTTAATTGGTAGTGAAGCAACTTTCTGTATTACTTATGCTACCGTAAGTGCTTGACTTTCAATATATACTGATCTAATGACAAATTAGGAATTATTTTTGGAATATCTTGTAAAAGAAGCTTATACAAAAGTAAAACAAGACAAAAGAAAAACGGTTTACTATAGAGATTTGGGTAAAAATATAAAGAGAAAAATATAAAGTTATTAACCAATCAATGAAATTATAGCAAAGGTTGTAAAAGAAACCGCTTCATTCGAATTCTTGGAAGATGTTATTCCAACTACAATGACACTAAAAGCAGCTGTTGAAAAGAGAAAGCAAGCCTTGAATGAAGACACATCAGTCAAGAAACAAAAACCAAACACGAATAACGAGACTCCAGTTGAAGAAGTAGTAGAGGAACAGGAAACAGTAGAAAGCAATAATGAAGAGGCTATGGAAGAAGACGTAGAAGAATTACAAAAAGCAGAATAGGAAGAAAATAATAATTATTTTATTTTTTATACACACAAACTTATATGAAAGAAAGAAAAGATTATATATACAATCACATACAAATAAAAAAAAATGTACAGAAAAAAAAAAAGCATGAGGAGATCAAATTGAGTGTCCATAATTATTACTTGTTTCACGACTTCGTGTTATACGCCCTTCATCTTCAAATTGACCATTCTTTGTACCAAACCGATTTTGAAATTTGATCAATTTACGCGTTAATATATCCATGATTTCCAGTGATGTTTGATCGTCTTTGTGTTTTCCAAAATCAAATGAATCCTCTTCTTCGCGTTCAATGGGTATTGTACTTGCACTACTCAGTGAGCACGTATCGTCATTATTGTTATCTTCCTTGACTATTTCCAAATGGTCTTTTGCAGATTCTTTAGAAGCCATCTCAATCTGTATAGAACTGATATATTCCAATATTTGCTTTGCTCGACGGTTCATTTCATATATCGTCATACGTGCATGTGGATGTCGTGTCCTGGCTGGCGGTGAAGAAGCACGTGATTCGGGTGTAAAGTATTCAAATATGGCTGTTCCTATATTCGTTGGTTCCTCTTGCTGACTACTGGTCGGAGTCCCTTCATCCACAGGTGAAAAGTCTCTTGGTTGAGGTGTGGATGTACGTGATCTAGGCTTGCCCCTTTTACCGCCCCCTCTACCTCTTCCTGATCCTGCTCGTCTTCTATCCTCTGTTGTTTTGTTTTGTTTCTTTTTTGGTTTTGTGATCTTGGCAATCATTTCTGAATCAGATTCATCTTTATAAAGACAGTTTAAAATAAAAATAAATATAAAAATCATGTATACATACCTTGCTCTTTAATCACTGGAAGTTCTTCCATGACAGGTTGGGCCAGTAAATCATGTTTCTCTGAAGAAGGACTGATTTCTTTGGTTTCAGCTGAAGGAGAAGGTGATCTTTGACCTGATTCGTATAATTCCAGTGCACTTCTTACTGCTAATACATCTTCTAATGACATGGATGCCTCTCTACTATTCAGTGTCATTCGTTTCTTTGGTACTTTCTTTTCATGCCCACTTGAACTGTATTCTCTTTTAGTTCTACATAAAAAAAGAATTGTTATTTTTCACAAACAGGAGCAAGTTTTTTATTCACTTACTTTCCACTGGATAATCGAGTTACAAAGTGGTTTTCTGGTTTACATAATTCACAAAAGTATTGATCAGGAATATCTGGTTCGTCAAGTCCCATACACTCACAATGTTGCCATACTTCACATTCATCACACTGTACCATCAATCCAACACTATCTGCACACACAATAAGAATGGTGATAAAGTATATTAAATAATGTACATACGAGATTTTCCACATGTACAACGAGTGACTGAATCAGGCTCGGAACTTTCCTCTTCTGAACTTGATTGTGATCTTCTTCTCTTCATTTGTTTTCTTCCTCTTCCTCTTCCATTCTTTTTACCAAGTGCTATAGAATCATATTATTTATATACAAGTTTTGTATATTTTATAAGCAACTTACTCATTTTTTCTTCTTCTTTTATATACAATGTAATAGTTTCAAACTTTTCCTTTCACTCACACAATTAAAACAAAGGAATGGGGATAATGAACAAGAGGTTTAAAAAAAAAAAAAAAAGTACACAGTACGGCGAATTATGTGAAAAAGAGGGAGATTTTTTGTTGACAGTCACAATGCTATTCGCATTGTTTTAAAAAGTTTACCCGGTTTCTGTTTTGCAGCAGAAAGAAAAGCTACTATGCATTTATATAAAAGTGCTTTGATTAGGATGAAGAATAAAGAAGGGACTTTTTGTTGTATTCTGTCGAAAAACAACAAGTGAGAGAAAGAGAGAGCAAGAGGCTATATAAGAAAAAAAAAAAGGATTGACATAAAAAAGAAAGTGTTTTTTTTTTTTTGTTCAAACAACGACAATACACACACACGTATTTAAATAAATTGTGGCTTGTCCAGTTTAAGTTAGCATCACCAGTAAAAGCGATGATGCAAATCGATGTACAAATCATTGGCCAACCTAGTTCGTTGGCTGAATAAATCAAGAATATAAAGGCAGAAGTGAGCAGAAGACTTATGATTGGCTAATAGTACAGAGTAGTGTGATGATGAATATATCCTTTCTTCCCTCCGGAATGACTCTCCTTCTTTTCTCCTGAATTACCTCCACTTTATTCCGTCTGCTCCTTCTGGCACTGTTCTCCGGTCACTGGTTACAAAGTCATCGGCGTTCAAATTACAGGCCCATCGTGTTTTCATCCATGATAGCACGCTCTCTTTGGTGAGACCCCCTCTTTCTCGGTTCTCTACCTGAAAAATGACATGGTCACTCTAAACAGGATGCCTTGAGCCTTTCATTTGAACAACTCTCTCCCTGATCCTGGTCGTGTTGACGATGCCTCCTTTTTAGTTTTTGGTTTACAAAGTCTACTGATTGGCTCTCTTTTCGTCCTGGAACCTGTCATCAACCCCTCCAACTCGATCACTTTATCTTGCCTTTCGCCAAGTGAACGCAATTCTGGTCTGTGAAGACGATGCCTGAAGCTAGACTGCTTTGTTTCCTGTTTCTTCAGGGCAAGTTATCCTGTCAAGAAACGGATTTCCCACTTTTGACCCTGTTCTGCTGCGCACCAGTAAAAGAGATCAGCCCATCTGTCGATTGATCGCGAGGGTAGATGACTCGTCTGGCAAGAAACGCTGTCTTGCTATCTTGAGTTCCGCTCCGAGGACCTGAACTGCACCCTTTTGAATTTGTTGATAACCCATGGCTGTTCACTCTCTGTTTCTATACTGCCTTGCTCACTGAATTTACCCTTTTTGACAGCACTCTTGACCACACTGAATGCTTCACTCCACCCTTTGTAGAGAAATCTGAAGGTTCTTGTTCCCACTACAAGTGCAGTACTCATCCCAGTTCAACTTTTCACGTGATCTTCTCACGAGAACAAGCACTCTGTGACGGTTTTTTAAGAGTACGAAAGAGTAGATATGAACTCAAGAGACAGATAATACAACTCTACTGTGACTTGTCAGAATAATTATCTGATGCCATGGGGTCAAGTTGGATTGATAAGCCTATCTTTTATAAAAAAAAGATTCCTTTTCATAATCTCAAGAAGAAGCTGATGATGTATCCTTTTTGAAAAGCACAAGTAGGATCCTGAACGATAAAACACTTGACAATGTCATCTTGGCTTGCTTTGGTTGACATTTCCACTTTAACAACTTGTTGCAAAAAAAAAAAAAAAAAAAAGATGGATTTCCAAACAAGTCACTGTGTCATGATGTATAGTGCACCTATCCAATTCAACCCTCTTTGTCAAAGACAGGAGGCCACTGGATGATGTGGAGGCTGGTGAATAAGCTTTGATTAGAGTATTTTTATCATAAATACCACTATCTGCCCTTTATCTCTTGTGCTCCCCACAGGGAATAAGTCTACAGACATGATGTCTACAGACATGATTGAGGATGAGGTGTTATCTGTCGTATTCTTTTGTTTACTCATCTGGGATTGAAGACAACACGCTGTAGGCTTGTTCCGATACCCAAATAGATGATGGGAACTGAGTAGGGGAGGCTCTTTTTTTTTTTTGTCATTTATTTAGTTGAAATCCACAAGAAAGTAAGATGAATAAAACCAAGAGGGGGTATTCATCACTGACTAGGAGTGTATACATAAGAAAAAAGAAAAAAAAAGAAAAGGGAAGGATGCATAAAGAGAAAGATGATATCAGAATGTGATACATGGTTTCAAAATTAAAAAAAAAAGGAATAAAAAATCAGTCGTTTTTTTTTTTTTATGTTTTTGTTTTTTCTTTTTCTTTATCATGTCTCATACCAATTCACCTCATCATCATACTGAAAATAGAGATCCTATCATGGAAGATGATCATTTTTCACTTCGATTTGGAAATCCTATTCAAATCATTCATGAAACACCAAAGCATGAAATTGATCAATTCGAACCCAGTAAGAATCATATGCCGACACTACTCGCTGGGGTGTTGAAGGAAGAAGGAGGAGGAGGAGGGATGAAGAAGAAGGAGCAGGGTACGATCATTAGGGATACTACTTGCAATGAATATTTTCACAACAAGAATGGAACTGTGGATGAAATTGATCATACACAAGATTGATAAAGAAGTAAAGAAAGCAAAGAAAGAAGACTATAGAATAAGTGTGAGAAACAAGAATAAAAAGCGGGGTGATTGTACCATAAAACCAACGACTGATGCTTAATCTATTTTTTACTTGACCATATTTATCTTTTGTCTTTTTTAAATAATCATCATTGAGTTCTATTCCTTTCTCTATTTTACTCAGCCTCTGTTTGTATTCTTCAAATAACATCCTGTGTTTCACTACTGAATAATTCACTTTGGTCAATCGATGTTGATAATCCACCGATTCTTCTCTTTGATAGACCGGATGAAAGTCTAATGCGTCCAGATTCTTTTGATAGCAGACAATCTGATTCTTTGCGTTCTCTATTCTTGACTGTGTCTGCTGGATGAGGTGTAGGGTGTGTTGAATGTCTGATTGAGAACGTTGAAGGTAGTGTTGAAGATAGGGTGGTAGTGAATAAGTTTCGGTTGAAGGTGGAGGGAGGGAAGGTGTCTGGGATTGAATGTGACGATAGAAACCAAAGAGATTCACAAACCGATTGCGTTCGTTCAGACTACGAGCGATGAGCCTGATGGGATGTTGATGAAGACTGAAGAGGACAATGTCCTTTTGAGTAGGATCCAGTGGACCCAGTGTACAAGGTGCATGTATCCAGTGTTCTAATTGAGTTTCATCAAGCACGTCATCTAATGTCACCCTCTTTCCCTTCACTTCCTTTTCACTCAACCATCGCTTCATCCACCTTTTCTTTTTCGTAGGCTGTGTCGGATGATGACGATGATAGAAATACAAGAGAGCTGTTTTAGAACGTGTGGGATAAAGAGCGATGGTCTGTTGAAGGATACGGACGAGGACAAAGGTATGCATCTTTGGCCATTTGAATAAGAAGATCATTGTGTAATGAAAAAGAAAAAAGGGGATTGGTGGAATATAAAAATGAGTCAAGTGTGATTTGATTGAATGAATTCAAAAAAAAAAAAAAAAAAATTTTATATATTTTATTTCCCACATTGATAAGATCAAATGATAAATTATCTTTTTGTGTGACAATCCAAAATGGAGAACTGACCTAATTCAGGAGAGTGCATGAGGAAGGTAAAAGAGAGTAATTTTGAAGAGTGATAGATAAAGGTATCATTTGGTTTTGATAATAAAATAGGTAATTCCAAATACCTTGAACCATCTTGTTTGGTAGATAATAAATTATGATTATTTAAAATGATTTCTTGTATGTCTGGTAATTCGAATTCGATTAAATTCTTCTTTTTCAGTGGACCTTGACGACCCAAATAATAATTTAATTCAGTAGAAGGGACTCTGATAGAGTGAGTGGATGGAATATATTGAATACAAGAAATAGTTGGAAAGGGAATAATAGATCTTGGTGGTGAAGGTGGTGGTGAATTGGGTTGTTGAATTTCGATAGGTGGTTGTTTGATGAATTCATATTCAAATTTATTGATACCCACAATCGTCCAACAAAGATAATCACTGACTTGTTGATCTTTAATCTCTGTAAAATCAATATAAACATTATTATTCAAATCATTTTCTATTGTCTTTCCATTCGAATTTAAATAAAATAGGTTGGATGTATGATTGGCTAATTGTAAAGCTACTTTTTGCATTTGAGACAACAAACCAAAGGCATCATAGATAATCTTGTTCTTTTCAACTTTACGAATGATCAAAGGAGGTGAAGTGATACCAGTCTGAATATCTTTTAATAATATTTCTGTACCATAACTGATCGCTTCTGTCTTGTTGGGTTGACGCAAGACGATGATTTCGAATGGTGACCAAGTAGAATGTTTAGCACAGAGTTGATTGGATTCGGTTGACATGTATTTTGTACGCACTGTTTGTGAATTGATTCTGTTGAAGAGTGAAATAGTGGAATGATTAAAAAGACAACTTGTCGCATTTCTTGTTTTTGCAGTCTTTTTTGATGGTTTGGATATGATGGATATCGGATTTGAATAAAATAAGGCATCATTCATATTTAATTTTATTCTAAATTGTTTTGATTTAGCAGATGAAGTAACATAAAGATATTTAAAATATCCTTTTGATTCATCATCTAATAAAGTACGTTGTTCTAATATCGGTTGATTATTTTCATTCATAATTGTCATTGAAATCATACAATTCGTTTGACTCTGACTGATCACGATCGGTGGTGGACATAAAAATCTTTTTTCGGTTCCATATGATTTTTGAGCAATGGAAGCATGATAACAAGTCACCTTATTGGGTTGTTTTGGTGAAAGTGGTGGTGAATTCAATTGTCTTTTTTCAATAATAGAATCAATAGACATACTCAATTTACGTTTCTTTGTTATCGGTTCTACTTTATCAATCGCATTTAAAAGTGATTCCATTGGGGTCATTCTGAAATAATAAAATAAAAATAAAATAAAAAAAATAAAAAATAAAAAAAAGAATAGGATTTTTATAGACGTGAAATGTGTAACTATCCTAATTGGGATGAACTGATAAGATGGTCCACTTTATTTCAATATCTTTTTTTCTTGATCTTATCACGTGGGATATCCATCACTTTCCTCTCTCTTTCTCTCTCTCTCTCTTTCTCTCATTTCTCTTTCTTTAAATAGTGAGGATATACAAAAGAGAGAAGAAAAAAAAAGGGGGGGGATAGGTAAACAATCATGTAATGCCATCCCATCAATTTAACTGGTGAAAAAGATCTAATTTTTTTTATATATAATTATAGTTACTAAATATAGTAATGATAAGAAAATAAAATTTCATTCGCTTTTAAGCTTTTTTTTTTTTGACATTTTCTCGCATGTGACACATAAATCCCTTGTTGCCATTTCCAGATAAAGTAAAATCATGCTCCTTTTTTCCTTTAAGCGTGAGAAAATGATCTTATGTCATCCCCCCCCCTCTCAATCTACTATTCACTTTGTTATCTGTCACTCAATCATCATTTGGGTTGGTAAGCAAACCTTTTATTATTTTATGATCATTTTATTCACTTTTTATAAAAAGAAAGAATAAAAATATAAAGATCACCTCATATAACTACATTATTATAAACAACTCCTTATGATAGTATCATGTGTCCCTAATAAAAAAAAATTATTCCCGTCAAGGCGATCAGCTGTGAATTTATAGTAAAAAATACAACACTTTTTTAAATAATACATTTTAAGCTATTTATTCGATTGAAAAAAAGATTTTAAAAAAAGGGGATGATCAAGACTGTATTTGAAGCTTGTTCTCTCTCCTTTTTTAATGTTTTCAAACAATCCAATTTGAATGAAAGGATAACTGACTCTAATTAGGATCGATAAAATACTGTCATCATCTTCCACTGGACTCTCATGTCACTGATCAAAGCGTGTTTTTCTTATAGCAGTGAATTCGATCGATTTCAATTCACAGCTTTATTTTTATACTCTTACTCCCCACACACTGTGACTTTAGAATTCACCCCTTTGATGAATCGGTTCCTCAAAGCAACTCTCAAATCATCTTGAGCATCTTTGGCAAAAAGTCTGATGATCTGTATTGTATCACTCAAGACGACATGATTCTTTATCAAACATTCCAAGTATCCATAGTAAATGAGGATTACTAAAAAGATCTCATTGTATTTCATTATCCATCATAACAAAAGCTTGGAATTTTAAAGTCTCGACATGATAACTGCAACTATCAAGCTTGTAATGCTTGACTACAAAGATAAAGCGAATGACCGTGGTTTGATAAATAAGTTATTTAAAAAGAAGGAAAAGGCAGAGAGTTTCAGAGGAGAAATGCGAGCAAACAAGTCCAGTAGTAAAGCGATAAAAACAGCTACCCGAAAGAAGATGTATCGACCTTGCAATCAGGTGAAGCTTGCCATCGCAAAAAAAAAGAGATGCCTGAAGTGGGTCTTTTAGATGATCAATCAAGAACGCAATTAAATGGTTTTCTCTCAAGCTACCCAGAGGATTACACCTTTCAAAAGAACTCAATTTACTATGAAGTTATGGCTAGTCCAAAAAACCATTTCAAAGCCTTCTTCAGACTTGCTAAACTGTCTGAAACTGAACAGACAAAACAGTTTGCTTGTTTCCCGCTACGTACCACCTTTATTCCTTGCTACATGACGTTGGATAGCAGAATAATCCATTACCATGTTCTCAAGAGCAAAGAGAATCCAAAAACAGGGAGTAAGTTTGAGACATGGGGAGTCGTCGTAGACCTAAATAAAAAGGCGTTCAAGCATCAAGGATTTCAAAAGTCTTTGTGGTTCCAAGGAACTCTCGAAACAGATGGAGTCGTTGTCTCCATAATAAAGTAAAACACTGATACAAGCAGAAAGTCGCCTAAACCCACCGCTGAAAAGAAAGTGGACGGTAATCAAACAGAGCATATTAAAGAATTAGGTCAAGTCGACTTAAAGAGCACTAAAGGCAAGTATGTCTTGATAGACCCTGGAAGGCGGAACCTGATGTACTGCATGAAAGAAACCAGTACTGTTGAAGAAAAACAAACACTTGTGTTTACCAAGAACAACCGCTCAAAATATTCAAGGCACTTTAGATATTTAAGAAAGCGTACTCAACCTTTTATGGTCCAGAAAGCCAAAGCAATCCTTTCTAGATCTGAATTCAACTCTGTAAACTTGAAAAAGTTTGTACAGTATATTAAAACCAGACCATCAGCAAAAGCCACTTTGTACGAATATTATGGAAACAAGACAACATATTTTAAAGAAACATATTTCCCCGAATCCGAATTTGACTTTCGAATCGACCAAAAATGTAATTTGTATTATGGAAATCTGTTCATAGCAAGAATCCGCAGTTTTTTCCCTCAACCTGAGAATTACTCTACTGATAGCTCTGCGAAAGTCTCAACTGTATGCTACCTACCTACAAACAATGCTACAACAAAAGCATATTTCAGAAAGACTAGATAATAGTGAGAAAAGCAAAGTTCTAGGGCTGGCAAAAGAGATGTATAGACAACCACAGCAAAGCAATTGCAAAAAGACTATCAGTACAGCATTAGAAAAACTAAAACTTTTACCTTTTCGAAAATTGAATTTTTCAAGTGAACTCTTCTTTGACCGGAATGATCAAAAATTGGTGCGTAGCTTAAAAGCAAAGTTTGGCCAAGATGCTGTCTTAGTTTTTGGAGATTGGTCCGCCCCTAACGTCAAGTACCGAGAACCGGCAAGAAGCAAGGGATTAATCAGGATGTTAAAGATGAACAGGTACTTAATCAATAAATATAAAACGTCTTCCCATTGCCCAACCAGTGAAAATGAATTAGAAAAATTCAAAACCGTGCCAAGCCCTCGCCCTTGCCAACGGAAAAAAGAAGCCAAACGTGCTATTCAGTGGTTTGCTGAGGTAATCCAAAGAAAAAAATAAACTAGATTAATTCTTGCTAACTAATATAGTACTAGGTGTAAGAGTCTCTCATGTCTTAAACAACAAACCACAGGAATAAAAATAAGACTTTAGAATCGCAATCAAGCAGCCGTATTGAATTTTCTCAAGATCCTAAATAGTTTGAGAAAGACTGGTGAACGTCCTAGCCTTTTCACCAGAAAATATCCTTTAGACTGACCATCTTTAAGTAGAACAAAAGTAGGAAAATCATAAAAAATTCACCACCAAAGTTATCGCTTTGGTCATTTAATACAGGTACTGAATTAAAACAAGTACAAAGCGATAACAATAAATGTACTAAACGAAATTTTCATTTAGGTTAGTGATATTTATTTTTTTGCTAAACAAAGTTTATTTTCTTCAAACCGACAAATTTACCAGCCCCACTGTATCACAGGATTGTCAATCTACATCGAGCTTCATCATCCAATAAAATATCACCTACACATCGTGTTACATGAGTGACTTTTTTTTTTTTTACCTTTTTTTAATATTGGAGACAAGTGAAATCTTTTTTTAATTGTAAAATGTCACAATATGATGCTACATTTATGAAGGCTGCTATTGAAGTAGCTCAAGAAGCCTATGATAATTTAGAAGTGCCTGTTGGATGTGTATTTGTATTGGATAATAAAACTATTCTTGCTAAAGGACGAAATAGGCCGAACGAAACTTGTAATGTAAAGACAGATTAAGCAAATAATTTTCTTTTTATATTCATGTTCATTAGGCAACACGACATGCAGAAATGGAAGCCATTGATTCAATATTAAATGAACATTCAACGACTGTATTTTCAAATGTGGACTTGTATGTGACAGTAGAGCCTTGTATAATGTGTGCTTCTGCACTAAGACAAATTGGCATTCGTCATGTTTATTTCGGTTGTGGCAATGACAAGTTTGGAGGAAATGGTTCTGTGTTCAATATCCATTCTGAGTAAGTATAAATACAACAGTGAAAGCTATTGATACTTATATACACAATTAGTACAAGATTGGATGTCAGTGGCTCAAAAGGATATCAATCAGAGGGTGGATACTTTTATGAAGAGGCTATTATGCTCTTGCGCAAGTTTTATGTGAGGGAAAATAAAAATGGTAAAGAAATAGAGAGAATTGTTGATACTAAAACTAATTTTCCTTAAAAAAAAAAAGCACCAATACCAAGAAAAAAGACAAATAGAATATTAAAGACTGAAATCGTACCAAAAAACCAACAATAATAATGATTTTATATATCAATCCATAAAGCTTTATGTTACTCTTCTTTTTGTTCTATATCATTGCCAAGTGTATCCTTCTTTGGTGTCGTACGACTCTTCATCCATTCATACCATTCATCTTCTGTCTTGCCATTCAAAATAGCTACGATAATAACCGACATATTGTCACATCCAACTCCTCCACCATCATTATCTGGTGAAAGACAGTGATCCATGAGTTGTTCACAAATTTCTTCTAATCGAGTCTTTTCAGCCAATTGTTGTCGAATATAATTCACTACTTGTTGATTCGTCATACAATCCCAAATACCATCACACGCTAATACAAAGAATTCGTCTTCGGCCGTAATCGTGTGTTCAATCACATCCGGGTGGCAGGTTACTGCTTGTTCTTCAGGTGGTAAAGTATTGTTTTGTTTAAATTCAAAATCGCCAATAGCACGAGAAAGAGCAAGGTTGCCTAAAGGATGATAAATAGACTGTATGACTTTGTACTTGCTCTACTTACCATTGACACGATTGAATTCAACAAAACCACCCGCATTATTAATACGTTCAGATTCTTTTGGATCCGAGGGCTTGTGGTCAAAAGATAATGGCTTACTTTTACCATTTGAACTGATAATTGCTCTTGAATCACCCGCGTTTGCCTATCAACCCATCAATGTCTCTTCATCTTTCCTATTCCCTTTTTATTTTCTTACATACGACAAAAATGGATTTTTGATCAGGTGTAATGAGAGCAGTGACAGCAGTACAACCAGAAGGGTCAGATATAAAAGATTGGTCTAAAAATCATTCAGTTTTGTATTCTTTAAACAATCCTGTTTACCTTCAGCAAGTTCTTTGTCTATCTTCAAATAGGCGTCCGTTAAAGCCCTGATATATTCCTTTTTATCAAAGTATTCTGAACTACGTACATGACGATGAAGGCTTTCTCCTGTATATTTAGCTACAGCAGAACCTGTGTTCTATATTAGTAAAAAAAAAAAAAAAAAAAAAAAAAAGTTCTAATCGCTAACCTCCATGTCCATCATAGACACCAAAAAAGCTTGCTTCAGTCTCTTCTAAATCTAACTCTGCACAGTGTGCATCTTCCATAGCTATATTCAATATAAGTATTTGTATTAATTTTTTCTTTATCACATACTTAGTCTCCACCCTTGCATGGCAGACAAGCCATAAAGTAAATGCTTATTCTTTCCAGAATGTGTTGTCTTTTCAACAATAGGCTCTGATAATGTTTGTCCCATGACTAGATTTATTGTAGTTTAATTTTATTTACGCTTGTATTTCCCTTTTTTTTTTTCCTACTGTTTTCTTATTCACTCCTCTTTTGTAAAAGAAGAAAAAAAAAACTTTCACAAAAAAATTTCTATTTCGTCATTGAAGCGTATCCCCCCATTCCAAATAACGCACAAAAAATGGGTCTCCCCCCAAAAAAAACATTTATAGAATAAGATGATTTCATAGACTATCGGAATTAGAACTATATCTCTTTTATTCTTCTTTTGAATGTTTCTCATCGCCTTTTGATATGTAAGCTCTATCTGTTATGCAGTACGTTGCACAAGCCATGATTCAATCTAAAAAAGGAAGCCCAAAGTTATACATTTATGCAAATGCACAAACGTGTTAGTGATGGCGTTTATTTGACATACGTTCAAGTAGTCTTTGTTTTACGGTGCTCGTGCTAGTATTCCCTTCTTTCTGTGATGCATTACTACCACAAGCATAACCAGATCTTTTACGTTTTAAATGGAGTGCGGCCTTTTTGGAAGATGTTCCCATGCTGTCCTCATCTTCATCACTTATATCATTATTGGAATTTACTTTTCTCTTTTTTGCACTCATCGGATTCATGGGTATATTCACATTATTCACTTCTGGTTCTTCACTGTATTCTTCATTTGGATTCCACTCATCATCATCATCGTCTTTCTTTAATTTTTCTTCTAATTCCTCATCAAATTCATCTTCTTCCTCTAATTCTCTCTTGATCCTTGACACTCTCTTCTTTTTCATCGTCTTCTTTTTCGTCTTTGGCAATTCAATATCACTAGAAAGTAACGCCAGTTTTGAATTCTCAAGTACTCTCTTGGTCAAACCCAAAGGATCTTCAATCGTATCCGGAATATCATGCTTATGTCTTATAGTCATATTCATCTTTCCTTCCTCTGACACGCTATTCGCGAAAAACACGGTCAGGACAGCCATACTTTCCAATTCAAAATAAGAGAACTCGCGCTTTTCTCTTAGCCATTCATCAAACTTTTCTAGAGCGTACCAATTGAGTTTTTTGTAATAAGGAAATCTGAATTTAATAGGTACGTCGGTTGCTTGTTCGATTTGATAGACTCGTAATTGAGTGGCTGCATTAAATGAGTGTAAAAAGTTGCCGCCAATGACGATCGCGTCTTCGGGTGTATAAACTGCATGAATCCATCCAGTTGGAATAAACCTAGTAAATTTTACTCAGTTTTTCATTTTCTAACACACACTTTTTTTTTGTTACATTGTATTTCCTGCTCTTAATTCTACAGAATAACAATCCTTGACTAAATCACCAAAGAAAGTGACAGACTGATCGGGTGAAGAAGACCATTTTTGATATTTCTTCAAGTTTTTCGGGGTTGGTTCAATTAAATAAAACGTTTTTGCACCGCTCAATACATGATAAAATACCTAAGACAAAATAAGTCTCTCTACTTTTTATCATCTTCTCCTTTCTTACAGAACTTCCACCAAAATCTATATGACTGTAAAGAGTTAAGCAATGAATGTGTATACAACTATCACCAACTTACAAATCCGTATAAGAATCCTTTGTACCCATCAAACAATACAATTGTACCTTGGGTCGTTCTTTTGCATCCTTTGGCCATGCTAAATCCACCCAATCCATCTCCCTTACCACTTGAGGTCTCGTGATTTTTTCTGCCAATGCGGTTCCACTGATTTCCAAGCTGATCACATTTCTGATCCTATCACGAACAGGATTCGAAAAATAATCTGCCCAGCGACCCAGAGTCCAACTAGTAATTTCAGATTGTGTAGCAACATCAATCACCTCCAGAGGTCGATCTCTACCCACTAATTCTGCAATTTGAGTCACAGTAAGGTTAGTGGGCATCATCATACCCAGCTCGGGTTCATTCTTTTCAATAATCAAGGGTTCTCGAAGACCCGTCTTTCGAAAGAGAGCTATATTGACTTGATCAGCTGTATAGCGAGGAAATGTGTTGTTTCGGAATTGCTTGGCTTGTAGTAATCGTTGCCAGATACGTTCATCGCCTGCTGCTGTGCCTTCATTCAAGTCGGCATAATTTAATCGAGTTGAAGACCGACTTGATTTACGAACTGATTTATCTACAGAAAATGGATTAAAAAAGAGAGCAAAAATAAGAATAGCAATTAAACCAACATGTGATTGGGCCGTGTTGAACTTGACATGGTGGACAATAAAACTTTTCAATCAAGTCTACATTATCTATTTTTAAACAGTGAGCATGATACCAGTCTGAGCAGGTATCACACTGAAGCCAAGTATCATAATTTGCTGTTGTATTTGTTGCTGGATTCTGTTGACAAAGCGGACAAGATTCGGAAGACATGAAAAAAAATAGCAAAAAAAAAAAAAAAAAAAATATTTTCTTTTCTCACATAAAACTCAGTCTATCGGAATTATATTTTTTGTGAAACGAATAATAGGTTTATCCACATGCAAATAGAATTCACATCAGATAATTTGTTTTTTTCTTTGCTTTTCACTTATTAGTAATAGAAATTAGCCTTATACAGAAAAATGCATCTAACATGATTTTCTTAAAAGGAGACCCTTTTTTGTTTCTCTCTTACATTCTTTAAATAATGACGAGTCAAAAGCCATATACAATAGCAAGCGCGTCTAGTGGATTTATGCAGGTAATAAAGAAATGCAATAGAGAAATACAATAAAAAAAAACAAGAGAGAGAGAAAACTAAGTTGTATGTATAGGATCCCCCTTCATTAAGAAACCAATATGAAGATGATATTGTATTGAGGAATATTCTTCAAAAAACCATGCCAAAATCTATTCTTGATTCAATTGAACCTGATTTATTTAGATTTGGTGAAAGAGTTACTGGTGGTAAAACAAAATAAAACCATTATAGCTATGTCTTTAATTATTATTAGACATATTGGCTATGGGTGATGATGTAGAAGACCCAAACAATTACCCACGCCTGAAGCAGTATGATGCTTGGTGTAGAAGAGTAGATGAAATAACAACAGCAAAAGGTTGGAAAGAATTAAATGATGTTGCAGCTGAAGAAGGGTAAAAAAGAAATAACTTTCTATTCTTTCTCATATTCATATAGTTTGAAGCTTAATTGCTATTGCTTATGAACGTAAATATAATGAGTATTCACGTATTTATCAATTTGCAAAGCAGTACCTTTATTCTCCTTCTTCTGCCATGTACGCATGTCCTTTGTCAATGACAGGTATAATTTATAAAAGTATAAAACGATACAAGGACTAACGTTTCTTTCTTTTCTTGAAAGATGGCGCTGCTCGTGTTATCGAATTACTTGGTACCCAAGAAATGAAGGAGACAGTTTATTCTCGTTTGATTAGGTAAACATGGAAAATAATGATAATCACCATTGGAATTTAAAAATCATTTTGTAGTCGAGACCCCAAGTTGTTTTGGACAAGTGGTCAGTGGATGACAGAGCGTCCGGGTGGTAGTGACGTGAGTCGTTCAGAGACTGTAGCAGAACTTATTGATCCATCTACTAACACTTGGTCTGTATCTGGTTTCAAATGGTTTTCAAGTGCTACTACAGCAGATATAGCTATGCTTTTGGCTCGTACTGTTGATCCCAAGCAAGGCACAGTTCAACCTGTAGGTTAAAAAGAAGTAGCAGACTAATATGTGTTCTCATACTTTAAAAAAAAAGGGAAGTAAGGGTCTATCCCTTTTTATAGCCAAAATGAGAAACCCAGATGGATCACTGAATGGTGTTCATGTACATCGATTGAAAAACAAATTTGGAACCAAAGGGTTACCTACTGCTGAATTAGAATTGGTTGATATGAAAGCCACAATGGTAAATAAATCTATCTATGCCTCTATTTTGAATTAAACTTTTTATATGTCATAGATGGGTAATCCTGGTCGTGGTGTTCCTAACATTGCATCTATTTTAAACATCACCCGCATCTATGCCTCTCTTGGTGTGGTAAGCCATCTTCGACGAAGCCTTGCGATTGCCAAAGACTTTTCACTTAAGCGCCAAGTATTCAATCAAACTCTGAACAGAGTCCCACTTCACGTCACTACCCTAGCTGGGTTGGAGCTTACCTTTCGCGCATGTATTCAGATTGTCTTTTGCTGTATTGAACTCTTGGGGCGTGCAGAATGTCAAAGAGCTACCAAGGATGATTTGCTTTTACTTCGCTTTTTGACTCCCATCTCAAAATGTTATGTTTGTAAAATTGGTGTTCAGGCAATCAGTGAAGCTATGGAAGCCTTGGGAGGACAAGGTTATATGGATGATACAGGGATGGGACGTCTTTTAAGGGATGCTCAAGTGAACATGATTTGGGAAGGTACGACGAACGTGATGGCGGTGGATGTTTTACGTGTTATGCGTGAAACAAAAAATGGATGTTTAACTTCGTTTAAAAAGGTATATAAAAAAAAAAAAAAAAAAAAAAAAAAAAAACTCTGAAATAGGCTGGTTAAACTATCCTCTTTTGAAACAAAGATGATTGAAAAAAAAGTCAAGGAATCCACTCAAGTTTCTGATCAGTTGACCAAACCAAGTCAAGCTATTCATACAGCACTCGCAAATATCGACGTATTTCTCCAATCCGCCAGTGATCAATTGGAGGCGAATGCACGACAGCTTACATTTGCTTTGGGAAGAGTACTTGCCGGTGCTTTACTTGTTGAACAAGCTGCTTTTGGATTGTCTCATCAAATCGAAGGAGCTGATCAAGACCTTTTTGCTGCTCAACAGTGGTGTATTCAGCCTGATTTTATACAACAAATGACGCCTGTTATTGCTCATGTGGTAAATCAAGAAGCAAAGATGGTCTATGGTCCGAATGCTAAAATTTAGGAGAATTCTTCTGAGAAATTGGTTTTTTCTTGCTTGATATATGTTTTTGTACCTTTTCTTTAGTTCATAAAGGGTACATTAAGCATCAAAATATATTTTATTCTGTTTTCATAATCCAATTAGGAATGAATAATGATAGACATACTTTTCCATTTTAGGTTGAGAGTCAAGGTTTTAAGAGTAGCTAATAATCTAAGCGTTTGAATAATTGTTGAAGCTTGTATAGCATTTGATATGGCTTAAGCCTAAAGTGAGTCTATTTTCATCTGTTTGCGTGCCCCTATCAAATCCTATCTAATTGAAGAGAAAAGCAAACAGCCTACTTTAAAACTGTCAAAAATTCCAAAGTCTGCTGAGAAATCATAAGCTAATTTTCATTTAATTTCTCCTTCCAAGCATATACTATGTCTCTTTTATTAAAAAGTTTGTTTGAACAAGTTTTGTTCATTATATCTGAAGCTTGTCATTTTGAGGCTTTTTCTTTTTCTTTTTCCGAATTAGAAACCATTTTGCATTTTTTTTTTTTTTTTTTTTTTGATAAAAAAAGATGTCAAATAAAAAAGGATCAAAGCAACATTCCAATGTTCAGTTGGGCATTCCCGATGGAGAAATCGAAGTGGACAATGATGCTTATGCTTCAAAGATTGGCGGTACACCTGTAAATTTAAAATATTACCTTCTAGTGAACCTTTTTTGACAGAACTAAACAAACTATTTTAGTTGTGGCTTGATCCAAACACGCCACCTTCTTCAGACTATTGTACTTGCCGTGTATGTAGGGATAAAATGTATCTCTTATTTCAAAGCTATGCACCTCTTCCCGATTCAGCTTTTCACAGAGTAGTTTATGTTTGGGCTTGTAATAAGCGATCGTGTATGAAGAAGGAAGGAAGGTTTGGGGTTTATATCATAAAATGAAAGAGATACATTTTTAATTTAATTATGGCAAATTAGTTTTTCTGTAGTAAGATCTCATGTGGTAGATGAAGTTTATTTGAAAGCACAACGACAAAAGGAAGAAGAAAAACGTAAAAAGGAAGAAAAAAGAAAAGCTGCTGCAGCGAATCAAGGGGCATTTTCTCAAGGATTTCAAGTAAAAAGAGAAAAAAAAAAAAAAAAAAACAAAATTTTTTTTCTTACTAGTGATGTTGGATATAGTTGGGCGATTTATGGGGAAGCTCAGCTGGGTCATTTGCAAAGGCAGCTGCTAAAGCAGCGACACCAGCCAAGCCATTTGAACTTAAAAGCACATCTCCTTTCGGTATGAAAGCTAGCAACGAAACACCATCATTTGGTGCCAAAAAAGAAGCAATAGATATAGCAGATCAAATGAATCAGTTGAGCATCCAACCCTCACCACCAGTTGATGCATCTTCATTGCCTAAATTTCCTGGACAATATCTTTACATTGATGATGAACCTAAAGAACCTCGGTTTAATCCCATCGATATGAACAGATACAAGGAGTTTTTAGACATGGAAAAGGAGATGTTGATGGATGTAGATGGAGAAACTTGGCAAGGAGAAACTTATGAAAAGCAGCAACTCCCAAGGGGATTCGATAAACAATTCAAAAAATTCACAGAACGCGTCGAGTTGGAACCATCCCAATGTGTGCGGTACGAATTTGCTGGTCAACCCTTGTTTTATTCTGCTTTGCACCCTCAACAGCAGCAACAAATCACCTCCTCTTGTAAATATTGTAAAGGCCCCAAAGTATTCGAGTTTCAATTGATGCCCAATGTACTCTCAATCTTACCAACAGCAGAATACGCAAGTGAATCAGAACAATCGGCGGATAATACCAAAAAATCCGCGCTGGATCGTTGGAGTGTTGGTATGGAATTTGGTACAATCTTGGTCTTTGTTTGCCAAAAGGACTGTCATCCTGGCTCAATAGAAGAGCCAGCTTATGTAGAAGAAACAGTTCTTGTCCAATTTGAAACGGATTAAAGTGTTATGTACAAAAAATAATATTTTATTATGTAAAATAAATACAGGCTTAATGCTTCATAGCATCAGCAGTTTCCTTGGCTTTTCCTGAAGCATTTTCAGCAGCATTTGCAGCCTTGTTTTGAGCTTCATAAGCAACCTTAGTAGTTGTATGTTGTGCATCACGAGCTGTTTCTTCAGCCTTTCCCTTCACGTCGTCAGCGATACCAGAAGCTTTGCTCTTTGCATCTTGAGCATAACCAGCAGCCTTACTCTTGGCATCGTGAGCATAGCTTGAAGCCTTGTCGGTTGTTTCATCCATATAGTTAGCGGCTTGCTTGGCCTTCAACTTGGCCTCATCCTTAATCTCATCGGCTGTATGGGAAGCCTTCTTTGTACCGAGGCCTACTGCTTCCTTGGCAGCTTCCATACCATGCTTTAAGGTGTCAACAATGGTCTTTTCTGAATGAGGCATGCGCTTATCAGCTTCGTGTTTTACGTCTTGAGTTTTTTGAGCAGCAGTGTCCGCCATGCTTTCAGCACCTTCAAGCACACTGCTCATTTTCTTACCAGCTTCTTTGTTCACTTTATCAGCCGCGTTCTTTGCCTTGTCAACCACAGATTCACGAGCAAGCACAGATGAGATGTGAATAGATGCAGCAGGAGTGTAGTACAATTGTCTGGTAGAGCGACTGATGAGACCAACAGATTTTGTTAAAGAGTTCATTTTGTTATTGTGTATATTGTTTAAATTAAAAGAAAAGAAAATAGCAAGCAAGGGAAGGGTATTTATGCTTCTGTAAATCATTCAATTCATGCTACTATGTCATACTTATGCAACAAAAAGGGTAGTCGTCGCTCTTCAGATTATAATCTAAAAATGGAAATTTCTATACCAACTTTGAAATCACTCTGAGGTCATTTTTCTTTCTTTTAAAAAAAATTAATACAAACAATGGACCCAACAGAAGAGAACGAACCCCGACAAAATCAAGCAACCTATCGAGATCTTGTCATATTTGAAGAAAGATTAAAGGGCAATATGACGAGGTTATTGAAACGGAAAAGAAAATATGAAGGTTTTGACCTCTATTTTAAACGTTTATAATCCTAATAACTGTTTTTATTTGTAGCTTTACTTGTAGGGTTATTTGTGTTTTTAGCTTATTTCTTTTACGCGGTTTTTATTGATCCTAGCAAAGTAAACGAGAAAAGTAAAACGAATATATAACTAAAAGCAAGAGAAAAACTAACGAATGCAAAAAATTAGATTTTTACGGTTCATTTAACAAACACCATTGCACTTTTGACCGTAGCAGGAGGGCTTGTATTCTTTTATAGATCTGGCATGTACTCTGAGAAAATAGTTTATGCTCAAAAGTAAATACACTACAACGATTTACACAAGCATTAACTCAACTTATTTTAGATTTGTACCTCACTGTAATAATGCACTAAGAGCTTTTAATCTCCAGTTCAATGCCCAAGGAAAATCGCTAAGCTTCTTACCCAACTTATCCAAACAATTTCAAGAAGGATTTGAAGCATACCGAAAACAATATCACTTAAGAAAGAAGGCAAGACAAGCCAAAATGAAGAAATCATAAAAAACCTTATGACATTTACTTTTTATTAAAAATCAGTAACTCTTCCACCATAACTCCAGTCATTATGCTTGACAGGCTCAGTTTTAGGGCCGTTGACTTCGCCTGTCTTTGGGTTGACATCGCCTTCAAATTCGGGTTTTGGTTTTTTCATTACGTCTTGGTGTAATTCAGTACTGTTCATGTCCTTTTCTTGTTTCTTTTTGATAAGCTCAAGCATTTCTTTTTGCTGTTTTTTATTTCCAAGTGGTAATGGGCCTGGCCTATTTAAAGATGAATATGTACGATGAAAATAATGTCTAAGCATTCTTAATGATGTTGAAAGAGAGAGAGAAAAAGTTGTAATTTTTCGTCCGGGGTCTACTGCATAAAAAATAAATTCCTTCAGTCCACTGCGTTATACAGTCCGTCATGGATCCAATGGGCAATAAGTGAGATGATGAATGCATATTCCGTTTCTTTGCTGTAATCATTCATTCTAATATTCGTAAATAATGCGCTGCAAACGAAAATATTGCAAATGTTATCTTCCATAAATGATTACTATTCCCAATGACATTTGCTATCGACTAAGGTAAGAACACACTCAAATGCGTATTTTTGAATATAAATTCCTTGAGGCTTGCTTAGTTAATAGAGAATTTTATATGATAAAAAATAGAATACAATACCAAAAATAAATAAAAGAATCTATTAGACTAAAACTTTAGTTAAACCCAAGCAGTGTTACTGATACTTTGATTTGGATATCTTTTTTATACTCATCCTAATCTTATAATAAGAACACGTAATAAATTAGCATTCCATATTTAAGACCGTTTTAATGATAACATACAAAAGCTGAAAGATCCAATATTTTCAATCTTGTTTTATCAGATTTTGAATGGGATGGAATTAAAAAATGTTTCAGAACTGATATCATCCAAAGTAATCATAAAGTTAAAAGGAGCCTTTTTGGCTAAAAATACAAAATGATTTACTTTTGATTAAAAAATGCAAAAAATTGAAAAAGAAACCAACTTATAATATTTATTACCTCAAAACGAATTCTTTCACCCTTTTTCTTATTTCCTGAAAAAAAAAAAAAAATGTCGAATTTGTCAAGGGAGAATTGGGCAACATGGGTTGAAGATAATTTAGGTTTTCCTTTTTGGTGTAAAATAGCAGCCATCTGTGTCAACATTGGTTTCATTGTAAGTGCTATTTAGATATCCTCTAAATTAACTTTTAATTCTTTTTAGTGGAGAACAACAATCAGTATATATATTAAAAGTAGCGGAATATGTAATCAAACACAAGATTTAGGCTTCTATTGTTTATAAACTCTTATTGTACATTAGACAACCTAGATACTGAACATTTAATTCATATTCTTATCGATGGCATCATGTTACTTTGTTTAATGTTTGATTTCTTGGTATTAACAAAAGTAAAATGCACATTATCCTTCTTTTTTATGCATTGGTGTCTTACTTTATATTTCTCAGGCGCCTATTCTTTATATACACTGGAGACCTGGATGGGCACAGTTGTTTGGTATAACAAATGCATTTCTAAGTGGATTAACGAAATCAGTGTTGAACAAAGAGAATGATTTGATGAAATGTACAGCCAAATATGCAACTGTTTTTGTAGAACTGATATCCATCGTAGAAGAACTTTGTCAATTAAGCAATACAATTCAACATTTAACAATTGTCGTCTCTGGATTACGCGATTATTTCTTATGCGTAAGAATCAGTATACAAAGGAAAAGAAAGTTGCTTATTAACTGTTTTAAAAGGCTTTTTATATTGCTGTAGCTCACTTTCATCAAAAACAGTTGCACAAAAATCTATCAGCGCGACAGCAGCAGCAGCAATTTAGACTCCCTTTAAGAAACCATTCAGTCAACCCCTAGTACTCACATTTGTGTATTCTTTTTCTTACAAATGCGCCTCTTTTTTTTTTCTTTTTTTTTTATTTCTAATAAAGGGGTATGCTGAATTGTTTGAATTTTTGTATAAAAGACATGGTTTTTTGTAAAAAGAATGATTGAGATACAAACAGTCATTATACCACGTGATGGAAAGGACTTGAAAGTTTATATATGCTACTCTTTAGTGATTTATATATCAATGATTTTTTTTATTATGCAGCAATGACAGATTAATTGTTTTGTTTGAACTGAAAGTAGGTGGTGTATTCTTTGTATGTTTGTATTGTCTAAAACAAAAAAGAGGTAAATACTGATTTACACAGATACTAAAGGAAGCAGATGTATATTTATAAAGAAGAGCAAACATATATTTTTAAACAAGTGATAAATACACCATTAGGCTAATAAAAGAAAATCCAAATTCCACCATCTTTCTTTTCTTTTTTCAGATAAACAAAATGGCAGAATTGACATCAAAAGAAAAGACAAACAAATGCAAAGTTGGGTGGTTTGAAAAGAATACAAACACCTGCACGGACTATTTTAGACTAGCATCTTTATGCATAAACATAGCCTTGATGGTATATAATACAAACACCTTTGTTTCTCTGCAAAACGTTTAATGTTTTATATAAAGTTGAAAAAAATAGTGGACCTTAATAGTGCAAATGATATATCACGTAAGTTAACAAAAAAAGGAACATGAATAATAGGACCCTGATATATTGAATGTACAAAGAAACTACGTACAAATCAAGAGTTGATAGCAAAATGGATGACTTTTACTTTATTATTTTTACTCAATTGCTTTGTTTGATCATTGATTCGGTTAACTTAGTAACAGTAAGTGATCGGGTTTGGGGAACTCAAAATGAGAAATCTTATTTTTTTTTCCCTTAGGAATCTACTCCTACATTTAAAATGAGTCAGGAGCTTGGACCTTTGGTATCAGTAGTTTATTTGGGTAAGTCAATCTGGAGGCTTTTGTATGTTTTAGTGAACATCAATGGTAAGTGGAATTTATGTATTGAAAGCTTTTTTGTATATAAATCATTGATGTAGGCTGGAGCATGTCTTCCTGCGTAAAAGTACATGAAGGTGTCATACTTTCTGGACTAATGAATATTCTGTTGGGCGTGAGTATAAAACTCTTCCATATGATTTATTATAAGCTTATTTTATTTATTAAATAATAGCAAATTTATTTATACGTGGTCATCTTGTACAAGGAATCTTTAACCAAGCGTCAGGATGAAACATCAGCAAGTACTCAGTCAATTATAGTTGATGCTGATAAGAAGAAGGAGAAATTGTAACTTCATCTTTTTTTTTTAAAATTGCTTAATTTTTTTTTTGAAGAAATAGCTTTATAAGTTGCTATAATTTTAATAAAGTAAAAGGTGTAAATGTACCTGATTATAGCTGTTTCCAAAATATGAGCAGTATTAAAAGCTTTTAAGGCAAATGCGCTAATTGAAGCTTTGATAAACTAAAGCCAATTTTCTGTGCATGTTCGTTAAAAAAAAGAAAGGACGAGCTTGCAAACATAGAAAACGGACTCAATTGCAAAGTACTTTTTCATAAATCTCTCTTTGAGTGATATCGAGTAAAGATGAAGTAATCAGAGTTGATATTGAAGGGCTCACAATCTTTTTATGAAATTATGTATTGGGCACTCGAAAGTATAGTTCAAGTTATGAAACTGTACGATATCTTAACCATAAGCTTTTACAGTTGTACAATGTTGCAAGCATGACTATTGCCGTTTGAACTACATTATTCATATATGGATACGGGCTTAGCAAATAAAGGAAGATGTTTTCAGCAAGTTGCGAAGGCTCGAGCAATACCCTCGAAACCTTAAATACATTTAGCAAATGATTCAATTATTTTACTACTCGCACAACGAGGTTAGAATTCCGAAAGCCTCTTTAGACAGTACATTGTGGATGAATGAATTTGGAAAGTAATACAGTGAAGCTGGGAAATATTGGTTAATTTAGAAGTTTAAGTAGTGATTTTAAAAAAATAATTTAGGGCTTACTAAAACATCGCAGTTCAACCATCGATTACTTTTTGGATAATTGCTGTGAAATTTTCATCAAATAGCAGGTCCGGCTATTTCTAACTTCATAAGTCAATGTCTAATATACTTCAAGAAGCATTGAGAAAAAATACACTGTCTTCATTAATTGCAAACATAATAAATTAACAATAATTTTTTTAAAAAAAAAGAAAGAATCTTGAAATGAAGTAGATTTATATCAATTGGAGGAATTAAATAAAAGAGACTGTCGGTTTGAGATAAGTATAGTATTCACGGTAAATATAGGGCCGCTCATATTCGGAAGGATCTTGCATTGTGTTGATAATTGATTCCTGTTATATGTTCGAATTAAATGACCGTTTAGTATCTATAATAATAATGACTTTACCTTAAAACTAAATAAAATCTCTAGCGACTCTTCAATTGAAGTACATATTGATCCTAAAGTGGGAAGCATTATTTTAATCAATAATACAGGGTCATATCCATTTTCTTTCGAAAAAGAACTACGGTATAATTCCATAATATTATCAGTAATAAATACACCAAAAACGTAGAATTCTCGTCTTGACTTCGCTTCCTTAATCCGATAATGAAATTGCTTTTTCAATCGCTCTCCCAAACGAGCTCTATCTTCTTCTTGCAGTTTTTCACCAACACCATTCACTTAATTTCCCACAGCCTAGTTCTTGGTGGTTGCTATATATCAAGACATACCAGGCAATATTAAATTTTGATTTAGAATTGAAAACAAATCTTAAAAGTATTGATCTATTTTGCGCTGAATAGTCAATCTCAGATTGCTTGTTATTGGAAATCAGAGGTAGTCTGTCCAAGCTTTCCGTTAAATTAACTAAAAACACGCCCAAATTTCGCTGAGAAATATCTTCTTCTGTTGGGGGATCATTTGGTGTAAATTGAGATGGAAAGTATTCTGCTTTTGCTAATTTTGACTGAAGAAATTGTAAATTTCAATTCATTATATACACTCATTTATGATCTTACTCTTCTCCATTTTCTTATTTCAATGTACGTTTGGTCAGAAAAAGCATATATGTGAGTAGATCAAATGTAGGAGATACAGATTATGGACTTCCAATCTTTCATCCAGACTTAATTCATTATCCATGTTATGAGCTGATACTTTGCTGGTCAGCGATATATCATCAAACTCATTCAATTCTAGAATGTATCGATGTTGTCCTTTAAACCGATTTTACAAATGTAATCGTCTTTTTCCATAAGTTCTCTTCGTGCTGGAACTCCCTCCATCTTGAAGTGTTCGACTTGGATAAACGAGTTCAATTTT
Source organism: Rhizopus arrhizus (assembly GCA_024220505.1). NCBI lineage: Eukaryota > Fungi > Mucoromycota > Mucoromycetes > Mucorales > Rhizopodaceae > Rhizopus > Rhizopus arrhizus. The sequence goes on from JAKZZE010000011.1 coordinate 537,903, forward strand.
TGGCAATCCAGGATCGGTCTTCTCTTTGTCGTTTCCTGTAGAGTAAAGAATTTGGAGAGGAATTGAGGGTGTTGTGTTGGAGAAACCTCTATCATCCCTCCATCCAGGAGTTTTTGTACTGCTTCGTTGATATGATGTTGATCGTCTACTGTCGTCGTTTTCTTCTGATTCCTCCATGGGATCGGTTTTTTAGTAAATTGGATTTTGTAACCATTTTGAATCATGGATAAAGGCCAAGGATGATTTGTTATTGTTTTCCATTAAGGGGGAAAATGTTGTAGGCGACTGCCCGGTAGAATGCCATCTGAGGGAATGGTGTAGTTGATTGTTGAAGTTGTAGTAAGGGTTGATGATGTTGGTTGTGAAGCTGGATGTAATGATGGAGGATGTGGTGGAAAAGATTGTAATATTTCTGGTATTACTGGTTGGACGTTTCTTGTGTTGAATGGTCTGTTGATGTTGTACTGTGGGAATTGTTGGTATAACTGTTGTTGTCGAAGGTCGAGGCCCCACGTCCCCTTCCCCCAAAATAGTTTTTTGTTCCACCTCGTCCATAAAATCCACGTCCTCCTCGATTACTGTTCCAAGTTGAAGTCGACTGATGTCCTCCACGACCTCTTCCACCTGGTGAACTGGTGATTGCTGCTCTGAGTACTCGCTGCTGGTAGTTTGCTTCACTGTGCTTTGCAATAAACTCTTCGCTAAAGGCTTCTCGCTTGCTTCCTGACTCCTTGGCTTCCAAGTGTTTAAGATTTGGTGGTAACCTAAGCGGTCTAGTGGCATAGTCTTTCGCATCTTCATCATGTTGTTTACCTTGGACCCAGGCGTGGATTGCTAGTCTCCTGGCACTTTCCAACACTTCATCCAGAAGTGGGTTGGCTTCGTCTGCTGTAAGCTCTCCTGATTTGATGGTAAGGAGCTGCTCAAAGATTTCAATTGCTGCTCTCCCAGGTAAGCGGCTATTCTCTGCTCCTTTGTAGTGTGCGTTGACGACTTGGGTGTTGTCAACCGTAAACTGTTTGAGTTTTGGTAGGAAAGACTTGTTGATCTCCTCTGCCACAGTCCACTCTTCATGGTGGTATTTACTAATTTCTCATTTGTAGCGTTTGAAATTATCTTGGTATTGTTGCTTTGTAACTTTGTCCAAAGAGGAAGTGATTTCCAATGATATTTCTCGCTCTTCTCTGATTCGTTGAGTTGCTGTTTGTTCCTCAATCTTAAAATGTCAAGTAATTCAAATACTTCTTGTTCGGTGTATGTTCTCTATTCATTATTAGGTGAACGATCAGTCATAGTTATTCCACGATGCGCGGCTTAGAAAGATATAGGGAAGAAAGGGAAAACAAGTTTTATTATATTAAAAAGGAAAATAAAGCGTGGCTCAGAGAGCATGTATCACATTGAAAATCGGAGTGGAGTCAACTGGGATTCATTTAGGAACGACAACAAATATTCTTTAATACCTTCAAGTATAATTGATTTAAGAATTGTTATTTTTTTAAAAAAAAATGTCGTGCTGCCTCAAGAAGGGAAGCTTTTGCTTGGCAAGAAAAAAAAAACATGAATACAAGGTATACACTGAATTATTTTTGTCAAACGAAAGACAAACCCTTCTGTTTGATTCCAACTAAGCGACCGAATGTTGTGTATCGTATTATATAATATTACTTTATTCCCGAAAACCTATGCAGAAAATAAGAAAATGGGAAAAATGGTTTGTCAGGTAATTTCATATTCCTTTTATGGAATATATCATTTAAAATTCTTATGTAATATAAAATGTTACTTTTTTTTCTTTTTTTTTTATTCTTTTTTTTTCATTTTTTTTTTCTCATTGAACCATGTCTGATATCTTTAGTTTAAAGAAACAACTTGTTGTTTATGGTGCACATCATAATAATAAAGTGAATGTTGCTATTCATATGGTATTTGTACCAACTATTTTTTGGTCTGGTAATGTATAAGGCAACAATGAAGGATGTTACACTGCATGAATTTAACGAGTAAAATATAGCGCTTGTCCTTGCTGCCAAAACAGGACCATTGATTCGAGCGAGTCCTAGTTCGATTTTATCTTTATTTGGACCCAACCTTGGGTTTTTTGTTGTTTTAGGTTATTTATGCTATTACATTATATTAGACCCAGTTGCTGCTGTAAGTCTCGAGATAGGGAGGGAGAGAAAGAGAGAGAAAGAGAAAAAGAGAGAGAGAGAAAGAGAGGGAGAGAAAGAGAGAGATTCTAATATTCTATTAAAGTCACTTAGCGCACCTTTCCTTATTGCTATGAGTTATACTGCTACTAAATTTTTGAAAACAAATCCCAATGCAACTAAGATTGCTATAATTATTCAAATAGTTTCATGGACATTCCAATTCCTCGGCCATGGATTGGCTGAAAAGAGGAGTCCCAAGTTATTAGATAATCTCGTGCAAGGTAAATTATAAGAGTATATGCTTTGACTAATACTATTTTACTAAATGTGATTTTTTATAGCTTTTGTATCCGCACCTTATTTTGTATTTTTTGAAGTACTCTTCCACTTGGGATACCGCCCAGAATTACATAAGGAAGTTATGCTTGAAATTAACAAAGATATTGCAGAATTTCGTAAAAAGAAGAATAAGGAGACTTTTAAAAACGAAAACGTTCAATAAACATTACTTTTTATTCTACACTGGGCCTTAGTCCAATTCTTTGAAGAACATAAGTAGGCATACAGTAAACGGGATCAACCGATTTTAAACCGGGATAACCGAGCAAAGAAAGGCCAGTGAGGCCAAATAGCGTATGAAATACATCAACCATGTCTCCCGGTCTATCTGATATGCCTCCCTTTTCAGGGTCTTGTGCTGACAAGATAAATCGAATCAGTTTATCTTTATCGATCCAGTGAGTATTACCCAATGTCGATAGGGCAGACAAGACCCACCAAGAATAACACACATCTTCTAATTTTTGAGGTCTTCCGTTTAACCCACCATTTTTCAATTGTCTTTCACATAGCCACCAACTAAGCAAATCCGTATCTACATGATGCAATGCATCCGCAATAGCCAACGCACTCACGCAGCAGAATATTTGGCCCGAGTGAGATTCTGAACCAGGTCGACTGCCAAACCCTCCATCATAATTCTTACATTTCAAGATCCATTCGACCGTCTTTTCTACATCAATCGCATCCAGACGTTTAAGTAGTGAACAGCAGCAGAGTGCAATATAAGCAAATCGAGAATCGACTTCTCCCCAAGCGTCACCTCGAAATGAACCATCTTGATTTTGTAAAGACTGAATGTCTAGGAATAAAATTCAGTTTAAAAATATCCAGTGTTTCATTATACTTACAATTTATGACTTTGTCTACATCAATCACTTCCAAGGCATCCAATGTAATCAAAACCTGAACAGCTGATAAGGTGCAAGTAATATGGGTATCATGACCCGTATGAGCACTAAAGCCTCCATTGCTTTGTTGAAGACTTTTTACATAACTAATCACTTCTTCTCTTGGTAAAGCGTCAATGTGATTCATCAAGTCAAGTGCTGTTAATCCCCAATAAATGCCATTCAAACGCAAGTGTTCTGTAAGCCAATATTCAAGCTCATCTTGTCTTTTATCTAAACATTGGATATATTTCACATGAAGTGGTATCAATAACTCTTCTTCCATCGCGATCCTTTTTAAGAAAAGATTTAAAAAAAAAAAAAAAAAAAAAACAGCCTTTTTCTTTTTTTTTATTAAAAAATGTCAGAAGAAAGACAACATAAAATTGCTAAAATATTAGAAGCTTATTTTAGTGATGCCAACTTGATGTGGGATAAGTTTATGCTGAGTAAGATCAAGGCTGATGCTGAAGGCTGTAAGTTTTTCAATAGGCACATATCATCATCTAAACTCAAAGAAATAGTTGTTCCTTTCGAAACATTATGCAAACTACAAAAATTCAAAGCATTAGGAGCAAAGCCTGAAGAAATTAGAGAATGTGCCAGAATACATTCACTTTCAAGACTAAAGGTAAATAATAATATAAAAAAGAGTGCTTTACGCGCATAATAACTGTCTATAAAAAAGTTAAGTGTGGATGACAAGAGTATTGCACGTATAAAACCCATCAAATCCAACAAAGACGATCTATTGGATGAATGGTCAATCTATGTAGAGGGCTTAACAAAACCATATCAAACAGAAGGATCAATTGCTAAACTATTTACAACACACATTGGAAATGTTACTCGTGTTCATATACCAGAAAATAGATTTGGAAAGAAACAGTTTATGGGGTTTTGTTTTATTGAGTTTGATGATCAAGAAGATGTAAATAAGGCAGCTCAATTGATATCTGAAAAACGATTGCCAAACCTCAACTTACGCGTCATGTCAAAGTAAAAAAAAAAAATACAAGACATTTATTAAAGAAAATCAATTGAATTTGATATAGGATCGAATGGAACAAGTATAAGGATGAATATTTAAAGAGGTTTGACGAAAGGAAAAAGATGATAAGAGAACTGTGGCAGGAACACGAAAATAAACGAAGACAAGAAGAAGCAGTGGAGCAAAATGAAACGAAAAGATCAAAAGGAGAGAAAGATAATACGGTTGAATATCAAAAGGGTGTGATTGTCTTTGTAGATAATCTTCATCCAGGATGCTCAAAAACAACGGTCGCGCAATTATTGAAAACCTCTGGTGTTTCTGTTGCTTATGTGACACCCAAGAAAAGAGGATTACCTTCAGTCCATGTTCGTTTGAATAATTCTGAGGATGCTCAAAAATTGCAAGCTTATTTTGAAGAGCATCCTACGATACAGGAGACAGAAAAGGACACTGTAGGTAAATCAAGCGATAAGCATGGTACAGATACATTGAAATTAAGGATTTTACAAGGTATGTTATGTAATACTTTAGGAAGCAAAGAGTAAAACTTATTTATACACATCAAAGGTACCGAAGAAAAGTTGTATTGGGAAAACGACACTAGATAATGTTTTACTCTTTATTTAAATGTCACATTAGAATACAATGAAAAAAAAAAAATTGTTCAATACTTACAAATGCTGTACACATGCAAAATATGAGTCATATAAGAAAAGAAGATAATCACCCATCCCTTTTCTCTTGCTTTTGTTGTATTGTTCCACTGACTATAACAATGGGTTGTTGATTACTTTATTATTCTTACAGTGTCTTCAATTTAAATCCTATTCTTTTAGAAAGTAAACGAAAACTCTAAACGACTTGTAGTCAGCAAAAGTACCTGAAGCACAAGTAAACAAAGCATGAAAAGAGCCCAATTGATTTCGCGATGAATGAAAAGGATGGTTTGAAATGTGAGCCAATCATTTTTAATTTATTTTTGTAAAACGTCATTCGTTGATTTTTTTTTTCTTTTTTCTGTTTTTTCTTTTTTTTTTTTCTAAACAATATAATGGCCAGTCACCCACACCAGGAGCCACAACACGCTCATCATGAACTTCATGCACAGCCCATGACTCAAACGTACCAAACTCCTATTACAAATACAGCAGCAGGAGCAGCAGGTCACCCACAGGCAACGACGACAGGACAACCTGTCTTTGATTTATCCAAGTTTTGGCAAGAAGAAATGGGAAATGCTGAAAGATTTGATTCTGATTTTAAGAATCACGCACTTCCTTTAGCTAGAATTAAAAAAGTGATGAAGACAGACCATGAAGTGAAGGTAAATTGATAGATATGCTGTGTAGTAAGATAGAATAATATGATTATTATGAAAATAGATGATTAGTGCAGAGGTAATATAAATGATTATTTTTTTTTTTTTTTGCTGCATATCGTTTTAATATTATTGGATGGAATTTGTTTTAGGCTCCAATTTTATTTGCTAAAGGATGTGAAATATTTATTACTGAATTAACGAAACGCGCTTGGTAATATGATGATATGATAAGAGTGATGCTTATGAATAGAATAGGGTTCACGCTGAAGAGAATAAACGTCGTACGTTACAAAGATCAGATATTGCCACTGCTATTTCTAAGACTGATATGTGTGATTTTTTGATTGATATTGTACCAAGAGAAGAGGCAGTTAAATCAAATGCGGTTTATGATCATCAAACTGCTTATGCTAGTAATACTGCTGCTACTGCTGCTACTGCTAACTATTATCCTCAACAATATGCTGTTGATACAGCTAGTTATTATCCTCAATTACCTCAGGTAAACTAAAATAAATTTCACATTCATCTACTGACAATTCACAGTTTACGAGTGATCAAATGCAACAATATCAAATGCAATTACAACAATTTGCTCAACAACAACAGCAGCAGCAGCATCAACAGCAGCATCTTCCTCATCCACAAGATCCTTCTCAACCACAACCACCTCAACAATCACAACCACAACCACCATCTTATCAAACACAAGATCAACAACATTCAGAAAATGAGACGAAATCAAGTGAATAAAGAAAATAGATTTTTTTTTAATAAAAAAAAAAGGGATTATGTTATATATACATGAATTGATATTATTATTATTATTATTGTATGATTAATTCAATAAGAATTGTATGGATGGAAGATGATATTCATTTGTCCACTGTCTTCGTTGAATGGGTGGTAAGATTGGTTTAGAAAATAAATCTGCAAAGTAAGGATCTCGTTTGGCATGTATCCGAAGGTGTCGATTGAGTTCATCTGTTCTTGAAAATCGTTTTGGACAATAACTGCATCCGTGTGGCTTTTCTCCTGTATGAATTCTGATGTGACGAGTACGATGCTCTAGTCTCACAAATGCTTTTGGGCAAGATGGACATGGATAAGGACGTGGTTTGTTGATTGTCTTTTGATAATACATTGATTAAAGAACAAGAAAAAAAAAATATAAAAAAAATAAACAATATTTATAGTTTAGTTCGGAAATAGAAAGGAGCAACTTGTTGACAGTCTGTGCTATTAGGAGTTGAATAGAAAAGGGGAAAGAGGTTGATGTGTTTAGTTTATTAGTCATTTTCATTTAGAGCTTAATTTTTTATTGTTTGGATCCGCATTATTATGTAATACAATTAAATATCACATGCTTTTATTTTACTCCTCATTTTATATGAAACTTTATTATGATCAACACCAAAAGAATAAATAAATGGATTCTATTGAATACAAAAAAACAAACATTAATTTTTTATAAAAATACAAAATAAAAAATAAAAAAAAAAATCATCCGTTCATTTAAACATAACCTGAATCTCCCGTTGTGTGATACCAAAAATGAATGTAGTAACAGCTCATTTTTATTATTTTATTTTATAACCCCATTTGGTATTTTAAAGAAAAAAAAAAAAAGCATATGAAAATAATGGTTACAATCCCCCCCCCAGAATGAATCAAATAGACTTTATTTGATCCCTCCTTTTCTAATTCAACCTTTTTTGTTATTGATCACTCCCTTTGTAAAAATGACAACATTTATTTCTTGTTGTCAATCGACTCTTTTAAACTATTTCTTTTCTGATGATCAAAACAGTAACTTTTAAAAGTAGAGTTGTTTACTTGCAACTATTTAAAAATTACGCGTCATCATTTTCATATCCCCCCCCCCTCTCTCTCTCTCTCTCTCTCTTTTTCTTTATCGTTTTCTTCTTTTCTGCACCCCTCTTTTGATCCTTGTTGTATTAAATTAATTCTCCCTGTTTTGATGTCAATTAAAGCGGCAATATCTTCCCCCCAAAAATGTCAATAAAATTTAGTATGTCTTTTAAGGAGTTATAAACTATTCTCCCTTTCTTTTTAATTTAATCCAAAAAAAAAAAAAAAATGAAAAAGAAAGAGAGAAAGAGAGAGAGAGAGAGAAAGAAAGAGGAGCAAAATTTATTGAACAGAAAGTTTAATTTCAACTGTCCAAACAACAGGAGAATCAGTTGTGATTTCAATTAATTCATTATTGAGTACATTACATGTACTTATTCTTCCACCAAATTGACAGTGAAGATTATCTATTTTACTGTGAATCAATAGACTAAATAATAATAAATTATATGCTTTACCCATATCCCATTTTAAACCATGAGAACTTATAACAGCTGGTGCACTAACAGGTATCACTCCACAAGTTGGTCCTATTTTTTTTAAAGTGTAAATCATCACTTCTTAAAATAATTCGTATTTACCTTCCAAATCCAATTGACAGTGAATATGATGTTTACCCTTTCATTTGATTAATAAAATTCATAATATTCATTCTATTCTAGTTTACCTTGTCCAATAACATGGTTAAATTTTCACTACTAACCAAAATAACTTTCTTTTCTACTTGATCCTTTAAAGTATATAATACATGAATACTTGACATTGTTTGATCAAATCTTCCACCTAAAGCTGGTGTAGCCACAATATCATACTAGATAAATTATTATTGAGCATTTATACAAAACCAAGCTTTTCTCGTACTATTTCATTGTTCTCTTTTTCTTTTTCATTTAATAAGTATACACACTTCATAAAATCATTCGAGTCTTGTTCGTCTACTTTTGTAATCTTTACATTTTTGGATTCATAATATTCCCAAACATCAGGTCGAATAGAATCCAAGTCTCCTCTAATTTCATCGGGAATGAATCTGGTTCACTAGAATTAGTCTTGTATAATCAACCTTCATTCATTTACTTTTCTAATAAAGCTTTATCATGTTTAAACGCATCATAAAGTCTATTCGAACCTCCATCTGCTACTAACTTTATACAAGCTATGACATGATTTAATATAGGCTATAACAATTTATTCTTTCCAAGTACCATTGTCCCATAGCTTATGAAATATATCCAATCGAGTAATGGGTTGGTTTAATATAATTAAACAAAATTTATTTCCTATTTTGTTTGATAGAATACTCGAAGGATACCAGTGCGTTGTCATTTGCCCCAAAAAGAAAAACAATAAGAAAAAAAAAAAAAAAAAAAAAAAGTAGCACTCCCTGTGCGCACATTCATGAATGAAACTGAGACATTTTTTCCCCTTGCATTTAACACTCCACTTTTCATGCAAATAAACTCACTTTATTTAGAAAATGAATTCCTGCCTTCATGCAAGAGAGTTGCTTCTTTTCATGTTGTAATTATAATAATAACATAACCAAATATGATTGGCAATCGAACAAAAATGTGTTTTTTCCTTTGTAAAAATAGTAATGTCTTAAAGTGTTTCGTGCTGGTAAATAATACACATATTTGAAGGGGTTTTTTTTGATTTATGTTTAAATTATAAGGCTCCCCTTTGTATGATTGAAAATAGCAAACATTTTTTAATTCATTTAATAATAATAATAATTATTTCTTTTCTTTTCTTTTTTCTCTTTTCTCATGTTTGCAAAGTCAAAGCGATTTCCTTCTAGTACGACCCATAGAATTAATATCGAGTATTAATCAACTATTGTAATAGTCGGTAAAGATTATATTCCTGGACCTGGTGAATATGATGTCAGTGTGGATGCTAGCAGTCGACATAAACGTTATGGATTTCTTTCTCAATCAGATCGATTTACAGAAGGTACAAGAGTAGTCAATATCACTAGTAAATAATATTTCAAAGTAGAACACGCTGAAGATGATGGCTATTCGACCAGTACACTCTCGAGTGAAATAATACCAAAGAAATCAATGCAAAAAGAACATGAGACACTCATTAGCAAATTAAAACGAATGGAATCCACTGTTCAAGCATTAGAAAATGAAAAGAAATCAATTCAGCTAACAAAGGATATGGAACTGGCTGATGTTCGATCAAAAAATGCTTCCTTTCAAAAGACCGTAAGACTTGTCAATTTAGTCTCTTTTTTTTTTTGCGATAGCTTTCTGTATAGGTCAATCGATTAGAAAAATTATTGAAAGCAAGTACTTGGCAAAGACGAATAGAACAGATAGAATCAGGTTATAAAAAGAAATTGGTAGAAAAGGAACATCAAATCATCCAGCTACAACAATGTCTTGAAAGCAAGACGGTCGAGACAGACATCATACAGCACAGGCAACAAAGCCAAATGGAAGAATTGTTGAATGGACTTCGAGATAAGGATGAACAGATGGAAACCCTTCATAAAGAAATAACTCTGAGAGAACACAAAATAAAGAAATATGAACAACTTTACGCAGAACAAAAGATTCAAATCAGCTCTGATCAAGAAGAATTAGTCAACATAAGACATCAACTAAAGGACTCGGACGAGAGACGAAACGATTTGACAAAGCGCCTAGAGAAGCAAGAACTGAATCTGATTGAGCAGTACCAAAAGATAGAAGAACAAGCAACGCTGATCGTTGGACTTCAAAAACAATTCAAGCTTTACCGTCAGTACATCACTCGTCCAAGAGAGACGCAGTGCACGTCACATATCAAAGAACTCAATCAGCTATTGACTGAACTGAATGAAGCCAAGAAATTTATTAATCAACAAGCGATTTTGATGGATGGCCTTAAATCGAATATCCATTGGCTTAACTCAAGATGTCGTCAAGCAGAACAATCGTTACTGGACATGCGTCTCGATCGATCACAGCAAACCCAGTTTTATCAATTCTTTTTTCAGCAAACCTTTGCATCTATCAAATGCCAAGAAACTGAGCATTTAGAAAGTAAGAATTTTTACTTGTTAAACCAGTATAAAAGTTTAATTTTTTTCTTTTCTTCTAGTCAAAATAAATAATCACAATTAATATGCCACCCCCCCCCTTTTTTTTTTTTTTCAAAGCTATTTTTATGACAACATAAAATCAGTGAATAAGCATTGTATATCTCAAGTATAAGTTACTATGTCGACGAAAGCAAATGGAAAAGTGTTTTTTTTCTTCCTACGAGTGATCATTTAACAATATTAAATAAAAAGCATTTATTGAACTCTAAACGTATGCGGACGACCAAACAGAGCACGATCCTGTCCACCGGGTGAACCATAAATTGTGATTGGTATTTGGCAATCAAACGTACTGACTTCTATATCTTGTAGGCTTTGATAGTGTCTATGTCTTTCATCTGTATTAATTGGTATAAAAGGTGAATCTAAACCAGTGATAAATTCAAATTTCAAATAATATTTCAAAGACACTACGGAATGTTAACATACAATACCCTCTGGTCATTAAGCTTACCTCCTGTAGTTTGAAAATCGGGTGAAGAAGTAGCGGGTATAGGTAGTGAAAAGGAAAGACGTTTATTGCCTAAACAAAATGAGTGAAAGTCAGAATGCATCTTTCGCGAGACCCGCGCGATTTGTTGTTGTGTCCTTAAGGCAATCGTGTCTTCTACTACTTCAGAACTTTCTAAAAAAATGGATATCTTATAAGTCGATAAGGTGGCTTCACTAAAGTCCAAGATGCCCATCACAGGTTCACCCAATCGATGCGCTGTTTTGATCAAGTGTAATTTAGCAACACGTTGGTTGTTTTTATAAATATCGTACATTGCTATCACTCTACAGGTTAGAATACTGTATACAGTATATATACATCATTCGAGTACCTTTCCTGCTACTGTGTGTAATGCGTGAAACTATTTGTGAACATGATCGATTAACAGCACCTCTTTCATGTTCTCTTTCCTCTTCTTCTTCGTAGGCTTCACTTTCGCGTCGCGTAATCTCGTGTCTTGATTTCTTATTATCCAACAACTCATTCACATAATCTATAAACGCTTTCTTTTCTTCCATGACTCGGGTAGATGATGATGATGATCGACGCTTGACATGTACCGTGTCTGATTTGACTTCTTTTACTATCGCTTGATCCTCTTTACCAAGTATTACCGGATTCATCAAGTCATAAATAGGCCTTGATCCATTCTCAGAAACATGATTCAATACCCGAAATCGAATCTGAGCTACTTGACCTTGATTGACTTTACTGTTACTTGTGGCTCTTTGTGCGCCCACAACCAGATAATAATTAAATCGTACTGCTTTCCCTCTGTGAGAAGGTGGAATGTCATGAGGTAATGGAACCTTATAAGTATCTATCATCGCTTGTTATTAATGATATCTATTTCTATTATTATTTTACATTGTTTTGTTTCTCCTGGTTCTAGATCAAGATCAATAAATAAAATAGAAGGTGAAGTAGAAAAGACAGGTAAAGTACGCGTATCTATTTTAAAAAAGTTTAATAAAGAAGTTTCAAAACACACTCTTTGCTTTACCCATAAACGTATCTGATTTAACTAAACCACCACCTAATCCGCCTTGAGGACTATTATAATGTCTTAATGAATCAAACTCATTCATGTTGATCAATTGTGGGTCAACTACAAAGCTTCCAACAACTTGAACAAATCCACATAGTAAATGTTCAGTTTTTATAGTCTGTGAAAGTGTTGATAGCCTTCTGAGTGAAGGATAAGAGGCTGCAGAATCCAAAGAACTTCTTGGACTCATTGTTGTTGTATCCATACTTGTTCTCGGAGAACCCAACTCGATAGCAATCGGGTCTTCTGCAGATGCTGCTACTGTAGATGTTCGACTTAAGAAGGAAGTTAGTGAAGATATAAGGCGAGTAGATTGAGTTGGTTGAAGTTGAACAGTAGAAGAAGAACGCGTCATGGGAGTTGAACGTGTTGTGATTGTAGTCGTAGCTGTAGTTGGTTTAATAGGATTTGTAAATGAGATGGTGCAAGACAGCGTCTCACCAGCATAAAACACAGCACCTTGTGAAAAGGTAGTTGTTACTAATAAACCAATGTTTGCATTTTAAAAAAGAAACAGGTGCTTTTATGTTACATTTTACCCAACACACTCATTATTATTGCAAAATAATTTGTTTGAAAAATAAAATAAAATAAACAAATGCAGTAGACCGCTTGTTAAATTCAATTTATGGAACAACCAAGTTAATTTCTTCTGAAAAATACTTTTTTTATATGCATAAGTTAAATATAGCACATTTACTTCATTATTATGCGGTAAAGTCCATTGAAATATCGAATGACTGACTTATGTATTTACTTTTTAGATGCAATATAAAATGTATTTTTGATAATAGTAAAATATTTCTTGTGCATATAAAACAATAAAGAAGCCGTCAAATATGGAATATGCTATTGACGCTTTCTTAGTGTAAAGAGACGATTTGGAGAGAAAAATGTAATTTTAATTAGACTTTGTTTAAAATAAGCTCGCTATCGTTTTCTTTTACTATCATCATCTCTTCTACTACTATGTCTATCTCTACTATCGTTCCTTCTTCGGTATTTCTCTCTACTATCATCTCTTCTTCTACTGCTTTTTTCATCATCTCTTCTGCTAGAATATCTGTCTCGACTACCATCTCTTCTTCTATATCTATCTTTACTGTCATCCCTTCTTCTTCTATCCCTACTATCATCCCTTCTTCTTCTATCCCTACTGCTATCCTCATCTCTTTTTCTTTTATAATCTCTCTTGTCGAATACCAAATCATAATCACGTTTATCATTATTTTCTCCTTCTTCTCTGTATCTTGTTCGCTTTGTCAAATTATCAAATCCTCCCATAGATTCTTTGCTTGCCCCTGTACGTTTGGCGATCCAATCTTTATGAAGCTTAGATACTGACTGTGAGAAATCAACATGAATACGACGATCATCAATCAAGACAGATTGCATTTTAAAATATGCCTAACCCAGCATGTTAACTTTTTATCTATAGGAATGCTATTACTATGTACCTCTTCTGCGTCTTCTTTATTTTCAAATTCTACAAAAGCATAGCTTAGTGAATCCCCTGTCTGTCTATCACGAATAATTTCACAACTGTGAATAAGTCCAAATCTTGAAAAGATCATTTCTAAATCTTCATCTCGAGTGACTGGGTTCAATTTGCAGACAAACAGGACATTCTCGGGCGGTTTAACTTCTGCAAATGGTAAATCGCCAATCATCTCCAATGTCAATGCATGTGCCTTTGCCTCTCTTGCACGCACACGCTTTTCTAATTCCTCTGGATCGCCCATCTCTTCCAAATCCTCATCCTCTCCAATTCGCATGGACTCGAGTTGCTCCTTGGTAGGCAAAGGGCTTTCGTCTGGAATAACAAGTCCATCTGGGTCAGGAAAAGGATCGTCCAAGACAACGGTATGTTTGATTCGTATGTCACGAAAGGGTCTACCTTGTTCATCGCAATAAGCTTCATTGATTTTATCGAGTACATCAAATCCTTCAGCAATCTCACCAAATAAAGTGTATTTGCCGTCCAAATAATCCAAATTTTCACCCAATGTGATGAAGAATTGACTACCACTCACGCCTCCTGTTTCAATCGAGGCATCAGCAGCAACGGCCATCGAGACCATTCCACGTCGAACGTGTTTTAGTGTTGGATGAATCTCTGCTGGGAAATAACGTGAGCCACCCAAGAGCCCATACACCGATTGACCTTGATCTCCTTTTCCGGTAGGATCACCTGTCTGTGCCATAAAATCCTTTTGAACATTGAAAAAGGGTGCGAAATTATAATACTTGATTTTACAAAGCTTTAAAAAGTTCAAAGTTGTCTTGGGACATTCTTCTGTATACAAGTCAATCACAATGTCACCTAATGATGTTTCAATTAAAACAGACTATAAATAATGAGTAAGCTTTTCAATTATAAAAGGTTGTAAAGCAATGCTACTTGCCATCTATTTTTGTTAATTGTGTTAAGAAGAAGCGTAAAAACATTTTTGGCTTTTCGGAACCTTAAATACAATATTTTTTTTTTTTCTTTTTCTACTGTTTTATGCAAACTAAAAAGAGAAGGATTGAAAGCAAATCACAAAGTACTTTGACTTCCTTTTTTACAGTTGAAAAACAGACAAAGAAGAAAAGTATCAAGGTTGAATCTACAGCTGCAGAATCAATAAAAAAGGAAACAGTAAAGGAAGGATCAGAACAGGAGAAATCTACCAAAGCAGACTCAACAGAGAAGAGCTCAGTAGAAAGGAAAGCAGTAAAAGAAGAATCAGTAAATGAAGTGATCAGAATATCTGTTCAAGAACCAGTTAAGTTACCCGAGAGGGATTTGGTTGAAAGAGAAGAAGAAGAAGAACAAAAAGAGAAGGAAGAGGTAGTATGGACCAATTCTATTTACACCGAAGAGTTCAATAGAATGATCACAACTGTGCTTGAAGGTGAAAGTTATTTATTTGACGAGAAAGAGCTCGATTTATTTCATCAATTCAATGCTTTTGAAGGTTTATTTTATTATCAGAAAGCTGCGCATTTATTAAACCCTATTCAGATGCACCTAGAGACTTGATTGTCCGACTATTGATGAGAAAACATAGATGGGTTAAACAAAACTCACTTCATAAATACCCAATAACAGATATTGATCAAACCTGTAGAATTCTAAGTGATAGTGGATGGATTGAAAGAGAAATAACGGATATTGAAATCGCATTAAGCGTGTTGACAAAGCAAGAATTAAAGAACATTGCAAAGGAAAGACACATTAATATCCAGGAAGAAAAAAATCCAGTAAATACATAGTGATGGCTAATAGTAAAGAGGCTAATTAATATTAAAGAGAAAAAGCGATTATGAAAAAGAGATTCTAAATTACATGTCCTCCAAACATATCTCTTATGGGAATACACATGCATTTATTGAATCAAAAGCAAAGAAATTATGGGACACTGTGAATCAATATCTTGGTATAAGCAATTACCAAAGACATTATATCTTTATTGAGCAAATTATCATAGGTCCCTGTGTATATGTTAGATCTCATATTTATACATTGTTTCAAAGGTTGCAAATTGTTTATTATCGAGCAACCAGTTTATATGATACAAATTATGTATCTCAGTCCATCCTAGCCAAGATCAGTAAACGCAATTATCCTCAATACATTTGCTCTCGTTCTAATTCAATTTGGTCTTGTCGTGAGGATTTGTTGAGATTTGAGGAGGCTTTACTTGTAGAAAAACAATTTGAAGAAACACTACAAAACTTACCTGGACTGAAAAGAATAAAAACATGGAGTAGAAAAGAAAGAACAAAGGAAGAAACCGAGGAAGTCTTGCTATCTGGATGGTCACTGTGTGAGACAAAGATTGGTCTTTGGGATGAATATGTCTGTTCGAAACAAAAAGACCTTGGTGTTTATTATAAAAGAAGATTTGAAGCAGGTATTCTATATAAATTTACAGAGGGTATTTAATAGTGAGTAACGTTGTTATTATTAAGGATGGATATACACGCGATTATTGGATCGAGGGACAGAGATATTAGCCAAGCTTCGTGAATACCAAATGGAATCATTAATATTACATAAATTATTAAGTCAACGTGTATATCGTTTGGGTAAACGAGGCAAATGGTATGAAAGATTAGCTTTGATACAAATGAATTATTTGGAAAAGAATGATGCAAAGGCAGTAAGAGATCAGAAGAAGTGTGCATTACAAACATGTATTGATGCTCTTCATGATACTACCGTTCATCAAAGTAACTACAAAGTAGAAACGTATTAAGGAAATTTACCAAGCTTTTTTTATGCTATATAGTTTTTTTACCGGGTATACAAGAACGTATTAAAAGATTAGAGCGTCAACTGTGTATCCCAAAAAGAGAACAGCATGATTTTTCTTATATGTGCTTAAAGAAGCCAAGAGAGATTATTATTTATGGTATTCGCATTTATTAATTATTTCTTCCTCTTATAAACATGGTATTCTTTTTTTAGGAGAACGTTTATCAGAAGAAGTATTAGGGAAAAAGTCTATTTGGAGAACAAATAATGGAGCAGAATGCTCTGTTGAGCAAGTGGCTTTAGAATACTACTCAACAAAAGGATTCAAAGGGTAAATAATAATAATACCGTAGCTTTTTATATGAAAACTATTTTTTATAGACTACATGCAGAGAATGGTATTATTAGGATGATTGTAAGTTCATTGATAATAAATGTGTTTATTAATAATCCTTTTTTTATAAAAGGCATCATTATTATTCTGGGATGTTATATTTGCATCAATTCCTGGAGTATTTGAAACACCTTATCAAACTGAACCTTTGGACTTAAGATCAGATGCGTTTTATGAAAGTAAATAATACCTTTAATGTATTTGCTTTGTATTAAACAAGTGAACAGGTAGGTTTGATATAATTAAAGAAAGGTTAAATGAAATCGAGAATGGGAATTACCTGGAAATGATTAGATCAGTTGATGAAAGAGAGAGAGAGAAGCAGACAATGTGTACAGGAATAAATTGGAATTATGAACTACAAGACATATTAGAAATAGCAGAGGTAAAGCTTATTATATTTATAAATGATGGTATGAACATATCAATACTATTAGTGTATTGGACCTTCTTCACTAGCCTCTTTATGTAAATTATTGTTTGAAGAATATGGACAAAGGCAAAGTGGAATGCCTGATCTTTGGTAAATACTTTACTTTCTTCTAAAGGACAAGTTATTAATAAATTTATTATTTAGTTGTTGGAATTATGAAAAAAAAGAATGTTTGTTCTCAGAGGGTAAGTCAATAAACTTATAAAAGAGTTGTAAACTGAATCTTTTGCAGTTAAAGGTCCAGGAGATACCTTATCTGAGACACAAAAACTATGGATAGAAACATTAACAAGCTTTGGTATTCAAGTTGAGGTGTGTTTTGTAAGATTGTGGAAAGGAGAGGATGTGTTTTTGAAAGAAGAATAAAGCTTGTGACTTTTAATAGAAAAAATAAACATCATACATAAAAGTTTTTTAAATTGATACATTGGATTTTACATAAATTCATCATAAAATATAGAAAGACTGTATGCTTTATAAGAGCTAGACATTAAATAACTATTTCTCTCTTAGATTTTCAAAAACCTCCTTTATTTAATCTCTTTGGTATTGATGAACATTGTTATGAACCTTGAACTGATCAGGCTTGACTTTATCATTCACTTATTAGCACAAAAAAAATTGTACACCATTACTATTGATATGCATGATTCGTATAAAATTGGTAAATAACTAACAAGATATGGTGACAGCTTTGTTGTCTAGAGAAATCTCCAAAGAAAAAAGCTTGGAAAAGGTATTCAATATTAAGAAAAATGTATGGACATAAAATTGTAATTCCTTCATTTAATTAATAAACCTGGCGCCGTCTTTCCATTCTGTTCCCTATTCTTTGCGTCTTCTTTTGTCATGAAAAGCATTGTAATCGATTTCCATTGGATCTTTTATTATAAGTTAGCATATATAATCCACTGGTAGTAGCAAAGGCGTTGTCATGATAGCTTCAAATCCGAATGCTATTCTTTATATATGAAAAGCAAGATAACTAATGCTGTTGATATTCAACAATAAAACTGCTTATTAAAGACAGGCAGTACCTTTTGGGCTAATTGATTGATGATTATTGATGTTTCGTTTTCTATTGTAGAAAATGGATGTCCTTGTTTCATCTTCAAAATGCAGGAACTGTAGTTATAAGAAATGTTTTTTAATTCTTATATTTATTCATACAAGTCTAGAAAAAACTCATTTTTATATTTTTAATAAAGTTAAAATCCTGTAGGTGGTTTGTTTGATTGATCATGTTCCTCCACAACGATCTCTACCATCATAGAAAAGGTTTGCTTTTTATTGCATACTTCGTAGGTAAACTCAAGGAGTGTTCTTGCAACCATATTCGCAGTCGCCTCAATTAAAAGGCAACTAGACCAAAAAAGGGGTTTTTGATGCCCATAACTTCAAAAATGAGACCATTGGCAACTCAATGTTTCATTTGGAATCTTTTGTAATAGTACGAATTCATTTGTCCTACAATTTCTTCATCGCTATTGGCAATGATTTATATTGTCAATACGTAAGTAGGTGTCCCTTAAATATGACACCCTCCTGGGTTACTTTTTGCTAACTTACCTGCTTTGAGTTTTTCTTTTGTTGTTATTTCTTAAATGCTTGTTGAAAACTTTCAAAGCTTTGAAGCTTTTCACACAATCAGTGCAGACAACAACTTATTTCTCAAAAGAATATTTATGAAAATTATTCTGGCTTCCTCTATTTCATTTACAATGTCTTTTAATGAAGTGTTCAATTAAGTTAAGCTTATATATTTTTATGTAGAAGTAGTATCAATTTCTGGTGGAATTATAAGTTTGTCATTTGCCCTTTTGTTTAAGCTAAACCTTAATGAAAACAAAATTTGATTATTATGTACTAAGTGTCTATTTATAGCAAATGAATGATAGATTTTTCTTTCACAACAGCAAGCATGCTCTATAAGGCGATTAGATTTGAATGATCTTTATTATTTCTTATTGAATATAATAAAGGTTAAAATAAAGAAAAACGATGCTTCTTTATAACAAGTGATCTTTTATGCAAGCCTTTGAAAAATTATAAGCGAATTAGCACTACAAACAAAGATAAGCTGGTCCTTATTATACGTTATATGTTGTCTCCAGGTACAAATTAGCTGTGCATATAATGATTGGATATGAAATATTTATAGCTAATGTTGGCGGAGTTGGTACTAGTATTTTATTCAGAAAAAAGCCATTTGTAAGACGCAATATTTTTGCTAGAATGTTTTATTTTGTTTGTATTTTAATGCAAACAGTATTTACAAGTTTCTGGTGTAGGACCTTTCCCATAAAAGACTTCTACGAGTCTGATATCCTATATTATGTGTGCAATTACATGTACTTCTTGTTGATGGCAGCTAAATAATAACAAGCTTGCTGAAAGAACAAGCTCAGAGTAGTCAACAAGAAAAACAAGGTAAAGCAATTGACAGCTATGGATCCTTGGCCACAAAAGTACCTGTGTAACCGATTGGACATTCTTATTGAGTATGCCAATCATATAGTATTGTGACCAGTAGAGATAGATAGTGATTCATGGTACCAACAAAAGAGCATTACAACGATAATCTGACTAAGACTTTCAAGACCAAAAGACAAGATTTGTATGTTAAACCATCTGAATCAAGACAAATCAGTGAATTGTAAGCCATTAGGTCCATAATTATAAGAACTGAAAATAAAAAGAATAAACAGCACCGACTAATTCGTTACTTAAACTTGAATACAGAACTGATAGCAGCCCATATCTCTGTTAGAAGCGCCTATAGATGTTTGAAAGCTCCAGGCTTCAGACTTTAGTATTGACTAATATGTTTGCCTAAGATACAATTCCCATCATTCAGATAATATGAAGAGCATTGCAATACGTAAGTACAATGTCAAACGAAATAGTCGTTTGTCTAGACAGTTTATAATAAAATTTTCTTCCTTCAGAAAAAAAAAAGCACATTTGTCAAGCAACTACATCAGAATGATGAGTGAATAAACATTAGCTATACCTCCTACTTTCTTGTAATCATTGAAATATAGTCCTCACTTATGTTGACATTCATATTCTCAAGTATAGTAGTTTTGAGTATTAGATTTAACTCTTTTCAGTTTTTATATTGCAGTTAAAGATCCATGGTATTTAGGTACAAGACAAATGAACTTACAGTGCTTCCACTGTCAATTGGACACTTTTTTGAAAATAGGTCGAAATTTAGAAATAAATTGGCTGCTTTTTTCAGAGTAGTTTGGTCGAAAAAGAGAAATGTATTTGCCCACATGTTTGAAAATAAATTGGTCAAAAAAAAAGAATTCATTTGGTCAATTCATTGAATTACTTTTTCTCATATGTATTTGATAATGTATTATATATACAGTAAGATGACTATATAAAACGCTTATTTAGTCAGTTCTCAAATTGGTTTACAGAATGCTGGACGAAATTGTGAAAGCGCTCTACAGGTACTGCTTCAGTGGCTTCAGCTTCTGCTGATAATATACCCTCCTTACAAACCTATACATGATTTATCAAATAATTAAATACATTAACTTTTTTAGCTATAGGTTGTGAATAGAATTTGTAAACTATGTGGGAGAACAGATATAATGAAAATTTTTATCATAATAAAGCGCTAAAACAGCTATGACATGTGGTGAGATAAGTATAAATAACTAAGAGCTAAGTTTTCTTTTTTTTTCTTTTGGTGTTGTTGACTTTGGCTGTACATGAAAACAAGGAGGAATGGGGCCTCCCTCACCTAAATCAAATGCCACTACTTTGTCTAATGTAATGAGCCTTGTTCTTTCAATTATCAACCGTGATCTGTATACAGCTTCCAATATTTGTAGTAGCTGCTTAGTGATGAGTTCTGGGTCATCTGGAAATTGTAAAGGATATAAATGGTTGATTCGACATACCGCACCAGCTGGAGAATCCATTGTTAATAAAAAGAATTTGGTTTCCATCACTTGGTACCCCACAGTCACTATTTCGCGTACTTTGTCAGGGGAGGAGTTGGCCAAATTAACAAACATATCTTTTAGAATTTTTGGCATTTTAAAGCCTCCATCCATCAATTGCTTTGTGTCATTAAATTGGTAATATCTGCTGCATTCTGTCAAACCATATTCATCTGAATTTCTTTTGAAGACCATGTCCAACTTACGACCACAGAATTTACGTTGAATTTTGTTTATGCCGCCTATTGTTCGTTCTGAGTTTCTGCTAACAGAGGAAGCTGAACTGGATTTCTCTCCGCTTAAAAAAGTTCATTATTATGCTAATTATTATAAAGTACTATCAGAATTTATTACCTTCTACAGTTTACGCGCGAATCGTCAAAGGCAGTGTCGATGAAATACCACAAACGCTTCAGTAGATCACTCTCACTTTGATCTGTTAATGGAAAATAGTTAAACATAAAGAGTTTAACACTATTGTAGAGAGTAGATTGAATCCATTCCAATTGGGTGTCTTTTAAAGGATGAAATTCTTGCTGCTTTAAAGTGGTATATAGTAAGTCCAAGTCAGTTATTGGCTTTAAAGAATCAATATATTTTTGCATATTGGATGGTAATGGAGGTAATGGTTTTAATTTATACGTTTTTACTTCTTTTAAGTCTTCTTCAGTAAATACTGTTTCCCAACATTTGTCTGAAGTATCCAGAATCAGTGAATGTGACGGACTTAGCAATAAATAGAAATAAATGTTGAATTAGTAAATTTTGCTTTAACTAAGAATAATACATTTTATACTATTTACAGGAAAGGATGTCGCGTGAATTTATCATTATTATATATAAATTGTATTATAAAATTTGTAAGAATGCGACATTCATCCCTGAAAATAGTATATATGTAAATATAAATATAATATACATACTGTTCAACAATACAATCGAGAGCAAATTGTTTCATTTGATCTTCTACGATTGTACCAGAGGATAAAGTCCATTTTTTTTTATTGTCAATTTTGCTATACATGTATTCAATTTTTTCGTAGTCGGTAACACTTATGGGCTGCTGTTTTATAGTTGTGGATGAGGTGGAGGAGTTCGAGTTATAACTGTAGCTAGATAGGCTTGCTTCTTCATTAAAATGGCTTTCTTCAGTTTCGTTATCATTTGTACTTTGACAAAATTGATTTGATTTATTTATGATCATAATTAAAATACCCTCCCAATCTTGCTTTTTTTTGTCATTGTAAGGAAGCTTCAACATATTTAGAGTATCTGTAATTCTACGGTTCCAGACAGATTTGTATGTAGATACGGGGGAGCCGTCATATACATTAGCAATAAAATGAGCGAGCTGTTTGATAATATCTCTGACTACAATAGGTTGGTTTGTATCTCGAAAAGCATTTATAGCACTGACAATTTCTTTTGGTTGATAATATATTAGTCATTTTTTTAGCTTAATATGTGTTTATATTTATGATTACCGTCTTTGTATAATGGGTCAGGCAATTTGTATTCCATGTTTTAAAAAGAAAAGTAAAACAACAATTGCAAGTTTTTATAATATTGTATTTTTCAGCAAATTTGAAAAAGGACCGGGGATAAAATGACATATTCAAATCAGAACCGAGGTAATGCTTTCAGTAAGTTGATAAAGGGCTAGAAATAAAATGATAAATGCTTTGAGCTAAATCAATAAGAACTTCAAACACAATTGAGGATATCCTTTCTTTTTTTTTTGTGTAAAATGTGTTTATTTCATACGTGCAAGTGACTGCACTCATAAAAAATAATGATAATGATAAAAATAAACATATGTAGAAACTAAGTTGAGAGCATATTCTCGCGATGAATACGACGAAGCATCAATCTTGTGCGAGCGACTACCTCACCGTGGTAAAAACGTTGATCATGGAAAACGACTTTCCAATGAACCCGCCAAATGCTTAGCAACATGCAGGCTACTACCGTCATACGGTCAACATTCGATTGATGCGCCGTAGCGGTTGATGCTGTAGTGGGAGGATTCATGACATCCTGAAGCTGAATGGGCTGACGGGGGAACGTGAGGCAGGACATGAGTTGCCAAGCGGCTTGTTTCAGTGGACATGACCACACAAAGTGCTCGTCGGATTCAGGCTGGTTACAGAGCAAACAGGTAGGGGCCAAAAACCGTGCTGAATTCAAATGATACAGGCGTTATCTTGACGGAATCCGTTTGTGATAAATGCGCCACATGATTGCTCGCGCCTGATGTGGCATGGCACACTGCCAGAAACGATGCCATGATTCGAGGGAAAAGCGTGGGTAAGTCGGCGGCAATGAATCAATTGGCGGCAATTGTCGATACCGATACGCTTTTGTTGTGAGATTCGACAAAAGGATCCCATCTGGAAGAAGAGGACTTATCAGTGCTTGGTAATTCGGTGGTGGAGCCTCAAAGTAAACAAGGTCACCTGCAGCCTCGTTTGCCGGACGTGATCGCTTGAACTGGTCGAACTCCTCAACTTCGGTGAGAATGCCAGCTCGTAAAAGGTCAAAATATCGAAGCAAGCTGTTATGTAAAGGCATCCGTCCTTGAATTGGCCGTCGCCGCAGTGACCCCATGCTATGGTCGTAGGTATAGGCATGACGTACTAAAATAGCGCTCGCCTGGTTGAGCCGCTGGTTATGGGGTAAACTTACCAAAGATGGACAAACTCGCGTAAGCGGAAGCTCAGCCACCAGAGAGACGTTGATATCGCTCCAATTGATGTCCAACTGCAATGAATCAACGGTACGGAAAAATGACTTGAAACAGCTCAGAGCTTTGACCAAAGGAGTACGACGTTCTGGGAAGAGAAGTGGTAAGAGTGAAGAAGGGCATTGACTATACTCTTGGAGACAGTAACGTAGAACTGGGAGCACGAAAGACGACTGCTGCGAGGCCACCCTGTAACTCAGAAGTAGTGGTTGTACCCAACGAAGCTGTAGAGCAGCATGCTGATCTGCCGGAGATAGGATACCAAGACCACCCTCTCGCAATGGACGTTGGCAGGTTGCAAAGCTGACACGAGGGAACTTATTCTGGGACAAGAATGATGACAGGATAGCCGTTGCGCGTTGGAAAAAAGTGGCAGGAGGGGCGAGGATACGCGTGGCATACCATAACCGACTAAGAACCAAAGAGTTCGCAACCAGGCCGCGTCCTTTTATCGACAAGCGACGCAGGGACATAATTTGACACTGGTTGAGCATGGAATCCAGTAATCCATCCAGGAAGGCATTAATCTGGGAAGGGGCGCTTGTGAGGGGGAAGCCGAGGTATACCGCTGCTTCCGGCGATGACTGGTCATGCCATTGAACGATTCCATGGTCCTGTAAATTGCGCCGCCACGTCGGCAAAGGATCACCAGAAAGAGAGACAGCAATAGTTTTCGATCGATTAAGCTTAGCGTTAGAAGCTTGTTCATATACATGAAGGATGTCAAGGACATGTGTTATCTCCGCGGGGCCCGAAAGGAAGACCAGAACATCATCTGCATAGGCAAGCATTTTGAGCAATGGGCGATCGGCAATTGGGGACAGCGAAGGGAAAGTAAAACCACGCAGTTGAGGTGAGGCAATAATCATGCGCAGAAGGGGTTCGACAGCCAAATTAAAGAGCAGAGGAGATAACGGATTACTCTGGCGTAGACCACGCCCTTGTGGAAAGGGTGCCGAGAGGAAACCATTCACATTAACACATAAATGTAGTGCCAAAGAACAATTGCGTAATGCAGTCCACAAAAGGGGCAGGGAAACAAAAGTGGGACAGGCACGAGCGCAGGTAAGATGGATGGACCCTATCGTACGCTTTCTCCTGATCAAGAAGGAGTCCAATTCCTGGGACTTGGAAACGTTTGGCTACTTCCATTGTCAAGCGTGCAC
The DNA here is from genome assembly GCA_024220505.1 of Rhizopus arrhizus. Classification (NCBI taxonomy): domain Eukaryota; kingdom Fungi; phylum Mucoromycota; class Mucoromycetes; order Mucorales; family Rhizopodaceae; genus Rhizopus; species Rhizopus arrhizus. The sequence continues at coordinate 563,051 of JAKZZE010000011.1, forward strand.
AAAGACCATTGTCGGTGATAAAACGTCTTCGTAAAAACCCCGTTTGATGGGGATTAATGAGCTCAGGCAGGAGTTGGTTAACTCTGGTGGCAATCAATCGCGTGAAAATTTTAGAATCGGCACAGATTAGCGAGATAGGGCGCCAGTTCTTAAGTTGTGTTCTATCCCCAGATTTGGGTAGAAGAACAACGACCGATCGTTGCCATGTCGCGGGAAAAAGTCGTTCTGTAAGCGCAGAGTTCAAAACGCAGAGGAACAAACGCCGGCAGAAGGAATGCCTAAAAAGAAAGCGCAAGATTCCGTAAGGCAAACCATCTATCCCGGGACTACTATGAGTAGGAGCGTGTTTAAGACATTCCTGGACTTCGTCCTCAGTCCAAGGAGTCAACAGTCTAGCGGAACGGTGAGACTCAAGACGGACATCCGTGGTAACGTGAGATAGAATCGTTACTACTGCATCCTCAGAGTTAGGTTCGGTCGAATACAGTGCTGTATAAAACTGTTGCGCGCAATTTGTCAAGGAGGCGGGATCAGAGACGAAGTGCCCATCTTCAGACTGTAATCTGTCAATAGATTGCTGCTGACGTCGTTGTCTAAGACATTTATAGAAATAAGCATTAGAACGCTCACCTTTCTCTCTCCTCCGAATCCCTGATCTGAGTACTAACGTGGACGCAGACTTGTCGTACAGTACGTCAAGCTGAGATTCGACGTGTGCCAATGCATCGGTTGTGTCGACGGTACGACAATGTCGAAGCAGGTATCGGCGACGTCGCTGCAAAAATTTCTGGTGTTGGACTTTCTTAGCTTGAGATTTATTACAATAAGATTGTATAAAGCCCTTCAGCAGAGCTTTAAACCTATCCCATTGTACTGGCGGGGGCATCTCATCGAGGTGCTGTTCAGCACCATCGCAGAAAGAGTTGAGCTCATCACAAAAACGCTTATCCTGAAGTAAATTAGGGTTACAGCGCCACAGGCCAGGGCCAGAACGACATGTGCCTAAGGATAAGCATAAAGACACAGCCGAATGATCACAACCACTAACATAAGTGACCGATGGCTGTGATACCTGATATCGAAGATCAGCAGTAACCAGGAGAAAGTCAATGGTGGAGACGTTGGTAAAAGTAGGAAGATCGCGACAATTGTCATCGTCATGCAGCGCATCAAACCAATGTGTTCTAAGCTAAGAAAACCACGATCGGATCGTGGGTGAGGCCGTTGGTTGGTGAATATTGTGATTGAAATCCCCAAGCAGAACGCTACGGGAAGTAGAAATATCAGTGGCACAGTAAGAGTTACTAAGGTTCTGTAAAAAGGAACGACACTCTGTGCGGTTAGCTGGTGCATAAAGGACATAAACAGTAAAAGGATCGTAGAGTTGAGAGATATGGCGAACCTCAGCAGCTAAAAGACGTTCATCATCTGAAGACCATAGATGGTGGACTGTCAGCGAAGGATTGAAGCTGACAAGGCCACAGTGGCTTGTCCACGCACTAGACGAGACCTGCAGGCATAAATCAAAGCTACTTTGTAATTCGGAAGTAGAAGCATGTGTTTCTTGTAATGCTAAAATATCATATGGTAAGGAGCGTAGAGTATGAGAGAAAGAACGACCAGTGGAACTTAAAATTTTTTTGAGGCCTCTACAGTTGAGAGAGGCCATAGAGACCCGTGGATCTACTATCATAATAATGTATTAGGAGGAGATGTGCAGTCAGGCCCTTCAAGAATACTCTCATTGCTAACTGATGGGTTGGCCGTATGTTCCGGTCTAGCATTCTCAAGCTCGACCAGAGACAACTCTTGATCCTTACGCAGCTCATTAACCTCCTCTTCGTCCACACTCATTCCATCTGTCTCTTTTGAATCTACGGAACAGTCATCGTCAACGTCGTCATCTGGGTGGTAAGAGGAATCAGAATCATCCTCTTCGGTACTCTTTTCTGGTTCGTCGAGTGCGGTAACTGAGGGTTGCACTGTAAGTCCCACTAGGGAATTCAAACTAGCTGACAGATGGTGCTGATCGATAGCAACCGAAACCGTATTACCAGTAGATTTGGTAGACGGGGTTGCACTAACAGGTATTTGAAGGAAAGATGGCAAAGAGCTCGGATCAATATGATCTTCACGTCTGCGCTTGTCACCCACTCTGTCTGTTCCTCGTTTAGGGCAGGAACAGAAAAGATGCTCAGGGCTGCCGCAGCTGTAACAGGTCCTGTTGCGTTGTCTATCTAAACGAGGGCAGGCGGTCTTAATATGACCGGGTTTGTGGCAATAAAAACAATGCTGTTCCGTGCCTCGCCAAGTGGCATAAATGATACGATCGTCAGCTAACGCGATTTCATGGCTTAAAGGCTTGAATGAGTGGTTGTCATCAGTGGTCACATCCAATAATGCATAACCTTTTCCGAAAAAAAGGTTCGTCTGTGGGTCGAGGAGAAGTCCGACATGGAGTACATGACCGTATGCTTTGAGTACATTCGTCAAAAGAGGTGCAAGCTCATTAGGACGTCGAATGGGAAGCTTGTCTAGCGAGAGACGATATACACTGCTCGAAGCCGGAAGGGTAGGTGTGCCTATGATGGTAAAGCCTTCCACAACGACACCAATAGAACAAGCTTTTGTGCGGGCTTCTACGGAGTCAAAAGCGATGACAGTGCCATGTACTGATCCTTGCTGTACAGGGACAGCGCCGATGGCGTCTGGGTATTGTGCTGATAAAGCTGCATAAAACTTGGTAGGAGAAACAGTTGTAGCCTCCAGGTCAAAAATAGCACTGTTCTTCTCTGGTGACTGGACCCAAATTCAAGCTTGGCGACGTTCTCGAGATGCTGACTTGGCTGCCTTGTCCTCAAAAGCGGTAACACTAGTGCCCTTAATAGAGCGAGAATAAGCTCTAAATGAGTGCCATATAGCTGCTGACTTGTTCTCATGAGATGGAGTAGTTGGAGATGAGGTTCCTGTATCAGGATTGTGATTGGTTGGTCCCCCGTGTGACATTATTTTATATGAAAGACTCCCAGGATATTCTTTCTTTTTTCTTTATGAAATCCATTTTTGCGAACAATAAACACTGATTTTGAGATGAGCAAATTAAATCTTCAATACAAAGCCGAAGAACAGACAGCTGAGATCCACGTCATGATGTCTATGATAAGGGCAAAGTGTGAGTTTGCTGTTCCTTCGTCAGCTATGGAACTTTATCAGGCAGTTAGCAAAGAACTAGCAGCACTCAAATGCGAAGACCTTGAACTCAGCTCAGAGTATGAGGAAAGACCTGAAGCTGCTCAAGAAATAAAGAAAGTGCAACCTAATGCAGAAGAATTTGCTAAACGTCTCCCCAGAAGCCCTACCAGCTTTGAAAAGAAGACCATCGAGTACAGAAAATATCAACATGAGCAGATAAGGAGGTTTATTGAGTTGATAACTGATATGATCCCCGAAAATAGCGGCCTCCAGCTCAAGATGTTAGACATTTCTTTGAGAAAGTCTATCATAGTTATCACTGGAACCAAGAAGAGAAATTCTGATGGCAAAATTGTGCAAACAACTGCAAGAGTTGGGACAAGCACAGAATATTATCTTGTTTATCTGAATAATGTAATGAATGTGCTGGATAAGAACGATATGAAAGGATTTCACCTTGTAATGGATAGTGCTTTTATTCATAAGTCTACAAAATTGAGAGATTTCATTGAAAAATGAGGCTACAGGTGTCGAAATCTTTCAACTTATTCACCTTTCTTCAATCCAATTGAGCTGTTCTTGTTAAAAATGGAGTATAGTGTTAAGAAGAAGCTCTTTGATACAGGCGATATCCTCACCCCAAGAATAATAGAGTCCTGTTCAAAGGTGACTCTAAAGGTTTGCAGAGGATAGATATGCCATTATGTGAGCTTCTTTGAAAGATGCTTAGCAACGAAAAAGAATCTTTTATCCTCTTTTTGTAAATAAATATCTCAATTTTTTTTAATTAATTTCTAATCGTTTATTGATTTAGCTCGAAGCATTTATCATTTTATTTCTAGCCCTTTATCAACTTACTGAAAGCATTACCTCGGTTCTGATTTGAATATGCCATTTTATCCCTGGTCCTTTTTCAAATTTGCTGAAAAATACAATACTGAAAATAGTGAATCACCAAGAAAAAAACACGTCACATATTTACATTCAATGGAATGCATTAAAAAAACACCCATAAATTGATTGGACAAATGGATAAAAGTATTTTATTAACCTTTTTCTTTCTTCAAGATTTTTAATCGTATAAGCCGCTCCAGATTGTCATCTCTGGTACCGCCTCGTTATAATCTTGAAGCCCTTTTTGTTACTAAAAGTATAAGCCGCTCCAGACTGTCATCTCTGGTACCGCCTCTTTATAACATTAATGTTTTGTTTTTTTTTTTTTTTTGTTCAAGATTTTTAATCGTATAAGCCGCTCTAGACTGTCATCTCTGGTACCGCCTCGTTATAATCTTGAAGCCCTTTTTGTTACTAAAAGTATAAGCCGCTCCAGACTGTCATCTCTGGTACCGCCTCTTTATAACATTACTGTTTTTTTTTGGGAATAGATGTGCTTCTACCTTCTCGTGGTTATTCCTGTTAATCAAAGTATACTACTATTCTTTGAGAACTAAAAGAAACACAATTATAATGAATAAAATTCTGTTTAATCTTTTATAAAATGCTATTACTTTTTCTCCCTGATCAATTACAAACTTGAATTTTAAGTGTAACGGTAGGTATTCAAGATCTAACTCAAGACTCGCACTGCGTATTACCTCGCCGAATTGATTATATAGATTTACTTAGCATACATTTCTTGTACTGTATCCATCAAAACTAGTATTTCATAAATCATATAAATAAAATATATCAATTCTTAAATGTTATTATAATCTTGACTTCCTTCTTTTCTGAAGTAACATGAAAATGATACATTTGTATTAAAAAAAATTACAGTGGGTTAGACATCCCAGTAATGGAAGCATTGGTAACCACGCTATTAATCTTTAAGCAGATATGAAGTAAATGCACTTTCATAGGTGATTTTCCTCATGTCTTTAACGGAGCAAACGAACGATTTTGTGTATATTTGAATCAAAAAATTATCAAATTTGAAAAAAGAACCAGCTATTTTTTTTTTTTTTTTTTTGAAATAACTGCTCTTTGTGATGTCGTAATGGAGGAAGCTCTTAAGAAAAAAAAAAAAAAAAGAAGGAGCCACTCAGTACAATATTTATACCGGTAAGGGCAGAAGAGAATGTTTCTTTTCTTGAAAAAAAGCTAATGAAGCCAAAGCAGGCAGTTAAAACCACAAATATCAACAATGATGCTTCACGCAAATCGAAACAAGCGTATAAGAATACACCTTTAAAAAAAAAAAAAAAAAAAAAAAAAAAAAAAAAAAAAAAAAAAAAAAAAACTGTAAGAGCTACCCAAAGAAAAGCACCTGAGGATAAGATATCTGTTCCTTAAGATACTGCACCTAGTCATTACATGCAGTTCGTCAATGACAATACGGATTTCATGGACAAGTTTGCTGAAATGCAAGGGTTTTTTATTGCTATACACAACGCTCCAATGCATTCATCTTCATTTAGTGAACCCATAATAATGAAAAGAGGATACATACCTGTATATATTCCTCCTTACTTTCTAGAACTAAAATACATTGCGCAGTTTGGGTTATCCTAAAAAGCAAGGTCAAATGAAGTGGGCTTGGTGACGAGGAGACGCTTAGTTCAAAAATTACTGAAGCTACTGAAGCAGTACCTGTAGAGCGCTTTCACAATTTCGTCCAGCATTCTGTAAACCAATTTGAGAACTGACTAAATAAGCGTTTTATATAGTCATCTTACTGTATGTATAATACATTATCAAATACATATGAGAAAAAGTAATTCAATGAATTGACCAAATGAATTCTTTTTTTTTGACCAATTTATTTTCAAACATGTGGGCAAATACATTTCTCTTTTTCGACCAAACTACTCTGAAAAAAGCAGCCAATTTATTTCTAAATTTCGACCTATTTTCAAAAAAGTGTCCAATTGACAGTGGAAGCACTGTACTCTAAAGGTAAAACGAATACGAATTTGAACGAATCAATTTTAGCAATCTGAGTGAAAATTTAAATGAGCGAATCATTTTAAAAAATCCAGTACAAATGGAATAAGGAAAAGTGATCTAAGTAATCCTTCCCTTTAAATTATCACCGGTCTTACAAATGGTAAATGTAGCATAGATGAAGCAATCCATCCATCCATCCATGCATTCATGATGTTATTGAAGAAGAGAAGAGAAAAAAAATACGTTGACCATATAAAAGCTACTATAAAAAAAGACGAAGTACGCTTAAAAATTAGACACGAAAATGGGTGAATTAAAAAATGATAAAATCTAATTTAAATGAAAAAAGTCGATCGCTCTGCTGTAACATGAGCGACAAAGAGAGCACTGCAACAGTATGAATATATTCGGGAAAAGATAAAGAACTATACGTATTTGTTTTATGCAACGCTAGAAAATGTTTATATACGGATGTCTATGGATTGCTTCTATCATTATTTTATGAATGGTAATTAACTTTGTGTTTGGCTAGGCTATCGTCAAGGCATTCGAACTTCGTAACAAGAACAAGGCTGAACTCTTGAAAATTCTTGATGAACAAAAGCAAGCTCTTGCTAATGTCCGTGTCCAAAAGGTCGCTGGCGGTAAAAGCCAAGAAATGTAAGTGCCTTGACTAAAAAAAAAAAGGCGTACGGCAAGCTAAGCATTATTTATTAGTGGTGAAGCCCGTAAGAATGTTGCTCGTGTCTTGACTGTTATCAACCAAACTCAACGTGAACAACTTGCTCTCTTCTACCACAAGAAGAAGTACGTTCCTTTGGATCTTCGTGTTAAGAAGACCCGTGCCATGCGTAGAGCTTTGACTCCTTTTGAAAAGTCCAAGAAGACTCTTCGTCAACAAAAGAAGGAAGCTCACTTCCCTCTTCGCAAGTACGCTGTCAAGGCTTAGATAATCCAATTTCTGTCTTTGGAACATAATAATAATAAAAGTTGTATAAAAATAAAACTCTTTCTCGTCAGTCTTTATACATACAGTGCTTAATATGTCAACCTCTGGTTTTGTAAAAATAAATAGTAGAAATTTAATCTCAGCTTGTGGTTATATTGATTTCCATTAGTAAATCGTTGGAATTGCTATAATTAAATTTGTTTATTTATATTGGAAAACTTAGGTGAGCGCACGATGTCTTTAATACACCTTAATCTCCCAAAAGAGACCAAAAAGGAATGAAAGGGGATCGAAAAATCACCCTTTGGGATCAAGGACGAAAAAGTAAAAAGAAAACAAACGAGTAAGAAGGGAAAGACGTGTCATAGACGCCAATGTGAGTTCTGAGGCAACCAATCCAAGAGTCGTTTTCCAGGGAAGAGTGGAAATGAGAGAGGCGATTTTTGATGATGAAGGTGATTGAGCTCAAAAAGAATCAGACATATGATGGACCAGTGGGGATAATCAAAAGGAAACAGATCGAAAGGAGCGTGGTTTGCGAGTGGGTAATAAGTTCAAAAGGAAAGGCGAGGGATTTTCAATAATATTCGGCGTTTGTAATCTTTAATGCATATCGAGACATTGTATCGCATGTTTCTTGGAAAGAGAGTGGTCAGGTTGCTTGGGACAGGGCTTTGGTTGGTCACCAGGCAACCAATCAAGTCTCCAACGGATACATCTGCTACGTTCAGAGTAGGACATGGAAAGTCAAAGCATAGGCTCAAGGGCGAAGAAGGACGACAAAGAGAGAGCAGATTAGAATGAGGAGCTGATTGCCTTTGTAAAAAGCTGAATTGCAGGAACTCACCTCTAATGGCCATAAAGGAACGAGCACTGAGGGTGTCCCCATTAGTGAACAACGCTGTCATAGTACTGTTTTCGAAAGCTTGTGCCATTGCGGCTAATCAAAATGATGCTTGATGTGGGGTAGCAGGTTAGAACTGCTACTGTACTTTCCAGGTATTTGAGAAAAATGTAGTTGATAGGGTATCCGTCAGTGTAATTGGGCAAGCTAATTCAAATGGCAAACTGAATGAACTGACATTGTACCTTTGCATTTCCTGTGTAGTTTCTCTAGAGTATACGCTTTCAAGATATCTTGCCATTATGTCGACTGAATGCTTGGGTCCTTCCATTGTTGAAAATGCTAGGCTTATTGTTCTTCGTTTCTGTATACGATTGATTTTGGTAATTACTTTTGCATGTTGACTGGATGCCAACTGTCAACCGAAATGTTGCCAACTTTCTCTATACATCTTTTGAATACGTTACTGTAGCGGTGCACAAGCCTTTTAATGTTTGAACCAGTATTTCATTTTGTTAATTCCTTGGACTTTTCGCCACTTACGGTAGCATCTTTCTCGGTACTCGTAGGCCTTTTAAATATCCTCTGTCCAGAAGCCCTTCAGTGATTCCACCGATTATAATTGATGTCCACAGCTTGTGTCCAAGGAATGACAGATTGTTTAGCAAAGTTGTCTGTTAAACTATTCAATGTACGTCGTTGCTGTTTAATTATCTCGTAGTGAAGTAGTAACTGTTATTGTATGTGCCTTTAATATAGTTTGAATGGTCCTTTCGAATTATTTTATGTATTGCTTGAATATTTTGGGCCTTTTTTGGTCTACCAAACCTCCAAGCGATTCGCTTTTATTTCGGACTATCTGTCGTGGTTCCCAGAATATCAAAACTTAAGGCTATCAGTTTGTGGTTGGAATCTAATGACAAATCGCTTCTTATTACTAAACAAAGGTTATCCAGTTCATTATTACTTAAGAAATAGTCTATTATGCTACTGCCCTGGTATGACATGCAAGTAAATTGACCAAAGCATAGCCTTGAATTCCACATAATCAGGTTGTTTCGTTGAATCCAGTTGTGCAGTTGATTTCCTCTAGAGTTTGAGTAGTGATCGCCAGTGTAATATCTTATTCTGACATTAAAGTTACCGCATATAATGGTTTGGTTGGTATGTGGGATAGTTTTTGGTAGCGAATCAAGCACTTCTGCAATGATTTGGTCATCAAGTGAAAGTGGAAGATACACACAGTGTATCAGAATATCTTTGATTGTAAAAGAGAGTTTATACTGTGAGAATTGTGGATCGTCGTTGAGTAGATGATGTACATGGAGCTGACACTCAGGGTTAACCAGAAGATTAATGCCTTGGCTTCCTTTGATGGCGAGTAGTTGTGTTTTTATTCTATATGTACGGTATTGTTTTTAGTAGGTGTGGAATATATTTGGTGGTAATAACAAAGCTTCCACGATTAGTAGGACTGATGTGTGTTCTGCTACATGTAGAATAGGTGATATAGCCTGCTTGAGTAGCCAGTGGCATTAAAAAGCATAATATTAAGCTGGTTCATTAGATATAAAAAACAGCAGTTATATGTGTATGGTGTTAAATGGGTCCTTTCTAATACTTCAATAAACTCTATCTTTTTCATTTTTAATATAATTTCGTTGTATTTATTACATTCAGAAAACTGTTGAACTTATTGATATTGCTTGCCTATTCCAATATCCATTCTCAGGTAAAACAAGATGAGGATAGTCAAACTTGCAGTAGACTTCTCCCTCGACTATTTTAATTGCTACTATAGTGTGATGACATCAAAGTCCTGGAACTATATTAATCTATTTTTAGCTTGAATTGTTTACATGTATCAATTACAAAAGAATGCATTGCTCAATATAATAGTTTACTGCATATTGGAATGAGAAATGAAATTACAAATATATATCCACCACTAATAAAATAACGGCCTAGATGCATACAAAAAAGCATTAATTCAACACGAAGAAGTCGCAATCTAAGAATCGACATAACAGCAAACTGATATGAAGTTTCTGCCTTCTTTTTTTATAAAATCGTAAAATGGCATGGTAAGCACTGTACACAAGAAAGCAATAGACAAAATTTTTGTTTATAATTCTTTTTTAATATAGAGTAAAAAAAAGTGTACATGAAAAAGACCCTTGTTGTGCAAAAAATGTGAAGAAAACCATTTATCGGTTGGCTATAAAAAAGAATTAGTAAGTATACAGCAAAGCAAACGTTCAGTGACTTACACTTGGCAACACGTTCAAGTTCATCCTTCTTCTTGATAGCATAAGAGTTAGCAGAACCCTTAGCAGCGTTGATCAATTCGTCAGCAAGACATTCAGCAACGGTCTTGACGTTACGGAAAGCAGATTCACGAGTACCAACGGTCAACAAAGAGATAGCTTGGTTGACACGACGGAGAGGAGAAACATCAACGGCTTGACGACGGACGGTACCTTGAGAACCGATACGAGTAGAGTCTTCACGAGGACCACAGTTGATGATGGCATCAACGAGGATTTGGACAGGGTTGGCGTCAGTCAACAAGTTGATGATTTCAAAAGCGTGTTGAACGATACGAGCAGCCATGAGCTTCTTACCGTTGTTACGACCAGTCATCATCAAAGCATTGGTTAAACGTTCAACGATGGGGCACTAAAAAGCAAAATTTATTTAATGCTTCATTCCACATGGCTTGTGTGTCTCTTTCGCTTTACCTGAGCCTTACGGAAACGCTTGACAGCGAAACGACCAGCGGTGTGGGGCAAGTAAACTTGTTGGCGGATTTGAATGTAGTCTTGAAGAGAAATGTCCTTAACTTCGACATCTTCATAAGACCATTTGTTGAACAATTTACGAGTACCATCAGCGGAAGCGCTGACATGAGCGGGTAAACCTAAGGCAGGCATGATGGTCTATAATATGGTTGTAATAAAAATGATGGATGGGATGGATGGATGGATGGATGGATGGATAAATGCGTATATTGGATATAAAAATGAAATGTGTTGTAAAAAAAAGATTAAATTGCAATATTGGTGTATGATAAAGTATGAAGAAGGATAGATCAGTAAGGATATCATTTAGATGAATATACTATTGTTTCTCTTTACCTGTTATTTACGAAAAAAGAGGAGGATCTTTCACTTGTGAATCCATTTGCTTTCCACCTAAAGGCTAAATAAATCTCCGATGTCGGATATTCAATTATATTTTTCGTAATTGTCTACTATAGACAAAGCTAAAACAGAAAGAAATGAAAACAATTCTAATTGTTTTAATTGACAACATAATATTTATTTTAAAAGAGTATATATTAAAATAAAAATTAAAAACTTTACATTAGAAAAGTAATTCATGACTCTAATAATATAGTAACAAAAGAAAAATAAAAATTATTTCTAGAATATTTAAAAGCAAATTTCATAGTGAACTATATAAAATAAGCTCATAAGAATCATACATAGAGTTGAATAATAAGCATCTGTATTCTATTCGGTTCTTTTTCCACTTTTTTTTAAAATAAAGTTTTAAATTCAAAAAGACATTGATTTTATACTAAAAATGAAAAACGTTTAATAAAAAACAAGTTCAAAACCTATAAGCAAAATATACAAAATAAACCCATGATAACTTACTAGAATTCTTTTTTTTTTTTTATGAAGTACTAAATGAATTTTACTTTAAGCTTAAATATAGTTATTATTAAGAACGTTTAAGATAAAATGAATTTTAAAGGAGCTAAATTAGGCTAATTTTCATTATTGTTTTCGAAATCCATTATTAAAATTACTAAAAAGAAGAAGGAAGCAAAAGAGACATGAAAAAAAAAAAAAAAAAAAAAAAAAAAGTCGATTTGACGTGATGGTTACACTGATCAAATTGACATGTGCAAATTTTGATGGATTTCAACTGGCGTAGGCTGTGTATTACTTTTTATTTTGTAAGCGGTAATTGAACCGAACTTACTAAATGTCCATGAAGGTCACGATAAAATTGTTTTTGCTGTGTATTACATAATGAGTGTGCATGAGTCATTTGATTGGGAATAAAAAAAGAAGACTGCTTTTCAAGATTTTTTTTTTTTTATTTATATGAACTTGATGTCGCTTTTATACTCTTTTTTTTATTTGTATTAATTTTTTATATAAAACATGGAAGACGTCCGTATTACAGGCTATAACGCTTTATTAACACCTGCTTTCTTGCAAGAAGAATTTCCTGCTGTAAGAATATTGTCTTTTGATTTAAGAAATAAATACTAAAAGAAATGTAGTCTGAATCTACTCAAGCAACAGTAAAGCAAGCACGTAAAGAATGTTCTGATATTCTTCAAGGTAAAGATGATCGTTTGATTGTCATTGTTGGTCCTTGTTCTATTCATGATACCGAAGCTGCTAAAGAATACTGTAAGTTTAAAAAATATAGATAAATATTCTTGATTTTGGGATCAACTAAATATAAAAAAAAACTTCTGTCAAAATAGGTCAAAGATTATTAAAGGTCAAAGAGAATCTTAAGGGTGAACTTTTGATTATTATGCGCGCCTATTTTGAAAAGCCTAGAACAACTGTTGGTTGGAAGGGTCTTATCAATGATCCTGATATTGATAATAGGTAAAGAAGAAAAACCTGTTTCTTTTTTTCGTGACATTTATTAACTAAAAGAGAATAGTTACAATATTAACAAAGGTCTTCGTGTGGGTCGTAAGCTTCTTTGTGATCTTACAAACATGGGCATGCCTGTCGCTGTTGAATTATTGGATACCATCTCACCTCAATATCTTGCCGACTTGATGTCTTGGGGAGCCATTGGTGCACGTACAACTGAATCCCAACTTCACAGAGAATTAGCTTCAGGTGTCTCTTTCCCTGTAGGTTTCAAGAATGGTACTGATGGTAATGTACGTGTAGCCATTGACGGTATTGGATCTGCTTCTTCTCCTCATCACTTTTTGGGTGTGACCAAAAATGGAACAGTAAGCATTACTCACACCACTGGTAACCCTGATTGTCACATCATCTTGCGTGGATCTAACGATGGACCCAACTATGCTGCCGAACACGTTCAAAAGGCACGCGCAGCCATGGAAAAGGCTGGTTTAAGACCTACCATCATGATTGATTGTTCACACGGAAACTCCTCCAAGGATCACCGTAATCAACCCAAGGTCTGTCAAAATCTTGGTGAGCAAATCGCAGCTGGTGAGGATTCCTTGGTGGGTGTCATGATCGAATCACACATCAATGAGGGTAAGCAAAGTGTGCCAGAGGCTGGTCCCACTGCTTTGAAATATGGTGTTTCTATCACAGATGCTTGTGTAGACTTTGAAACAACTGAACAAATGTTGAGTGGTTTGGCTGAGTCAATTAAGGCAAGACGTGCTGCTAGAAAGTAAATAATATACTTTTTACTTGTCTCCCAGATTCTCTTCCCTTGTTCATATACACACTTTACACATCTACAAACATTATACATGACCATTACATAGAAAAAAAAATAAAAGGATTTCTTTATTGAAATTAACAGAATGCTTTTATTTTATTTCATAGTTGCATAAAAATTTAGCTTTATTTGTACGATTGCTAAGTATAGATCTAACATCTTTGGTTTATCAACAAAGATACACGCCCAATCTTTTATACAATCAGTAAAAATCTGTTTAATGCTGAAAAAATGGATGCCAGCTTCGCCACCGCCATTGTGACTGGTGTGTTATTTATTGATTACAAAAAAAAAAAAAAAAAAAAAAAGTGAGAGATCTTTTTATAACAACGTATAATGGCAGGAATTAGTATATATCATTCAAACAAAAAAATATAGTAGAATTTAAGCTTGCTAATTATTTAAATAATGACTAGAGAGTAAACAAAACAGAAATGCAAATCGTTTAGGTGGATCAAGTAAGTAAATAGATTACTATTTTGACTTTTTACTTAGATTAAATAGAAATAAAGAAGGATCCAGGTGTACCTAATTTTGCAAACTTCAAACAAAAGAAGCAAAATAAAGAAGAAAATCAAAGACAAAAGGTGAGAGTGGAGATAAAAGAAAAAAAAGAAAAAGGTTATAATGCTTTTGTAGATTGCCAATACAAAAGAACGACAAGACTTGGCAAGACAAAACTTGCAAAATAAAAACAGAAATTTGAGTTTTTTAAACATGTTACAGACAGCCGAACAAAGAAGTCAAGAATTTGAGCAGCAGATAGGAGAGGATGATGAAAAGGAGATTAAGGATGCAGCAGCTACCGGACAAAAGGACAATTCAAAGAAAGCTTATTATCGTGAGTTCAGAAAGGTGATTGAAAATGCTGATGTTATTTTGGAAGTATTGGATGCGCGTGATCCTCTTGGTACCCGTACTCGATCTGTTGAACGTATGATTATGGATAGTGGATTGAATAAGAAAATTGTTTTTGTTCTTAATAAGATTGGTAATATGAATATTGACTGTCCCTTGAGACATCAGATTGAATCGTATGTTATTTGAATAGATTTAATACCAAAAGAGAATGCAGATCAATGGCTCAAGTATTTACGTAATGAATATCCAGCTATTGCTTTCAAGGCATCCACTCAACATCAGCGTGAGAAACTCAAGCAATCGAATGTGTCTACAAATGCTGCGAGCGAGAGTCTTTTGAATACATCAGAATGTTTGGGTGCTGATGATTTAATTAAATTGTTAAAGAACTATTGTCGAAATTTGAACTTGAAGACATCTATCACAGTAGGCATCATTGGTTATCCTAACGTAGGAAAATCATCAGTGATCAATTCACTCAAGAGATCCAGAGTATGTGGTGTCGGAGCAACACCAGGATTTACGAAGGTTGCTCAACAGATTACATTAGACAAGAATATCAAGCTATTAGATTGTCCTGGTATCGTATTTGCTCAACAAGGACAAGGCGATCAAAATGAAGCAGAGATTACATTAAGAAATTGTGTTAAAGTAGAACTGTTGGAAGATCCAGTCACTCCAGGTAATGAAAAAAAAAAAAAAAAAAAAAGTGTGACACTTGAACTAAATTGTATTTAGTGGAAGTCATTTTATCAAAATGTGGTATTGAGCAATTAAGAAAAACATATAATTTATCATTCTTCAGTAATGTACATGAATTTTTGGTGTTATTAGCACAGCAAAGAGGAAAATTAAAAAAGGTAAGCTTTATACTTTGATTTTTAGTTACTCATCCTTCATGTGTATCTCAGGGTGGAATTCCAGATGTAGATCAAGCAGCACGACACGTACTTAATGATTGGAACGGAGGAAAGATTCCATTTTACAGTGTTCCACCTTCTAGCAAACAAAGCCATATTGATGCAGCTGTTGTGAATACATTTGCACAGGAATTTGATGTTCAGTCAATTGCACCTAGTAATTTAGACAGTGCTATGTCTATTGATTAGAAAATGAAATTATTCTTTTTATTAAACCTGACCTATTGAATTTTATTTATAAAATCAGGATTTTTTTTTTTCTATTTAAAAAGGGAAAAATCCTTTTTTAGTCTCTTTGATTCTTGTTGATTATGCAAAAACCACATGGAAAACAGATTTTTTTTTTTGAAAGTTTATAAATAAAAGCTTTTTTCTTTTCTTTTTCTGTTTTCTTTTTTTTTTTTCTTGTAAAAATGTTTACAAGAATCTTTCATAATATTCGCGACAATATGGGTAAATCAACCATACGTCAGACTACAAAGCATGATCCACCTTCTATCAGCGATTGTTCAGAAAGAAGGCCTTCGGTTACAGAAGAGTGTGATAGTGTATTGACAAGATTCACAGCTCAAACAGCACCAGAACCTATTTCTATCAGAAGGAACAGCAGAAGAAGTAGTGCCACCGTATTTGGTATTTCCAACGTTACTTTTGACGATTACGTACAAAAAGACCTCGTTTCAAGTTCCTGGAGTTAAAAACAAGATAATTTATAATCTTCTTCTTTGCTGAACTAAATGCTCTTTTCGGTTACTTTAAAGAGTCTACTTCTTTCTCACTTTGATATACAAGTGTATGGCAACTTCATGTCTCCTTTCTCAATGTCCTTCTTTCTGTAAATTCATGTAAATAGCTTCTTTTTTTTAATAAAGATTGTAGTTTATAAATCATAAAACTCGTTTTATAATCGTTTAATCAATAAAATTATCTTTATCCCTTTTCAATAATGGATGATAAACTGAGTTAGATGAGCTCAAGATAAGCAAATGAAGTACAAGCAATTCACTGTTTAATATAAACAACACAATCTAATTTTTTTTTTCATCAAATAAATTATTTTATTAAACAGATTGATAAAATTGTAGTTTATTAAAAGTCTAAATATCTATAGAAAATAATTAGTTTTGTTTGATTCTCATGATTAGAGCAAGATTCAATGAGATAAATAGACCTAAAGGCTTATTAATGCATTTTATAATAAAAAATCGATTGGTAAATTCGTTTGCATTATAAATCAAATGTAACACTCAAATATGCATAATAACTTTATCTTTATTTTGTTTATTGGTCGCCATAGATACAAAAAGTAATGTCATCACTACATAGATACCATTCTTATTTTATATAAAATGTCATTAAAGGCAAAATAATGATCTGTCAGTTTCATTATAAACTTGCCATATTTGTAAATTATATCACATTCAGCTTATAAATTATGATGTCCTAAAGATGATCTCTTATAAGCATTCAATTTGAACTGCTGACTCTGCTTGTTGCTTGTCCAACAACATGTGACACCTTTTGGTTCTTGAGCAACCAATTGAAGTTACACAGTACTTTAAACGATAAACAAGGATAGTTTTTTATCCCTTATTAAACAGGATTTATTCAGCTAAAGAAGTTGATGTATATTTAAATCTTGAATATTCATTGTGTAAATCATACTCTATATTGCAAACACCATTATTTATATATAACTTTGTTCCGTATTTCGTTTGTTACACACATGTTAGCATCATCTGGAACATTGACTGCTTTAAGAGAAAAAAAAAAAGGCAGATAAAAGTTTTAATCCGTGAATTGGGATTCAACACAAAACTCCCTTTTCTAAATTCATAGGATGATAATTACATTTTTGTTTAAAGATATTTGAATTTTTGCAACAATAAAGAAATAGAAAGTAAGGATTAAGATGGACCAGATCAAACTATTACAAATAAGCTTGTTGATCTTTGCACCCACCCCCAAAAAAAAAGGAAAAAAAAAAAAAAAAAGACGTGATTTTTGTAGCCTGATTATGGTCTCCAAAGAAAGAGGGAGTTTTTTTGAGTCATAAGTAGTGTACGGAACATCCCGATAAAACTTAATCCTGACTAGGATATAAAACGAAGTGATTTTGAATTAAAATCATACGTCTTTCTAGAATATAGCTTTCATGGGTGGACCGCAATTAGAAGTTATTAAGGTATGTGAGCGATGCTTATACAAAAGAAAAGAAACATAGAATGAAATATAGTATAGTTTGGGTTCTATGTGTTTTATCCAGTAGGTACCATGTTATGCTTTGGCGGACCATTGTTTTATGAAAAGTTTGTTAAAGACATCCACTTTTGGCCAGATTATGAAACAACCTATCAACCACCTAAAACAATAAACGATGTGAAAAGTACATTGGAGAGATTAAAGATAGAAAGAGAAGAAAGATGGAAACGGGCATTAGAAAAAAAGGAATAAAACATCTTAACGTTCAAGCCATAGTTTATTTTTGGATCTCATTAATCGGAAGGCACTGATAGGGATACGCTGCCATCGGCTTAAATCTTTTAAATAAGGATGTTCTTGATCATTATCTTCTTCATCAGAGTGAAGTTGTGATGTGTCTACTAGATCGTCCATTGAAACTTCTTCTATGGGCATTTCTATTGAATTCGACTGACTAAGTTTACGTTTTTTGCTATTATCATTTTCATTATTTTCTTCTATTTTTGGTAGTCGTTTTTTATTATCCACGGTTTCAGCAGTTTGTTTAAGAAGCTCGGATAACTGATCTTGAATATGCAAAGAAGATGATGTATCTATATGTAATGAATTGGAAGAGGAAGAAGAGGATGCATGAGTTGAGTCGAATGAGAGTGAGAAATCATCTGAAATGATGTTTGATAAAGTACGAAGTGCTTCTGAAGACAAATCTTGTGACCCTCGATGCCTTTGTGCTGCTGAAACTGTACTGCTAGGTAGTGAAGGCCTGCGAAGTAAATTTACTTGCTGACTTGATTCAAGCGATGAAAGCAAACTGAGCGCATTTACCAATTCAGAAGCGGACAATTGCTCTTCTTTTCCTGCAATGGGGGTATTAGCTCCGTTAGAATCTGCTCCTCCAGGATCGTTCGGTGCTAGTGCATGCATAAATGCTGACACAATATTATCATAGGTATTGTCATTATCTATCGTAGGTGATACTCCTCCTTGATCAAAGAGTAAAAATTCATCCTCTTCATCTTCCTCATCTTCCTCATCTGTTGTCGACCAATGACTCAGTCTTTTATTGTATTCTAAATCTTCTTCCTCATCCTCACTTTCACTATCAAAATCTTCTTCGTCTTCTATGTACATTATTTCGTCACTGCCATCACTACTTTCATCGGAATCAACTTCTATTTCATTTATAATTGCTTGTGTTTCTGCTGTTTCAATGTCTTCATCGTCACCCGAGTCAATATGTTCACTATCATCTGTAAATAGCTCTTTTTCTTCTATAATTTCACGTTCAGATTCTTGGTCTGATAAAGGTGACATTGTATCCAGCAAGTCATCCAAATCATCTACAACAACTTCCTCATCTTCATCCTCCTCTTGAACTTTAAATGTAACGCTCTGTGCTATTTTTTCTTGGTGGTGCTTCTTTTTCTTTTTTGATTTTTTCTTTGCCTTCTTTTTCATGGCCACTCCTATCCTTTCTACCACGTTATCCTTTGGTGCATCGACGACTGGCTCCGCTATTGCACTTATTCCACATGTACAGTCTGTATCACACACTGGACAAATGTCTTCTTCATCTTCTTGTATTGATAGGCTGGGCACCGTAGATTTTCTTAAGGGCAGTATGATCAAAGATGGTTTTGACTGGCATTTCTGGCAGGTATATCGATCTGCTTTTTCATTACTGTGAAATAGTTCTAAAAAAAGAAGTTTTTTTTTTTTTTTTTTTTTTTTTTTTTTTTTTTTCTTTCTTTAGTAATTTCTTTTTTTTTTTTATTATTATTATTATTACCATGACAACGGTGACATTCTACTGTCTGCTTTTTGCCTGATTTCTTTTTTTTCTTTGTCTTCTTTTTCTTTCTTCTACTCATTTGTGGATCAGAAATAGAATTATCAGATAAATGTAAAGGGAGTTCAGTGTCGGAATGTTGAAGTTTTGACATTATGAAAGAAAAAATAGCAACACAATAAAAAAATGCAAAATTTGATTTTTTTTTTTATCTGTATTTTAATCAATGTCAACTCAAAGAGCCGCTATTTTACGGAACAAAGTTCAGTTGTAGTCTCAGTTTTTCTTTAAGCCTTTCTGGCTGAGTATTTAAAAAAAGTGTTTTAAAATCTTTTAAGTGGTCTTAATATTAGCAGTCCTCAGCTTATAAGGGTACAAATTATATTTTCTCTCCAAGCATTGAAGTAGTACATGAACTCAAGAGAAAAGAAAGATGATATAAAAGCTATTCCATGCGGTCCTTATTTTATTATATTAGTATTTATCTTTTGTCAAAAAAGATCCCTCAATAACAGCTCAGAATATATCCAAACTTCTAAATGTGATAGCTGTAAGTTTCATGAGGCAAAAAAAAAGACACTTAATTTTATTGATTTGCTTTCAATCAGCATCGAAAATGATATAACTCAGCTATTGATTTAATAAGTTGGCTTCCTGTGGCGTGAAGCTTACTAAATCCATTATCTTTAGCTACCAGTACAGATAGACAGAAGAGCATCACTAAAAAATCAATTTAATATCTCAAAAGAATAGTTCTCCTAACCAAAGAAAGAAGAAAATGATAACGATATAGCTGAAGCAAATATTAGGTAAAAATAGCGCTATTTGTCCACAATATTTTAGCCAACTCTTGTTTGAAGGATTAAGTTTGTTTGCATGGTGATAATGAATTCGTCTTTCCCTTGCGATTTAAGGAATTTGAACGAGGCGAAGGGAATAAAACAAAACTAGCAAAGAACAATTGTCAATTTTCTCTTCTAGTAGTAATGAGAATTATTACCTAATCCCATTATACATTAATACTTTTTATATTCAGTAGAGAACTAAGGATTATCTATTGGAGGCAGGAATATATACTGAAACTATGTACATGATGAATCAAATTATTGGTTTGCACGTTGTTTTTGCCAGTATCCATATCGGTTGGTGAGTTTTCCATCTATTACTCAAGGCTAGTTCCTATTTAATAAATAGCAAGTACAGATCAGGCTATGTCTTTGCTATTGCCGAATGCAAAGAAGCGTTACAATTGTACAAATTGGAGCAGAATTTTTAATGTGAAAGAAGGAAGCACTGATCTTCAAAAGGTTGATGTTTAATTGAAACACAGGCTAAATGCTTTTATCCAGAGCGGGGAAGCCAAGCTTTGTGTTTCGATAATTTTGGTTGGCAATCAAGCTTATATCTACCATTAAATTTATATCAAACAAGAAGTAATGAACCCATGGAGATTATTAGCATTTTTTATTACCAAAATAGATAGAAAAGCCCTGCCATACTAAAGAAGTACATGAAAATTCTCAATATTAAAACAAATATTAAAAGCAACAAGACATAACTCATAATCGTATCTTCTTTGTTTATCTAATCAGAGAGATACTCTCTAGATCTTTTGAACATGTGGAACGCCATAATAAAAATGCATTTGTAATGTACACATAAACATGAAGGGAGTGGATGTCTTTAGGATACATTCATTAAAAATTATCGATGCTCCTTCTTTTTCTTTATTTATTATTCAAATCATTAATCAAATATTTTTGCTTTGAGTGATTTAGTTATTTAATATATATTGCTTTATGAAATCATGATTTTGTACTTTGCTCATCTACTACTGATATTATGTTGCCTAATTTATTACAAAACGTATGAAAATACATTTATATTTGTCGCCATAACCTTATTATATGTATTTTAGGGCTTACATACTAAAACCTCTTATTTAACTTTTACTTGGTATCTTCCTGCAACCTTATAAGCTTTTTTTTTTGTTTTACGCCAAGGTTAAATTAGTTACAAATTTTTACCGTGCATTAAGAATAATTTTACACTAACTTGGGTTAAATTCATATAATTCAGCTTTTGCTTGCATGTTTATGTATAAAAAAGATATGGCCCTGAGAAATCGGGCAAATGAGTGAAAATTAGAGAATAAAATGATATGATAAATGAGTGGTTTGAAGGCTAATTATCATTATGCTTGATATAAAATTAAACGGATGCAAATATAAATAGAATATCTATCTTCCATATGAATTCTTTTTGTAAGAACAATACAAAGCTTGATAGACGCATTTTTCTTAAAAAAAGATAGATTCCTTTTTTAAGTAAAAAAAAGTGGGGCAATGCTTCACAAAAATACACAAAATTTTATTATCCAATCAGAATTTGTTATCGCATTGCTTTTTTTTTTAGTCATTTTTCATTTTGCTTTAAATCTTTCTCTTTTTATTGTAATTTCTGCTGAATCACAACATGTCCAACAAACGTAGCAGGTCGCCTTGTGTTTATGATGATAGCGAGAAAAGGCCCTGTACAGATCAAAACAATTTACTTACTGAATTGACCCAAGTTTTAAATCAAATCAATTCAACACCTTCCACTGGTGAAATATCTGCTGAACTGATGGAAACCTTCAAGATCCTTTTGCTAGAGATCGAACAATTATCAGCAGACGATGACAACTTGGAAGCAAAGGCAGTAAAGCACGAAAGCGATCGATGCTTGGAATCTTGGTTTGATGATTTGTTGGAACGTTGCGGTGATGAATTGGATTGGGACGATGTTGCCCTTGCCTTAGCCTTGGAGGAAGAAGAGGAGGAAGGAGAAGAAGGGAGACAAGTAGTAGTAGTAGAAGAAGAGGACGAAGAAGAGGATGAAGAGGATGATGAAGATGAAATCATTATTGTAGATGATGATGATACACCCGTACAGCGTTTGACAGTATCGTAGCTTTGTTTATTATTCAACACCCAACTTTTTGTATCAATTTTTTTCTCTTTATTCTTTCTTGTGTGCAATAATACCAAAATATTCAACGATTGCTTCAACTTGTATAAAAGCAATAAAAAAAGTTTTGTCGTGACAAACATACACATAAAGTATAATTATAAAAAGAAATCAAACCACTGTTCATGTATTACAGTTTAAGAAAATTTTTATTTTTTTACAGCAATCATTAATCCCATCCACCAACACCTAAACCGGTACCAGAGCTTTCTTCTGTCTTCTTGTTTTCTGTTTCTAATGCAGCAACAATATCTTCTGCCTTATTACTTATCTCCTTCTTCTTCTTTTTTGACTTGTCAACAACACCAATCACGCCTGTTTGTGCCTTTGTCACTGTAGCAGCATTTATGAGGGGTTTCTTTTCTTCTTGGACAATAGGTGCAGGTTCTGCAGCGGGTTCTTCTTTTTCTGCAATGGGCTTCTTTGCAGCGGGCTTCTTCACATTAGAGTTCTTTGTAGCGGGCTTCTTTGTGACAGGTTCCTTTGCAGAAAGCCCATCTGCAGCACGCTTCTTTGTCACAGATACCTTTGTAGTGGGATTTTCTTCTTGCTTAGCAATAGACTTGGTAGCCTTTTTCTTCTTGTCCTTCTTCTCAGTAGATTGGGCTTCATCTGGCTTTACAAAGAACACATCGCCTGCATTTTCCTCCACCTTCTTCTTTTTAACAGCGCGTACTGGCTCCTGGTTATCATTGGATCTCTTTGGCTTCACCTTTTTCACATCCTCTCCTTGTATCTTTTTCTCTTTCTTTTCTTTTTGTTCTTTCATTCGTTTTATTCTTTGCATCTTTTCAACTATATTTGTATTTTGTAGCTTTTTCTTTTTACGTTCTAAAAACTTGGGATCAAATCTTTCACCATCCAAGACACGAAGAGAAGGGATAAGATCAAGGACCTATTACCATTAGTGTTAGTTAATATTTCATTTAATTTGTATTGAATATAATACCTTTTCAAAGTAATCCTTTTTGCTTGAGATAGGATTTCCTTTCAAATTTAAATTATGCAATTTAGTCAATGATCCCAGAGGAGCAATGTCAGTCCAATTCTTGAGCTGATTGTTTCCAAAATCAAGGATTTCAATCGCATTACATTTTCTTAAAGTTTCGGGTATATCAGATATTTGATTGTCATTTAAGCGAAGTTCTTTAACAGCGACGTTGTATGATAAATCAGGAACAGCAGTCAATTTGTTGTGAGCGGCAGATAGTTTGGTTAACTTTAATAAGCTTGATAGCTTGGGCACCGTGTCTAACTGATTGTGCGAAATAACTGTATTTTATGTTAGTCAATAAAAAGAGATATACACTTTTTAAAAGTGAGTTTACCAAGTGTATTAAGTTCTAATAAAGTTTCAATGTTCTCAATCTCCAAAAGTTGATTATTGTTCAAGATCAATGCTTTTAGTTGCTTTAATTTTCTTAAGTGAGGACTCATGTGAACCAATGCATTGTTGCTCACATTCAACACTAAATAAAAGTATATTAATACAAACGGTAAGACATTACTTTTTTTTTTTTTTTTTTACCATTCAAGCTTGTAAAATGTTGAAATCCTGTAAAATCTTTAAATTGATTGTGAGAAAGATTCAAAAGAGTCATTTGCTTCAGATCATTTAAGCCAATTATAGATTTCTCGTCTACAAGTCGATTGTTTGAAAGATTTACTTTTCGAAGTTGTTTACATTTAGATAGATCTTCAACAATAGCAATATCTTTTTTAGATGCATTAAGATCTTTAAGATCCTCAAGTGAATGATCTGGATAGATCTCGGAAATGACTTGTACTGTTAACTTCATTTATAGAAAAAGGACAAAAAAAAAGATTTCTAGAAAAAAAATTGTCGGACGTGTTTATTACAGTCCCATTTGGAGGTCTTTTTTTTATATGTTCACATATTTATATTTGAATACAATTACATAAATATATACATATATCGAATACATGGTCTTAGGCTCTTGTTATATACAAAAATATAAAGGTTTATTTAATAATAGTCACCACCATCATCATCATCATCAACATCATCTCCTTCGCCGTTATCAAAGTAATTTTGAGCATAATCGTTATCGTCAACCAGTTCTTCTTCATCTTCGTATTCTTCTTCGTATTCTTCTTCTTCTTCACCTTCTTTCTTTTCTTCTCCATCTTCACCATCCTCACCTTCCTTTCCATCATCTCCTTCTGCATTAAGAATTGCTTCCAATTGTGCATACTCATCTTGAAGTGTTGCTGTCTTTTGCTCTAATACGCAATACATCAGCTTGTTATTTTTGTATCATTGCTAATTATTAAACTTACTCTTCTTAACTCTCTTTGGCTCCAAGATATTTTGAAGTTCTTCAGGGAAAAAATCCAAGTCTATGTTCTTATAAGAGAAATGCTTTCTTTGTATTATTTTCTCCTTGAATACCTGTTTCAATCTCTCTTAAAGTTTTCTTCGTTTCTTGCACCTTGTATCTATCAGAGTATCTTTCTATATCTGGTGGTGGTGGTGGTGCTGTCAAATAGAAAGGTGAACTTTTTACCATTTCCAAATATTCTTTTCTTAATCTCCATTGATGTGATTCATTTGATGTAGGTTTACGTGGAATAGGAACATCCATTTCCTAACAGTCATTTTTAGCTTATTTTAGACATGTATAAAACTATTTATTCTTTTTACTTTACTGGAAATAAATCTGTATTGACATTAAATAAACTTCCAGCATTCAGATCTTTTAAGAGATCAAAGGAGACAAGTTGCATAGCGCCACTCTGTGCTCCTCCTCCTCCTCCACGTCCAAAACCGCCACCACGACCGCCGCGAGACATTATGAATTAATTGATTATAAAGTTGTCTTTGGAGAAAAAGATTTGGATTTTTTAAAACCAGTGACTATTTACTGTGACTATTTTTTCTGCAGTGTTTTACAGTATATGGTCCGTCAGACTCAGTCAGATTTGAGGTATTTTTTGCTGTGATGAGTCTTCCGTCGAAAAATTTAGAAATACCCAATATTTTACCCTCTCGGACTCAACTTTATGAAAATTTGTATTTATCCAATAAAAAATTCCCTCTTAAAGTTTCTCGTCCAACCATTTCCTAATTTAGCATAACACTTGAGAAAGATGATCCAGGAATGTTTTAAGTAACGAAAAAGAAAGTATAAAAAGCATGGAAAACTAAGCTTTACCATGCTATAACTTATAAATCAAAAGCAATTATTTTAAGGTATTAAATAATAAGCATATCTATCTAAGAGAAAACAAATTAAGCTTACTAAATGCATCTTTACTAAAACGAAATTGAATTAGTATGAACATTCAAATTAACAACGGCTCTTCTTCTACAAGCAATGAAAGCGTTCAGAGGATGATAGAAACAAGTACTGCTATGCATCATAGCAAATAAATATTTATAGCCCAAGACATGGTTCATCGCCCTGTGAACACAAACAAAGCTTATTCTGCCAAACAAAAAGAATGGAAAGTAAGTAACAATCATTGCCTATGCAAAAGATAAATGAAAAGCTAGTATTTTAAGTCTATGAAGGTTAATTTATTTCAAATGTATGTATGGTGCAGAGAACAAGGATTTGAGGACGGGTACACTGTATCCGATAAAAAAACTCAGCTTCTTTCTGATGGAGTACGTATCTAAGCGAGGTAGCAAGTATTGTAGAAACGATGATGGTGCGCCAGCAGCCTTGGGCAGAGAATCTATTTTGCCCTGCTTAAAAACTATTTTTGACATGTTGACACGCAAAAAGAGCTTGGGTGGAGCACCAACAGTATAGCAAGAGGTCTTTTGGTCAGAACTTTCCTGGACGCACTTGAAAAAGAAAAAGGTAAGCGCAGAAGACTGAATTATGAGGACCGAGGCAAAACCACGCTAAATGATGGTTATTCAAAAGAGTAACTCAAATAAGCAGCTTCTTCTTTGCCGAAAAAGTGATATTCGTGATTGCAGAGATAGACTGTGTTTCCTTTTGAGCCATACAATGTTTGTCGTAGCCAAACAACTCTTGGTATGGAATTTGCTGATCTTTTTTCTCTGTAAGTTGAAAAATAAGGACTCACTAAATTCATTGCTCTGATTACCACAATTGCACATGGAAAAACCAAACATCATGATAAAATTGATTATGGCTTGTCGTTGAGACATAGAGATGTCGAAGTTTGCTCAATTGGCGCCCTGGCTCTATATTTGTTTTCGCGCTTTCACTTCGAGACCGAAGAGTTCTCAAACTTCAAGGAACGAGAGAGCTGGCATATGACTATGGTATTCAAAGATGATAGCCCCTTCAAAACTATTCAATACAAGGCTTAACATTCTACATATATTAAAGATTTCAAGAAGATTGGAATTCACACATCAAAGATGACTCATGCCAACAGAAAGAGTGCCCTGAATATGATTGCACAAGAGAATGTCTCTGGTGATCAGCAAAGAATGGTAGGAAGGTGGGGTGTTATGTTTCCAGCTTACCCGTGAAGGCAATGAAAAGCCTTGTCGGTTTCAGTGTTCAACAAAATGTAAATTACTTTTTGCCAAGAGCTGTTACCAAATCGTCGTTGGCACTCCAAATATTGGTATTTAAGGGTATTAAGTATTGGAAGGAGAGATTTAATACTGGACCTTATATTCAGGAAGACATGTCTGGTCCTAATTTTCTCAACTTGCTTGCGCATTTGCTACAGGTAAAAAATATAACCATGAACATGTCTATTTGAAATATTTACTTTTTAATTTTTTTGCAAATGTAAGATTCTGTTGTTTTGAAGAAAAAGTATCCTCATTACTATCTTTGTAATTGCAAAATATTTCAAACTGAATTATAAAGAAATTTTGAAGTACAAGTGCTTGGATCTTTTGAAGAAGTATTCTTATCAAATAGACGAGTCCAACTTGCTATACCTAAGCTAGTCTCAACTCTTCAATCTGGTTCTGGTGCTATTACTTCATCATTACTCTCCATGAAAGCAGTGAACACAGCAGAATTTAAAAGAATAAACCAAAGCTTTGGCTATTTGTTTGCCTTAGGGAACGCTCATTTTAATTCTTCCACAAATTCTGGAGCGTCGTTTCCTGCAGTTCTGACTGAGCCGGTCCCTACTGGACAATTAAAACCGGCCGAATCTGAGGAAACGGAAGCACTTTACAAAATGAACAGAGCAGTTGTCTCAGTTACTGTGAGGATATTAATTGTCATTCGATTGCCATGTGATTGAGTTTTTTTTTTTTTTTTTTTTTTTTTTTTTGTATCATCTCATAATAAAAAGACTATAGAATTCAATGAGACTAAAGAGTTATATTTTTATTTAATATTATTGTATCTAATATTTATGTTTTTTTTTCATGAATACTCAACCAAAACCTTTTCAAGGTGCTTTAATTAACTATAGCTGTAGATCTAGTATGAATAGGTTTTAATACAAAGACCTGTTTCTGGTTATGCAAGCAGTCATTATAGTATCTTGGCATGTAGTTTTCGTGCTTGGAAGGCTAGTTTCAACTTCTTTTATGTTTTTTTCTATCTTCAAGCCATCTACATATTTTTATCTATGATAAGAGCCTGAACAACAACTTCTTTCTTTTGGACTGCATCTTCGTATCTAATTAGAGTCGTTTTTATCCTGGGCCAAATACTATTGGTTGAAAGTACTTTCCAAATTCAATCTTAAAGTTTTCTAATTCCAATTTGATTTCACTGCTTTTATCTTTTTTTGGGTCTGGTAAAGAGGAGACAAGTACTAAAGCCGTCTGTCTTAACATGACCGTAAATCATATCCTTCCCATTTTTAGATACCTCTTTAGGTCATTTAGACTGGCATTTGTTGTAAGAATTAATATAAAGTACCAGATACATCCAAGATAAAAAGCATGATGTCTATGTGCGTATACATACTTTTTATAGCCAAGTTTAGTGTACTGGGCTAAAAAAAAACACAACTTCTTATCAATGAATGAGAGGCTTTGAAATAGGATTTATAATGCCTGTATGAACCCTTTCTGCATTTTTTTTATTACACTGCAAAAATTGTCATTTTAATGCAAAATTCTTTGTACAAAAAATATTATTGTTTGTGTTGACTTTTAGCGTGTGTATACTAAGGTTTTTGACAAGAACAGTTTGGGAAAGCCACCAGCGGACAACCACCACCTGTAGAATGCATACAGCGTAAACCTTCTTTACAGTTGCCTGCAACTGGACAATCAGAGGTTGTTAAACATCTTTCTCCTTCGTTAGAAATATCACCACAGGTTTGAGATGTTACAAAAGACATGGTGAAGATAGCGGTGAAAACATATAGAATAAATTGCTTCATACTTGTAGTAAAAAAGAAAGGGGAAACACAAACGTCTTTTAAGTGTGCTTTTATAAATATGCTGAATTTTTCGTTGTCTCCTATTATTGTTAGCAATAACAAGGCGTTACTAGGGAATGTGACATTTTGCCCAAGGAGAGTTGTTTTTATGGAAACTAACAATAGGCTTGCAATGTTTCAATTGTTGTTTTATTATATACAATAATGATCAAAAGTGTAGTTTATTATGTAAAAACTATAAAATATCATTTTTTTTTATTCAGAACCTTCTTCTTCAGAGGAACCTTGTGCTTCAGAATCATATTCTTCAGGAACATCACTGTCACTGTCAGGGGCAAAGTCCTCATCAGCTAAAAAAAAGGAGGAATAAGTACAATCAACTACTAATAAAATAGGATGCAAAAGTGAAACTTACGGCTCTCGTCCTCATCGTCATTGTCCTTTACCGCAGCAGAACTCGTGCCTTCCACTCTTCGTCTCTTTCTAGAATCATAGGTTTCATCTTCATCATCGTCATCATCCTCATCGTCTAATCCAGCAAGATCTGTGTAAGTAATAACAGCATCTTCACTGACTTCAGTCTTGATCTTGATCTTTCTTTGCTTCAAATAATCTTCAATATTTGCATACTCTTCACGATTGATACTAGAAAACTGAATATCTGTACCACTAGTCATACGGAACTTCATGTCAAATGTACGAGAGCTGCCACTTGATTGACCTACACGAGAAAAGGTGACAACACCAATTTCGTTGATAGGAATGAAGGTGGGTGGTTTAGGGATAAACAACAAGCTTTTTTCGAGTGGATAAAGGAAGCCTTCGTTGGCCTTCATAGAGCACTTCATGGCATAAGCGCCGTGGTGACTTCTATAAGTGCTAGTTGAAATCACTTTTCGTCCTGTCAATGCTCTAAAGACATTACTGACAACTTCATATGTAGGTGCATCATAGTGCTTTTGAAGCTTGTTTTCATATTTTTCTTCCAAGACTGAATCTTCTAAATTCAAGTCAACATCAATCTCTTCTTCACGTACAAATTGGAATACAAGGAAAGGATATTTTGTTTGACCCTGTCTAAGAGGAGGGTCCAAACCAATCTATTTGTATGTGTCAAAGGAGAAAAAGAGCAAATTAAAATAGATCAAACTTACCACGAATAAGACGTGAACATCATCAGGTTTCAACAAAAGGAACAATTGTACAATATTTGAGTAGAGGATCTTGTAATCGTAAGTTTTACCACGCAAACGCAAAAAGTCTTGATACATGTCGATATTGTAACGACCACGAGGAGTTAAACTCAAAATCTCTTGGAATTGAACAATATTTTCTGTTGTCATTTGACTAAATTCTAACTTGGATTTCACAGTTTCATAAAACACCATGTCTGCATTCACTTCCTCTTCCTCATCTTCTTGTTCTCCTCCACTATTGTCTTCTGTTGTTGTTTCCTTGGCAACTGTACCAGGTACATAAAATGTACAATCCATCAATTCATCAACTTCTTTTGGATTAATACCATCAGGAGCAGGTTGACCAGGATCAACAAAGTTGATGGCTACTTCGTTTTTACCTGGTTTGTTGGTTGCAATGGCTTGAGCAAGTGGTAATTCAAACATCATTTTATTTCCCACTGTAAAATTTAAGTTTGATCCTGTTTACATATAAATTAGTTTTATTATTAACAGCTTTTATATAGTACCAACCTTGAAAATCAGCTTTTCCCCAATTCCAACCTTTGACGCTGATTTCTTTGACTTCAAGTATGATTTTATAAAGTAATTTAAGAGCATCGCGCAGTTCTTCAAAATCCTAGGGTAAAGTTTTAGTTCTTTCTTCTTCTATAAGCTACTTCATTGCGTATTTTCGTACATCGTTTTTAAATCCATCAAACTTATGAATGACATTATCTTTTAAAGTCACACGGAGCTCATAGCCTCTTGCTACTCTGATCCAATTCATTCTCTTGACTTCTTCTGGTGAAACAAGAACTGTTCGATCACGAGGCCCTTTCCAACCCATGCCGTTTTGTGCTAAACGAAATCGGCCTAAATCGGCCGAAAGTCCATAAAAGATGGAATGATAATCAAATGTCTTTTTGTCAGTCATTGTTTTCGTCTTGAGAAAAAAAAGTTTTTTTTTAAAACGCGTTTGTTTTTTTTTAAAAAAAAAGGGCGATTTAGATTCCGAATAATGCGTTTATCTTTTTATTGATTTGATGAAATAGGGCAAAGCAAACAAAGAAATATTTACGCTTGTAATTTATGATTAGGGCAGAAATGAAGATATTTCACATGTAATTTCATTGTTGTCACTCATACAGTAAAATCAAAATATGAAAAGCAATAGAAAAAAGACAAGAAAGTTGTATGGCTAATCAAATCAATGTCATTGAGTTTATTTGGAAATTTTTCAAAACTAGCAAAGAACAGATTATGACCCCAATTATAGATGAAATACCAAAAAAAAGAAGAGACTTTCGCAGGTAGTGTAAAAAGATATCGTCCAAGAGTATAAGTCAAAGCTCCAACCTTTGGTGTGTTTGTATGCAGAAGGGATCACAAAAAAGAACAATTACTTGCTCGGCTCAGATCCATGCAAGCCTAAGCTAACCATTTTATTTTGGTGACCTAATACAACAATACAATGCTCCATTAGCAACAAAACTAGGATTTTTCTCCCCTTGAAACCACGGGAGAGTATTTCCTTGTAGGTATAATATAATTCAAGGTCTAAAAACAAGATGAGCAATTAGAATAAAAAAAAAAGCCTATATGTTTGTTTTTTTTTTTACCAGATTTGTTGGTATCATAGTATTATCATTTCTTTCAGCTACAATCTTTAATTCACTCTGTCGGTAGGCATGTTCACTTAATCAGCTGGAATGAAATAAAGATTTTAAAAATAAACCTTGTTATTATTCTTACACGCAAATTTATCACTCCCACCTACACCTACTTTTTTTAATCCTTTTTTTTTTTCCAAGCTGCGCGAAGGGTTCTAAAATTCTTTTTTTGGTCGTCTTTAATTTTTTTATTGGCATTACTGATGAATTCCGATACAAGGAGTTGTATAATAGTGAACACAAAGGTATACTTTCAAATTCGCTGAATGTTTTTGTTTGAAAGAGGATAGAGATCATGAGCACACCTTCTCTACTCTCATAATTTAATTATTTGGTATTGCTCTGAAAACTATGTATAAACAATAGCAAAAATTAGAAACACACTAGCGAGAATGACTTGTTTGATCCAAGTTTGATGTAAACATGTCGTATAATAATATGTCTTGCCTTTATAATCTCCATTGTCTATATATAAAAACAAAAGGGTC
Organism: Rhizopus arrhizus; assembly: GCA_024220505.1. Classification (NCBI taxonomy): domain Eukaryota; kingdom Fungi; phylum Mucoromycota; class Mucoromycetes; order Mucorales; family Rhizopodaceae; genus Rhizopus; species Rhizopus arrhizus. The sequence goes on from JAKZZE010000011.1 coordinate 594,820, forward strand.
TATTGTAGAGCCCTACTTGAACACCATTTGTTAACGACTGTGGTAAAATAAAGTGATATTGTTCAAATAACATGATATTACGTGAAGATGATCCTGTCAGAAACTTGAATATGCCAAAACGTTTTTTTTTTTTTTTTTTTTTTTTTTTTTTTTTTTTTTTAATTAGCCGATGATTTTTTTTCTTTGCAAATGACTACACAAAGCTCAGTTATAAGGCAGTTTTGGATATTAAACGGATCGGTACCCGTCAAACAGCTCCCGAGTATATTCTGCAAATAGAGATCTTTAGTGTTATTACGGGTACAAGTCTACATATTAGATGCATTTTAAAACCATTTGAACCCTTACTTGTCAATTTGGTAAGTGAATGGTAAGTTTGTCCAAAAATTTTGGATGAATTCAAATCGTACATGATTGTCTATTTAACGTAGCTCGGGCTCTCATTTGAAAAGATGTCTGGTACGATACGGATACAAGGACTGTGATAAAAGAACCACAAAAAGTATTTGTACCATCCAACTTCCATATATATCGAAAAGACAGGCACATCAGTTAGTGGCGTGGTCATTTTCTCAAGATTTCAAGGTTATGGTGAAAGAAAACGTACTGAGGCTGAGATAATTGTGTATTTGCTGATGGTAGCAAGAAACTCAACCAGTTAAAAGACAGGAAAGATGGAAGAGAGAGAAAAAGGAAAAAACGAGAGCAAGGGTATGTTTGTTATTTACTTTTTAAAAAAACAAGTCATCTTCTCAAAACCACTTTTAATAATGGATCCAAGTTTGTGGATGGCAACAAAGTTGCTCTAATCACTTTTAGAGATGTCATGTTTACTATAGGCACGAGGAGAAAAGTAACCTTGCTTCGAGATAGGGAGTGATACTAAAAAAAAAAAAAATACAAACAACCGCTTAAGCTTGTTCTATTTGCTTAAGGTTATCATTGGGATGACTTGGTCAGCAATTGAAGAAGCAAAATGTCAAGAGTTGGCTTATGAAAATTACAAGATGTGATGACTGTGCAGTAGAAATGCAGTTGGCTTATACTTGCACTGGTTGAATACATGTACTCATCTTTGTGTGAGCCAATAAAACAGGTTGAGTGATTATAGTGTAACTACACTGCAAAAACTTTATTTTTCTTGGCAATTTAAGCTAGATTCATAATGCATACGAGTGTTATATACTTTATTATAATTAATACTTTTTGTTATAAAAAGTGGAAGATGATACAAAAATGAATGAATAAGGGAAGGAAGGGAAAAGAATGAATAACTTAATTGGTATAACTAGAATCCCTTGAAGAAAGCGATTTATTACTTTCATGAATAGATGAAGGTTGACTACTAGCAATTGCAAGATTTCTTTTAGGTATTCTTTCTTGAATTCTTTTTTGTGTTTCTTGTGCTAATAAAATAATATGAGTTTATATCATTCGTCGTGATATTGATTTACCTTGTTTCATCATCGCTATCCTATCTAAATGTCCAATCACAAAATTCAATCCATCAATCCAGACTTTTCTTTCCTCTTCTGAACCAACATAAAGTACAATAGCTGATGTGGTACCAACAAAGGTTGTATTCAAGTTGTCTATACCCGAGACGGAAGGTATCAGCTCAATACAGTGTGCAATGCCACCTGCTTCTTCCTTGGACAAAGCACGTACCCTGACTCTGTCTAATGTCAGATGGCCCTTGTAAATGAGACGATCTTTTTGTTCAACATGTTTGACAAACACTAACATGTCTGTAAATAGTATATATCTCCTTTCTTCGCCCAGTGAACGCGAACTGACTGTGACTCGGGAGAGATTGCCTTGTAAGACAAGCCTTCTCTCTGCTCTTACATTAAATGGAGCATCCACAAGGCTTTGGTGTATTTTTACTACTTTGTCTACATTGTGTACATCACGTAACCTATTTATAAAGAATAAGTTAAAAATAAAATAAGGGGGTGACTGATTTATATCAAGAATCCTGTACCTTTCTTCCAAAGATTGTCTGAATTGTACAATCCACTGTTTACATTTTAGTAGTCCACTATAATCCGGGTGCAAGTGTGGTGTTAGATCCGATAGCTGAGAAATGATTTCAAAATAACGATGAACACAGGTTGTTGGCAATTGTAACAACGAAAGTAAATTGGTTCCAGTCAATGTCTTTTGAGTGGCCTAGAAGAAAAGATGATTTAGCAAAAGGAAAAAGGAAATGGATTGTTGTCTTTTTACTTGCATCGAGAAATTTTTTAAAAGGTTGATATCTTGTGAGTCTATCATACGTTGTCAGACAAATATCATAATTATTGAGGTAAACACGATAGATCTCTAAATGATGAAACTAGAAAGAATAGTTTAATATACAAAATAATTCAAGACTTGAACTTTTTATACCAATGATTGAAATATATCAGATATGATTTGAGATGGACCCCAAATCTTCATTCTATTTTGCTTATCAGATATGCAATATCATACAACAGTAGATGTTTTACCTTTCATTTAATCTTTTTAAATTATCTTGGTGAAATTCAACTAATTCTTCATAATTAGCAAATAACCAACGATACTCTCTCTCTGTACAAATCGTCTTTTTCATTCCTAAAAATCCAAAAGTGGAATGTTTTGTGTTCTTTAGGACGTCTAAAAAGGACTGTTTCACCAACAAGAGTGAATTTGAATAGCTCGTTTCTGATTTGATCAGTGTATTGACCACCATTTCTCTATTCCGATGCATGTATTCGTGGTCTGTGAATCAAAATAAAAAAATTAGTCAATGAAACTCCTGACATGTGTATCATCCTATACCTAACAAGGTTTCATCCACATCACCCACATCATAATCCACCACATCAATATCAGTTGTTTCTCCCATAATCATCGAATCACTCAAAAAATGAATAGCAGAAGATGCACTTGAAGGGTGATCGATACTAGAGAAAGATGAGGCTGTCATCATTTCACTAGGGGTAAAAGTACTCGAACTTGCAAAGCTTCCTCTTGGACTGTGAAATGATTTACTATTGTTGTATTTCATTGCTAAATAGTCCTTTTCTATAAAGGATTAAAAAGAAAGAAGAAAGAAAAGCTTTAATAAAGTCAAGAAGAAAAGAGAGAAAGAGAAAGAATGGAATCAATTACAGTTTAAAGAAAAGAAAAAAAAAAAAAAAAAAAAAAAAAAGAGAGAGAGGAGGTTTTTGAATGTAGCATTAAGAATATTGTGATACGTTGTATATAAGAAAACGCTTATTCTTTATCACGTAAGACATTTTTCATTTGTTACACTTCAGCTTCTTTATTAATATTTATCTATAAGCTATTTGATATCATCAATCCTCATTCTTTCTTCTCCTTTTACTTTATCTCATCCTTTTGCTCCTTAATAAAAAAAAGCCAATGATCAAGTAAATTCCAAATATTCTGAAACAGCCAATCAAATCACTTGAAATTTGCTAGTCTAAAGGAAAAAAAAAGCAAGTCCTTGTAAGCTTTTTTTTTCTTTTCCTCTTTCTTTTTTTTTCTATTAACTCGAGGCACATTACGAAAAAAAAAAAAAATAATCTGACAGAAAAAAAAAAAAACATTGTCAATAATTATTTTCTTAAACTTTTATAAACTATGGATGATGACCAAGGTATTGAGCTAGTCATGCTTGCTTGATTGAATTAATTTTTTTTTTTGTATAGAAATTTGTAGGGTTTGTAGAAGTGAATCTACGCCTGACCATCCGCTATATCATCCTTGTAAATGTTCTGGAAGCATTCGTTTTGTTCATGAAGACTGGTAAGCAAAAGCTCCTTTTAGACATTCTCCCTCTTTCTCACTTGTAATATAGTCTAATAGAATGGTTATCCCACAGCAGAAAAAAGTAAGGAGAGAGAGAGAGAGAGAGGAATACAAAAAGCGAGAAATTAGTTTATTTTTAATTAACATAATTAACCAGATATTGTGAATTATGTGACCATCCATTCAAATTCTCACCTATTTATCGAGAAGATATGCCAGAAAGAGTACCGATGCTTGTATTCTGTTCACAATTGATTCACCGATCAATGTCCTTTTTGAAAACCCTGCTGAGAGCATTGACCGTTGTATTCGTCTGGCTTGTCATCTTGCCTAGTTTTACACTTTGGACTTGGCGATTTTATTTTTGGAGTGGTGAACATATCGGATTTAATACGATTTCAACCCATAATACAACATCTACTGAAGAAAAAACATTAGCCCCTAGTGCACTAAAGTAAGTGATGAACAATGGAGGTTTTATTTGTTATTAAACTTTATTTGAACATCAGGAGCTTCTTGAGTGATTGTCTTGAGGGACAAATCATTACTGCTTTTGTGATTATTATATTTGTAGCAGCCTATTTATTTAGAGAATGGGTGATGCAAAATTTACCTGCAGACGATAATCATCAACAACAGCCAGTGGTAGAACCAGTGCTTCAAAGAGGTGATGAACAGCAGCAATTAGTACAAGAGCAAGTAGCGATTGATACTTTATTAAATGCTATGCAAGTAATTAACCCACCTGAAAGAAGAGACCCAGAACATGAATATATTCATCACTTGGAACATCAATTGGGTGGAATAAGAAATGAAATAGACAATGAATTAAATTCAAGACATCAAGAAAGTGCTGTGCACAATAATAATGATTACCATGATAACGATGAAGAAGAGAATGAGGAAGAAGAAGATTTAGCCGAAGAAGAATTAGATCATGACGCATTTTTACGTATGTTTAATGAGCACATCAATAGAAGACGTGAAGAATTGATTCAAAGAGACATGATCCTTGCACAACTGGACAGACCAGAATTGAACCCTGAGCCTCCAGTGGCAGCACCAGCACCTAACAATAATCATGCGGCTGTGGAAGAAAATGAGGAACCGTTTGAGGTGGCGGATGACATGAACGGTGTATTAGAAGCTATCGGTATGCGTGGTAATCCATGGATGCTAGTACAAAACTCTGTCTTGATGTCCCTCATGATCAGTTTATGTCTCGGTCTGGCTGTCTGGATTCCCTATGTTGTTGGACGGCTGATGATCATGATTCGACCCATCAGTTTCATAGAGACACCGATTTATATCTTGAGATTCATCACTGATCCTCTGGTTGATTTTATATTGGATACTTGCATTCCTTCTATTTGGTCTATTGCAGAGCCTTATTGGAAACAGATGACACCTCAATCAATTCAATCCGATCTTCAACTGATTTATCAATTCTTTTTAAAGGAAGCTGTGAGTTCTACAGCCGTTATTGACCAGTCGACAGATGGCATGATTGATTGGAATTTGATTCAAAGCAAGATTGAGACCACAGGTAGTATGGCTTTAGAGAGATGGCATCAATTTGCCTTGGGCCAAACAGCACTTGATCGCACGATATGCATCTTGATGGGTTATTTTGTTTTTATTTGTTTGGGCTCTTGGTATTTAGCACACGGTAAACGTAGGATGTCAGCCGTTCAAGACCTCATTCGACAACAAGGCATCTTTTTAAAGGTTCTGTTTTTCATCGTCATCGAACTCGTCGTATTTCCTACTGTCTGTGGTTTCTTGCTGGATTTTGCCACTTTACCTCTCTTTGTGAATGCGTCGATTGAGACACGATACGGATTTCACCTCAAGAGTCCTTACTCATCCTACTTTTTACACTGGTTTCTTGGTACGGGTGTCTTGTTTTATTTTGCCATCTTTATCACTGTCAGTCGAGAGATCATTCGTCCTGGTGTGATGTGGTTCGTACGTGACCCGAACGATCCTCAATTCCATCCTGTTCAAGAGATGGTTGAGAGACCGTTTAGGAATTTACTGTACAAGATCAGTCAATCAGCCTTGATGTATTCCACTATGCTTGTCTTTGGTGTAGGCACAGTGACTTATACTTTGGCCATGACGGGTGTAGTCTTTCCACTTCGATTACCATTCAATAAGCCACTGTCAACACTTGCACTGGATTTATTAGCCGTCCAGTTCTTGCTTCCTCCACTTGTACAACTCGTCAATCCACGTGAGAATTCAAAAAAGGCTTTGGCTATTTGGTGGCATTTTGCTTGTCGTCAGTTGAGGTTGACATCATTCATGTTTAATGAACGTCAACCAGATGAAGAAGGACATCATGTTCGAAAGAGTTGGAAAGCGATTGTTTTTAGAAAGAAGGCAAAGATTTCTGAAGATGAATATTCAGAAGTAGCGATTGATGATGAAAGCAGTGATGTTGTGTTTCAAAAGGATGGTATGTTGGTACGTGTACCTAAATATGACAGTGTGCCTGTGGATCCAAAACGTCGTATGCTGGTTCCAGTAGATCCTGTTACATTAGAAGCGATTGATGAAGAAGAAAGAAGAAGAGGACATCCTGCGGCTGCAGATACAGGAGATGAAGCACAATCGACCATTGTTGTCTATATTCCTCCTCATTTTAAACTTAGAGTAAGTGAAATGGATGAAAAGCGGGTTGCTAACTTGAATGATTAGACAATCTTGTTCTTGCTGTTTATGTGGCTTTTTATTTCTTTATCGGTTTGTTCTGTGACTGTTGTGCCTTGTAAGTAAGATGAGAGAGAGAGAGTCGAATGGGATGTCTTACGTTAGATAAAGTACTTGTAGGAAGATTACTTTTTAAGAACTATCTTGCACCCCATGTTGATGTTGTGAATGATTTATATTCTTTTGCTCTTGGATTCTATCTTATGGTTGGTATCAGTCTGATCACTTGCTGGCTTCACTCACTATTGGTTGACTATGAATCAAATGGTTTCGATCTCAATGGGCTGATGGATTATACAAAAAGAAAGGTTGAAAAGGTAAGTTGAAGGATGAGTGAATGCTGTTTTGTTGATGTTGTGTAGGCAAGTCGATGTCTTTATCTGATTTTTACATTTGCTGTGATGATTCCACTTTTGTTGGGAGTATCTGTTGATTTATTTGTGTTTATGCCGATAAGATCTTACTATTCAAAAGAGATTGTGATTCATTTATCGCAGGTATTTATGATGAATGATAGATGATAGACTTGTATTAATCCCTAATAGAATTGGTCTTTTGGTATTGTTTATATGAGTATATTTTATCAAGTCATCAGTTTGTTACCTACACAAAATAGGATTCGAGTTTATTTGGATTCAGTCTTTGGTAATCATCTGTTGGAAGCAGATTTAGAGGCTGTGACACGAAAAATCATTGTGCCTGTGACGATGACTACGATACTTTTTATTATCCTGCCTGGTATTCTATCATGGATTCTACTTCAAATGACAGGTAATATTTAATAAAATAGAAAATATGAGACTTATTGTAAAATAGGTTCACAAGATGATGGTTCAGTTCAGTTATTAGTCATCAGATACACTTATCCAACTTTGTTTTGTTTGATGATTACAATCTTGTTCAGTTTTGTTACAAAGAAATTATTCAAAATGTGGATGAAGGCAGTAAGGGATGATACTTATTTAATAGGAAAGAAACTACATAATTTGGATGATTTATAACAAAAAAAATGTATAAAAAGAGAAAGAAAAAGAGAAAGATTGGGTTGTCTTGTATAAATTTTCAATTAATAAAAATATATAAAAAAAAAAAAAAAAAGTGAGTACAATGTGTACCCTCTTCTCGTGATATGAACTGTTTTGAAAACAAAGATGAATGATGGGAATTAAGAAAAGGGGAATAAAGAAAATGAGGAATGAAGCATGTTGAATAGATGAAGCACAGTCTTTTTTTTTTTTTTTTTTTTATTTTTTCTTTATTTTATTTTATTTTTTTCTTTATTTTTTATGTGTAATATTCACAGTAGGGCCCCATGACTCTAAGAGAAATAAAGTTATAAACAATGCATTTGCTTTTTTTTCTTCTTTTCTTTTTTCTTCTTTCGTTCTCTCTTTTTCTTTATAAAATGAGTGCTGGACCTAAATTAAGTGTGATGCATTATAATATCCAAGACACATTTCAATACCGACGATTGTTATCACCTCCTTCTTATATTCAACAACAACCAACAATAACATCCACCACAAAATCATTTACATGGCTTGTATTCATGAATGAAAAATGGGTTCCATTTGATCCAATCAATCAAACTAAACTAGAACAAACATTAACATTAGGAGGCACATTTGTAGACATCACCGACTCTCATTTTCCTCACGTAAACAGAGTCCGAGTCTTTCCAAAAAATAATTACCTGAGTTATCTTGGAGTCAAGTATCGGTTATCGCGAATTATGCAACCAGATGCTTATTTGGATCATGTGGGTGTTGCTCAGGCAAATGATATGATTTATTAATTATTTTGTATTTTACAATAGACTTTTATATAAAAGACTGTATGAAATAAATTTCTATTTTAAATGAATATCAGCCTTCTATTTATCACTTGATTCAACTCTACACACGGGATATCAACACCTGATTAACCCATCTTTGTTTCCTTTTTTTTTTTTTCCTCTTTGCTTGGATAAACTTTGATCCAAATATATTTTTTTTTTTTTTTTTTGCATAGAAAAAAAAAAATAGAAAAACGTGGCAAAGAGTTGGTACAACATTAAGAAAAGCGTGCGTCTATTTCAAATCGAGCATCTCGTATCTCATTGGATGACTTAAACTCTTCATGGCGTCATAGAAGCGAATGGACCAACAACAAACATAAAAAAGGGGTTGTTTGTCAGAAAGGTTGCTTTTCCATGTGCTTTAAAAAAACGTGTCAAGGGCCCTTCAAAAAAAAATTTTTATCGATAAAGCGGATTCTTGTCAATAGGATAAATATAGTATAAAAGGGTTATTGAAAGCATAAGAAGGGTTTGATTCAATCCATTTTTCTTTTTTTTTTCTTGTTCACTTTCTTTTTTTTTCTCTTTTTTTTTTTTTTTTCTCTTTTCTTTTTCCTCTATTTTCATCTATTATCCTTTAAATCATGTCTATGCAATATAACGATATCATCACAACTACTTTTAAGAATCAACAACAAAAACCTATTGAAAAACCTATTGAAAAACCTAAGCGTAAGCAGGTGAAAAATGCTTGTGGTAAAAAGAATTAAAAAATAAAGTGAATAAAAACAAAAATTAATTTTTACTAGTCAACTGTCAAAAGGCTTGTAAAAAGTGTGATGATGGCAGACCCTGTAATCGTTGTATTAAACTCGGGTTGACAGCCACCTGTCGTGATTCGGATCGTAAAGAGCGCAAGAAGGGAGTAAAGCGTGGACCTTATAAAAAACGTCAAGTATACAATAAGGATCAACCTGTTTATCCTAAATTAACAGAGGAATTAATGGTACCAAGTCAAATACAATTTCCAGATTTGATGGGTTATACCCAACCTATATCTCCCGCCAATAGTTTCACTTCTTCTTCATCGGATGAAACGTTACACTTTGCATATGGATACACAGATAATTACTACCCAACGATTGGAGAAGATAACTATTGGGAAACAACTCAATTAGAAAAGTTATTATCCATGCCAATTGAACAACACTACGAACTCAATCTGTTGGAAGGTCCTTCTTATTGGTATCCTGTTCATTCATCACCCATTCAACAACCATCATTCATCGATTACAATATACCACTTCAATTCAATCAATGGTCATAAAAAAAAAGCATTCAATTGCATTCAACATCTCTTTCTTATAGAACTTTACATCTTCTTTATCTATGACAGCACACATTTCAACTTATGCATCCTTTTCTTTTTCTTTTTTTTTTTTTTCATGTTCAAGCCTTTCTTTTTTATGATTTTCTTTTTACTATGTCACACAACATTCATATGCTTTCATTACAAATAAAGTTTATGCTTACTTTTTTAAAAAATATATTCTCAAAAGTTACAATCATTTCCTTCTTTGAATTATCTCACAGGTCGATTAAAAACCTGGTTCACTCACTTTTATTTTTGTTGAAACCATTGGATTTGAAAGCATAATCTATGAAAAAGTACGTTGGCTTGACACACATTAAGTTTTCACTTGTTCGAAACGAGGTGTAAGCCATGACTTTTTTAAAAATAATGGGTCGGCTGGCAACCAATAATTTTATTCACTTTATTGTTTTGATAAACGGAACTAAAAGAAAATGGTAGGCTAACCAAAAATTATCAATAAAAATCACTTTGGTAGCATCTGTTAGTTAATCAGGATAATTAACCTTTTTGATTTCCGCGTTGCCCCCTTGTGCGGATCCACCTCATCTAAAGATAGGCATATCGTCTTCTTTACCATCAGCGGATTCAAAGATCTGCATCCCTGATATGATTACAACACGAAAGGGGTTGAGGTGGATGAGAAAAAAAAAAGTAAAAGGTTTCAAAAAGAAGGTTGAAAGGCAGTGATAGAGCAAATCTCTGTAAACGCTAGATTCAACTGACAAAATTGGAAAAGAAATCATATATCTTTGAAACCTTTATTCCTAATAAAGTACTCTGCTATTCTCTTTTCGTACCACAGCAGAAAGAAAAAGTCGAGTTGAGTTGGAATGTGTATGAAGCCAACAAGCTTCTCATCTTCTTTTACTCTTCTAAATTATGTTTTCAAATCAAATGGTCTCAACAAAAATAAAAGTGAGTGAACTGGGCTTTTAATCGACCTGTGAAATAATTCAAAGAAGCTGGTATGGACTTGCAAGAATTCCTATTAATAGAAACATAATTCAATTATTCTTATTGTCTTTTTTTGTAATTTATTTTTTGTTAATTATTCATCGGTTCTTCAAAAAAAAAAAAAAAAATGCTATAACACAAACCTTGGTAACTCATCAACTCTAGAAAAATTCTTTAATCAAAAGGAAATCAATGGTCAGCAAGAGAGGGAATGGTTGTTGTCGTAGACTTTTTCTACAGAAAGTTTTATTGAATAAAACGTATGCTCTTTATACAAATCAGGAGAAGACTAGATCCTTCAAATTGAAATTCAAATGCTATTTTCCCAACTTGATGCTAAATAGTAGTCTTGATCGGGGATGGCCGCAAGTATGACAAAAGTAAAAAAAAAAAAAAAAAAAAAAAAAAAAATACAGCACATGAAGCCTGAGGATCACCTACTGACTTTAAAACAAAACACTAATATGATTCTAGTAAAGAATATTTTTCTGGTTACTGTGTCTGTAAAATAAGAGTGACACTTTTGATATTGAATGAATAAGTCAAGTATTGGATTTTCAGTTTGAATCTGCACAAAAGAAGAAGAAGAAGAAAAAAATAGTTCTTATACACTTTTGCTTGACTTGGAAAGAGCATACATACCACCTGTTCTCCACATGTTGATGATAAAGTAGTCACTAGTAAAATTCGCTGCTGCTAAGGCTTAAATCCGTCAACTCAAGCAAAAAAGCACTTTTTTCTTCTTCTTGAGCGGTCAACTCAAACTTCCTTTCCCACTGCTGTTACCCTATCCATCTGATTTATATTCTCCATGACAACTTAAACCTCCTCAGAAATATTTCTTACCTTCAAATTCTGAATTTTATAAAGAACACCACGTTACATCAGTAACAAATTAGGAAAGGGAAATGTGATGACTTTTAGCTGCTTTTAGGTAGGGAATTTTTGGGCTATTAGTCTTTGTAAATAGTACAGTAATTGAGACAAATAGACCCATGTTTTGGCTCAAACTTCTATCCCTGGTTTACTGAACAGATTAAGAGAACAAAACCCTCATATTTCAAGAAGATGGTGCCAAATGCCATATTGAGTCGTATATAAGATGGTAGAAAGAGCACTATGATGTTTGGAGTACTGACCCACTTAAAGTCCTGGCTTATACCCACAGAGTATTCTCTTTGGTCATTTGAAACAAACCTAAAGGATAATAAGGTCTCTATTATCAGTGTGGAAGATTTGAAGTTGACACTTCAAGTACAATGGGAGCAGATGGGCGTTGAACTTACTGAACGCCTAGTGGGAAGTATGAAAAGAAATGGTGTCAAACGGTAATTGGCATCAAACAGGAACATAGCAGATATTGACACTTTTTTTCTAAAAAAAAAAAAGATAAACTATACCTTCAAATTATTGAACACCTTTCTTTTATTCTCATTTAGTAATTACATGCTGAATTTGGCATATGCTCTTTGGCAATAAATTGAATTCAAAAACGATGAAGCATTTTGGAGAACGACTATACAGGAGTTCATCTCTGAAAACCAATTCTATCTAATTGAGCCTATTATCTAAAAAGCCAAGCCAAGCTAAAATGAATGGCAGTGTAGTAAAACCTAAAAATTTCAGGCATAGTAATGATGATGACAATGCCAAAGCTTATGATGACAGCTTTATCAATAGGTGTAATGGTTATAAAAATGTAATTTTGCTGGTACTATAGAGTTGCTTGATCTGAAGATCAAAATGCAATGCCTCTTTATTTCACATATTAGACAAGCATCAGTGATATTACTGATGAAAATAATGCAAGTACAAAGTGCAAATATGATGTATGCCAGGAAATTGTGCCATAAAAAGTTATAAAAAAGAAAGATAAAATAAATGCAGCATCATCATTGACATTCTTTTAAAATCCTTAGTATTTGGAAGGACTAAGTAAATCTCCCTTTGTAATTTTGACAAACTTTACTCTAGACGTAAAAAAAAAAAAATAAAGGCCTTTCAGGAAACTGTTGTTCAGAAATATAACACTACTTTTTATAGCTTGAGTTTTTTAATGCTGTCCGATGTGGAAAGAATGTTTCTTTACGCTTCACACTGGACCAAGAAGTTTATGGGAATCACATCAAAAGCCATAAATGGTAGAATATAATCTTTCTATAGTGTGTGTTTCTTATCTCAACATATGATCAACTGTATGAATAAGCTTTGCGAACATAACTATCAGATTTTATCATTTGCTATAGACCGGCTATCTGGATCGTTTTCCTGACAGTGCCACTTCCAGTCTCACCGCCTAACCAAACAGAATACTGTTCAATGCCAACAAATGCTTCTCCATCTATATGCTCCTTCTTCTATACAAGGTTCGTTGTCCTACATCCTCAGCAAACTTCCAAAAAAAAAAAACTCACTCAAACAGGATTTAATCAAGCACTACTAGTTTTTTGTCTGGCGTACAGTCTGTCATTTGCTATCTGATGTTGGTACTATTCAACTCCATGAATCTCTTCATTTCCATTGAATATTTATCTAGGCTCTCCTTGTCTTGAATAGATTAACAAAACAAACACTAATTCTTTTCATTTCTTTGCACTGTCTTACATTATTTCCTTCTATCCTAAAATGGTTATACTTTACTAAAATTAAAGTGGTCTGGGCAATTAAGGTGTAACGTCACCATGTACCCATTTAAGATTGCAGATTCAAAGTGAACACACAACATGCACATAAACATTTTACTAAATATGAAGGTAGTACCGGGGTAGTTACACTATTTTTGTGGTTATAAATGAGGTAATGTCTTATAATGAGGATGATATACATCCTTTGCAGGTCAGAACAGGTACGTTAACTGTTAATCAAATATATTCATTCTCCCGAATTTCAATTTTAAAATCGAGCACGACAACCTCCTCTCTTTTTTTTTTTAGATAAAAAGGGACATTTATAGACAGATCTATGAAGCACATGACAGATCAACAATTAATCGATTTCCAATAAGGGTTAGCTTCATTATCGTTATTTCTTTTATCTAAAAGGGATAATACGATTAGGAAAGAAAAGAAAAATATAAATCTGGGGTGTGAGTTATGTAATTGGATTGTAAAGATATTGGACTTTATTCTATTAATTTCTTTTTACATATTTATAGGAGAAATACAAATACACAGTAGTAAACAAGGTGCTTAAATTCTAGTTTCGTTCGTCTGGTTTACCACTATATGGTGGAGCAGGCGAATATGAAAAGCTTTCTTCAGGTTTACATGGATAAGGTTGCTTGGGTACATATGCATTAATCTGTTCAGGATCATATTGGTGTAATTGAGAACGTGGATATGAATGCACTCGTTCAGGCTCGTTTAGGCTATATAGTTGGTTTGGTCGGCTTTGTTGATTGGCCTGCTCATGAGTGTGTCCTGAACCATCCTCGATAACATCCTTGGTCTCTGTTGGGAAAAAGAGGGGGATAATACCAAACACAGCAAAGCAGATGGCTACCATGAGTGCATCAAAGATGTAGAACGGCCATTCGACTGGAACTATCTCATTGTTTACAGTAAATCCGTATTGTACGATGCGATACACGTTACGAATAAGTAAGACTGATGTGGTAATATAGAGTAAGTAAATCAAGTTTTGTTTAGGGTTATGTTGCCCATAAACCACATAGTCAAACTTTCGATTACGTTGAACATAATTGAGTATAACAAAGTAAGCCATAAAAACAAGAAACTGAAGAACGAGACCCAGGAAAACCAAGGCAAACCCAGCTGTTCTTGTTGAAGTACTGCTAAGCATGCCACTACCAGCGGCCTGCAATATGGAGGTACCAAGAGTACTAATCGATAAAATCTTGGACAATAGATCGGGTTGATAATAAAACTTTTCGCTTTGTATCTTGGCTAGCTTGATGATGTGAACAAGGCAATTGTAATTGGTTACTGACAAGAGATTGGCTGATATAAGCAAAAGGACAGTCATTCCAGTATAGGTACCGGTGCTTGGGTTCTTGATGACTTCGTACCGTAAAACAAAACCAACAAGCTCCAGAATGGCCAGAGTTGGGACTTTCATCATAAATGCTGGTGCATTGAGCCGACGTATACGGAATATCAGGAAGGCAGTAAGAACAGCAAAAACAGCAATACCAACATATGTAAGTGAAATGGAAGGGGAATAGTGAAACATGTAATAAATCTTCATTTTATCTGTCTCTTCATTTGATATCGATGAATCTGTGCTATTGGTAGACATGTTGTCCGTGTTTATAAAGGAAAACAAAGTTTTTGCTTGTTATTTATATCAATTAGCTTTGATATAAAAGTAAAAATCTAAACCAAATATGGTAAAATTACGCCGAAACTATCTTAATTTTGTGTTGCAGCGCCACACTTTTTTCTTTATATGGTAAAAACTGGCCGAATATAAAAAATGATTGCTTAGCAAAATAAAAGACAGGTTGAGTGAAGAAAGGTATTCATTTGCCCCAGCTTACTTTATTTCACTTGATTCTTCTTCATCACTTCTATTTTTCCTACATTTATTATTGAAAGCTCATTCAACATTCTCTTAATAGGACATTTTTGATCGCCCTGAGATTTCATAAGCCTCCGTTTCGGAGTAATTTTCTATTTGCACGCTGAGTAAATGAATGATCTTGAACATGGTTCTTTCCAATAAAATATCTAACCAGTCGGTCAACGCAGTCACGCAGCGACCACAGGCACCAGAGCCTACTACTAAATTGAAAAATATGCCCTGGTCCCAAGTAGTGGCTAGGAAGCGAACATCACTTATGAATGCTACTTTCGAAAACAATATTCACAACAGTCAACAAGACAAAGTTATTTACTCTAAAGTGTGGAGAGCAGGACGTTCTCCAGGTAGTGTCCTCCTGGACATGACTGATAGATCTGAATCGCCCGTGCAGCTTATGGCCTTAATTGCAAAACAATTTCCATCACGAATTGCAGTCGCAACTACCAAAGAAGGCAGTCGAAAGATCGCTGAAGTCAACTTTGATCCCTTAGATCCAGCTATTGATCAAATTCTTAAAGACGGCATCACTTTTGAAAATGATGCGGTTAGACTTCTACCTTGTCGAGCCTTAGATCCAGCTGTCCCTTTAGTTCGACTTCGACTATCGAACCTTCCCTTTCTTAAAGAGGACATTCTTAAAGAACAATTAAAAATGAGTTTGGAACCTTATGGCTCCGTTCTTGATTTGGGAATTCTACGAGAATCCCACACCGGCACCTATATGGGTACGGGCTATGCTATACTGAGTGTCCCAAAAAATGATGACAGATTCTCTCCCCTTTCTCACCATCTTCCTTGGTACCAGTCAGAAGATGAAGGTTTTTATGCTGTGTGGAGTGACATGCCCACCTACTGTCGCTACTGTCATGCTGAAGGACATGCCGTCCCTGATTGTCCAAAGAAACGTTCATCCCGTGTTTGTTGGAACTGTCGTGCTAGTGGCCATATTGCTGCTGAATGCGCAAAAAGCAAGAATAAGCCATTTAAAAAGGCCAGGAAAACTCCTAATGCTCCACAGGACAGAGTAGCTCAAGATGAGGTCCAGTCGAGCCAAGCTTCTAATGCCATAGCTATGCCTAGCACCTCCCCCCAACCTCTCACTTCGAATATCATGAAACGTAAACGTTCTATTCGGAACGAATCTGGTGATGACCCAAGGATCCATTCCTCAACTTTGCTAACAACTGAAGAGTATTCTATCTTAGTATCCACTCAAGAGGTCTTGAAAGCTCTCTTCTCAGAAACCGCTGAACCACAAGATGATATTCCAATGGAAATTAATGCTGGAAATACAGACAATACACATGTTACTACGGACGTAGTTATTGTGGACCAAGCTACCAAAAACATTCCTCAGTCTCAACATCAGGCTGCCATGGATAGCCACCATAATGGTGCCCCAGTAGGATATAACTTTCGTCATGACTCTTTAGATAATCTGGGATTACCAATAACAGAATGTATCCCTAGAGATCAGCAGCACGGCACCACAGTGTTCAACATTGATAGTGCTCTAACCCAATCTAAACAATAATGAATAATAGATCGAAAGAACTATTATTCAACATTTTTTCATTGAACTGTAACAGTTTGGTGAAGACCCATGATACCCAAAAACAATCCAATTTCATACGTTACTTACGCTCTTTAAATTTCAACATAATGGCCTTTCAAGAAACACACATCACCACAGACCATGAAAACTTCATCAATGTACAATTTCAAGCATCTCAGTCCCTATGGACTCGCCATTGTGGCTTACTTTCCTTTTCTTCCAAATATCAACTATCAGACAATCTGATTCCGTCAAACCCTCGCATTATTCTATCCAAAATCAGTCATCCACAAAATTTTTATGCTCCTTTCCATGTATTAGTGGTTTATGCCCCAGCTTCTACAGGTAAGGACAGAAGAGAGTTTTTTGATTCTGTGTTAGATGCTCTCAATTCTATATCTGATATTGACCCACACCGGATCATTATCCTTGGCGACTTCAATTATTCTTATCATCGTCGTCACTTGTCAACTCAAACATCTCTAAAATGGGTATCATATCTAGAGGAATCCTTTTATAACGTGATGCATAGTGGGGACAATAGTAATATCCCAACATTCCGCCGCAATGATGAGATCTACTCTACAATCGATTACATCTTCATTAGTAATCAGATGCGCCCAATGCTTAAGTCTACAGATATACACCGACTACACTCTTCGTGGACTGATCATCAATTGCTCTCTCTTTCGATTAATTTAGGCCAAACTCCCACTGGGTTTGGTCTCTGGCGTGCCAACCCCATTTTGGCTCAACAGAAAGCGTACCGCGTACAACTAAAGCAACGACTCACAGGTATTATATCTTCTTTGCCTAATCAGATGACAGCACAAGAACAATGGGACTACGTCAAATCTGAGATACGGCTATTTACTCAACGCTATGCAGTCGACTACACCAACTGGCGTAAAAAGTCAATTAAGGTCTTACAGCGCAAGCGTAATGCTTTCCTCCGAAGCCAGCCACCTATAGCCATCCGGCTACAGTGTCTTCCTGTTATGGACCAACAGATTGAATCTCTTCAACAAGAGTTGGTGGATATTGCAGCATTAAAGGCGGGAATACATTGGAGAGAACATGGAGAGAAATCGGCCGGTTATCTCAAGCGGATACACCAGGTACGAACCGTCGAACAGAGCATAAACTGTTTACAAGATACTACATCGGGATCGACTGTATCCTCTCGTACACAACTCCTGGAGGTTAGTCAAGCATTTTACCAAGAACTCTATTCAGTTGATCCTGTGGATGAGCATGATATTGATTGCTACCTGCAAGATACAGCAGATCTACCACAATTAACTGCAGATGATCGTCGTTATCTAATCTCACCAATTACGATTGAGGACATAATTGAACAGTCAAAGAAAGTCATTGGGAAGCAAAGT
Organism: Rhizopus arrhizus; assembly: GCA_024220505.1. Classification (NCBI taxonomy): domain Eukaryota; kingdom Fungi; phylum Mucoromycota; class Mucoromycetes; order Mucorales; family Rhizopodaceae; genus Rhizopus; species Rhizopus arrhizus. Next base: position 612,909 of record JAKZZE010000011.1, read on the forward strand.
AGTCCTGGATCGGATGGTTTAGGTTATGTCTTCATGCATCTCATTTATCAGTTCTCACCGTTAAAGGATCTTATTACCAAGATATACAACACGGCGCTAGCTGCTGGTTCCTTTCCTTCATCATGGCAAGATTTAAGTGTACGATTACTGCCAAAGAAAGGGGATCTCTCTACCCTAAAAAACTGGAGACCAATTTCCTTGATCAACTGTGATGCAAAGATCTACACGCGCAGTATTAACCAACGGATGAGATCCGTTATGGACACAATCATCAATCGTTATCAAACTGGTTTTCTTGGTGATCGCTTTATAGCTGAAAATGGCATGATTCTCAACATACTCATGGAACAAGCTCATGTTCAAAAACGGCCTGAGATTGGTCTCCTATTAGATCAAGAAAAGGCCTATGATCGCGTCCACCCTATGTACTTGCGTCAAACAATGCTAGCCTTTGGTTTTCCTCCATCTTTAGTCCATTCTCTTGAGAGTCTTTTCTTTGGAAATGCGGTGAGAATCAATATCAATGGGTATTTTACCAACAGAATTGATCAGCGTCGTGGTCTTCGACAAGGCGATCCATTATCGCCTCTTCTTTTCAACATTGCGCTGGAACCGTTTCTTCGACATATCCTTCAAGATTCTTCCTTTCAAGGATTCCGATTCCAAGTTGTGAGCAACTCGGCCACCACAACATCCAATATCATGCCTCCTCCCTTAAAGGTACTTGCCTATGCGGATGATGTATGTGTCCTGTTGCATTCCACGGATGATTACTGTCGCCTACGCCACCATTTAGACCGCTATGGGTCTGTATCCAATGCTAAGGTTAATATTCACAAGACGGAAGCATTTTCTTTGGATGGACGCTCCTACCCAGAGTGGATTGCTTTTCTAGCAGCACAAGGTATTTCCAAATGGCACGATCATTCGTCACCTAGTCCCCTCCGATATCTTGGCTTTCCCCTGATTCAGTCTTTTCATCAACATCGTTATCTAGAACAATAGTTGTTACAGACAGTGAAATCTCAATGTACTATCTACTCTCAACGTAGACTTTCTATCAAAGGACGCGTTACCATCGTGAATGCATTAATACTTTCTAAATTGTGGTATGTTCTGCGAAGGGTCATTTGCCGACTACCTTCTTTCGACGGCTCAATTCTGCGATTTATCAGTTTGTCTGGCATAATTGCAAACCTAAGATCAAATACACGCAGCTGTGTTTAGATCCAAAGTTAGGTGGGTTAGGTCTTTTGGATTCACAAATTCAACGACACAACCTACAGATACGCTGGCTTCATCAACTCCTGGAAGACAACCACCCTCAGTCTTGTAGTCAACCTATATTGCTAGATCATATACGTCGTTTCCATTCAGGAAATACTGGAACAAGACTGGCTCTCTTTTTCCCTCTTTTACGCTTGCGTCCTGCTGCTCACGCCAATAACTTTATGCAAAACATATATGAGGCGGTTGATTATTTCGGATATGCAGGTAAACAACAGACAAAGTGTACTCCTGCCACACTTCTCAGCTTGCCCCTGTCTGCTATATTAGCTATGATTCCTACTGATTATTGGATCACTCGATCACGACACAAAAAACTCAAGGTGTCTCAATTTTTTACGTATGATCACCACTTTGGATGTATACGACCCTTGTTGTCATCTGACCAGCCTTCCTCCCCTCGTCTGGTTTCTAAGTTAAGCCGAGATATCCATAATCGTATCATCAAGCTAAATCAGCTTATCTGGCCTCATATATTAAATCAAAATCAACCATTGGGTGAAGTCGATGATTCAGCGTTCATCGATGCCTTCTGTTCGCAGCCCCAATGGATCAATTACAAACCTAAACCATTTCGGTTGTCTCTCATACAGCGATCTCTACCATCATCGGCAATGCCACAAATACCAACTTCCAAGTGGTCACTTTTTTGGAAAATGCCTGTTTCGCCTGAAAGCCGGTCTTTATGGTATCGTCTATTCCATCGTAAACTCTATAGCCAATCACTTCTTTCAAGATTTGACAACGGTTTGACCCCTTCACAATGTAAATTTTGTCCTGCTAATACTGAAGACTTACAACACCTTTTCGTGTGCTGTCCTATGAAATGGAGAGTATGGATAGATGCCTTCAATTTCTTTATTCCACACCTCACTTTCACTCAAGACGATGTATGCTCAATTCTCTGGTCTTTTCAGCAGTTTACTTTTGTTGACAACACTGATCTCTGGACTCTCAGCTGCTGTGTGCTCTCCGTTATCTGGCGTGCCCACTGGAGATTTACTATTGACGGCTTTCCTTTTATTGATAAACAGTTGGTCACTCGTGCTATGTCGCAGTTTGTCACCCTCACAAGGGGCAGACTCGACCTTGACTAGCATGTTCAATCGCCTACACTCTGTTCCGTTTGGTTCATACCGCTCTCAGACGTGTGACTCCTATTATAATTTATAAATAAAAATAAACTATTTATTTACAAAAAAAAAAAAAAAAATGATCTTGAAGGTTTTCATTACGCAGTGTTTTGTATTCACATCTAGAATTCAGCTTTTATTAAAAAATCAGAGCTGTTGCAGCATTAGGAACAAGCTACTTCATTTTGATAGTCCAAGTCAACCAATCTTTCTTTTTTAATACATCTCAAAACCTTTCTTTGATTACCAACTATCGCTTATACTTGGATTTGTGAAATCATAAAGCATGAGATAGTCTGAAGTAAATATAAAGTCTTTATAATAGCTTTTATATCATTTGTTACTATAGTCTTATTTAAACTATCTAATTTTTGAAAATGACAAGGCAGACATAAAATGGTTCAAATTTTTTTTTTTTTTTTTTTTTGTGTATGAGGATTTTATTCGGATGCCGCATTTTTAGCTGATCATCATAAGAAACATTTTTTAATAACAGGGCTTAAGCCCACGAACAAACAAACAGAAAACGAACATGGAGATTGGAACTAGTGCCACCAGACGAGAGACTAATCCAGCAGAAAGAACTTGTCCCAAAATGGTTCAAATTAGTTTTTTCTACATTACAGTGAACGCAGCGTTAAATTGCGGATTTCTAAAAATTAAATAGCGGAAAAATAAAGCTTTAATTTGCGCTTTCCATTCACAACGATTTGCGGATTTTTCAAAAATTAAATTGCGGCTTCTTGAACATCAATTTGCAGTTTTCTTTGAAATCAAATTGCGGGTTAATCCTGAACATACTCTCATGGAAACTTATCATTAAATGGGGCTTTTTATTTCTACATTTATCAAATTGTTTACAAGAGTGTTGTATAAAGGCCTTTAAATGATGAATGGGAAACATTATTGCATGCTTCAGCAATTCTCGTCTTAAGATCTTCGTTATCGGAAAAGACTCCTCTCTTAACTTTGTTTTTGACAACAGACCAAAATTGCTCAATAGGATTGAGTTCAGGAGAATAAGGAGGAAAGATAGGTGCTCCTGTAACCTCTAGAAGTGATTAATTCATCAATGTCTTTGTGCGTATGGATGGGAGCATTATCCATAACAATAAAAAAAACCTTTCATAAGAGGATTTTTGTCCATTTCATCTAGAGTTTTTCGAATGAAATTCAAATAATACCCAGTCGTAGTGCCTTTTGCTCTTTTTGTGTCAGATGTCTGCTTTCGTTTTCTTCCACCTTCAACCTTACGTTGCTTAGGTTTCTCAGCTACTCTGAGCTCAATGTCTAATACTCCCAAGGCACTGATAGCGCCTAAAATCATATGGGAAATTGCTCTAGTCGACTTAGTTTTTACTATAACCGGTGTACCAACTATAGACCAAGCTGAAGGTGAACGCATATTTATGTTAAAGCCACTTTCGTCAACAAAAACACAATTAGACATATAGTCCATATCAGTTGCTGCCCATCGATTTATCCATTCAAATCGCTGTTGGAGTTTATCATCGGAATTTCTTTCTTCAGGGTGCAAAGTAGCTCTTTTAAAAGACAAATTGCATTCATTCCTGATGAAGTTGCGAACGCTCGTTTCTTTTAAATTAGTTTTCAAAGAACTTTGTCAAACTCTCAATTACATCCACAACGCGTGCGTCAGGGCGCTGATCGTATAAATTTATAATGTACTCTTTGTGTTCTTGCTGTAGCATTCCAGTTTTTCTCTTATCATGATTTGTTTGCTTCTCGAATATATTCCATTCTGGATCGTCCTTTAATCTTTTAGCCCATTGTTGCCCAGTACGCTCAGTCACACCAGACAATCTAGCAGCTTTCGCAGCTTTGTATAATCTAACTTGCAAGTAATAAAGAAAGAGAACTTTCTGGTCGGCAGAATGCACATTATACCCTTTTTTATCATCTTTAGAAGTTTTTTCTTTCGTCCTTAAACTCACTTCGTTCATAGCCTCATCAAGCTCATCTCTCATTCGTTCTTACTCAGATGGCTGAGCTTGTTTGTACTTTTGAAATGTCGTAAGAGTTTCCAAATGAAATGGATCGACATCTTCAACCCACTCCATTGCGTCGTTGCCTCTTTCGTCAAATATTTTACCTTGTCCGTCTTCATAAAAAAAAATATGTACTCATCTTGCTTGTATTAGAAGTTTTTTTTTTAAAAAAAAAAAAAAAAAAAAAGGAGAGGTAACAGAATAACTTGTTACCTCGCTATTTTGTATAACAAAGGTAACAACGAGGTAACGTTTCTTGCTGTTTCCTCATTTTTTACTTTCTCTTATTGTTATCTCATATATTGTTACCTCGGTGTTATCTTGCCTTTTTTTCTTCCAATTGATGGACTTGGAAATAATGACAAAGTAATGTACGTTTCATCATTGTTGTCTGTTAATGTTGAAGACAGTGTAGGTAGCTTTTGCACGATTGATTATTCGTAAGTCTACCCGCATATTTCCCATAACGTAAAACAAAAGCATATTTCCCATAACGTAAAAAAAAAACATGGTGATCATTTATTCAGAACAAAGAACCGAATACGATCGATATTGCTTAAATAAGTAAAAAATAAATAAATCCCAAATCAATCAAGGATGTCGATTAGCTTTTGCACGATAGTATGCTGCTTTTGCACTTTTCCATGTTCCATAATTGTCGAACAAACCCTTCTGTTTCCCAATTTCAAAAATAGCTTTCCAATCCAAAGCTCCATGATTTTGCTGATGTCGTTCCACAAAAGTCCAATCCTTATTTTTATTTGGATCATCCTGATCCATGCTCGAGCTCGAATTGGCAATGCTATTATGTTTTTTTGATAAGTGGGTATCAATGTATAGCAAAGCTTGATCCAAGCAGTCTAATGTCCGCTTCCTTGATTCCACATCTTGAACATCTTCAAGCAAAAATTGCTTGGCTGTGCTGCACCGCTTATTTAATTCATTATAAACATTTTTTAAAGAATTGGCAGCATCTTGCTCCACCTGATCGCCAAACACCTTCTTTGCAAGTTCATACAACATAATAATCGTTTTGTCATCTCGATGAATCATGTTGGCCAATGATGGCTTTTGTTCAATCAAGAAATGACCGACTGCAACAAAGGGATTAAGGGGTATTTCTTGCAGGTGTTTGGCAATTGATCCGTCATTCATCAAATAGCATGATTTTGCCCAACCAACACAAGGTAATTCTACCAGAAAAGGCAGAGTACTCGAAGGTGTGGACAACTCCATTAGATCCGACGTTGTGTTGTGTACACAGATGGCTAATACAACGGGAAGAGCATGATAATGTTTGTTGATGGAAAGAGAATATTCCATCAGTCGTCGAAAGAAAGCCATGTTTGCCGTGTACTGCACTTCAACGAGTAAGGGTGGCAATTTGTTTGATATGACTGTTTTCATTGGGCAATAAAGGACATCAGACTTCATGAAATTTGGCCATTCCGTTAGTCTGGAAACATATTTGCCTTGAGCATGATTACCTATGGAAATAATTAATATTCGCTTTTTCTCAAAAAAAAAAAGCTCCCTACCAATGATGCTTGTAACAATAATATCTGTAGCTTGGCTTTCACTTAGTATCCATTTACTCATTAGATCTGTACCCGGCTTATGAACTAAAGGAAGAGAAAATAAATGAAGATCAGACGAAGAGCTTGATTCGGACATTGATAAAAATTTAAGCAAGATAACAATAAGAGAAAGTAAAAAACGAGGAAACAGCAAACGAAGAGGTAACAATTTATTTGTTACCTCAAGGGCAACGGTTTTTTTGATACCTTAGAGGTAACGGTTTTTTGATACCTCAGAGGCGCAACCACTGGTCCTCGATCTTCGATCAACGTCCTTTTACCACTTCTGCCACAATAAGTTCTGCTAATCAACTTTTGTCTGCCTCCTTGCAAGAACAACTCATTTCCGATGGAATCTCTCCTGTACCTCTTCCGCATCTAGTACTGCCATGTTATTCCTCTCGACGTCGATCTCACACTTATACGGGTGATCTCTCCTTCAACTAAATCATTTCATAAAACAAAAACACAAAAACAATTTAAAATCCTTAAAATCTACAAAAATATATCACGTGCCTTTTTAAATCGGTTACTTAATAAACTCAGAGACTTGTCTCCTTATAAAAAAAAAGATACCTCAGAGGGAGTTTTTTGAGGTACGGTTTTTTAATACCTCAGAGGTAACGGTTTTTTGAGGTAACAGTTTTTTGATACCTCAGAGCTCTGGAAAAAAAAAGACATGTTTACTTGTTTTAGCCTCTGGTAAAACATCTTCGGACTGTCTCTGTGTAAATTTTATGGAGCTTCTTCAATTCAAAGTTCCTTATGCATCCTTGACTAAATGACGTTTTGTAGCTTAATTTTGACATGTGTTCATGCATGAATAACCTTAAGAAGCACTCAATAAGGAACAAAACCTAATTATCAGGCACCAGTCAACTATTTTTACTATACGCTTTTAGCTAATACAAGTCCAACTACTACTTTTCAATAAAGCACGTTTTTAACGCATGAACCAATATATTGCACAGAATAGTGTCCTGTTATAGTACGCTTTATTAACCTTACATCATGGTTTCAATTTATGCTTCATATCATTGTTTCACATTAAGCTTTTCATAAAATGCATTATTTTATTTAAAATACAATATACAGGCAACATGTAGTAAAAAAATGTTGAATGGTAATAGTACAAGCGACAAGCAGGCCTTCATGAAGTAGTGGCCAAGTATAACAAGATAAGAAGGGACAAAGCTTGTAACCCTAGTATAGTTTTTTTTTTTTTTTTTTTTTTTTTTTTACAATCGTAGTAGTCTAGGCCTAGCACTAAATGTTTGTCTAAAGAACAAGAAGTATGGTTAATATATGTATGACCCTTTAATAAGTAAACTTACAGACGTTAGTTCAATTTGATATTTGGGAAAGAAGCGCGAGCATGTCGTATTCTTAAGGAGTTTCCTATCAAATTGACTGTTAGATATGCTCATTTCAATATAAATTACTTACTGGTATTGTTAACAAGGTTGATGCTTCCCGAGTAACCGATTATGACACTATGAATTGCTACATTCAAAGTTTTAAATAAAATAGTGAAGTAAGTGATATAACAAATAGGCTATATAAGAAAAAATATGAGTGAAAAAAAAAAAAAAAAAAAAAAAAAAAAAAAAAAAAAAAAAAAAACAAAACAAAAAGACCAACAAAGCAAAAAATAAGTCTAGTTACGCTTTTATAGTTAATTCTTACTTATGCAGCAAAAAAAAAAAAAAGTATGCACTTTAGTTTTACTCATGCAAAAGAAAAGATGTGTTCTTTGGTTTTAATCATACGCGAACAAAGCTGCTGCGCATTACGGTGCTGATCTTGCAAAAGAATAAAACATGCTCTATGGCTTTAATGTCGAATTTAGCCCCCTTATAGCATCAAAACTGTCCAAATTTATGTTTCCATGAAGAAAAAAAAAAGACTATCTCAGGTCATTTAAAATAAAGAAGTACATTTACAGTTGCTACTGTCATTGAGACCTTTGCGTGAGTGCATTGTTGCTTGATTTAGTACATATGGTTCAACTTGATTGGTTATGCAATCATTAAGTTTATGCTATATCTTCCTTCATATATCTAAAAATATATAAAGACCTTACGAATGAAGAATATCAAAGAGTATTATTTATTTTACAACCCAACATTTACTTAACCATGCCTAAAATCACTCACAAACACAAATACTATTGCTGGTGCCCTGAAATATGTTCAAAGCCAGGCACTTCAGCTGAAGCCGAATATATCAGCTATGGTATATTCACATCCAAGGCTGATTATATGGTACATCAGTCCTTATTGCATTCCTTAAGGGAGCAACAGCCTTCTCATATTAACGAAGATGTTGACATGTCGCTCTCTTCTGATAGTAAGTTTTAGTCATTATCTACGGTTTTCTTGGTTCTACAGTATACACTAATAATCATATTTTACTAGTCCAGAAAAACACTATTACCAATACTGACAACATGTCTATATCCTCAGGCAACAACGATAACCTTTTACCTATACCAGTAGCTGAGATAGACGATGAACAGCTAGAAGCTAACCTAAACGGAAATACCCATCTCAATGAGTTTGATATCCCTCCTCCTCCTGATACCCTTAACAGAAATAGAGCAAGATGTACATGCTGATATCTTCGTATTTAAATAATCATGCTACAGATACTAATCATGCATTTTCCTCATTTGTTCCAACACTATAGTCAACAGTCAAATACATATATTTGTTGCTTGCTTCGTTTTGGTCTTTGGAACTCAATTCCTTGTCCAAATTTCAATTCATATCCTCATAGAATTTATCAACTTATTATTCCAAGCATATGATATCAATTTCCAACTGCCTCGCTCCTTTTCTACTTTAGAATCCTGGACAGGCTATGATACCTCAACATCCTCAGTTACCAAATATATTATTTGTACAAGATGCCACCACTTATATCCAATTACTCGCAATTCAGCAATACCCGACAATTGTACAAATGTTACTTGTCACCGTAATACCCGATGTGGCCAACCACTATTCCATTTCAGCCAAGATCATACCCGACATAGAACTTTAAAAGTATTCCCATACAATTCCATTAGAGCATCCATATTAGAGATGTTTAGACAACCTAATTTTGAACAACAAATCGAGCACTGGAGGCTCCGACGTGATACCCATCAAGACTCAAATAGAATATATCAAGATATTTATGACGGTGCGGTGTGGACAGATATCAAAGATGGTGAAGGTATATCCTTTTCTTTTATGCCTAGAACCATTCTTTTTACCCTCAATGTTGACTGGTTCAACCCCTTCGCAAGTCATTCCTCTTCTACATACAGCACTGGTGCTATGTATTTAACTATTAATAACTTACCACGAGATATACGATACCACCCTGAAAATGTCATCCTACTTGGTGTCCTCCCCAGCCGCAAAGAACCAAAGACCAGCCAAATTAATAACTATTTAAAATTAATGGTCGATGAACTTATAGAATTATACAATGGCATGTGGTGTAGAACTTACAGCAGTAGAGACCAAGTAGTCCTAATTCGTGCTGCTCTTTTGAACGTTGCTTGTGATACCCCAGCAGCACGCAAGATATCCGGTTTTACCTCCCATTCCTCTGCTTTCACATGTCACAAATGTGATCATAGATTCCCTTACAACAACGTTGAACGATACCAAGACTTGTCAGACTTTACCCCATTTGCTAGAAGAACCAAGGTATCCAATAGACTCGCTGCTAATAGATGGAGAGCATGCGTTACTGATACCGATAGAAATAATATAGAAAAAGAAACTGGAACACGGTGGTCAGAACTACACCGCTTAGAGTATTTTGACCCCGTTTGATGCACCATTATAGACCCTTTTCATACCCTGTTCCTTGGCACAGCAGCCACTATGATAGACATTTGGATAGAGCACAATTACTTTGGTACCCAAGCCTATGGTCAGATGCAAGCTAAAGCCGAAGCCGTCATTATTACCCCTGGTTATGAAGATATCCTCAAGAACGTTGCCGCTCGTTTTGCCTTTATGAAGGGTGATCAATGGAAGACCTGGTGTCTCATTTATTCCCCATATTTACTTAAAGGCGTTATACCTAGATCAGATTATACCAATTGGCTACGGTTTGTCTCCGCTTGTCGCTTGGTAGTGAAGCCATCTATTACCTTGAGTGAAGCTAAACAAGCCCATGATCTCTTTATAGAATTTGGAAAAGGATGTGCTTCACTCTATGGACCTGAAGCTGTTATCCCAAATATGCATTTCCATACCCATCTGTTAGAAACTATAGAAGACTTTTCAAACATCTATTACTTTTGGCTATACCCTTTTGAACGATATAACAAGCTGCTCAAGAATATCAATACCAATTGTAAAGACAGCTTTGAAGTTACCTTTATGGATACCTTTCTCAAGAGACGTAACAGCCTCTCCTTTACAGAATCTTTATATTCAAGTATCGATACCCAACGGTTGCCAAATACCTACTTCGATTTCCTTTCGCAAATAGCTGGTTATTCCAACAAAGATTCCAAGACCTTATCTAATATCCAACTATACCAAGACATGACATCCTTTTATCAGTTATCCTCAGAAGAATACCAACAAACAGTTACCGGTGCTGAGACTATACCCCTTATAGAAATTAAACATGGTAGATTAGTTAGAATGGATCCTCAGCATTATGAAAAGTTATATACCTTTTATCAGAAGCATGCATACCCAGCTCTTTTTGAATCAGCCACTACTAGTAACACCTTTATATCATACCAGATATTATAATCAAGGACCAAATAGTTCTTGCTGGACAAGTTTATAGAAGCGCTAGACCCCATACCAGTAGTGGTTCTTATATATCCGCATTTTTCAAGGAATCAACAACTGAAAATGTTTCCTCATACCCAGGCCAAGTACAATATTTCTTCGAACATACCCCTTTGATAGATGGCCAACCTGTGGTTCATACCTTTGTGTTCGTACGTTGGTTCAAAAACATTGGCAACACTGGTCAAACCTTCTCTGACGCTGGACTGAAATTCTGGAATGAAGATTTTGAAGACCTAGATGAATTGGCTATTCTTCCAGTCCAGCGAATTTACGGTCATGTTGTCATTGTTAAATACAAGTCCTTCTCTTCTAGAGCCCGTACGAACAAAACCTTAGTATTCCCATTAGAGAAGAAAGTATACCTTTAAATTTAGAATATTTTAGGATCAATAAAATTGTCACTGTTTAAATAAAAGTTAATTTTATTTTTTTAGCATCCACGGAGGAAGTGCAATCTCTTTTCCTTTAATATCCTTTGGAATATCTTTTTCAACAGCCACTTCTTTGCTAATCGTCAACGCTGACTTGCCTTTGGCCTGGTTTATGTTAGCGGAGTGAACCTTTTCAACTAGCTCCATGGCCTATTTTGAGCAAGAATTAGTAATGTGTACAAGAACATCTATTAGACAGCTAAGGGTTACCTCTTGAGATCTGTATGAAGTGCGTTTTCTACACAACCCTTCTCCCTCACTGTCTGTATCAAATTCAGACATCAGTTCTGGATTGCTAAATAAAGTTATACCATCAGCAAAGTCCACGTTGAACGATGCCAACTCATTCTTTAAGTCTTTATACACTTCAAGACGCTTTTTTTGATATTTTGAATAAACGTTAGCGAATTAAGCGTCTAATTAAAGCTTCATTTTATAACTTACTCGTGTCTTTCTTAAACGACGCCTTGAACGAGTGTTGAAATCGGTGCTATCGTCAGCGTCCGTATTCTTTCTATTTTTGGAATTTCTAAATTGTTGATACAGCTTTTCTTCAATTTTTTGCTTCAAAGCATTCTTCTTTACTTCTTCGTTTTTTTCAATTTTAAACAGCGAGATAAGCCTACCAAGAACAACCTCCAGCATTGCTTCTGTGGCCGTCCTGTTTTCAAACTCTTTATATCCTTTGCCAGTGTTGTACAAAGGCTCCTTTTTCTCTTTAATAGCCTGACGTAGGATCTTCTATTGATAGATAATTTCAAAGTTGGAAAACGCTTCACACCTACAAACATTCGTTCTTTCTATTACGTTTATTTCAATGTTATCGTCTTTATTGAAGAAAGACTCAAACTGATCTTCGACTGACTCAGCTGAACCAGCGTCACCTTCGCGTAATCTTGATTCAAGATCAAGAATTCTTTGTTCCAATACTGGAACTACTTCCACTTGCTTCTTCAGCGACTCAACCTCACCTTACAAGTGCTGTACGGTGTGTAGCAAAAACAGAAGGAGGTCGGTGTTTGAGAGCTTTGATGAATGTTTGAATAAGACATAGAAATGAATGAGGTTATGAATAATGCAGATCAACGCTTTATTATAGTAATTATGACAATATGAACATCTTAGGCAATTGAAGCAGTGATTGGGTCTAAGGGAGGAAACACTTTATTATGCATAAATAAATAGTTTTGAACTGCATTAACGACATGGCAAAGTATGTACTATTAATTCTGCACAAATTCAGCAAACTTCGCTTAAATAAAACTTTGTTTCATTTTCACTCCACCTACTCATCGTCATGAAGCAGCATCCTACTGGCTAGATCACTAAACGCAGACTTCATATACTAAAAAGGACAAAGTATCAGTGAGAAAACTACGCAAAGATTCATTTAGATGGTTATCTGCAGCAATTTTATATACAAATCATGAAACATCTTTCCATATCAATATATGCCACTTCATGAATAATAGAAGTAACTCATGATTTCACTAAAAATGTCAATATTTCTTATTGTTGCTACATTGTCATATTAAAACTGCGTTATAAAATGGATGTACATCTTACCGGCCTAATTCTCATGTTTTACCCCCTTTCGAGAGGGATAAACATCTTGTTTTTTTTTTTTTTTTTTTTTTTTTTCCAGTGGAAGTAACGATTTATTTTGTCCAATCAAAATAGAGCGTCCATCTCACAAACGAAAAGAGATTGCAAATTTATTTTTCTGGTGACGTTACAAGGTAACAAAAATGAAGTGGTGGACAAAAAATACATGATTCACCATTTATACCGAAAATATGCAGCTTTCACGCTCTTGGCTGTTGTATATTGTTGAAATAGTCCTTTTTCCTTTCCTTGTACAAAACATTGCTCCCAGTCCATATTGGAACCATGTTCAGTTCGATACGCGTCAACGAATTCCCAATTTTCCTGCTGCATCCGACGCTTTAAATCACGAGTTGTACCGCGAGTGGAGATGGGTATACTGACGGTGGAGGCATTGGGCATGATAGCAGCAGAACTAGACGCGGCAAGGGTACCGTGACTGGAGGAGGAAGTAGGTGCAGAGGTGGACTGCGTCAAAGTGGTATCATTCTCTTTGATGGGCATGATCGAAACATTAACGGGACTGGACGTGGAAACAACATTTGTTTCAGAGGATATAGTCGTCAAGGCAGTAGCATGATCGGGGGTAATTGTGCCAGTGGGATTAGACGATGTTGCAGCAAAACGTTTCCTATGGATCTCATTGAGAGCTGTCATATGATCGTCCAGGCAATCGATCGCTCGTTTTGTTGTGGTTTCTATATTCTGGTTTTCCAGCAAGATCTCCTTGGTTCGGTTGAGTCCATCAAATGCGCAAAAGTAAAGTTCTTCAAAAGCAGCACTATTTGTTTCTTCCTTCACAATTTCTGGGGAAATGATACGTTTTGCAATGCGATACAATGTTTGAATGGTTTGGTCATCACGCCGTTCCATATTGATTAATGCCGATTTTCCTTCTATAAGAAAATGAGCAAGTGCAACCATGGCTTCCAAAGGTTTGCTTTTTAAATGGTTGGTGATTGTTTGCTTGTTGATCAAAAAACAGGCTTTTGCCCACCCAGTGCATGGCAGATTTTTAGCATACGGAAACTCTGGGCATTCATAAGTCTGGTCTGCTAATGCTTGAGAGGTGTTATTTGTGACAATCGTCAAAACAATTGGTAGCGTACTGTAGTACTTGCAGATCGAAAGAGAATACTCCATCAAACGCCGGAAAAAGTTCATGTCAGCAGAATATTGAACTTTAATAAGAATTGGGGGTGGTTTTTGAATTCCTTGCGATTAAAAGGACAGTATAGCACATCTGATCGTTTGAAATTAGGTCATTCTGTGGGTCTTGTTGAATATTTGTTGCAAGCATCGACACCTATACGTGTTCAATATAAAAGGGTATTCATTAAGCAACAAAAGACGAACGATACAATATCCTTGTATAGAATGAGTTTACCAATCAAGGTGGAAACAACAATCTTGATAACATCATCATCATTCAGAATCAACTTGCTCATCAAATCGGTCCCCGGAGTGTATTTTGGCGGAAAGGAAAAGAGGAAATCTTCACAATAGTCTTCCACGGCAACTGTAGGAGGTAACAGCGGAGGTAATAAACAAGAGGTAACAAATAAACCGTTACCTCAAAAAACCGTTATCCCTGAGGTATCAAAAAACAGTTACCTCTAAGGTATCAAAAAAACCGTTGCCCTTGAGGTAACAAATAAATTGTTACCTCTTCGTTTGCTGTTTCCTCGTTTTTTACTTTCTCTTATTGTTATCTTGCTTAAATTTTTATCAATGTCCGAATCAAGCTCTTCGTCTGATCTTCATTTATTTTCTCTTCCTTTATAACATCCTAAGGCTTTTTCTTTATTTTTTATTTTTAATGAACCTTTCTTAGTAATACCTATAAACCAATCCAATGACAAAAAAAGGGCCTACATTCAAATAAGACAAGTGATCGAGACACTATTTTATTTTTATTCTTTGAGACGCAGCAAATAAGTAAACAAGCAAATAAATAAGCAATTAGATGAGTAGTATCAAGAGATAACTTAATTGGAGATGGGTGCAATCTGGACTTGAGGGACTTGAGGGTTAAAGACAACATAGTTGTTCTTCAAGAAGACATCACCAAAGATAGCAAAGTCATCTTCACCATAGCCGAAACCAGCAACGCATGTGTTACCATCTTGTTCAAAGATAAGAGAATCAGTAGGGACCTCGAAGGTAGAGCCGCCAATGGTGAATACAAGAGGTTGAAGCTCAGAGGTATCACAACTGATGGTGTAGGTACCGTCACCATTGTCATTGGCATTGTAAGCTTGAGCGACAGAGGAAGCAACATTGCTAGGAAGAATCAAGAGAGTGGTTCCAGTGTCAAGGATGGCGCTGAAGGAGTCAGAGACTTGAGAGCCACTAATAGAGGTACCATCGATCGTGATGCCATACCAACCGTTAGAGTTGTCAACATCGATGGTGGTCAAATCACCACTAAACTTGGAAGAGTCATAACCACCAAAGATATACTCACCTCCACCACCGTTGCTTTCCTTACCAAGGTAAACACCAAACACAGGGTTGCTGATTAAACCTTGACTGATCAAGTTGTCCATAGGGGTCTGGACACCACTGACGGTCGTAATGGTATCAAAGCCAAGGCCGAGAAGACCATCAGAGGGACCGCTGGAGAAGCTGGAGGCTTCACGTTTAGCCAATTCAATGATTTGGTTCTTGATCTTCAAGCCACCCAAGTTAACAGTGTCTTTACCCAAGATACCACTGGCACTAGATCCGTCACCATAGGAGATGGACCAGGTACGACCATCCTTGGCATAGGTGCTGGATTGATTGGGGTCGTACTTGGTTTGAGAGCTACCACAGTTAGTACACAAAGTAGAAGCTGTAAATATTCGTATGAAATGGTCAGTTTGGACTATCCTTGCACCATGCATATATATAGAACTTACCAAACCAAAGATCGGAAGAACCAGTGTCAAAGTCAAGCTTAAGCTTGATACCAGGTGTACCAACAGTGACTTCACCATAGTATTCAACATCGTTACCATCGTCAGTAACAGGAACAGAACCAGAGCTTTCAGTGCCGGCACTTCCAGAAGAAGAAGAAGAGGAGGAGGATCTAAATCTGGCATACTTGGCATTGGCCTTTTCAATAGCACGCTTAGCATTAGGCTTGTAATTGGCATTCTTGCTCAAAGGAACATTGATCTTTTTACCACTAGGGGCAGCTTCAACGGCAAGTGCCATACAGGCAAGAGCCACACAGGAAGAGATCAAAGTGAACTTCATTAGATGAGAAAAGGAGAGTTTTGTTTAATTGGTTGTGATAATGATAAAAAAAAAAAAAAAAAAAAAAAAAAGGGTTGCTTATATATATATATACACGCATATAATACAGACACACAGACACACAGACACAAAAGATTCATAGACATGTGCATATATTGAAAGATATGAAAGATTGGTTTATCAAGCAACCTTTTTTTTTTTTTTTTTTTCTTGTAAGATATCTCATAAGCTGATAAAGGTATATTATTTCTTTATTTGGTACTATTTACCTACATTTGGAAAATAAAATGTATATAAAACAAAGAATTAACAGTGCAACTCCCACATTGCAAAATGAAACACAGACTAATGTGGTAATTATTAAATCAACTGAATCCTAAACAGTAACATTGTGTATTTCCTTTATATATATATATATATATATATATATTTATTTATATATATTTAGCTTTATTATTACGCTGATTTTTTTTTTCTTCTATTTATTTAGTAGAACATAGAGTGTCTTTTTGTTGAACGGTGATACAAGCAATGAAATAATGAAACGGTTAAAATATTGAATTTACCATTTTGATTTGATTTGATTGGTCTTTGTTCTTGCTTTGCTTTATCCTTAAAGGATCTTCGGTTGTACAGAACCTGTACACAAGCACAAGCACAAGCACAAGCACATACGAGGTTGTCTTATGTTTGTCATTATGTCATTAGCTTTATATTGTGCTAAACATGCCTCATTCTATCCTATATACACACGTATTTTCTATGTTTTAGGATACCCTTTCCTCCTTTTAGTTAACAGAAAAGAATCCATACGCTCGGTAAACTCTTTTATTTTTTATTCTCTTTATAGTATTTTTCCTAGGGATTACTTTATAACTCGTTTTACACGTCTTTACCATTATTTTTTATATTATTTTATTCGATTTTTTTCTTTTTTAAAATAAAAAAAAAAAAAAGTAGAGTCAAATAGTAAGAGCATTAGGTTTGTTAGCCGTTTGAGCTCGGGAAATCTTTTTCATATGAACACCAAGCAAGTCAAATAAAGCATATATTTCTACAATTGTAATAACGCACGCACAAATTAAAAAAATACAACATGTCCCCTTTTATTTCAATGCGTATAACACACTCAAGCTAAAGAAGGAGATAATTAGCGTCATTCATTGTTGTAAGAGGGGCTCTCCAGTATCCTGACTCTTTTACATACACACTAAGATAAAAAATCTGAATCCAAGTTTATGAAAGTCTGCTATGCGTTATTGTAGCTTCATTTTCATTGCCCCATTACTTTGAGGAATTACTAATAATAAATAAAGAATAAGTCAATATAAAAAAAGCTTGAAAGATATAAAAGCATCATTATAAGACTGATTTTTATTTGTACTTATGAATGATGACGAAGCAAAGCGGCTATATTATATTGTTGATATATATAGCAAGTTTTTTTATGACTACTCCAGTTGTATTGACGAAGTCAAAACCAAAAAACAACAGAAACGTTTAATACCATGGATTTCCCTTGCTTATCCCTCTTCGCCAAAGAAGCAATAGATAATCGGAATCCCAATTGCACGTCCTGCTTCCAAACAATTAATATGGAGTACATGAGATCAAAGTGAAAATATTCGTCATAATACTAGTTTTTTTTATAGGATCTTTTAATGATTTTCTAATACATGATTGGAGAGCCAAACATGATGACGATGCTTGAAATAGCGACGATTACGATACTACAAACAAAGCATAATGTCCTTACAATAATTGTGAGTTTGGATGGCCTATGCACTAGTACGAATATACATCGTACTGTTCAAAACAATGACATGTATACATCATAAATTAGACCATAATTACTATTTGAGTATGTACAAAGAATGCTAACAACTTTACCACTCAAGCGCAATCCTTCACTTGATGCGATTGTTCGTTTCTGCGAATGATGAACCACATCCAGGCAGCCAATTCCTTTTTATTTATAGTGTTCCCTCCACATTGTTATGTTCCTTTAAGTAATTGATTCGGTAGTTAAATAAAATGTGAGGTTAATTGACCAAATTTGAGCAATTGGGTTGAAATATGTTTATTCATTTTTTCACAAAATTGTTTACAAAAACCCATTATACAGCTTTCAAGGCTGTCATCTGCTTTAAATCCATGATTTTTGATACTAGCCTAAACTTTTAACTAGAACACCTCAATAGGTGAATAGGGTGGAAGGTACAGACATCTATCGTCTCTTTCTTCAATCAAATTTAGAATGACAGCAGATATACAAATAGAAGCGCTGTCTACCATAAGGTAATATCCCCGTGATTTCTCGTTAAAATAAAAGATAATAAAGTTCGACAAGTCTAAGAAAATATATTCTTTGCTTAATGCGGTTATGTCTTGTATTTGTATCCTTTTCATAAAGGCTTGGTTAAATCATTCACGGTATATTTTAATAAACTATAGCTGAATTTTGACTATAGACAAAGCCTTATAGATGTCTGCCTATAGTAATTCAAGTGAACTGTTGACATTTGCTCCTTAAGTTTGGTCTTTTTTTCATGTATATTTCATTTTTGCAGGAACTATATAAAGAAAAATTGTATTGAATTAAAGAAGTAGAATTAGTCGTGATCAAATAATAAAGAAAAGGGTGTTCAGGTCTTTATAAAGCATTTATTATTCTGATTTTTGTAATTTGAAGATAAGGTTTATTTAAAATTAGAATATAGTAATGAGTTTAACTGGTGTGTTTATAATTATACAGTTTAATGTCCCTGTGAGAACTTTACAGTCTACATCAAACAAAGATACTAGATGTCGATTACTTAAACCTGTAATATAATCGAACTTTGATAGAAACATTAAAATGGTCTGTTTTATTATTGTGAATGTTTATTGGTGTATTATAAGGCTTTATAGTATAAAAATTCAAAAAGTTTATTAGAGCTTTGTTTGCTCTTCCAAAAAAAAAATTCAAATAATAGAAGGATTTACATAGTCTTGAATCAAGAAGGTTTGATTTGTAGGAGTTTACTTAGAATATATTCTGATTATGTTTAGAGAAGCCTTTATACAATTAGTATTCAGTAAGAATTTAATCCATGGTCTGTGAGTATAAGCTATATAAATCATATCTGGTTATAATGTTACTGAATAAATGATATTTTGTACGTTTTATAAAAAATACCGCTCAATTCCACCATTGAAAATAAAGGACTGAATTTGCATTGAATCTATCGATGGCAAATTTGGCACGTAAAACAAAGCTTGCAAGAATCATAAAAAAGCTTTTGGTTCGATCTAAAAGTTTGTAGAATTAATTTCATCAAGAAACCCCCCCCCCAAAAACCATGAATAAACTACATATTTATTTTAAATGTAATAAGACAGATGCATTTCGCTCTAGATATTTGATGATAGTCGAATACCAGGATATCTAGTAATTGTGCTTCATCACGGCTATAATTATACAAAATTTTCTTTTTACGGACAAGCAATTGCGTTCCTATTTTTAAACGATGAAGACATTTCAACTCATTAATGAAAAAAGAATTAAAAATAAAAGAAAGTCATGTTTCATAACAGTTCAGACAGCTTCTTTTCTTAAAACCACGAACCTTTTGACTTGTTCGTGATAAGTAAAATGATATATTCTAATGTACTTTGCCGCTTATATTACATTTCTACCCCACTATCTAAACAAGGTATGTAGTAGATAAGGAGACCTGTTTAAATCTATTCTTGTTCTCTCGGTCTAACGGCTGTTTGTCAAACATACAAGACGCAGCAAAGAAGTCATGTTGGCTCTGAATAAATATAAGTTCATTTATGGATGTAGAATGGACACGAAATGTAGACTTTCAATTCGACTCGAAATACTAATTTATTTACTTAAAACCAGCAATTTGATAGAGAAGTTTGTTTGCACCTCATTTTGTTATTCTTTGTTTTTTTTTTTTATGTACTTGTGAATTTCATTTTGATAGATTCCAGTTTAGCTTAATTCCTTTTTAATAATACATACACAGAGAGTCTTTTGAGCTTTAATAAAATTTTGAAAACAATATGTATAAAACTATGTTGTACAGATCAGTAATAATCTCGCACTATATAAGCAAATGAGTCAGGATACTGGAGAGCCCCTCTTACAACAATGAATGACGCTAATTATCTCCTTCTTTAGCTTGAGTGTGTTATACGCATTGAAATAAAAGGGGACATGTTGTATTTTTTTAATTTGTGCGTGCGTTATTACAATTGTAGAAATATATGCTTTATTTGACTTGCTTGGTGTTCATATGAAAAAGATTTCCCGAGCTCAAACGGCTAACAAACCTAATGCTCTTACTATTTGACTCTACTTTTTTTTTTTTTATTTTAAAAAAGAAAAAAATCGAATAAAATAATATAAAAAATAATGGTAAAGACGTGTAAAACGAGTTATAAAGTAATCCCTAGGAAAAATACTATAAAGAGAATAAAAAATAAAAGAGTTTACCGAGCGTATGGATTCTTTTCTGTTAACTAAAAGGAGGAAAGGGTATCCTAAAACATAGAAAATACGTGTGTATATAGGATAGAATGAGGCATGTTTAGCACAATATAAAGCTAATGACATAATGACAAACATAAGACAACCTCGTATGTGCTTGTGCTTGTGCTTGTGCTTGTGTACAGGTTCTGTACAACCGAAGATCCTTTAAGGATAAAGCAAAGCAAGAACAAAGACCAATCAAATCAAATCAAAATGGTAAATTCAATATTTTAACCGTTTCATTATTTCATTGCTTGTATCACCGTTCAACAAAAAGACACTCTATGTTCTACTAAATAAATAGAAGAAAAAAAAAATCAGCGTAATAATAAAGCTAAATATATATAAATAAATATATATATATATATATATATATAAAGGAAATACACAATGTTACTGTTTAGGATTCAGTTGATTTAATAATTACCACATTAGTCTGTGTTTCATTTTGCAATGTGGGAGTTGCACTGTTAATTCTTTGTTTTATATACATTTTATTTTCCAAATGTAGGTAAATAGTACCAAATAAAGAAATAATATACCTTTATCAGCTTATGAGATATCTTACAAGAAAAAAAAAAAAAAAAAAAGGTTGCTTGATAAACCAATCTTTCATATCTTTCAATATATGCACATGTCTATGAATCTTTTGTGTCTGTGTGTCTGTGTGTCTGTATTATATGCGTGTATATATATATATAAGCAACCCTTTTTTTTTTTTTTTTTTTTTTTTTTATCATTATCACAACCAATTAAACAAAACTCTCCTTTTCTCATCTAATGAAGTTCACTTTGATCTCTTCCTGTGTGGCTCTTGCCTGTATGGCACTTGCCGTTGAAGCTGCCCCTAGTGGTAAAAAGATCAATGTTCCTTTGAGCAAGAATGCCAATTACAAGCCTAATGCTAAGCGTGCTATTGAAAAGGCCAATGCCAAGTATGCCAGATTTAGATCCTCCTCCTCTTCTTCTTCTTCTGGAAGTGCCGGCACTGAAAGCTCTGGTTCTGTTCCTGTTACTGACGATGGTAACGATGTTGAATACTATGGTGAAGTCACTGTTGGTACACCTGGTATCAAGCTTAAGCTTGACTTTGACACTGGTTCTTCCGATCTTTGGTTTGGTAAGTTCTATATATATGCATGGTGCAAGGATAGTCCAAACTGACCATTTCATACGAATATTTACAGCTTCTACTTTGTGTACTAACTGTGGTAGCTCTCAAACCAAGTACGACCCCAATCAATCCAGCACCTATGCCAAGGATGGTCGTACCTGGTCCATCTCCTATGGTGACGGATCTAGTGCCAGTGGTATCTTGGGTAAAGACACTGTTAACTTGGGTGGCTTGAAGATCAAGAACCAAATCATTGAATTGGCTAAACGTGAAGCCTCCAGCTTCTCCAGCGGTCCCTCTGATGGTCTTCTCGGCCTTGGCTTTGATACCATTACGACCGTCAGTGGTGTCCAGACCCCTATGGACAACTTGATCAGTCAAGGTTTAATCAGCAACCCTGTGTTTGGTGTTTACCTTGGTAAGGAAAGCAACGGTGGTGGAGGTGAGTATATCTTTGGTGGTTATGACTCTTCCAAGTTTAGTGGTGATTTGACCACCATCGATGTTGACAACTCTAACGGTTGGTATGGCATCACGATCGATGGTACCTCTATTAGTGGCTCTCAAGTCTCTGACTCCTTCAGCGCCATCCTTGACACTGGAACCACTCTCTTGATTCTTCCTAGCAATGTTGCTTCCTCTGTCGCTCAAGCTTACAATGCCAATGACAATGGTGACGGTACCTACACCATCAGTTGTGATACCTCTGAGCTTCAACCTCTTGTATTCACCATTGGCGGCTCTACCTTCGAGGTCCCTACTGATTCTCTTATCTTTGAACAAGATGGTAACACATGCGTTGCTGGTTTCGGCTATGGTGAAGATGACTTTGCTATCTTTGGTGATGTCTTCTTGAAGAACAACTATGTTGTCTTTAACCCTCAAGTCCCTCAAGTCCAGATTGCACCCATCTCCAATTAAGTTATCTCTTGATACTACTCATCTAATTGCTTATTTATTTGCTTGTTTACTTATTTGCTGCGTCTCAAAGAATAAAAATAAAATAGTGTCTCGATCACTTGTCTTATTTGAATGTAGGCCCTTTTTTTATCACCTTATAAATATTTTAAAGATTGAAAAGTAATTTACACATCTGCGTCAAAACATCCTCTTGGAAAGTGGATTTTGCTTAATGTCTTGGTCTGATGCTTTGTACTGTATTACAGAGAGTAAAGAGGACTCATTAAGTACATATTTGAGTAATATGGATGCAAATTAAACAATTTATGCAAATTAACCTAATCAGAAAGCATATATACAACAGCTACGTGGTCTTCAGTTTCAAAGCATATAATAATCCAACAGCGAAGTTTTATATTGCTGTTTAAATTAATTAAATTAATAAACCATCAATTAAATTGATGCAAGTTTTCCTTCTTTCGTCTTCGCACTGAATTTAACACATTCTTTTTTCTCTCTTTTACAAAAAAATTAAATAGTCAACATATTTTGTTTGTTTTTAATAATAAATTTTAATGAGAACAAAAAGTTTCCAATAAATTTCAGGATGTTGTTTATTCCTTTCTGACCTTCTTGGTCTTCTTGACACCACGGAACTTCTTTTCACGGTTCTTCTTTTCCTTACGTTGCTTACGACCACCCTTGGGAGGTTCAGCAAGACCGTAGCGAACGAGACGGTACCTGGGCTCAAACTTCTTGAGGGCTTCCAAGTTATCATAGATCAAGGCAAAGCCAGTGGTCTTTCCACCACCAAAGTGGGTCTTGAAACCAAAAACGGAAACAACTTCCTTTTCAGCCTTGTACATCTTGGCGATCTTGGCGCGGAGTTCGTCCTTGGAGACGTTGGCAAGTCCAGGGTGAATGACATCAACAACCATTTGCTTACGTTGGAGCAAGCGGTTGGTGAGGAACTTACGAGTGCGAATGGTGACAGTCGAAGCGTCGGCCTAAAAAAGTAAAGGGTAATCGTTAGCCTTTATGTAGAAATAGTCTAGATCAAAAGAGTGAGAGAAAAGAGAAAGTTGCAAATGGTTGGACATTTTCCTTTTTTTAATTCATCTGTCATTAAGCTCATTGAATATCTAATAATCTATCATATGCTTTGTATCCCGCCTATTCCGCATCCATCCATCCATCCATCTATATGTTTAGTGGTCGCTGTTTATTCTATTTTGTATGATCTCTTTATTGATACTGTTGCTTTCAATTCTAGACTCAAGTAACTATTTTACAAAAAAATCTATCCAACGGTATGAATCATCCATCCATCCATCCATCCATCCATCTTTATCCATCTATTCTACTGATCCCTTTTTGTTTCTTTCTTTTTCTCTCACTCTTCTTTATTTTCTTGTTTCTATTACGCACCATTGTGAATTTGAAGAGTTAAAGAGAAGGATCTTGAATTTGCTTACTACGTTTGTGTATACACTCTATTTTTCTGACTCAGGAACCAATTAAATCACCGACCTTTTTTTGATTCTTCCATACATGCACATTTAGATTATGCACATATTCATTTTATTTTATTTTTAAGGAGAATATATCACACAAAAAGAATATTTACAAAGAAAAATTAGTGATGATGGGGTTCTTTCAAAGCGATAGCAGCCATTAAACCAATGCCGAACAGCATAGCCGTCAATTCTTTCAATGATTGAGATATACTTTTTTTATCATTGAGTAACTCTGGAAGGACACCCACAGTAGCGATGTAAATAAATCCTCCAGCAGTAACAGGAATGGCTAAATCGCTCCACATCATATCCGTACCCAGCAATCCACCGCGTTGACGTTTTTGTTGATCCAATAGATGCAATGCCATTTCTTCAATAAAAATCCCAATCAAGGTACCAATATAAGCACCAACCGCTGTTGTGAATTGAGCGGCCATGGCCCGCTTTTTGCTGAATCCCGATTTTAATAGAATAGCATAATCACTTACTTCATGAGGGATTTCGTGGAAAAAGACAGCGACGGTTGTGGTTGCACCGACTGCAGGAGATGCGTAAAATGATGCAGCCATGGCAATCCCGTCCGTTAAATTATGTGTAAAATCAGCCAAGAGATTGAGATAGGTACTTGCTTGTATTTTTGGGCTCATCTTCTTTGGTTTGGCCTTTGCTTTGTCTTCTTGATTGTGATGATGGTGATGGTGTTGCTCATTTCCGTATAATGTTCTCACCATCTTATCTGATGCGTAAAAGATGAATAACCCCGCAAATAGACTGATGCCGACCAGTATACTTTTATGTTCATTATGTTGTGAATGATTATCATGTTGATGATGGTTGGAACTGAAAGCATGAGGTAATAGATGAATAAAGACATCACCCAATAAACTTCCTATAAGAAAAATATCATTTAGCTCACACAGAAAAACATAATATATATATCGTACCAATAGCAAAGTGAACAAGAGTATTCAAAGTAGTGGGTTTAATGTTTGGAGGTACAAAATAAAGTAATATGTTTGGTATAATCGAAACATATGAAGTCGCTAATAACGAGTTCATCATTGCATTTCCTGGGAATAAGAAGGCAAAAATAGTTTGTCTTGACATCTTTTTTTAAACAAGAAGAAAAAGAAAAGTACAATTTTATGTTGCATTGTTTTTTTTTTTTTTTTTTTTTTTTTTCTCGATTTACTTTCTCCGTTTTAAGGGGAGAGGCTTGGGTCATTTTTACCCGTTTTTTTTGTGTTTCAAATAAATTACGTTCTTTATTAGTGTTTCCAATAAGTAATGACACAGCCAATCAAAATCAATGTCACTGGTCAATTAAGAATCATGTCACTGGTTAATTAGAACAATGTCATTGGTTGACCAAAATTGATGTCACTAGCCAATCAAAATCAATGTCATATTTTAGAAATGGTCACTTGCTTAGAAATCACGTCGTGATTCTTAGCACCTGAAAAAATATAAAAAGAAAGCGAGTATTTTTTTTTCTCCTGGTTTTTTCTTTTTCAAATCTCTACAATTCAAGATGAGTACAAAATTTTTATATGAAGATGGACATGGGAATGTTGTTGATGAGAATGGTGGTCCTAAGCCCATGGACTACATTGTTGATCAGAATGAATTTTTTGTTGAGACTATTGCTATTCATACAGAGTACTTGGGAAATGCAATCCCTAATGAATCTTTTCTAACTTGCCCAATGTTGTCAGAAAAGCCAAAAATTGATGATGTTCGTATGAAGGACGCAAAACCAAAACGAGACTATGTGCGTTATACAGTTCAGGATAAAGTTAGTTTTTCGAACTGAAGATTGAAAAATGTATGACTGCATCAGCTGCAGCAAAACAGTTGGGCATTCACCCTCGAACAGCTTATAGATGGATCAGCCAGTATAATATGTGCCCTGACAGTATTTTTGATAACTATAAAAAAGTAGGTCGTAATTGTATCTTAAGTGAAGAGCATAAAACAACTGTCATCGACTTCATTGATGCTAATCCCTCTGCTACTGTTGTTGAAGTGACTGAGCATTTATTAAAGCGATTTCATGATCTTAAAGTATCACGCAGCACAGTTAATAACTTTATGAGACGTGAGTGCAACCTTTCGTTGAAAAAAGCAGATTTTCATTCTATTGAGAGAAACAGTCCAGCAAAGATTGAGGAGCGATGCAATTGGGGTTTCTAATTGGGAACGAACAGACATGAACTTCTTGACGAATTGCGTATTTCTTGATGAGTCTGCTTTCGACATCAACATGAAGCGCTCAAGAGCCTGGTCCAAAAAAGGTACCCAAGCTATTGTTACCCGACCTACAACGAGAGCAAATACAACGTCTATATTGGGCGCTATCTCTGCTGCAGGTTTGATTGCAGTCGGTGTGAAGAAACCAAGACCTGTAAAGAAGAGAAAGGCTGAAGGATACATAAGCTCAGGAACTATAACAGGCCATTACATCAGTTTCTTAAAAACGACTCTCGATGAAATGGACAAGCACCCACATATGAAAGGCCACTACATAGTCATGGACAATGCACCCATTCACACGCATGAAAGCATAAAGAAGTATATTGAGTATCGAGGATATAAATGTGTGTATTTTCCTACTTACTCCCCTGAGCTTAATCCAATTGAACAATTCTGGGCAGTAGCAAAGAGTAAGGTTAAGCGTCATAGATTTTTGCAGGAAGACACTTTGTCCAAGAGGATCACCGAAGCCTGCAACAATGTGAAGCAAAGTCATTTTAAAGGGTTCGTCTCGCATTCTTACCAGTGTTAGGATAAATGTCGAAACAGACAACCTTTGTAATAACCCAAACAAACAAACAAATCAAACAAACATAAAAAAAAAAAAAAAAAAAAAAAACTCGTAAAACTTCTTTCTAGAAATCAACCATGAGTATCGTGAGCATGTTCTATGAGCATCGTGAGCATCGTGAGCATGTTTGTTGTATTTTGATTCGTTGTAGATTCTCTGGCATCATTGGATGAGATTCATGTGAAAGGTTGGATATCTCCTCTTAATGCTGTTGTATAGGTAGAGATGTAGGGGTCAAAGTAGGATACTTTTAGATCTGTTTTTTATTCTCTGGAAAGAAAGATGTTTTTCAATGTTTTGATTATTGTATTAATTACAGTATATATGAGATTCTAATCGGAGACTATCTGAGATTTATATGAGTTTAACTTCAACCGATATATATGATATTTTCAATGCTTATATACGACAAATGCCAACCTTTTACATAAAACACTCATTGACTACTCACTGACTTGTTTACCTGTCCCTACTATCTTTATATTTTTTTTTGTTTTATATTTTTTACTG
The DNA here is from genome assembly GCA_024220505.1 of Rhizopus arrhizus. Lineage (NCBI taxonomy): Eukaryota > Fungi > Mucoromycota > Mucoromycetes > Mucorales > Rhizopodaceae > Rhizopus > Rhizopus arrhizus. The sequence continues at coordinate 640,398 of JAKZZE010000011.1, forward strand.
TATATACAACCGTGAGGAAACAACCAAAGTACTTCGTTTATTGACTAATGAAAAAAATGATGGGATATATGTGAGGAGATAAAAGGATATAAGATCAAAGGGAGGGTAAAGAGTGTTATTGCTTAGCTCGATGATACGCGTTCTTCATGACCTCATAGTTGGTGTAATGCGTAATGATACCATGGCTTCGTCCTTCCTTCCAGCAATCATGCCAGTTCATACGGCGTCCGTTCAAGGCTACCTTAAACTCATCTACGAATTTGATGAGCTGATCTTTGCGTTTTTGAGAGTTGATCTCGTTGTGAGTTGTGTCGTTGGTCAAATTGTACTTAGGCACTTCAGGTTTGTACATGGGTGTTACTGCACGGTTGCCGTCCATTGCCTCGTCGAATTTCCTCTTCATTTTGATGCAGTAGGCTTCACCATCCTCAGAATATGTCACGGCACGATTTGGATTCGATGGGATCTCCTTGGTGATTTTCTTGAACTGCTGCCCCATCTCGTTCAATGCAGTAATTGCTGGCTCAAAGCCATCGCCATCTCGGACGTCACAGGGGAAGATGTTCATTGCCAAGCGGTACAAAGATTAAATTGTCTCGTCGTCCTTGTGCTCTGTGTCGATGATACTGAGCTTGCCTGCAATAATGAAGTGAGCAAGTGCTGCTAAAGGTGGCAGTTTGTCATCTTTGTCAATCAAAGGCTGAATGGTGTCTTTCGTAATCATAATGAAGTCGTCAGCAAAGGTCTAATGTATACCTTTAGAATGATAGCGGCCTAACATATAAGTTAAAGTCCATAACTGCGTAGCTACACGGTATCAGTGTAAGGTATATAAATTATTTTTATGCTCAAAGCCAGGACTTAAATTATATAAAGCATGTTTGGCATCAGCTTAAACTTAATCTGCCACCACATGAAGTCAGAGCAAGAGGTGTCAGAAAACTTTAGCAACATGTGGATGTAGAGTGAAATAAGCTCAATGCAAATGCTTGCAAGAGGTATATCAATAGTATGCCAGCCAAAGTAGAAGCAGTTATTAAAGCAAAGGGAAGATATACAAAATATTAAGTAAACATAGCGAATTTTGATAAATCATCAATGGCTTTTTTTATGGCTGTTTTTCCTTTTTAAATTTTTTTACATGAGATACAGTCAATCTCTATAATGCATTATATGCACTTTTCCTTTCGTAGTTAGCTTATGTGATATCAAAGCTCTGGCTAAAATAAAAAGATATGAAGACAAATCGAACAGAGGTTGCTCATATTTTTTCACCTACTGTATGTCCATTATTATCTTTCTCCGCTATTGTCATCTGTGTTTGCTTCTGATCCCCTCTTGAAGATGAAATGGGCTAATGGTCAAGTGAACAACGATAACAACTCATTCAAGCCTGACTTTTTAGTTTATAATCTCTCTGGTAGTGTTAATTGCATTGCCCTCATTGCTGAATTCAAGCCTACGGAGCAAAACTCATACGTTGAATCAGATTTGGTCAAGCTTGCGAAACAGATGAAGGCCACACTGAACAAATTGATTACTAGTGGTGTTATCAAGCCTAAAGTTTGTGGTGCTCATTGTGAAGGTGAAAATGTTCACACATATGTCATAGCTCTGCCTTCTTCCAAGCTTTACCGAATGACCAATGCCTCTAAAGTCAAACGGTTCAAGAATTTGAATCAAATATCACTTCTTCCAAACATTATCACACATATGTTGTGTTTGAAGGGAAACTGCTGTGCACTATAGTTATAGTAATTTAAAACGTCCCGTCCCACTTCCACCGTTGAATTGGTTATCAAATGATAGTGTTGTCCTCTCCCGTGTCCCTAAAAGATAAAAGAAATAAATAATTCTTTCTATACCACTGATCACAGATAACAACATCCCTAAAGTATAAAATACCAATTGTTTCATAATAAAATATAATCTGTCTCAGACAGCCCTATCGTCTTAAAACTAACATATTGAAAATGTATATGTATATCTATTGCTGTAAATTACTCATTTCTTCACTCTGTGGCATACATCTCATATTTTTTAAAATTGGGCAGTTTTGTGGGATCAGCTTTGATGGAGTTAATATACTTGTATTATTTAACTTATTGAAAGATGCACAACGACCGTCCTCGGAGTTTCTCGATTTGGAAAAGTCCTATCCTCGGGGAAAAGCATGTCTATATCTTTGTCATCATGCCATTGGTATAAAGCAGGTACTTGTACACTATTTCATCTGTCGGTAGTGGCGGAATAGTGTATCACATTTTGCTATAGTTCCGGTCCTTGTGTTAAACCAGTAACACCTATATCAAGTCATGCTGAATCATATCTTGCAAAGCTATATTACACCCTCTCCTCTCTGTTCCTTTGGAGCATATATTTTTTCAACACATTCAACTCTCCCAAACGTATCTCATAGCGATAGCTCACACGAATATTAGGCACGTTAGTTCAGGACATATCGCTCCCGGCTAGTTACTTCAGATTCTGTATAGTTTTTGCCGATCCAATGTCGCTTGATGTTATATTCCCAACCGCACTAAAGAACAGAATTACGAGAGTCAACTCTAACATGTCTGTAGAAGAGAATTTTCAGATCTAAGAAACCATGCTGTATTCTTCAATCAAAGATTTCTTTGTAAAAAGTGAAATTGAAGCAAGGTCGTCTGACGACAATGATATGTTGAGGCCACGCTGAAAGAACTCTGAAAAAGGATTTCTTTCATATATATGTGAGAAAAAAAGGGGATTTATCGGAAAGAGGCAACATGGCAATTATCAATTTGTGCCAAATATAATACATATAACTGGAATGCTGGAACTTTACATAATAGAATACTATGACTTATTACCGTGCAAAGTCAGAAAAGCAGCAGCCAAATGGTCCCGTGTCCCCTGCCTCGCCAAAATGAGACCTAATCACAAACGTGTTTAAACCACGCTCTTCTCTCCAATTGTTGAGAGAAGTCATGTTGATAAAAATGTGGTAGAGATAATAGCTGTAAGGTGAATTATGGTCACACTTCCAGTCTTTTTGGTAGAGGGAGTTCATTAAATGGGGTGCGTTTAACTTTAAGCTAAATGAGAAGCACAATGAATATCTAGTGGCCATTTTGATGAGAATCTATCGGCCGTTATTCAAGACGCAGTTGAGAATTTGATTAGAAGCTTTGAAAGCTTGGAGATCAAGCAGAGTAGCCGAATTTATGACAGATGAATGAAACCTTAGCATCAAAGTCATTACCCGCCATCTTGTGGCTAGAAATAGCAATAACACTTTGAAAGCTCATACGAAAAGGGTTGAAGAATGGCTGTAAAAAGGCATACTTTTCATGAAAAATTGCGTCTTTCTCGACAAGGCCGGGTTTGATATTAATATGCTGCGTTCAAGAGGTTGGTCAAGGCGTGGAGCACAGGCAATTATCAAGTCACCTTCTGCGAGGGGCGTTTCTCGTACAGTCACCGGTGACATCTCAGCATTGGGTGTAGCAAATGTAAGTATGAGAGAGCCAGGAAATATCAAGAAAAGAATAGTTGTAGGCGCTACAAAACGAAAAGCACCTGAAGATACGGCATCTGCTATACTAAAAGGAACTACGGCTTGCCATTATGTGCAGTTCATCAGCGATACATTGGATATTATGGACGTATTCCCCAACATGAAAGGGCTTCATATTGTTATGGCCAATGCTCCAATCCATTCTCCTGAAGCCATTGATCCTATAATATTAGAAAGGGGCCACATACGTGTATACCTATATACCTATATAACTACCACCCTATTCCACCTGAACTCAGACCTATTGGGATGTTTTGGAAAGCTTTAAAGGACAGAGTCAAAAGAGGTAAACTGATTGATGTAGAAAGACTTTGTTCAAGAGGTAATGAAGGTAGCAAGGATGTTCCTACTAAATAATTTAAAAAACTTGTCCAGCATTCGATCAATGTATTCCCCTAAATGCTTGAATAAAGAACCTTTATAATCGTTTTGAAATTTGACAGAAATTGGTCAAACTATTTTCAAACTATTTTCAAGCATTTGATCAAGTTGGTCTCATTTTTCTGGGCAATTTAACCTCGCACAAGTGTCCAAAATAATTTAAAAAAAGTGAGCAGGTTTTCCAAAAATTCAGTAAATTGAAAGTGGAAGCACAGTTTTTGTATTTGAGTTCTACCTGAGCTCAAGCGTTAATATAGTAAAGCCTTATAGGCAATACTTGCAATGAAAGTTTGTTAATCAATAGAAATTAAATAGACTGACCACACAGCCCTAACAATGTTCTATAACCATAAAAGAACTCTACTGTGCTTTTTTTTTCTTTATTCCAACATCCATTCAATACTCTGCTTCTGCTACCAGAAATATAAAAGATAACATGCACAAAAGCTCATGATTGTCTTTTTTAGTTTTTCATGTATATAATGGATTGCAACCTTTCCATCCAATTTGATTTCAGCTTGTTGATTGGTGCTTTTGCGACTTGCAATGTAACGTTATTAAAAATAATATTGAACGATGGTTGTACCAAATCGCTTTTCAAGCTTGACAAACTTACAGTAATATCATCTGAACACTACAAAGGATCATTTCAACTCACTTGCGAATACTAAGTCACGGAATGCTTTATTTTATCCAAAAAAAGGCTATATCTTTCCAACTGTCTGCTAATTTTAGTCTTTAGCTATCTCTGTCTTGTTCCCCAAGTCCTGATTATTATATTTATCGTCAAACCCCCTAAAAGAATCTCTTGTCCCTTATTATTTGATTTATCCAAGCTTCCAGTGCTTGTGGCCCTACCCCCCACTCGCTTTGAAAATTCAATTTTTACATGTACAGTACAAATCATGTATTACGAACAATACAATGCAAATCGTGCTCTCACACCTTTACTTGATTGCACCTTTCTTTTTTGTTGTAAAAAGATAAAGTCTTTGAGGACGCGTTGCGCGCTTATTGTACCCTGCTTTGTTATACAGCATATAACATTTTTTTTTCTATGAAAAGCTTCGTTTTGTATATTCAAGGAAAGCAAACGACATCCATTCATTTTTCGTAATCCAGGATTCTAAATAGTTGTAAGCAGACTACACTGGACAATGCATTGACTTCATTCATAAAAAAAAGGATTCATAAGCAAGATTTATTTCTTATTCATTCTCTTGTTGAATCTTTTTTCTTCTTATTGTCATGACAGATAGCCTCATATAAAAAACCATGTAGCAACAATCAGACTTTATGTTTTCTGTTTCAATTGACACATGTTTTATTAATTTAAAACTCAATTTCAAAATTCCCAATAGAGCTTGTCAATTCACCAAGATGCTGTGAATCATTTGTTAATAAAGAACTCACGACGTTCATCAGACTATCTCGCTCAACAGGCTTCCCGTTTTTAGCAGATTCATATAGAGCTTGAAGTTCAGGGACAGATGAAGGATTCAGTTCGAGAGATTCTAATAATTTCAACATGTCTTGTGCGCTAACAGTTGTGTCTTCACCTATTTTAATCATTTATGTTATTATTATGAAGTCTAAAAGAATTAATCACCTTGATTTGGTATGTGAACAAAAGGATCATTATTATTTTTAGTAGTAGTCATTGTTAAAGAATAATAAAAAAAAAAAAAAAAGAAAAGAGTTCAAAAGATGTAATTTATATTTAAAAGATCATAAATCACATGAAAATAGAATTGAAAACATTAGCCAATTAAACTAAAAAGGTTTGTATAACCCAATCACATTCTAAAACAATTTATATAAAAAAAAAAGAGTCTTTAATTTATTATCAAGAAATAACATAAACTGTACATCATTCATGTCTTTACTCTTTTTATTCAAAATCATCTATGTACTGTGGCTTATATTCTAAGTAACTTTTTTCAAAAACTGAAGCTCAACTTTCCAAAGTATACTCACCGTACACTTACATTTCGATACATTTTTAAAAACGTTTTTATCCTCAACACGATTGCCTAAACTTTTGATGTCGATGAGAATAGTAAAACAAATCTATAAACTGATTCCTCACTATTCAACCATAGTTCAGTTGAACCAAGTTTCATGAACAAGTCACTGTACTGAATTTAATCTTGTCAGAGAAGATCAAGTTGAACAAAAGGTACGATTTATAGATAGTGAATACAGTGCTATGTTGATTAGCTTGGCACTATGGTTTTCTGAAAGACGGATCCTAGGTATGTAAATTCGTATGAAAGCAGAGGATCATGAAAAAATTCAAGGCGCATTGCAAACAATATCAACATGTGTCTGTGAGTGCAGTGAGTTTTTTTTTTTTTTTTTTTTTTTTTTTTTTTTTTTTTTTTTTTTTTTTTTTTTTTTTACTTTTGAAAAGCATTCTTCTTATTTCCTGATTCCATACTTTAAAACACAAGGCTTGGATCATTAGAGAAGCAAATTTTCAATGTTGGGTACAGGTCAAGAAAAAAAGATAGGTTCACACTTTTAGCATAATACACGCATGCACTTTCAAGTCTTTTGGATACGATTACAGATCGAAAGGATATATAGCTTTGGATGAGCATTTTTTTTATTTAATAAAGAGTGCACAAGTTGAATCAGAGTGGAGCTCAGGGTTGTAAAAAGAACAAAATCACCTTTGGTGCCCCTCATGTTGGTACTAGGATTAAAGATGAAGAGAGATCAAATAGGTTTTTGTGATAGAAAACATAAAGCACAAGTTATTGATGAAAATGAATTTATTTACAAGGGTGAATGTATGAAGGTTATTTACAATTGTTTTTGTATGTGCTCATTCGGAATCTCTTCTTCCGGGTCTGAGATGTAAACGTTCGGGTATTCCATCTCTCACCGGCAAACGAACCATCAGAGCAACAGGATATTCAGCAATGAAGACAGTCGCTTGAACCTTGAAGCCAAAATTCTCAAAGAATTTCACACTGGATGAATCAGAAGCCTCGACATAGACTGGATGTTTAGTCTCATCTGCCTTATCCAACACATGATGAACAAGAGCAGAGCCGTAACCTTTACGTTGTTCATGAGGAAGAACACCAACATAGCCAATTGTAATAAACTGTTTATGATCTGCCATCACCTTACGCTTCATCTTTTCACAACTGGGTCCTACACGAGTCACGGCACGTAAGGCAGAAGACCAACCGATCAATCGAGCCAACTTGAGGGTGTTGAGCATACGAGGCCAAGGATGGCTCACGGAATGATTGGTCCACAACAAGACACCTTTACAGCCTTCGACTTGAAGAGCAAAATCACGACTTTGAAGAGAAGAAGAATCAATCATTTGTTTAAAGAGAGTAAACAAGAACTCTTCATGTTTTCTTTGATCTAACCCACGAATACACCATTCAATAATTTGATTGCCCTCGTATGCTTCCGTCAGTGAATTGGCAGCTTCTTTAAATGCACCTTTGATGATGGGTCGAACATTGACAGAATGTTGATTGACATTCACTGATAATTTACGACTGATTTTACGATCTGAAGTTTGAGTAGCCAACATTTGTAAAGAAAAAAGAAAAAGCATGGATCACATTTCTCCCTCTTTTTATATCAGCCATCTGAAAGATCGTCAACTGAAAGGGAGAGAGGGGGCTAGAACGTTTTGTTTGACCAAATAGCCTGATTTGTAGAAAAGGGATTCTTACTCCGGTTTAAACTATTTTTATAGTCTTTCATCTCCTTTTTTGAAAGGTAAGGCAACAGACAAAGAGAACAAATAGGATTGCAAAGAAAAGAAATTACCGATTCTAGTAATCCTTTTCTCGATATGTACATGCAAGAATAAGAAAAGAGTCAATCTTTTTTTTTTCTTCTCTTTTATTGTTTAGTTTGAATGAAATCGAGGGGGGCGAGGGAGTAGAACGAGAGAAAGAAAACAATAAGTTTCTTGGCAACCTGTCTAATACAAAACAGGTAGCCTAGCAACCAACACAACCTTATTCTTTTTTTTCCCTAAAAAAGAACAAGTAATTTTCCCTCCCTCATGACTCACACCAACACCAAACATTCTTTTCGAAATAAACAGACAGTCTCTACAACTTCTTTTTTCCCATTCCGAGTATTCGGATTTTATTTACTTTTTTCCCACATGTAAGCAAGTACTTTTAATCTTGTGCATAAAGTATTTGTTTTTTTAAAAAAAAATGCGTGATGATCTGTATTACACCAAAAAAAAAAAAAAAAAAAAAAAAAGAAGGGACTCGGAGAATTAATTTCCAAATCCAGATTTTCGATAGATTTTTCTTTTCATAAAAATGTTGAATAACCTAGCTTATTGACATTCAACCACAGTTACACGTGTTGTTGTCTTTTTTTTTTAAAAAAAAAAAAAAAAAAAAAAAAAAAAAAAAAAAAAACTTTATGTCAAGTTGAATTAAATAATAAAAATAAATTGATTTCATACAACACACACACAGACCATCGGAAAAGGCTGTGGTTTGTTTATCTTGTACAATCCAATCAAAAAACAAATATAAAACTCAGATACAACGACAAATAAAAAAAAAAATTCGATTGTCCAGACTGATGGATTAGAACAAAGTAAGATTTAAAAGAAGGATAGAGAATGATTCGAGATTGTTGTTTCAGTCGTTCTAGAATTATTCAAGCAAGTGATGTCAGTTTATACAATATTAAATTTATGACAAAAAAGTGTTTTATAATAGATTTAACAAGAGATAAAGGAATATGATTCACTGATTCTTTTAAAACAAGTTTCAAGGATTTGAGTATGAAAAAAAAAAAAAAAAAAAAAAAAAAAAAAAAAAAAAAAAAAAAAAAAGATTTATGAGTAGTAAATAGAAAGAGAAAAGACTTTAAAGACCTAAGATTTAATTCACTTTATCCCAAATTATGTTGATCATCCAAGATTTTATATAAAAAAACTTTTTTGTTGATTGGGTAGAAGGACCTTAAGTTATTTGTTATAAAATACATTTTATATAAACAATAATTTACACAAGAAAAGTATATAAAAATCTAATCTGTATTCATTCTTTAATCAACATCATCCTCTTCGTCATTAGAAAGATCAAGTAAAGATGGGTTGGTATCAAATGAGTGATGATGGCAGTATTCACTATAAGACGGCTGTGACTGTGATTGAAATGAATCTGACACAGTCTGTCTTCCGATCCACTTTCTCAGCATCTTTCTTGCGACCATTTTACCTCTTAATTTATCAGAAGTAACCTTCAGTCGTTCGTTTTCTGATCGAAGTTCTTGTAATTGACGTTCGAGTACGGCATGTTGCTCAGATAATTTACTAATCATCTGCTTCATTTCATTTTGTTGTTGATTCTTTTTCTGTCGATATTTAGCAGAAGCTGCTTTATTTCTCAATCGACGTTCTTCTAGTGTCAGTGGTGCATTCCCTTCTCTTTCATCGTCTTCTTCAGAATACTTTTTTTGATAAAGTGAATAAGCTGGTGGAGAAGAAGATAAAGAAGAAGATGGAGAAGAAGGTTCGGGTGAAGCAGGTGGTGATCGAAATAAAGGAAAATGTTGAGGATGATGATAAGGATGAGAGGTCACTTTATGTTCCTGAAAATTGTTGGAAGGACCGGCGATGATGGATGAGATTGACATGAGTTTTCCTGGATTGTTTTTATCAAAAGTTGATAAAGATTGCATTTTAAAGAGAAAAAAAAAAAGAGAGAGAGAGAGAGAGAGGATGTTTATATAAAAAAAAAAAAAAGATTTATTATTCTTTCTTTACTGTTCTAAATCATTTTAAGCTTGGAAAGGATAAATTAAAGAAAGAGAATAGATTGATATCTTGACGGAACTTTTCTCATCTTGCATCAGGTTAAAAATATGGTCTCAAATGTCGATGTTTTTCTCAAACATCCCCTCGTTTCATCCTTTCTTTCTGACCTTGTATCACTTTCTCATCTTTTTGTCAGCTGTAGATTGATGTTTCATCTACAACCATAGCAAAAAAAATAAAAGGGGAACTGAAATGGGGTCTTTCTTTGATTTAAATCATGACTGTGACAACAATATCTCTCTCTTTTTTAAAAAGAGATGGTTGATAATAAAATCTGTTATAAGACCTTCTAATTTAGACAATGCTATTAAATAAGTATTCTGTCTTCTTTTGGAGATAGAGTGACTTTAGAAAACAGGATGATGACATTGTATTTTAGTTAAAAAACAAATCGTATTGAATTATTGCATAAAAACAAAAATGAAAAGGTTTTCTCCTTCAAACACACATCTTTTTCATTCAATCACTTGCCTCCTTATTCTTTCTTGGATCCAAACATGACAGATCATTGACTATTAAATAGTGTGTGATAGAGTAAATAGTATGATCTCATTTGAAAAAAAAATAAAAATAAAATCCGCGTGGTAACAAATCATGCTGAAACCATTCACTGTCAACAAAGTTTTTTTTTTTTATTTTAAATATCATCTTTATTTGTTTTACAAGTCATTCTCAAATGATGATATTCATCCAAGCTATTATATAATACATTTGGAAATATTTAATTTCAATCATAAACTACATTCGCCCTTTTTTTTTTTTATAATAGATTCGTTGTCCGAAAGAAAAACGTCATCGGGTCTTGTCTGTCTGGCCGCGCGTTCCCCTTCATGTCAGCAGAAAGCGCGATTCTCTTTCTCTCTCACTTTCTAATCAACGAATAATAAAATATGGTAAATCCTTGTAGCTATCCACTCTATTTTCACTAAACCCTCCCACCCCTTTTTATAGTTTAGAAATCAATATGACAATGACGTTTCAACTTGGTCACCCCAAGGTCGTATTCATCAAGTTGAATATGCAGTGGAAGCTGTTAAACAAGGTTCAGCTGCTATTGGTTTAAGAAGTAATAAATACTCTGTATTACTTGCACTCAAAGTAAATATATTCACTTTTAAAAGAAAAAAGAAACTAATCTAAATCATTTAGCGTTCCTCTGGTGAACTTGCTTCTTACCAAAAAAAGTTGATCAAGATTGATGACCACATGGGTGTTGGTATTGCTGGCTTGACTTCTGATGCTCGTGTGTTAAGGTATGTTCTTATAACATATAGTCTGATACCTAATAGATTCAATATTTCCTAATAGTAATTTTATGCGCTCAGAAGCTATGAAATCAAAGATGTTGTACGATAGACCTTTACCTGTTCAAAGAATTGTGAATGCTATTGCAGACAGTATGTTGAATAATCACATTGAACAAAAATAATAATTGGTTTATAGAGGCACAAGTAAACACTCAACAATATGGACGTAGACCTTATGGTGTTGGTTTATTGGTTATTGGATACGATGTAAGAAAGTAAAGAGAAAGAGAGAGTGAAACTTATGTCAACTGTTAGGAAACCGGTCCTCATCTTTTCGAATGCTCACCTTCCGGTACAAGTTTTGAATATCATGCAATGTCTATCGGTGCTCGATCTCAATCAGCCAAAACATATCTGGAAAAATATTATGAAGAGTTTGCAAATGGTAAACATTGAGAAATAATGGACAACGGTCAATTTATCTATTGTGTATAGCCTCTTTGGAAGAACTTGTTCGTCATGGACTTCAGGCTCTTCGTGATACATTACAGCAAGATAAAGAATTAAACATTCACAACACGTCTCTTGGTATTGTGGGTGAAGATAAAGAATTTGAAATTGTTGAAGGAGATGCATTACAACGGTATTTGGATTTACTCGGTGAAGAGACTGGAAGAACTAGATTACCTGTTGGTGTCTCTGCTTCTGAATCAGTAGCTGCTGAATCAGCAAGAGAGGATGCCTCTACAACTGCTATGGATACATCTGAAAGTTAAATATTGTAATAAAAAAAAAAAAAAAAAAAAAAAGAACCCGTTGATTGGATAAAACAAGCAGTCCCCAGTAGCCTCCTTTTTTTTTCCTTCTTGCTTTTTCTCTTCCTTCAAGGGTTCAACTGTTTTTTCTTTTCTATAAATTAAATTATTTTAATGGTAATTAAAGCAAGAAAAAAGAAAAAGCCCATTCAAATCTAATCTTCTAATATATACAGTCCACACCAGTCATTGTTGGCTTTGCTGTTGCCGGTGCAGCTACCGCAGCTCGTCTTGGTTTAAGGGCCTTTCAAGAATATCAAAAGATGCCCAAGGCCCCAAGACTTTCAAAGTTTTATAAAGGAGGCTTTGATGCAAAGATGAATAAAAGAGAAGCAGCATTAATCCTTGGCATTAGGTAAAAAAAAAAAAAAAAAAAAAGAAACACTAAAATCAATAGAAATTCACTTTTTTTTAATTCAGAGAATCACAAGCAACTAAAACAAAAATAAAGGAAGCCCACCGACGCATCATGTTGCTTAATCACCCTGATCGAGGAGGATCGCCTTTTCTAGCTTTAAAGATCAATGAAGCTAAAGAATTTTTAGACCAAAAAGTTAAAAGATAAAAATCTTTGTACATCACTTCACCAACGATTATTGTAGACTTTCTCATACACTTTTAATAATAAAAGAAACATTGTAAATTTATCCTGTCATTACTACTCATACACAAAAGAAGAGTTCTGTCTAAGCATAGAAAAATTCAAATTGGGATCTGAAAGAGTGATGACAAGAGTACACAGTGTAAATATTTATATACCTAGTGAAATGAAGCTCTTGTTATCCTATGTCAGCTTGTTTGTAACTTTACATCCATTGAAAACCCCTCTGGTCCATTCGGTAAGGGTATTATGATTACCATCCTATTTTTTGACGCATTGACATCCCACTGCTATGATACTTCACCATTTTTACGCTCCAGAGAATGATTCTAATGCGCCAAACCACTCTGTCCAGCAGTAGCGTTGAATGTATTTTTGAAAAAATCAAGCAGCGTACGAGTCAATCCAACCAGCGATTGTACATTTTTAATCCAAAGAAAGTAGCGAAATGGGTCAAAAATCACATACTAGAGGCAGGAATTAGCAGCAAATACAAACCACATTCACTGCGATCAGTTTTCAAGTACTAAGGCAGTACAACAAGATAACAGTGTTCCATCAGTTAAACAACCTGCAAATTAGAGTAAGAAAAGTGACACCTTTGATCGTTACTATCACAAATTAGCAGGACAGGTGTTACTCGCTCAACTTTTAAGATACGGAAAATAAAGCACATTGGAGGTCGGAACGGAGGCAGCAAGGATTGATTTAGGTACGACAGTTGTCGTAGAGAAGACCAAGAATGTGATCAATGCCCACTCTTGGATATGAAATCATACTCTGGAATCACCGTATCTCCCTCTCGAACAAAAACATTAAAAAAAAAGAATTGAATTATATAAGTGTACTTGCTTAGGAAGATCTAAAGAACTTTATTTTAAAAAATAGTTTTATAAGGAAAACAAAGCTCGGTCCGGATGATCTACAACCACATCTCTCGTCTTTGTCTCGCCAACACTGTTATTTTAAATGAGCGCATCATTTCAAAAAGCCAGTAAAAGTGAAAAATAATTTCTTTTTTTTTTTTTATCGTACAACAACAATGGCAGACACCACTGAAGTTAAAAAGCCCACCGAGCAAGTTCTCGACATTTCTGACAGCAATGTTCAATCAAAGTACAAGGAAGCTGGCCGTATTGCTGATGGTAATGACAAAGAAGAAGAACAAAAAAACGCGTGCGCGTCTTTTTATATGTATTAAAGCATTTAATTAGATGTTCTTGAAAAGGTCATTAAACTTTGCGTTGTTGATGCAAAGATCATTGATATTTGTATTGCTGGTGACAAAGCCATTCTCGAAGCTACCAATCTTGTTTACAACAAGAAGGGAAAGAATAAGATTACCAAGGGTAAAACAAGACAAAAGAAAAATAAAAATCATTAAATATATTCTAGGCATTGGCTTCCCTACTACTGTCTCTGTCAATAACTGTGTTGCTCATTTTACTCCTCTCCTCTCTGATCCCGAATCTAAAGCTGTCCTGAAAGAAGGTGATGTTGCCAAGATGTAAGCTTTGAAGATACAAAGAAAAAAAAAAGGGGAGGGAACTCAGACGATTGTTAATAGTCAACTCGGTGTTCAATTCGATGGTTACTGTTCTACTGTGGCCACTACTATCGTCATCGGTGCTAATGGTGCTGTCACTGGTCCTAAGGCCGATGTCATCCAAGCCGCTCGCACTGCCCTTGAGGCTGCTGTTCGTATGATCCGTCCTGGTAACAAGGTAGTACATCATATACTTGTATTCTTTTACAATTTGACTTATAAATGTATTAGAACATGGATGTCACCAAGACTGTTGACAAGATTGCCGAAGCTTACAATGTCAAGCCTGTCGAAGGCATGTTGAGCCACAACCAAACTCAAAACAAGACTGATGGTGAAAAGCAAATCATCTTGAATCCCACTGATGCTCATTTGGCTGGCTTCAAGCGCTGTGAATTTGGAGAAAACGAAGTTTATTGTGTTGACATCCTTGTCTCTAGCGGTGAGGGTAAAGTACGTCCCTTGAAGACTCGTACCACCATCTACAAAAAGACCGATATCCGCTACCAACTCAAGATGGCCACCTCTCGTGCCGTTCTTTCTGAAATTCAAGCCAAGGCCGGTGCCTTCCCCTTCTCTCTTCGTGATCTTGAAGATGAACGTAAGGCTCGTATGGGTATTGTTGAAGCTGCCAAGCACCAAACTGTCTTGCCTTATGATGTTGTTTATGAACGTGAAGGTGCCTTTGTCGCTCAATACTTGACTACCCTCTTTGTTACCAAGAAGGGTAATGTCATGGTCACTAATCCTCGCTTTGATGCTGTCAACGTTCAAACTGAAAAGTCTGTCAAAGACGAAGAGATTGTTAAGCTTCTTGCTTCCGAATGGGAAGTTCCCAAGAAGGTAAAACAATAAAAGGAGAGCTGAATTTGTTTATCTTATAAATAATGGGTTATTTTATTACGATCATAATAAAAAAAAATTGTGTACATTTCATTTACTACAGCCTGCGTGAAAGATTTAATAGTGACCTAATTGTAAATGTGTGTTAGCTTATGACATCTTTTTTTAATCAATTTTTACATTTTTGATCCATGATTAAATTTAGACATGAATGCATCTTCTAGAGCTGATTGGGTAACAGAAGTATCTTTAAGAGAAATAAGTATGTTTGATGCTCTTGCGTAAGCTATGTACCTGACAGATCACTAAAAGAAGAAGTAACTGAATTTAATGCACTTGGGTTATTTGAGCTCGGTGCTGTATTTTGTTGCTGTTGTTGTTGCTGCTGCTGCTGTTGCTGAGGAGTGATTGTTCTTGTTAAATTCTGAATAGAAAGTGACATTCGTCGACTATCGCTCATATCCATCGATCTACGTGGCAAAAATGCCGGCCCTTCCTCTTCCTCTTCTTCTTCGTTTGTTTTTATCATTTCCATTCTTTTACTTATCTCTTTTTCTTCGTCAAACTCTTCTTCTTGTGTCTCTCTTTCAAATGAATCTGTTTGTCTAGTTGATTCTTGTTGAAAAGTGCCAGAATATCTTATAGAAGCTAGATACGTATAAGTAAAACAATGTATCGTATTCTTTATCTTTACATGGTCTTGGTTTATTAACAACTGAACTCTTGGTTATTGTTCTTGTTCCCTTTCGAAGTTGCTGATGAATGCCTTTCAGCTGAGTTTGATAAAGGAAAGCCGCATGACGAACAACATACGGCGTAGGTATTCCCAACTGTTCTGCAATACCATTCCCTGCATTCAAAACAAATTAGCTTTTTTATTTCTTTATTCTTCTTCAACAAATCAGGCACTTTCTTACAATCTTTGCTCTTTTGAATCATGTGTTTCCATAATTGATGCTCCATTTCTTCAGTCCAAACAATCTATAGAATGAATAAGATAACAAAAAAAAATGAAAAACACACTATTTAATATTTACAGAAGGTGGTTCAGTGAAGTCGTCAGGTCTCGAAAAAGGAAGTTTAATAACAACGTGAAATGTATCTCTGTCGGAATCCATAATTACAAGATGTAAAAGAAAGAAAAAAGAGGCATAAAAACAATGCCTTGAGTAATAAAAAGTCACTGTAACACTTGAATTTATTCATATTAACCAAAATGGTATAAAAGAGAATTAGTTTAATGCTAGCTCCTTGAAAAAGCAGGTAATCAATAAAATCCTTTTCAGTTAATACTTGAGCTTTTTTGTTTTATGAAACGAAAAGAGAAAATAAACAATTACACGAGAAAATGGTTCTTTAGTAAAAAGTGCATACATTATTTTGTTTATATAAAATTAAAAATACTTATTTTGTAATGTTTACAAGTTAAGCAAACGTTATGTTTTACTATAAAGTAATGAAGATTGAATTAATTGTTTTATCCTGCAACTTTATTTTTTATGTGTGTGATCTTACAACAATAATAAACTCAAATCATTATATAATTAATAACAAAAAAAAAAACCAATACACAAGCATAAAAAGAAAAAATTAGAAAGTTCCATTAGCATTCTAGAAAAAGAATAAGAAAATAAACAGGAAAAAAAGGGATAAAAATGAAAATTAATAATAACAATAATAATAATAAAAAATTATTAACTCCCTTTAGTTTTCTCCATTTTTACATATAAAAAAGAGAGGGGAAAAGCTCTATTTTTATTACTTTAATGATAAAGGCAAGTACGAACTGGCATAGATGTTTGCAAATTTGGGTTTTTTTAAATTTCCGATTAAAACCTTACAAAACCAAAATCGATCGATATCTATTATATATCCGATTTGAACGTCCTTGTAAGATGAAATTCTTTTGTAGTCATAGTCAATTTTATTTATGATAGACTATTAGGAATCAATGTATATTTAATATAAAATAGTGTTTAGTTGTCTATATTGTTAAATATATCATATATATAATAGGAGAGAACAATGAAAGAGATAGAATTAATAAAAAAAAGAGGAGAAAATATACTTGTGAATGGTAAAATGTCAGAATTTCTTAAAAAGGTAATTACAATTTGAATATATTTGTAGTCCAACATTTCCCTTAACTTTTTTTTTTTCGTTTTTATTTTTCAAAATCTTTTTCTTTATAAAATCAAGAGACTATATGCTATTTTATGTAGGTTTTTCCTTTTTTTTTTTTTTTCATTGTAAGATAGTTAATGGGATTAAATAAATTATTAGAAAGATAGTACTTGAAATGCAATCGTTACCGCAACAACAACAACAACAACAACAAGTTTATAATTATCCAAATTGTCAAAGTGTAAAAGAGTTTTTAAATCATTGTCACCTAAATCAGTATTATGATATTTTCATCTCTGAAGGGTTTGATTCTCTTACTTCAGTAATAATGCAAAAAATAAAATAAAATAAAAATTAAGGTTTCTAATGTAACTATTCTATGAGTAGCTTCTAGAAATCACAGAAGAAGATATGATTGTTATGAATGTGAAACGCGGTCACAGAAGGGTAACATTAAAAAATTATGTACGAATGATTTACTGAACTTTATTGCTAGTTAATTCAAAGAGAAATCGCAACTGCTAAAGGCATACCTCGCGATCAACCTTTAGTTACAAATGTAATGGGCCCAAGTAAGCAGGCTAAACGTCATAATGATATCATACTCAACTGCCTTTTCTAGAATATTCCCTAGATATACCCCCTTCGCTGAAAATGGAACAAGGTCGAGGCCCGAACTATGTCAGTAGTGGTTATGAAACACTCATTACAGGTTTAACAAGTCCTAGAAGTATGAACAGTGGACTGGGTGGAAGTAATACGAGTGGAAACAGTAGTAGTAATAATTCCGGTTCCCTTCCTAACAATGCTCGTTTCGTGACATCTTTACCTAGCAACAACAATACCAATAACAATTCAAAGAACAACGGCAGTACGAGTAGCAGCAGTAGTAATGGTAGCGCCCAGGAAACTCCCTTGAATGATACCAATAATAATGCAAGTAATGTTGTAGATACAATGAGAAGTATCAGTATTTCATCCAATGATGATAATGAATCTGTTCAAAGTGATTCGACCGCGCCTAAACGAAAATATCGTAGACACGCCAAACCTGATAGAAACGCACCCATCAAGCCTCCCTCAGCCTATGTCATGTTTTCCAATGATGCAAGAGCCAAACTAAAGAACCAAAATTTGTCGTTTGCTGAGTTAGCCAAGGTGGTCGGAGATCAGTGGAAAAATTTGAGTTACTATGAAAAGCAAGCATATGAAAGAAAGGCGACGCGTGCCAAAGACGAATACTTGGCTGCACTAGAACATTATCGGCAAACGAATGAATATAAAAAGTATCAAGAATATTTAAAGGATTTTAAGGCCAAGCAAGAAGATAATAACCGAATGATTGAAAAGGCAAGAAAAAGAGCAAAACAAAAGTCGCCTGGAAGGTATTTTTCCATATATAGTAAAGTAAAAGAAAATATAAAGAAGCTTCTTTTCCTTTTATAGTGGTAGCCTTGCTGATGCAAGTTCAAATGGGAACAGTACAGGAAATGGTAGTTCAGGAAGTTCAGGAGACAATAACGTTTATGGTGACAAGGATATCTCTGAAAAATCATCAGAAAAGTCATCTTATTTTCCTTCTACGAATGACTATCAAGATGTTGAACACTATCGACATGAACAACAACAAAAACAGCAAGAACAGCAGTGGAATCATCGTTCAGATCAAATGATGAGAGGAATGATACCAGTTGAATTTATTGATGCACCATCATCACAACAATCCAAAAACAATGTTATACAAAACGTCTTGGCTGGCAACAAACACCCGTTAGATGTTGATTCTTTTTCTGAAAAGTCACATAAAAGAAGAAGTCCAAGATTCCGTAAATCAACGACTGAATGAATCTTTTTTATATGAAATCTCCTTTTATGCTATCTCTCTTTGAATGTATGTTTAGTTTCTTTCTTTCTTTATGCCACACACCCTTTGCTAACAGTAGAAAACGATTTTTAACAATAATTATGAAGTAAAGTATTAAAAAATACATTTTTGCGAAAAGAATTAATTGTATTGTATTCATGCAGTCATAACCTTTATGTAACTACATAGGACCTAGTGTATGTATGATATGCTAGAAGTTAGCAAATTGTATGGTCAACTCATATATCAGTAAAATCGCACTTCGTTTTCACTTGCAAACGTCACCAATTTATTTTTATTAAATTTAGGGCCTTTTTTTTTTAACATGTGTTCTTTATCACTAGTTCATGTGTTTAGCCCGATCTCTGATTAAGCGAATTCTTTATATAAAAAGAACTAGCATTAGCTACTCACAAATACTGTGCATAATTCATAACATGGGTACAGCAAAGAAGAACACGCATATAGAAACATGAAAGATGGTTTGATGTGTACTGTTTACATGATCATTCTGCTCTTGAAAGAACAATCTATGCGATTCTCAATGCATTTAAAAAGTACTAGATAAATCAAAACAGTGAAAAGCAGAATATTTTTTTTTTTTTGTAAACAAGCCAATTTGGGCAAATGCCTAGAAACTTTGATGACACTATAAAAATAAAAGATCACATATGTAATTTACAAATAAAGTATGCATATTTATAGCATCATTTAGCAACAAGGCTTATATTGTTGAAACAACCTCTCTTGTGGCTAAGAATAGGGCTGTATGGTTTGACTGATTCAGCAGAAAGCTTCATGCATATTAATGCTCTACCAATTCCTACCTTTAAATTTGGGTATATCAGGCTGTCCTTTACTCTTATGTTTTAAAGTAAATAAATCGAACCATCATTTAGTCTAAAAAATATCGTTTTATATATTGCTTCATTTGAACAAATTCGATATATTCAGACTTAACATTCAGTGAGAAATTATCTTACTCTTTAGATAAATCGATTTACATTTTCATTTGATTAGGTTATATACTCTTTCGAATCATTTATAGCAAAGGAGAAAACAAAGAAGATTTCAAGGAGAGAGTAAAAAAAAAAAGTCGAATGGGGTGGCCTGACTGCTAGTAAAGTGCACGCCCTCTTTTTATTTATTACTTTTATGAAACGATTTAAAGGTGGCGCCTTTTTCGATAAAGAGAGTATTTATCTTTTTTCTGCTTTACAGTTTTTTTTTTAATGCCATTTGCTCATGCCTTTCAAACAAGTTTTTGGTCTCCAACGGCTTCTATTGACCTTTATCCCAACTTTAAGTACGGTTTTGACACCCTTCATAAAAGATTAGCGCAATCCATTACAGAGAATGAGATCATCAGTCAATACATTCAACAACGCATTGAATCTGAAAGAGCTTATGGGCAAAGTCTATCCAAATTGACCATCATACCATTAGAAGACGACCTCACTGGACTTTCACGTTGTTTTGGGGTTGTTTGTGCCGAGAGTGAGACGTCAGCCAAGGAACATGTCGCTCGAGCCGAAAATGTAAACACGACCGCACTCGATCCTCTGCAACGATTCTCTGCAAGGTACAGCCGTATTATCGCTACAACCAAACAAGCAATCGAGCAGCAGATGGACCAGTTTGAGATGCTAGTGAAACAAGTCGAGCAGGCCAAATTGAATTACCAAACAAGATGTAAAGCCATCCTAACATTACAGCCAACCTATCGACCCACAGTCATTCGGTTGGGCACGCGTGTTTTCCATGAACGATTTGAGATCGAGGATTGGTTAAAAAGCTTAAATGAGACACTTGATCGAAAGATGATCATAGATTGGCTAGAGAGCGAGAATCAGTCAGTGTCTGTGATGCATGACTTGATTGGATTGAATTTTATAAGACAAGTGGATGAGGATCTGTTTGAAAAGGTGAAGACAAAAAAAGGATTTTTTACATGGAATAGTCGTCAAGAGGTCTATGTGAAAGAGATGTTGCAGGCAGATAAGGTGTATAGAGATTTGGTGATTAAAATAGACAAGATGCGTACAGAAATAGAGGAAGCGCTATTTATGCATTTTGAAGAAATGGAAAGTTTGGAATTGGAAAGAATACAGACCTTAAAGCAAGGTGCATTGAAGATGATAAAAAAGATGATATGCTAATGTACATAAATAGTCTTTATTAGCTTAGCAGCTTCTTTATCTAATACAATACCAAGATTTAAAGAAACAGTGGATAATATGATGCTTTATCAAGAGACATTAAAACCAGATAAAGATGTTCAAATGATTGTTGAACAATACAGAACAGGTCAATTTATTCCTCGTCCAATATTATATGAGAATTACTTTTATGGCACATCAAGACACCAATTATTTGGTGTTTCATTAGAAGACCTTAGTAGAAATGAAGCTAGCTTAATTCCTCGATTTATCTCAAGCGGAATATCTTTTATTGAGTCTGGTAAAATAGCAATGTCTTGTGCTATGTTTTTTTTTTTTTTTTTTTTTTTTTTTTTTTTTTTTTTTTTTTTTTTTGCTAATTTTATATTTTTGTAGATATTTCCAAATTAGAAAATGAAGGTATCTTTTTTATTTCTTTATTCTGTATTTTATTAACAAAAAAAAAAAAGTAGAAAAGAAGCATATATGGGTGACAAGTTTACCTTTAGATAAAGTTCACTCAGTGAGAGAAGAGATTAACCAACACTATCCACTAATAACTATTGAGCGTTATGATATTTTGATGATTGCTTCAATTATTAAACTTTATTTAATGGAGTTACCAGATTGTCTGTTTACATTTGAATTATATGAACCATTCAAACTGCTATATTCAAATCGTACTATTAATGATATGATTGTATTTAATATAACTGTTAACGCCATTTTATAAGTAGAGAATCAAGATAAAGAGAGTCGATTGATATCAATTAGTAAATTATTAACCACACTACCTTCCGCCAATTACCATGTCTCTAAATCACTCTTTTCTCATTTTCACGAGTAAGGATCGGTAACGATAACAACAGTGTCTAATTCTTCCAGTAGATTAATACATGATACTACACTTATAAAATCATTAGCAAAAACACTAAGTTATATCCTTTTACGTCCACAAATTGAAACCAAAATCAGTCGATATGAACGGCATTCTCAAAAATTAATAGAGGATTTGATTGAGCATTACCCACTGATATTCACAAAAGAATCCATTAAAGCACAAGAAGGAAATTCAACTAGGATATCCAGCATTATATCGACTAAATCACGTCGTCTTATACCTAGCAGCAGCACATTATTTAAGGATCCTGATCAATTCCCTGTAAACTCAAATTTTAACAGTACAAAAGAATTGAGAAATATAGATTCTTTCTTTCTGGATGAATAAATAGCTGTACGACTGTATAACCATGCCAATTCCATATGTTTCTGTACAACTAACAAATTGTGTGCCATAGAAAATAATTTATTCATACATAAAAAAAAAAAGAAAAACCTGAATAGAATGAGGGTATAAGCATAGTGTGTGTGATACATAAATACATACAAATAAAATAATGAAAGAAAGGGGAAAGGGGTGGCTGATATTATTCTGTAACATAGTTTGTCATATAAGGGGATTTTTTAAGGAAAGTTATACAAGAAGGTCAGATCTACCCTGATTCATAAGTAAATCAATATTCTCTAATAGAGCACATAAGTATCACATGTAAGCATAGAATTATCTTCTTTTTACCTTGTTTTTCAAATTGATGTAAAAGAGGTAAAGTAAGTAAGGTAGGTGAAGAAGTAGGTGAAGACTTGTAACTGAAAGTGTCTTCAGGTGTTTCAGTAATGAGCTCATCTTCATCGTCATCTCCAAATTCGTCATTAGCCACCATTTGAGAATATAAAGTCTCATTAGCTTTACGCAACTGTTCAATTTGATATTTGAATTCTTCTTCCTTTTGAACCGTTTGTTTAACTAGTTTATAAAATGAGTTTATTTATGCGTGCATATGTATTCACTGCTTACTGTATTCAAGGGTGCGTTCAATGATGGTTCCCTTTGAAGGTCGGCGATCATTTTGAATGTTGGGTAAAGAAAGAGCGAGTTGTTGAAGTTTGGTGTTTAATGATTCACGCCTTGCTCTTTCAATAGCATTGTGTTCAGCGCGTTTTTGTGCCTTTTCTGCTTTATCAGGAATCTGATCAATTGCATAAGAATATTGATGGCTGTTGTTGTTATGAACCATATAACTACAGAGAGATGTAAGCATATTATTCATATCAATAGTCTAGTTCTCTTTACTTTTGATACAAGTCAACATTATCATTATCCATAAAGGCGGCTTCATTAGAGAAACCATACTGTTGTGGTTGATGTTGTTGTTGATAGAGCACTAAAAAATGACATGTAAGTTAAAAAGTCACAAATAATTTATTATTTCTTTATTTACTTTGCTGATACATTTCTCTTTGTAAAATGGCATGTTGCTGAAGTTGAAGAAGCCTTTCAACTTCCTTTTGCGTCCACTGACAATTTTTATTATTAGAATAAAAAGGGTCGTTGTAATGATAAAAAGGTTGTTGTATTGAACTCATAAAATAAAATAAAAAAAAAAAAACAAGGAAAGAAGAAAAAAGGGGAGAAAGGAGGAAATAGACAGAAAATAAAAAAAGGGAACTTTTATAAACAAGATAGACTATGTACGCACTGATTTCATAAACCTTATTATTTTGTATCCAATCACTATTTAACGGAACATCGGTTCGACTGAAAGAGATGTTTTATAAAATAGTTACACAAGTTGTCAGTTATAACCAGACTCAACTCCGAAAAGTTTTTTTTTTTTTTTTTTTTTTTTTACCAAGACATTTTATTATGATTCTTATTAGTGCATATAAATGAATTTCTAAAAAAGTGAATAAGAATAAGGTTTAATCTATTTTTTCTTTTTTTTTATTACCTTCTTTGTTTATTCTACAAACGGAAAATAAAATAAAAAACGATGACATATTCTATCCTAATTAAAAATCATGGGATTATGTTTAAGTTTTTGATGTGATACGGTGCACGAGCCTTCAAAAAAAAAAGTCCTTATTCCTTTTATACTGTGTCAAGCATTGGGGGATCTAGAGCAAATAAATAAGCAGGTAAAGCAGCCCTTGATCAATGTTACACGATTTAAAGAAAGATGTCTGTGTAAAGTACTAAAATAGTAATCATTACCCCACTTTGACTTGACATTTGGTTTATTTATATCCACTTTAAGGGGGTTTAAGGAGGCTGAAATAAGCAAAGAATATATAATGTGCTTGTTACATACTTTCTTTTAATAAAAGAGTAATATTAATGATTATATCATCTTTCATTTATAGATGCACAAAAAGTTATGAAACACTGTCCGTGTACAGTCTGTTTTTAGAAAGATATTTGTACAGTTCATGATAAAAAGTCACCCCATAAGCTTGTTTTTGTAACAAGGGAGAGGATCTGGTACCTTATTATGTCATTTCCCAAAATAGACAATTGCAAATCCCTATTTCGGATCAGAAGCCTATCATCTCGGCTACATGTATTCTTTATTGAAATTGCGCAGTAATAAGAACGATAAAAAGTCCTAGTGAACTTTATTTGAGTTGAATTTAGTTATACTTGAATCCACGTGAAAATATGAATGATGTTCATATTTTATACAACCTAAATGAACTACAGAGAATACACAAATTATGGATATATAAAAGAAGAACAAAAAAAAGAGAAAGAGGGAAATGACAAGACTTTAGCTTTGTTCTCTTGCTCTCTTTTTCCCTATTAAAATAAAAGATGCAAAGAAAACCCTTCATTAAACGATCCAATTAAAATATGACAAACCACGTTTTTCTGTGTACATTTAATGTATTACATTCGTATATTAAGTGTCAAACTGTAAGTGTTTCTTTTTTCTTTTTCACTACAAGGTAATACAGCTCAAACCGTGCACAAAAAATACCTCTTTCTCAATGTAATTTCACTATAACGAAATATTATAAACTGACAAGCTATAATTGAGAAAAATTTGGTTGAAATGTTAAAGTAGCTTTGTATTTATTCCTTATAATTAGGTAATCAATAAATGTTCAAAGTTTGATAGATAATAGAAAAAAGGTACATTCACCACATTTTTTTTTTTTTGGATCAAAGTTGAATCCATCTCAGCTTGACATTCCCCTGAGTTTGTATTGGACGCATTTTTTCCAATACAAATTTACTCAGGGTTCTTTAATAAACAAAACGTCAAAAGATAGTTCAAGGTCAGGACACTTGTCAAAATAGAAACTAAAATATCAAAACTTTTTTTAAAAAAAGTTATTTAATCGAATGACAAGAAGGATTTCTTTATTATTTTCATATATTACCTATAGTCATTGGTGAACAAACTGACTCGAATAAAATATATGGATGCCGACCTAAAAAAAACTTGCTTTTTAAACATTGAGAAAAGAATCATTCTAAAACCTAACTTAAATTCTTGCAAGAAAGCTATAATTTCTATAACAAGTATATGTAATTAGCCTTTTAAAATAACGTAAATTCATTTTGTTTTACACCTAAGCATTCAAGAATAAGAAAATATTTTGAAAAGTGATTACTAAAAAAGAGAAGCTTCCTTTTAGGAAAAAGACACATTATTTATAAAATATACTTGAAAGATTTACGATGAGACAGTAGTTGACGTGATGTAGCATTAAAAGAAAGAAATATCTTTCATCCCCTCTCTTTTCCATTTGTAGCACTCACAAATGTTCTTGTTTGCCTCAACATCCTATCCCGTGCGACGTCTTCCTCTTCTTTCTCTGAGATGTTTTTTTTTTTTTTTTTTCAGTTGTACCAAAAGGCAGTTTATTCAATCAAACTATCGACTTTTTTTTATTGATCCTTTTAGACACATGTCATTTGATCATGCGAAAAAAAGAAGAAAAATAAAAAAAAAAAGTCTATTTTGTATATACTAAAATGCCCCTTTTTGAAAATATTCCCAGTAGAAAAAGACCCTTTTTTCATTATAATAAAATATTTAACCGTAAAAACAAACTCCTCTCTCAAGTATGTCGGATATCTCCGGCTTTTGCAAATGAAACAGGAACACCCGAAAAGTTGTACAGAAAGTCTGTTCGTTTTTTACTAATAATAGCTTTGTGTAAGGCAAAAGAGAAAGAGAGAGAGAATGGAGCTTTGATGGTAAAGAGTTGAAGAGAGATGTGTGAAACAAAAAAAAAAAAAAACTCTTTTATATCAAGCTTTCTTTTTAACATAATCCTGATCTGTTGTTTGTGATAATGAATGATCTGTGAGAGAAGTCAGATAAAGACGAGATGTCATATTTGAATAAGGAAAGAAAAAAGAATTCCTTTTTTAGTTAGTTTGTTCCTGATTATTCAAGTACCCTTGAAGACTCATCGCAAAGAAAATAAACTAAATTTAAAAGGTATAAATAATATTTAATAATCCTATCAATTGAAACACCACTCTCTTTGATATTTATTTATTAAACAGTGCTTTTTTTTTTCTGGCTCAAAGAGAAAGATTCGGAAAATTCTTTTGTGAGTTTATCTATTCTATACTCAAAAAGACGCATCTCCGCCGCATAAAAACTGATACTTCTTCCTTGCTCATATAAAAGCTATTTCTATAGTCATTCAAATAGTCTGTATTACTCTTTGCATTTGAAGACAACTAAAAAAATTGGGGAATATTCTATCTTTGTAGTGACATTCACTGAAGCTTTTGTTTTACAGCGTACCAAAGCTTTGGTTCAAAAGACTAAAAAAAAAAAAAAAAAAAAAAACATAAAATATCTCCGCTTAAGGGAGCCATATGAGATTGACACCCAAAGATACTTTCAGTGAATATCAATCTTTTAAACTTGTGCTATTCCTGATCTGCAAGTATGTAAAATAAGGTGGAGTTATGTTGATGTTAAGCAAGGTCTCGAAATATCGTTATCGAAAGTGATATTACTATATTCATAAAGTACACCATAAACAAAAAAACAAAAACAAAAAAAAAAAAAAAAAAAAAAACGAAACTCAAGACCTAATCGTTATAATCTTTGAATGATTGTGCCCAGGATTTGTCAGGTGAAGGGGTGGTATGATAAGTTGCCCCTTAATTTTGATAGTCAATTGAACGATGTTATTTAACTCAGTTGTCAAAAGGCGTATCTTGAGGTGACGTATATCAGATGATGTCGTTGTGAACCAGAGGATTGGCTAAGCATGTAGTCTGTGACTCCTTCATGTTTTCATGTTCTCCTTTTTTAGCTTATGAGCCTTTTAGAAGTTGCAGTTGAATATCTATGTCAGCAGGTTGTTTCATTGCTATTATAATCTTTTTTTATGGATTTTAAAAATCTAGGCAGTGTTCCTTAAATCCCAGTGACCATGGCAACTGAGCGTTCATCTACTGCTTGTTTATAACGGAAGGTTTCTATAACAAAGCAGCTGCTTATATACATTTTGGATGCTGTTTTTGTTCTTAAAGAAATTGCGTACATTTTTGTTTGTTTACTACATAGCAAAGATGGTTAGTTTATTGTTGAAAGTGACTGTAGAAAGATGCGAATTTAATAAATAAACGATCCATGTAACAAAGTACAAAAGAAAAAGAGTGAGAATGCAGCATAGAGTGAATAAATAAACGAATGAGAGAAACAAGCCAGTTGTCCTTATTTTATTTTAATATATTTTTCTCTTTACAAATCCTTGCTTGTCTTTCGGTGTGTTCTGATATGTTGATTTAAATTATCTGAGCGAGCAAACTTCTTTTGACAACTGCTATAAGGGCAAACATAAGGTCTTTCCTGTGTATGAATAGAACGCATATGACGCTTGACATGTTCTTGACGACCAAATAATTTACCGCATTCTTTGAATTCACAAAGAAATGTTTTTTCTTCAAGTACCTTGTTCTTGTTGTGCTTTTTCTTTTCAATCTTTGCTTTTGGTTTTTTTATATTCTTCTTGGGTACATCTGAGAAGGTAGATAGTTCTTCATCAAAAGTGGGAACCAGGGCAGGTGAAGAAGCTTCGGAGCATGCACCAAAATAATCGTTAGTAGGAATACTTTCTGAACAAGATGATGCTGAACCATAGGGTGAATTGATTGTTGCATTAGAATAGGTGGCAAATGGATCGTAAATTGAATAATTGAAGTCTGGAAGATGGCTTAATAAACTTCTTGACTTGTCATAGAACATTTTGTTTTTATCATCCATAGACTCATTAAACCAAGAAAGAACAGGGCCAGCCCAAGGCAGATTAGGGTGAATGTTATTAGTAGAGTGGTTATTAAACATTTTTTTTTAAAAATAAATAGCTTTATGAATATAAAGAAAAAGAAGAAAAGGATAGTCATTTATATATGCAAAAAGTATTGTTTTGATTTCTTTGTTGAATTTAAATCTTATTTTGTTCGCATAAACATAACGGAAAGTGAGAGAACGTATTCCGATAGTTTCATTATTCACTGCTTCTCACCAAAGGGGGTGTGTGAATTATATTAAATGATCGACTTGACAAACTTCGCTACTTTATTCTGAATAATTAATTTCTACACAGTCAATTGCATGTGTATTACAGAGATAAGCAAGAGCCTTTCTTTCCCGACTATAGCTCTTAATTTTACTATAACAAATAACGTGTATAAACATTTACTAACTTTATTAGTGGTCTATCCTTAAAAGTATTTTCTTTTTTTTTTAAAAAAAAAAGAAACGATCAAATACAATACAATCTAAGGTTTATCTGACTTCAATAGTATTTCATTGCCTCTTTTTTATTTCCATACATTCCATAAAATTATTACAACTAAAGAATATGTATGTATATAAATATGCTTTGGCTATAAACAAAGGATCAACATACATATTTCATGTATCTGAAGTACAAAAAGGTGATATAAGTAAAATGGCTATATAATCATTTGGGTACAGCCAATTTAATAAAATATGATTTTATATTCCAATGGTATGCTATGAGTTGGATGTCTATCAAAGCTACTGTTATTTTGTTTATAAACAAACTGTTAATCTGTGTACCTTTTTTTTTTTTTCTAATATAAAATCTCTATTCTGAGATACAATGCTGCATGAATAAACAATCAAATAACAAATTTGAATGACTCACATGGCTGTAAATATTCACATAGTCATCACCAAACTATTGAATAAGAGTTCCTTTCTTCAAAATAATCATAGCAAAAAAAAAAAAAAAAAAAAAAATATATACTAAATTAATTTATTGCTACTGTATCAAAAGTAGGTAAATGAATACCCAAGACATTTGTGTCTCCTTTGTAAATCATCTTACAAATAAGATAAAATAAAATAAAGAAAATAAATATGACAGATGATCATTTTGTACGTGTAACAAGTGCATCGTGTAGTAAGTAGTATTGTTAAGCATATTTTTATTATTACTAATGTTATTGATTTAATTATGTGAATTAATAAAGCAAAAGAGAGAGAAAAAAACAAAACAAAAAAAAAGAATCAAGATTTATGGCTACGTTTCATTGACAGTCGTATCCATATCGCCATCCAACATATCATTCAGCAAAAGGCTTTCAATAAAGGGTAGATCAGGTTTGGCCAATGTAAATAGAGACTGATATACATAGAGACCGACTTGTTCAATAAAGAAAGAAAGTTGATGAACGGATCCTATAGTGCGCACTGTCAGCATGGGGCGTCTCAAAGACCCTGAGGAAGGTGTGGTGGACTCTATTAATGAAATAGCAGAAACATCCTAGCAGATAATTAATATTATGAAATAAAATATAGTTTTTTTCTTACCATTGGGTTTGGAATAGCCGACATTTTTTCGCTCAGTAACTCTAGGATCGGTGTTGGTCCGATTTCAGGGCGCTTAATGAGTGTTTCGACTGTATCTCGAATAAAGATCCATTGATATCTATTACGAGTTAATATAAAGAGATTTCACTGTTGTATTCTAACTTACATTTGGAAGGAGTCCAATTCTAAAGTACATAAAAGGTCTAGAAATTTACATCCGGCTAAAGCAATCTGTGCTTCCTCCGGTCGATAATCAAAATCATTATAAACAAATGAGTTGAATAATCTCATCTACAAGCACTATTAAAATGTTGCGATAAATAAACAAATATTACTTACCAATTCAGTAATTAGTACTGGCCAGAAATTCATGAGATGCTTTTGAGAAAAACGAACAAGCATAATTCGTAAACATAAATAAATTTCTATATGCACCATTTCCCCATGTTCTAATTTTAGTAATTCTACAATCTTTTCTTGAATGACAGGCAACTGTGGTACATATTGATCCACTGTGCCCGCAAATAGTACAAATGATAATCGACGTAGATTAAGTGCTCCATTAAGTGTCTCTTGGTCTTTATTTGAAAAGAAGGTAGTTGATGGAGAAATGGTTATTCGGCTCATAAGTTCAGTAAATCTTTCTTTCTCTATAGAAAAGGCTGTTTGAATCACTGTCTTCCATTTTTTAGCGGTTACTGCGTTCATGTAAAAGAATCGGTTATCAATAAACACATCCCACACTTCTTTTCTCCAAGTTTTGTAAGTGAATGGCATATATGCCATTTCACATAACTGATTAAGAATCACTGTACTTCTACTATGTTTGATTATTAGAGGGGTGTACGACATTTACAAAAATAATATGTGTCTTACGTTTTTGATTTAAGGGAGGGTACAATGACATAGTAAACTAGATTATTCAAAAGAGAATTGATCTTATCATTGTCGCCCACCAATTTTCGAAGCTTTGGAATCACTCGATTAGCAAGATACTGGTTTATTTGGTTGATCAGCCCATCTTCCCTTGTCTTCCAGCTTGCCTTCTTTTCCAGGTCAGAAACATTACTTGTCGATAAATTCTTTTCTTCTGTGAATGTTGAGTCTGCTGTATGAATCGAAGAACCGTCATCCGTTGCACTTTCATCATAGACTGTCGTAGGACGTCTCATCCATAGGCTCTGGTCCAACGCTTTACCTGCAATCAAGATACAGTAATCTACACAGCGCTGATACAAGTCTTGAGCATCTCTTCGAATCCGGCGATCCTTTTCATATCCTTCCGAAAGACTCAATTCTTCCAATGCAACTGTTAAAAATCGCATCAAACCCGGTAAAAATGCCTTGAAAGTACTCGCTTGAGAAAGGTAATCTTTGGCAAATGAATGAATAATTGGCCATAAAATAATTACTGATTCTGGCTTCCTCATATATCCACAATAAATCTCTGCGAATCTTAATAAAGAAGTATCTGTTCTATTGAAGACAATAATTAAGTTAAATTTGTGAATATTTTAAAAGAGTAGTTTACTCACAATTTTCCTAATCTCAAAATCCTTCGTCTCCTATTATGATACGTTCCCGGTGTTCTTTGTCTGATACTGTCTAATAAAATAGAAATAATATGCTCTGGTGTGCTTGAAGGGGTTGCTGATAAAACATCTAGTGGAAGATAATCAAAAGCCTTTTCATCCATTTGCTGCTGTTCCAACTCTAATGCTAAAGGGTTCTCAATAAAAAAGATTTCTGTAAATGCCTCCACAAAATCCACGGTCGAATATCGGAATAACCTTTCAAATATGGCTTCCAGTCTGCCCTTTGTTTGATCTGCTGCATAAGAGAAACTGTGTAAAATAGCTTCTACTTTTGCATTCCCCAAGGATTGAGTTATTTCTTGTGTCCATTCAGGCTTTCTGAATACTTTCCAAACGTCCAACAAAATATGAAAAATGACAGGTAACTGATACAATATAACATCCCTTGGCTTGCATGAAAAGTAAGAACCCACTCTTTTCTCTAGTATTTAAATACTTTTTTTTCATACCTTTTCATACTTTTGACTTTCGTGAACAAATTGAGCAAAGCCAGACAATCCTGAATTTTCAGATAATTGAGGAATTGGCATATCGCATGCACTGTTGATAAACCAATCTTCGCTCACATTCTTCTCTGTCAAGCAAAACATGATAATTTTTTCAAGACTTGATAGCAAAATTAGCATTTCTTTTTCTGCTGCTTCCGAAGATATACACGCGCTAGGTTTTTCATGAATAGTGATATTAATCACACTACATCGGAGATGGGTCTGATGACAGACACAAATAAGTATGGGCACGATCATATGTTGAAATCCATGCTTAATACATGGTAACACGGCCGATAAGAAGTCTGTCCAATGTGGCAACATGCTTCGATTACTAGGTAGCGTGAATGCATCTATCACAGTTTTGACAAAGAGGTCTGAACAGGACTGAGCAAGTAAAATAGCCTCATTCGTCTCATTTTCAACTTTGTTTGTTTCGCTTTCTGTAGATAGTTTTCTTTGATGCTCTCTTGCATGATAAGCATTTGCTGATGTAATGGCTAAAGTGGAATGCAGTAAATGAAGTAGCTTTTGTTGTAGGTCAAATTCTTTAGTTGTGACGCAGAACAATAACTTATTTAAACAGCCGATTTGTACTTTTTCTATGAGTTGAACATTCATATGATCCAGCTTCGATACGATAAGGTAAAGAAGATCAATAGCATGTAGTTGTATACTACGAATGCTATTAGGTGTAAGGTGATTATTGTTAGATTCGCTTTCCAAATATCTAGATTAAGAAGAAACTTTCAGTAAATAGAAAATATGCCTCTTTATGCATTATAACCTTATGGCAGTAAGCACCAAAACATCCAAAAAAGTAAGTGTAGTATCAGTAATATTCGCCTCAAATAAGGATGTCTGAACTGCTTTAGATATAGAGCCTTCAGGATCAATAAAATGATTTTTACAGTCCTTGAGCGCATTTTGGCCACCAAACTGAAAGAGATGAGTTAAAAGAGTGAATATGTAATCTACAATTTCTGTATCAAATGGCTTGATGTATAAAAAATAAGCAATCTCGGTTGCCTTTGGCTGTTGGTTCTTTAATAGTTGATACTTCCATTCAATTTGTAGTGTAGTAGGCTGACGTATCACTTTTTTATTAAGTAAAGTCAAGATGAACGGCTCCAACACACGAACATAGCTTTTCAAGTAGGATCGAACCCAGCTTTCACCTATTCTCTTCTTTAGTGCACAATCACTGAGCAAATCGAGTATGAGCATCATGGGCCTTGAAAATGTCAGGCTAGCTTCAGGTATACTCTCAGACAATTCCCAAATGATACCAAATTTTTCGTAACTCTCTGTGTTCTCTTGGTGAATGAGAAAGTTAGAAACAATGGTCTCTACTTGATGAGGATGTGAGACATGAACAACAAGCCATATGAGCTCCACTGTTCGCATGTGAAGTAGTTGTGTGGAAGGCGATAAGAACGACCAAAGTTTATCCATGACTTTTTTAACCTGTGATGCATCTTTCAGGATAGAGATGTCCACAAAGCGTTTTCGTTTGATTAACTGAATAAGAGTCGTTAAACTGGTATTAACTAGTCCAAAAGCGTGCACTTGCTGACTACAATTCAATAATGCCTTAGTGAGAGCATGATTGACAGTGAATGAGTGATCTGCGAATTTTGACATATGGTTTATGGCTGTGCAAGTATTTAATAATACACGCTCCAGATAGTGTTCTATATGTTTTAGTCGCTTTCCTTCCGCACCTACATCGATGCCGTTCAATGGGTCTTCAGGAAGTATAATATAGCTGTCCATAAATTCAATCAGAAACTTGATCAAGTTGTCTGTCACCTCTTTCACAAGCACTGAGCCACGCAGAGGCTCAAACTCAGGTCTTTTCTGTAACTGGAACTGTATAGACTGCTTCATGTGCTGACTTGATAAATCACCCTCCTCTTCATTGTGAGTTTCCTTTGTATCCTCTTCTTCTGGAACGCCATCTATCTGCTGCTGGAGGTTTTGATAGCCGTAATACTCTCGCGTGTAATCTAATACATTCATACTTGAATCAAACTGTCTTCCGTGGCCAGGCGTATGTTCCTTGAGGAATATGGCTTCTGGTAATTGTTCAAGCAGAGTCAAGATAAGATAGAGACATTCATCAACTTGTGACAAAATGTCAATAAATGCAGGATTTTTTAAAGAATCTTGCAATTTCTTTGTCATCACAGCTAATAGCAAAGGGAAATGCATTTGCTGTATTTCATCATCAGTAAGTTTGAATGACGTTAAGGCGAATTTGACAAGTTTCAAGTTTTCTAACGCATTAGGTAGTTTGTTGGAAGGGAAATATGTATCTATGCATTCAAATAGTTTCATACAAATCAAGTAAGGTTCCATCATATCCATCCACATATTAGCAGATTGCATAACGTCAGCGCTCGATTGTGCTTTGTGAAGGCTGACAAGTGAATCCATAAAAATGCTGTTTACAATAGGCTGACCCATTTCTGACTTATCCATCAAAGAAATAAGAATCTTGTAAGGCTTCTGCAAGTTATTTTGCTCCTGATGAAGCATACTGCGCATTGCCTGTGTTGCTGCCTTTTCTGCAAATGAGTTAAAATAAACAATTTGCGTCTGTATCGACCCTTCTGAGCCTAATAACCAAGCATACAATCGTCTATTAAGTGACATATCCTTCCTTAACACAATGCCTAATGCTGCTTTCATTAGAATAACAAGATCGTCATGGGGTACCATTCGATGCTTTAATACAAAATTTTGAACAAGTAACTCCAATAAACCTCGTTGAACTAGCAGTTGATGATCATTTAATGTTGCTGAAAATGCGCGTATCATCAAGCTCACATTCTCTTTTCCTCCTAAAACAACAGCTACATCCTCTCTATCAGTAATTTTTGGTAATTTTCGTAATAAATAGTTGAGGATTGCAGGCCTTAAACCAGGATTACTGATCATAACCAGCCATACACAAGAATAAAAAAATGGCAACTCTACTGTCTCTGATAATCTTTCAATCAACGCAACAACCTACCCAAATCATTTTAATAATGCCTCATTTGACTAACACTTTCCTTCTTCGTTACTTTATCAAAATATTCACTTCCTTCTTCTTCCAAGGCAGGCGAAAGGGCAATAATAAATCCACGTATAGCAGGTCGCAATCGTCCTTTCAAAGGAAAATAGTAATTTTCGAAAATCGTTAATAATTGTGGCTAAATAAACCTCTTAGTTTCTTTTCCCCTAAAAGAAAAAAATTGGCGCAACACTGCTTTTTTCTAGGAAGAACATACCTTAACGTGTGTTGCTGCAAATTGTACAAAAGGAAATAAACCAGTTGACCACAGTGCAAGATCATCGGCTAGTTGATCCAACTAAAAAAAACAACTGAATAAGTATTTTTTTTTCATGTGTGTACATATAACGAACCCCAATTGTCTTCAATATAAAAGCATATACTTCTAAAGTTTTCTGGTGTACACCAGCGGGAAATCCTGGGTTTAAACATTGTGCTAATCTCTTGGCAACAAGTTGTTTACGTGGAATAACAGGAAACTGAGGATAAGCTTGAAATGACTATAAATGAAATAAATAAGCTGCTCTGAAGGTAAAAAGACACGTATGTTTACTTTTAACAATCGACCAAGAAAGGAGATGATATCGGCCCATTCATAAACTGCATCGAACGACTGCAAATTCTTTTCAACAAGTTGTACATATTTACGAAATCTCGGGTCGTTTTGATAATCTAAAAGAGGTTTTAAGTTTGACAATTAAGCAAATTGAAAGCTTGTTGAATTTTACTCTGCTCTTTTGATGTTTGACCTAATGAAAAAAAAAAAGTGGTAAGTTTATTGGCAACAACATAATGTCAATAGAATGTGCGTATTTATTTACTTTTGATAGAGATATCCATATTCTTTTCTTCTAAATGACTCAATTCATGAAATGAAAAAAAAGGAGAAAAAAAAAAGTAAAGTAAGGGATGTAACCAAAAAGTCTATTTTATTACAAAAGGAGAAACTCCGATTTGGGAATTAAAATTGATGTGTTCTCTTCTTTTTACCAACTCTCTTCTTGGACGAATTTGGGTTCTTTCGTCCATAGCCAATAGTGTCTGTACCAAACATATTATTTGTTATTTCTCTTGTGTCTGTCTTTCCATATAAAGGAATAAAATCGGGATCAAACATATCGACTACCGCCTTCTTCTTTCTAAATTGATTTGCTTTGATAAATTCACGTTGATCTTCTCTAAGCACGATATTGTTGTGTTTACGTCCGCCTTTAGGGGGTGGAATATCGTATTTAGTGCCTCTTAATCTATACTGGAAGTTCTTTTTCAAGTGATATTGAATCTCTCCCTTACTGTTAGTACTGCATGTCACACGTTGAAGTGTAGCATTTCCACACTTTGGACAAAATTTCTTTTCCAAATCATTTGTAACACTATTAAATAGTTCAATAACTTGCTTTCCATCAAATCTAAATATCTTACGTAAAACAGGCATGGCATCTCATAACTGAATTTCTAATCTTTTTGACTCGATAACCTCCTGAAGAAACCAAATTCAAATTCATTTGCAACAAAACGTTTTGCATAGCAAAATCTGCTGTCATACAACCAACTGTCACCGTTTCTGTTTGACGCAATTCTTCAGGTGTCACACCAATCTCACTTGCTTTATACTCATCCACATTTTCAGGTGTAATCCATTCTCCACCATCCTCATCTTCTTCATCCTCTCCATCTTCAATAAAAGGAATACCTTCTGATGAAGTTACTTGCTCAAGTACATCTTTCTGTGCATTGGCCTCTTCTTCCGTTGTTTGTCCCTCTTTGATTTCTGCTGTTTGTTTACTGTCACTTTGTCTGAATTCTTCTGCATTGTCTTTGGATTCATCCTTTAACATAAATTCTTCTTCTTTGACAGGTTCCTTCACAGTCATTTCTTGCACTTTCTTCGTCAGCTGGTTAACATTGTGGTACTTGTTGGATTTCTTTTTAGTGGTGGCCACTTCCCATCCATCTTCATCAACAATCTTTTTTGGTGCAGGATTTTTAATATATGATTTGGGTGGTGGTGCATTAGGAAGTGCGCCTGTAGGTCTTGTCTAGGAATATGCTTTAATCATAAAATAAGAGACAGGAAAGAAAATCAGCTTACTATGAGAGGTTCTTTACGAATATTAATTTCTCCATTCTCTCTTTTCTCAAGTGTATAAGTAAGAGCAAGAACTTTTAAATCAGGAACAGAGAGCACACCATAATCACCTGTCTTCTTTGAAAATTCAATCACTTTATTTTAAAATATTAGTCCCACTTCTTTTTTATTCATTACAGTCTTTATAATTGACTTGTTCTTTTACCTGCTTTCATGGCTTCTTCGGAAGGGTTCATAAGTTTCAATTCAAAAGGTAATCTTGATAAGAATTCTCTAGAATGAGCACTTCTTACTTCAGTGAGAACTTCAGGACAAGTGTAAAATTCTTCTGCCAAAGGTCGGATTGATGTACCGTTAATAATAGCATTTGTATCAACTACAATACATTTTAAGGCTGGTTTTGTTGTTACTGCTATAGCAGTAGTAGAAACTAATTCAGACATTTTTGCTTAAAAGTAAAAAAAGCTTCTTTTTTTTTTTGCAATAAAAAGAAAAATAGTCATGGTCACAAAAGAGTCACAGAGCTTAATGCAGCCAAATGATGACAAATATCGTCTGTTTTTACCAAGAATGATTGTTTCGTCTGCCTTGACAGAGAAAGGATGGTTATAGTATATATTTTTAATGCAAATCATTTATTTAATTTAGCTTAAACTATGGTATAATCCACGATTTTCTTCATAAAATCGTTCTTGCGATGTATCTAATAAAAAAGTAACTGTATATCTCAAAAACATTCAGAATGATTTCTAATACATACCTAATAAGTATTACCTTAAACAATAGCTGCATGAAAAGTGCTTGTGCGAGACGCTTTACAAAATGAAGCAGAGCTTATGATATTAGTATATACTTTGACTAGAACACTCAGATAAGCTCGCTCGATATTTACCTCTATAGATAACCAAAGAAGCTGCATGTCTAGATCGTACTGAATGGTTAGATGGATTAGACACCTTCATACGGATGAAATAGATCCCAGACGATGGAATATAAAAATTTAGTACAAAAAAGGAACATCTGTGACAATTTCACTTAACATTTCAAAAACAAAGCTTTTGCATAAAAAACATACGCTTTCTTTGCAGATTTTTTTCGTTTTACAATTATCTGATTCAGCTGTTACAGAACAAACACGATCGATAACTATACAAAAGATGTGAAGTCTAATTATAACGGTCACTAGTCTATATAGAGTGTGCTTATATAGTAAAAAAAAAAAAAGGGTAGCTACTAATAATAAGGTCCTCGCTATTCATTAATGGATAGTACCTGCTACAGACACACAACACACTAAGCATTGGAAAATGACTTTTGCTTTATTTTAAAATATGTTTGGTTAAGATTATACAACTCATATTGACCTGTCTAAACTTAATCGCGGGCTTCCTTTGTGGCTTTAGCCTTAACAGCAGTCTTCTTATGGGCGGCAGCCTTCTTCTTGTGGACAGCAGCCTTCTTCTTGTGAACAGTAGTCTTCTTCTTGTGGACAGCATCCTTTCTAGCGGAACGCTTGTTATTATGTTCAGCGGTTTCCTTGGGCTCGGCGGATTCTTTGGGTTCAGCAGACTTCTTGGGTTCAGCAGACTTCTTGGGTTCAGCAGACTTCTTGGGTTCAGCAGACTTCTTGGGTTCAGCAGACTTCTTGTGGCGGACAATGGTCTTCTTCTTGGGAGGAGGAGGCGTGGTCTTCTTCTTGTGGACAGCATCCTTTCTAGCGGAACGCTTGTCATCGTGTTCAGCAGTTTCCTTAGGTTCCTTGGTTTCCTTAGGAGGGGGAGGAGGCAACTTGGAAGCGGGCTTTTTGGAGGGCTTCTTGGAAGGTTTGGTAGTAGGCTTTTGGGAATCGTTCTCCTTGACATCTCTCTTGGAGTGAGAATCTACAGACTAGAGAAAATAACAAAACGAGTTAGAGAGCTACATAAGGTGATTTGGATGTTTTGACTTACATCGATACAGATGACATCTCCAGGCTTGATGTTGTTACAGTCAAACTTGCTGTTGATCTTTTGAGTCCATTCGGAAAGGTTGTCCTTAGAGAGACCATGTTTGGAAGCAACTGATTGACAACTGTCACCAGAGACGGCCTTGTATGTCTTTTGGCAAGGATGAGAGTACTGACTGGCAGCTTGAGCAATACCCATAAGGGAAAGAGCAGTGGAGGCAACGGCGAAAAGTCTCATATTGAAAAGGATAGGAAAGAGAATAGGATGTTTGGATGATATGAAAAAAAAAAGAAAAGAAATGTTTTGTGCCTTTTTATATGAAAAGTCCTGAAGATGAAATACCTCGAAATATCATTAAAACATCACTACCAATACCATCCGATATTGTCATTAAAGTCAAATTAAATCCTGTACTCCCCCCCCCCACGCTATCATTTAATTTTTGGCTTGGCAATGGTAATTGGACGATTGCATAATTCAGTAGGCTTTTGTTACATAAATCGTTTTCAATCAAAAACAGCGCCAAGTTTTCCGTATTTCCAAATCATGCTGAGAGTTTGAAAAACGTGGTTATGCATTTCATGTATCCAGCCTTTATTTTATTTTCCCTTGATTCATGTCATTTACTTGGTATACTTCTAGTTGTTTTGTGCAGATGCATATGCCAAACACCATAAAATACCATGCGATGGATCTCCCATGATATTCCCTTAGTTGGATTGTAAAGAAGCTCTTTGTTTCTCAAATTTGCTGTCATATTTTTTTTTTCTAAAATTAGCATAAGCCTTTATTTATTAGCCAAGGATGAGTATCGAATTAAGATATCATTATAACCTGAATATCCTTTGGTCATCAAAATTTACATGAGTAACTCAAATACCAAACAAAAAATAAAAATAAGAAAAGGGTAAGGATCTAAAGTAAAGTAACAAGGAACAGACTGATTTCTCATATCGGTGACATAGTTGTATACAGAAATTCTCTAAATACAACATCCTGCTTTTCAAAGTGCACAAGTAACTTGCGAAGCAAATAACTTTCTGATTCACAGCATATTATGTGTGACATGACCTAAGGATCTGCTCAAAGCTGATGTAAAAAAAAAAAGTATGAAGCAATTAATGGAGTGGAGCATCTAAATTATTAAATATAATCCTAATGTAATTATTTTGCTAGATCACTTCTACTTTTTTAAGGCTATATAATTCATTAAACAAAGAAATAGAGCTGTATTTAATCAAAAGTGCTGCTTTATATATAAATCTGTCCACCCAGTTAATGTGGAACTACTGAAGGAGGCGAATTGGTATACAGTGCTGCTGGTACCAAATTGCGGGATTCAAAATCCATTTCTAGAATGAAGCAAGTGATCTCTTCCATCATCAATCGTTGTCAAACGGGTTTTATGCCAAACCGTTTTATTGCAGAAAATGGACTGGTCCTCAACATAGTTATGGAGCATGCTCGACGGTATAATCGAAATGATATTGCACTTCTCTTGGATCAGGAAAAGGCATATGACGAGTACATCCTTCTTATTTACGAGCTGTCATGCTGAAATTCGGCTTTCATTTGGTCTTGGTAAGCTCTATTATTGGGCTCTTCTTTGGTAATCGGGTCCGGATCAACATTAATGGTCACTTTACAAATGAAATTAACCAATGTCGTGGACTTCGTCAAGGTGATCCGTTATCACTACTACTGTTCAACCTTGCCTTAGAACCATTTCTACGGCATATCATTCAAGATAACTCCTTCCTTAGTTTCTCCTTTGCTCCGCTATCTTCAAATATATCTCCGCCACCAGCTCTGAAGGTACTTGCATACGCCGATGATGTGTGTGTTTTTCTTTCCTCTCCTGAAGATTTTGTGCGGATGCAATACCATCTTCACATATACTGTCAAATATCCAATGCTAAAGTTAATCTATCAAAGACTGAGGCGATTTTTTTGAATGGTTGTGCTTCGTTCTGGCAACAAATGTTATTACAACATCAGGCTGTCAAATGGCATGATCATACTAAACCACAGCCACTTCGTTATCTTGGGTTTCCTGTTATTCAGTCTATAGCTCAACGTAGATACGTAGAAGATCATCTGTTACAAAATGTGAAAACTCAATGTGGAATATATTCCCAACGGCAATTATTTATTCGAGGACGCGTGGTTTTAGCTAACACATTGATATTGTCTAAATTATGGTACTCCTTATGCATTGTGCCATTGCCCAAACATTTCTTTAAGCAAATCCGTTCTATAATTTATCAGTTTATTATGAAAGGGATTAAACCTGGATTTCAGTACGCTCTTCTGTGTTAACCTATCATCAAAGGAGGTCTTGGTTTACTGGATCCTAGATTCAACATCGATGTTTACAATTTCGCTGGTTACGACAATTGTTTCAAGATGACTATCCAGTCTCCTGCAGTCAAGTGTATATGAAATATTTTGTTCAACGCTTTCACTCTATGGGAACCACTTCTTTGTTGTCTTTCTTCTTCCCATCATTGCGTACAGCTGTTAACATCCATCTTGGTTCGTTTATACCTACCATGTATTGGGCTATGGACTCCTTTCTCAAGAAGGGCTGCCCTGATGTTCGATGTAATTCATCCACTCTGTTGAGTCTACCCTTGTTAGCCTTGTTCTCGGATATCCCCTCAGGTCACTGGTTACTTAGTCATAACCGCTCAAAATTGCAAGCTAATCAATTCTTTACCTACGACCAATCGCTCCATAGGCTTCGCCCCCTACTACGACTAGATTCTCCGCCATACCCTAGACTATCTGGTCGTCTGGTGCGGAATTTGCAAAACCGAACTGTCACTCTCAATAACATGACATGGAATTTAATTTTGAACAACTACCCTGATCTGGGCTCTGTTGATGATTTCCCATTTGTTTCGTGATTGACTCGATCCGTAGATTGAATATCTCTCCATCCTCAAGATTACCGACAGACCCAGTCAGACACATTTCTCACCTATCCACTCCGTACCTTACTTCCTCTCAAGTGGAAACAGTTTTGGTCCTTGAAGATTCTACCTGAGGCTCGAACAATTTGTTTCCGTTTCATAAGCAACAAGCTTCATTGTAACGCATCGGTACCTCGGTTTGATCCTACTGTCTCTGCTGCCTATAGCCTATGTCATGATCCACTGGAAGATATTTACCACTTGTTGATCACCTGTTCATTCAAATGGTCTGTGTGGCAAGGAGTTCTATCTCGATTTGCACCTTATCTCGAATTTCGGCCCGAAGATGTTGAAAGCATCCTAAGGAACTTCAGTCGTTTCGAATTTGTAGATAATTTACGATTGTTGAGAATCTATTCACAAGCTCTACTATACATATGGCGAGCACACTGGTGCTACATTTTCGATGAAACGCCATTCTTGTCACAGCAAATTGCTTCAACCATTTTTGAAAAACTTCAATGTTATCGTCTACATTAAAAGCATACCACTCAACATGACGTGTGTCATATTTTAATTTTATTAAATAACTCTCAATAAAATGCTATTACAAAACAAAAATATGCTTCATTGATGCTGCTTGAAAGCATTTGCTACAGCTAACGCAGCGGAACAAGAGGTGCGGTAGGTCTGACTTGGTAGAACCATGTCGTCGGAAGTGACTTTGTTGATTACAGTTTGTGCATACTAAGTGTTTACGCTCTTTACTAAAAGCTGAAAGAAAAGAATCAACTTCCTCTGTAGACAAAGGATGGTTTGCTGATCCTGAAGACTATTGGAGTCTATAGGCATTGGTTAATGATAATAAATGCAGAATTTGAGTTGTAGCTGTTGTTGTTTTGCAGCGTAAAAAATCTAAGATGAGTGTTGAAATGTTTTCCAAATTTAGTAAAAGTTTAGAAAAGTAGAAACAGTGTATAGAGAGACGTATAGAGAGACGTATAGAGAAACGCATAGAGAGATCCTGGTAACTTTAGACCAATTATCCTGACCTCGATCTTTCGCAAGGTCCTAGAGCACTACCTACAGAATAACATCCAATTCTACAGCCATCCCATTGATATAGTACAAGGCGGACTTAGAGGATGTCCTGGATCATAAGATCAAGTATCATATTTACCTCATTAAATACTTATTATTTGTATGAGATTGCTTAAATCCTGTAATAAATAACAAGTACCAAGTACATAATATTACTTATTACATATTCTCTAAGACTCATTTACAATATTAACCAGATACAATATTTATATTGTTCAAGCTCAATACTAAAATTGACTGATTTATCCAAGAATAGAAAGGAACAAGAAAGGACGAGACTCGATGAAGAGATTGCTTTATTTAATAAGAAAATGATACTCTATTTATACTTTTCATACACGGATAATATTTCATGTCATGGATGAATAATTAATGAGTATGATATAACTGATGACAAATAGATAAAGGTTACGTGTTCTTCCATTGTTATATTTGTCATCATAAGCATTTATCCATAGAATACTCGTATATGATTGACTGCGATTAACTGTGATTTAGTTCCTGGATTTAATATAATTTAACCGTGCAATTACGCAGCATCTTATCCTTAATGAAGATTATCCGAATTAACCTGTAGCCTATCTATTAGATATATTTTACATGTAGCTTATTAATACTGTTTTCATATCGAGTTATGAATGATGGATACATCATTGATCTTGAACTCACTTCGGTCCCTGACTAATCACATTTCCTATATAAAGGCGTAGTCTGATTAAATGGGTTCTCTCTCGCGTCTTGAAACCTAATAAAGAGGTTATATACAGACTCATTCACTAGCTTTCAAGTACTATTTCTTTTCTATTTTTTCACTATTATCTGCAAATATCTCATCAATCCCTTTGTTTGGCTGAAATATGCCAAATATTACGCACTCACTACAAGTTTAAACCTGTTGTATAATGGTTAAGGTAATAAAAGAGAAGTTTGAAACAAAAATAAACAGTTTGTGTACTTTTTGAGACTGATCTTTATTTCAGTTTAAGTTAAAGTAAAAATTATTCTAATTGAAGGCAGGCATTTATATCTTATTGAGTGAGTGGCTTGATATCTTATATTATAAGCGTTCCTCTAATATTCAGATGCTGCGCAGTATTATTTAATATTAGTGCAGCTTTTTACCAAATGATGGAATAAGTTTAGCTTTTTAATATAGTGATAGTGAAAGAATGAGCAATTTTGAAAAGAATGAATTCTTTTTCTTTTTGACCTTGATGTCTATTTTCCATAAATTACGAATCAATGGCTTTTAATGCCTATGAATTCTCTTTGTATGTATTACGAGCAGTGTAAATTTGTATTATGTTCTAGGCTAGGTCAAATTAGTTTTGTTTTTCGTATAATTTGATAGGAAAAAAATAATACTTGGATTAATCTGGCTAAAAAAAACTTGAGATAGAAGTAGCTTTTTTGCATAGTTACTAAAAGTGCATAAATGTATAAACGGTTAGCGTAGCATATAGGTTTCAAAGGATT
The DNA here is from genome assembly GCA_024220505.1 of Rhizopus arrhizus. NCBI lineage: Eukaryota > Fungi > Mucoromycota > Mucoromycetes > Mucorales > Rhizopodaceae > Rhizopus > Rhizopus arrhizus. The sequence continues at coordinate 684,695 of JAKZZE010000011.1, forward strand.
TATTACCTTGAAATTTTAAAAATAATAAAAAAATACCTTATTTCTAAATCAGAAGAAGCAAACAAATTCTCAAAGCTAGATGAAATGGTAACAGCTCACTTTCTATTTAAGCCTTGTTGATTTGGAATGTTTAGGTAGCTTTGAGCGCAAATCAAATTAAAACTGAATATTTGTTTTTGTTAAAGTAAATCAGACTTGTTATAAGATAACAATGGGTTGACATGAACTATGAAGAGATAAAATAAAAATATATGCATTTTAAAAGACTCGACTTTTTTTATTCATGATAGATATCAAAGATCTTATAAAGATATCATTTGGTTTACTGAGTAAAGATGAAATCAGATTAGAAAAAAGCTAATTGGTGTAATACTTTTAAATATTCGTATTGTATAGCTTAAGACATAATGATTAATAGAATTTGAGTAAAGATACTTGAGAATAAAAAAAAAAAAAAAAAAAAAAAAACACTTAAGTAGTTTCCTTACATAGCAGCCGCTAAATATTATAGAATATTGCAGTCTGTTTTAAATAAAGTAGAATAAAATAAAATGAATTGCAATGAAGGTTGTTAGCCTCAAGTGAATTGATCTGCTTGAGTGATAAAGTAAAAAGCAAAAGGTTTAATAAAAATACTCCTGATTTATTTGAACAAAAATAATATCAAAGTAATAAAATATGTAAGAGGTAAAAAGAGTCCTCTTTTTATACATAAATGAAATAAGAGCACAATTTAACACTTTGTAAGTTATTCCCCAACTCCCTGCTTAAAAAATCGCCTTTTATAGGATTTTCGTACCACTAATGATTTACTCGACATGTATATACACTGTATACCTTCCATACATGCCGAGTAAATTTAATTTATAAATTATAACGTAATAATACATCCAATTCTTTAAAAAGGAACAGTATATTGATATTATGTGTTGGAGTACTTAGTCAGAATGCAATCTTAACGAGATTTTAGCTGTAAATATAGAAGCTTAATAATTATCTTAATAACAATTCGAAATCTTAATGACAATTAGGACCGATTTTCTAATATTTTCGAAGTAATACAGACCAGTTTTTTCATTAATAAGCGACATGAATCGAACTTTCAAAAACATGATATACTAAAAGCCTCCCTTGAGCCAGCAGACAAATAATTTATTTTTCCCTAGAAACAATTATACCCATCCATCCCCTTACACTCCAACTTACAAAGTGTTACACACCAAGATTGCTCCATAGCAACCTTATTTCTTTATAAATTATCTTATGATCCATAAAACGATTTACGATTTGTTAATTGAGTTAATACTTCCTGATCTACTTATGTTTTGTAAAATCAGTTTGGTGTTTGAAATTTCAGTTTCTTGTTTACACTATAAAGTAAGTTAATAATATTTAAAGTAACCTAAATTGGTGTAATTTGCGTTAGTTGTAGCTTTAAGAGTTTAGGTAGAATGAATTTGATTTTTCTTAAAGTATAAAATAAAGTGGGTTCAAAGAATTGTATTAAAGTTTATAAACTTTGTGTTATCTCGTAAGAATAAAAAGACTATAAAATTCAACGAGACTTAAAAAAGTTTTTTTTTATTTAATATTATTGTATCTGGTATTTATATCCTTTTCATGAAGATTCAATTAAATCCTTTTCAAGATACTTTAATTAATTATAGCTGTAGATCTAGCATGAATAAATTTTAGTATGAAGACCTGTTCCTGGTTATGCAAGTGGATTGTTTATAATTATTCAAGTAGATCTATTTTTCATTTATGTCTCATTACATCAGGAGCTATATTAAAACAACTTGTATTGAGTTAAAGGAGTGGAATTAGTTATGACCGAATAATAGAGAAAAGATTGTAATAAATCTTTGTAAAAGCATTCACTGTTATGTTCTGGTAAAGTAATTAAGGAATAACAATAAAACCAAAGAATACTTTTTGAGACTGAACTTTATTTAAGACAATCTTAATTGTTAAAAGGAAATCATTACAAAGTCTACTATTTATATTCTTCTATCAGTTGGCGGGTAAATGAGTAGTTATGAGTGTAGATCCAATAATTCGTTGTTTTCATAGATCTTATTGTTCTTTAACTGATCTGGGAGAATTGTCCCGTCTTCATTGAGAGGAAAGATATATTTATATGAAATACCTCCAGTCAGATCAAAGTTGACTAGGTACCTGATCCATTATTATCCATTTAGAGAAATGATGAATAGTAAAGGTCATGACTTATTTATTGTTCATGTTTACTTTATAGAATGAATCTAATAGTGATAGTTTTATATAAAAAGAAGAAGATTATATTTTATTTGATAAAGATTTATATGATCTTTTATCAATTTTAATATACTTCTTTTAGGTGTGATTATTCAATGTTCGTTATGATCAGACGCTGTTCTACAACATTCACTACTCTGATTTCTTATAAATTGAATATGAATCATGTTTAAAGTATGTTAGGGTACGACACCAACAGATCTTGCTTAGAGTAGGCTAGCCTTGATATAAGGATAACAATAGCTTCATATGGTCTTTAAAAGAGACGTAATGAAGATAATTGGCTTCAACGGACTTGACTTGTTCTTGATGTTAAGTAAAATAATGTAATAATAAAAGAGATTTGCTTTGAATAACATTTACTTAAAAATAATCGAAAGTAAAGGATGTCAGAAGTCAGTTTGTCAAAAGTAAGTGAAGTAAATGTTTTATAGTTTTTATGAATTTTGTAACATACTTTAAATTTAAAGCATGTCTTAATTGTAATGTACCTTCAGAGTCAAAACCAAAGACTGCATCTTTACAGTACAATAATAAACGGAATCATAAAACATAATTATCATTAATATTAACTTCGACGGATCCTTCGATACAGTAGAAAGCTTAAATTTTGCTTCTTATATTACAAACTGCCAAAAAAAAAGTTAATTTGTGATGTCTTGTAAGTTTATGGGATAAGTAAAGGTAAAGTTCGTTTGTAAGGTTTGATTTTGAGGTTAAGATTGCCTTGTAAGTTGTTGGTTAATATAGAATTTAAGCAGATGTGAGTGTTTTATATAGAAGTTTTACTTGAAATTTGAAAGTAAAGTACTGTAGTGACCACCAGATCTTTTATGTAAGATCAAATATAAGTAAATAAAATGTAAAGATAAAAAATAAAGGGATCAGGAACTTTTTATGAGAAGGTTGCCTGTTTATTGAATAAAATATATAATAAAATATATGAGTAGAACTGTCCTCCTTTTTTTTTCATTGACTAAATGGTTGGGATATTTATATGCTGTAAATTTTTTTTCTTTTTCTTTTTGACTTTTTTCGTTTTTTGACTTTTTTCGTTTTTTTGACCTTTCTCATTTTTTTGACTTTTTTCATTTTTTAGCTTCTTTGTTACAATATAATAAAATATATGAGTAGAACTGTACCGTCCTTTTTCATTGACTAAATGGTTAGGATATTTATATTGTAATTTTTCTTGTGATAGGTATTGTTTCGTTTAAATGGCCTTAAGAGTTTAGAAATAATTTGACTTTTCTTTGAAGTGTAAAAGAATTTGAGATCAAAAGCTTGTGTTTATGTTGATAAATTTGGTTTGCTTGTAGTAAGTGACCACCAGATCTTGTATTGTAGATCAAACAGTAAAAAGTAATAAAGAGTTTTCTTGATAAGAGAATATAAAATTGATACGATGAAGATAATTTGACTTCAAAGGACTTGACTTGATGTATATGTAAGGGATCAGAAAGATTTTAAATGTAGATCCTTGAAGATATTCTTTTTATTTTATGTTAAAGTAAAATATGTCAAAAGTAAGTATATATCAAAAAGTAAGTGAAGTTAAATCGAAAAGTGAAAGGATAAAGGGATATTTATATGATTGTCATTTTTTTGTGTTTTTCTATTTTTGAACTTTTTTTTGTTTATCTTCAGGGACTGATGTCCCTCCTAGGACTGAGGTCCCTCCTACGACTGAGGTCCCTCCTACGACTGAGTCCCTTCTTCCGCAAAAGTTACACCAACTGCGTCACAATATGTAATAATTTTTTTTTTTTTCTTTTGACTTTTTTCATTTTTTAGCTTCTTTGTTACAACAGTATTGTTATTTTATAGGTTGGCTTGTTGTAAGTGAGTTAATTTGAGTAAAGTTTGCTTGTAAAGCTTGATTGTAAGGTTAAGATTGCCTTGTAAGTTGTTGTTTTATATAGAATTTTAGCGAATGCTTGTTAAGTAGTGACCACCAGATCTTATATGTAAGATCAATACGATGTTTCTTGATAAAATAATATAAAAAGTAAAGTAAAATAAGAGATCAGGAACTTTTATGAGTAAGTTAGCCTGCTTTATTGAGTTAAGTATATAAAAATATAAAAGAACTTGACTAATTTTCTTCCTTGACTGAATGGTTGGGGATATATATATAATAATAATTTTTTTTTTTTTTTTTTTTTTTTTTTTGACTTTTTTCATTTTTTGACTTTTTTCACTTTTCGACTTTTTTCACTTTTCGACTTTTTTCACTTTTTGACTTCTTTCACATTTGCTTCGTGTAACCTCTTTACTGGCTACTATGGTCACAGTATTATACAACCTGATTGCCGTTTTCGTCACGATAGTTACGTTAAAATTATGCGTGTAACGTTACACAAATATTTACGGTAATAGCAAAATAAACGCTCCTAGGTGGGCTCGAACCACCAACCTCCTGATTAACAGTCAGACGCGCTAGCCAATTGCGCCATAAGAGCCGACTGGTGCTTTTTTTCATGCAAATTTATATATAATGTAAATATTGTTCGGCTAAACAAATTTCCGTGCGTACCTTTTCACAGGAAGCCTATGCATCCATCATTAATTCGATCCATCCATCCAAGATAAACATAAATCTAAAGCTCTCACATTCTAAAGTTGAAATTCCATCGAGAAATCTAGAGATTACTCCTTTAGATAGTAAGAACAACACTAACAACGTCCAAGTCTCCCTTGATGTCGTATTTACCCTAATAATTTCCTTAATGTCGTGTGAGATCACTCAAAAGATTCTTAAATTAATAATTTGACTGCATATCATATATAGCACTTCGTGCTATTGATGTATCCATCATTCATAACTCGATATGAAAACAGTATTAATAAGCTACATGTAAAATATATCTAATAGATAGGCTACAGGTTAATTCGGATAATCTTCATTAAGGATAAGATGCTGCGTAATTGCACGGTTAAATTATATTAAATCCAGGAACTAAATCACAGTTAATCGCAGTCAATCATATACGAGTATTCTATGGATAAATGCTTATGATGACAAATATAACAATGGAAGAACACGTAACCTTTATCTATTTGTCATCAGTTATATCATACTCATTAATTATTCATCCATGACATGAAATATTATCCGTGTATGAAAAGTATAAATAGAGTATCATTTTCTTATTAAATAAAGCAATCTCTTTATCGAGTCTCGTCCTCTCTTGTTCCTTTCTATTCTTGGATAAATCAGCTATGTATGATAAACAGCCCACATGTCGTATCCTTGTTGTAGAACAGTAACTGATCGTAGTAGACATTGATAAACATAAGTCTTAATACAAGATCATAATTAAATAAAATAAAAATATAAGTTTATTTAAATAAGATCATACAAACAATTCCAATTAAACATGTTCTTTTAGAATATGTTTTGTATTAATAAGAGTTCTTTGATAGGAAGAAGTATTAACTAAAATAACAAGATCCAATCCAATATCAGAAATATTGCTAATCTTTCACATAATTGAAATAACACGTAAAATAATTTTATTCAAATCATTGAGGAATTCCCAAAATAAAAGATAATCTATGACAGACATACAAAAGAACAAATTAAAAGTTTTCATAATCATAATTATAGATGGCACTTGCTAAAGTACCTGAATATTAGAAGAACGCTTATAATAGAAGATATCAAGCCACTTACTCAATAAGATATACAATACCTGTCTTCAATTAGAATAATTTTTGCTTTAAACTTAAACTGAAATAAATATTAGCCTTAAAAAGTATTCAAACTGTTTCTTTATTTTTGTTTCCACCTTTTATTTTATTACCTTAACCATTATACAACAATCCTAACATACTTTAAACATGATTCATATTCAATTTATAAGAAATCAGAGTAGTGAATGTTGTAGAACAGCGTCTGATCATAACGAACATTGAATAATCACACCTAAAAGAAGTATATTAAAATTGATAAAAGATCATATAAATCTTTATCAAATAAAATATAATCTTCTTCTTTTTATATAAAACTATCACTATTAGATTCATTCTATAAAGTAAACATGAACAATAAATAAGTCATGACCTTTACTATTCATCATTTCTCTAAATGGATAATAATGGATCAGGTACCTAGTCAACTTTGATCTGACTGGAGGTATTTCATATAAATATATCTTTCCTCTCAATGAAGACGGGACAATTCTCCCAGATCAGTTAAAGAACAATAAGATCTATGAAAACAACGAATTATTGGATCTACACTCATAACTACTCATTTACCCGCCAACTGATAGAAGAATATAAATAGTAGACTTTGTAATGATTTCCTTTTAACAATTAAGATTGTCTTAAATAAAGTTCAGTCTCAAAAAGTATTCTTTGGTTTTATTGTTATTCCTTAATTACTTTACTAGAATATAACAAAAATTACTTTATTTTTTAATTTTATCTTTGGACAATTGTGTAACGAGTTGTTTTGTCAAGCCAGAGAGGAGAGGAAGAATCGGACAGGAGCTAAAAAGCTTGGATAGACAACTAAGAGAGAACAAGAGAGGGTGGCGTTAAGGGCTTGAAGGTGTGAAATGCAAATAGGACTTACAATAGTTGATCAGTAAGTGTTTGTTCACAAAAATAAAAATAAAAATGGAGATTTCAATAGGACCCAAAATTATCTATGACTTTATTTAATAATATATGTCCAGAGTTTATATACTTTTCACAGTGTAGATATTAATATATGTACTATGCGGATGGCGAAATTCCCACAGCATTATGCAGGTGGCTAAATGCTATATTTTATTATGCAGATCTTTACATAATTTGATATAAGAACTTGCTCCTCATCCACCAGTCTATTTTGATACACATATATGGTGATAAGCCTACATTTCCATATACTCACACTATCAATCGTTAATATTGCTTGGTTGCTATACAATGATTATCTTTGGAGCACAACACTGTTGATTTAATCTTAAAGAAGAAGGTTTTGTAAAATGGTTAAGGTAATAAAATAAAAGGTGGAAACAAAAATAAAGAAACAGTTTGAATACTTTTTAAGGCTAATATTTATTTCAGTTTAAGTTTAAAGCAAAAATTATTCTAATTGAAGACAGGTATTGTATATCTTATTGAGTAAGTGGCTTGATATCTTCTATTATAAGCGTTCTTCTAATATTCAGGTACTTTAGCAAGTGCCATCTATAATTATGATTATGAAAACTTTTAATTTGTTCTTTTGTATGTCTGTCATAGATTATCTTTTATTTTGGGAATTCCTCAATGATTTGAATAAAATTATTTTACGTGTTATTTCAATTATGTGAAGGATTAGAAATATTTCTGATATTGGATTGTATTTTGTTACCTTAATTGCTACTTCTTCTTATCAAAGAACTCTCATTAATACAAAACATATTCTAAAAGAATATATTTAATTAGAATTGATTGTATGATCCTTTTTAAATAAGCTTTTATTTTATTTAATTATGATCTTGTATTAAGACTTATATTTATCAATGTCAACTGCAATCAGTTGCTGTTCTACAACAGAAGGTTATTTTTAACGAATATACTACAATAACATACCCAGAATGAATTGGTGGAATTATTGCTATATTCAATTCAATCACTACGTGCTATAGTAGAGCAACGCCAATGACCAGCGAATAAAGTAATTGAAAAACAACTAAGTATTAATTATATCATGGTTGGCGAAGTCAAAATTTGGCCGGGAGCTGCATTTAATTTCTTTCATTTTACTTTTGAGCTTTATTTTGTCTTCAAATGATGCTCCTTTTTATAGCGATTCTAATGGTATGCTTTTCTGTGTGATTGGGTAACTCTAACAGATGCTGTTAAAGAAAATGTAAAAGAAAATAAGGAGAAAGGAAAATAATCAGCTTCACCGCATCGAAAATTGAATAGACTTGAGTCACAGTTATACTCAGCCGAAATTATATTTCTTACCTATTGTTTTCAACCCTCGCAGGATACATCAAGAAGATGATATCTGGACGCATTACTCACCCAATATGTCAGTGCACTAAACAGAAATAATACCATTCAAAGTAACATGAAAACGAAGATTCAATTGATACATTATTTATTTTATTTATCAAGTTATCATAATTTTCCTTACTATTGTATTTTCTCTAATTATCTTATTTTAATATGTTATTTCAAAGTATCTATTGCTGTAAAGTAATAAACAAAAAGGCTTTCTTCCCGCTAAAATTAAATTTTGGTGCCGAATATATTTTGTACGTTTGAGCAACTGAAGTCAAGAACTAGTGTTATTATCAATACAATGACACCAAATTAATTTTCGGACAAAGGAACGTATTGAAGATAACTTTATGCTTACAACAAAATGAAGTTGCATTTTTCTCATCCATCAATTCATTTAAAAAACATGTCAGCTCGAATCTCCATAGACTATACACGACCTTTAATTATATATGAATATGAAACAAAAGAAAGTAAAGTATCGGGGTTTTTTTTATCTTCTTAGAACATATCACACGGTTAGAGAGATTACAGAACTTTGTTGGCTTGAACAAGTCTACTGTGCAAGATATAAAAGTCAAGATTGGCAACTATGGCAGCCCTTTGTCTCACAAGCAAACAGGTTGACCATTGAAAATAAACGAAAGAACTGAAAGACACTTGAGGAGGATAATTAGAGAGAATCCTTTTGCCTCTTATAAAGAAATAAATATGGAGCTAGCAAAGCTGGATGTTTTTGTTTGTATAGAAATTCTTCGATCGTATGTCGATCAACTTGAATTCAAGCCGTTCAGAGCAGCTCACAAATCTAGATGGACTGCAAGCCACCGCAAAAGTACACTTCGCTGGGCGAAGGAACACATCAATTGGACCGAAGACCAATGATGAAATGTTGTCTGGTCTGATGAATTGCGCTTTTGTATGGAAAGCAGTAAACGCGGTAAAAGAGTGCTCAGGAAGGAAGGAGAGCGTTATGATGAAAGAAATATAGTATCTGCAGTCAAGTGAGGGTGGTGGTGATGCTATGGTTTGGGATGTTTTTGAAGAGGAGGTTTTGGGCCTTTAGAAATTATAGAAACCGGTTCTGTAGACCAAGAAGCACGCATCAGTATTTTAGCTAACAGGTTCCACCCTTGGTTTACAAATGTAACGGTGAATCAGGAGAGGGAATTTATCTTCCAAGAGGATGGTGCTTCCTGTCATACAGATGATTATGCTCAATAGTGGAAGAAAACACACCAAATTAGGGGTTTTGAGTACTGGCCTGCTCAAAGCCTTGATTTGAATCCCATAAAGCATGTACAGAATGCTCTTGAAAGGCAAAATGAGAGAAAAAGATTGTCCGTCAAAAACTTGGAGCAATCGAAGGTGGCTCTACAAGAAGAGTGGGTAAGACTGGATGATGAGCTTGTTGAACGGCTAGTTCGAAGCATGAAGAGGCGGTGTGAAGTAGTTATTAAAGCTAAAGGTGGCGCAACAGAATACCGAAAATTATTTTATGGGTAGATTTTAAAATAAGCACTTGAACCTTTCTTTTCTGACAATCTGAAACCCTACAGTTATACGATAAAGCCTCATTCAGTGCTTTCACAAAAATCAAGATCCATTCCCTTCATAATCTTGGTAAGTGACTCGGGTGATACTATGTTTAAGTGTGTATGGTACTACGTGCGAGTAATTCTATTCTTAATTTACGTAGGCGATTTCAGTAGACATTGGTCAATGTCAACACAGGCACCCGGCATCTATATCATGAACAAAGAACACAGTAAAGGTTCCTATCAGTTTTTCTGAGAAAGATATTACACTCCTGCCATTTATCTGCTTCTTTAAAACACTTGCTGTAAGTTGCATGGTGCAAGAGAATGATTTAAATAGTGAAAGAACGTGTTAGCTCACAGGATTGGGTTTGGGAATATAGATTGCTTGCGAAGAAGCTTTATCAGTGTTGAAGAAACTTAAAGAAGAACATAAAACCATTTTGCGATCAAAGGACAGGGAACGGCAAAGCCTTTCCAGTATCGTAGATCCAATCATCATTCGCCTGAATGAGGGAAAGCATGTAAGTGTTGTAGCAAAACATGGTACAATGAGCGAACCCAGAAGCCCAAGATACCACTGATCCACCCCGATCAAACATGATTACCCTTCCCATAACCTAATTATCTCCCCTAACATACCGTAACAATAATAAATATATTGATATATAATGCTTAACTTGACAAGACCCAGACTTATTGAAGATACCACGGGACATCTCCAGGAAGCATACCAAGCAGTTTGCATTTTTGAAATTACTCCTTTGATCGCAGGCTAAGAGTGTAGATGTACAAATCAAAATTACAAAGTGACGATGCAAAATATTTCAGGTGCTGAAGAGCTTCATGAACGTTTATGGAATCGGGATTTGGTAGCATGCCTAAATATGATTCATATTGTTCATAACCTTTGCTTGAATGGTGAAATACCAGAGAGATTTCAGCATGCTGGGGCTGAAAAAAGAGAGGCCCAACTAGAAGAAAAGGAAGATCTGAAGAGAATGAAGAACGACGATTTTTACCTAGAACCCTGTAATTTCCAATATAGTTATCGCTGTGTTACCCTAGATGTACTTTGGTAAGCTTAAACTTGAATAAGTTGGTGCTTTGTTTATTAACATTCGGTTGCTACACCTTTCATCATTGAATGTAGGCTTCGAGTTATTGGTAAATTTCATGTATTGATATATTATTTATTTTCTACTTGTTAAATTTTTTTCCTGCTTCAAGTATTTATAACACTAAGATTGCTCTAACACTCAATAGGTACAGGTTTGCATGCAAACCTATTCTCAGTACGTCTGGTCGCTAAAGGATTATACGACGCTTTAGATAAAGGATCGTGTATTCTCTCAACTACCACAAGTAATTTGTATGATCTGAGAAAAGCGTTTATTATATTTAATGAATCTAACATAGTGTAGAGTTAAGCCAATCCCATTAACAATATAATAGATATACTAATAAGGCTATTATATTAAAATTAGAATGCTTCTATAGTTCTTTCGGACTTATCATTACATAAAAAAACACAGAAGGAATAATCAATCATAAACCACCAGCACAATTCGTGGATTCCGCCTAGTCCTAACACCAAGACACCTCCATTACCTAGATGTTTTCTTTGAACATAAATAAAAACACAAATAATTATATCGAGCTTTTTTAAATATAGACATATAATTTCGAGAACAAAAACGTTGAGTTGATATCATCAGTGGATGAACATAATTTTGCCCAGTCATTCTAGATAGAAGTTAAATAAAAACATTAAAGCAGCCATCATGTATTTTATTCAATGATTATTATATCAACTATAAGTATAAATTATAATAAGTAATAGATGTCAATAAAATTGACCAATTAGTAGTAATCATGGATATATATTCTATTTTAAAATAAAGAAAAAGAAGATGTGGATCGTAAAAAAATTATAAGGAAGTTTAATAGACGTAAAATACACTTTTGGATCAAATTGATTTAAGTTTTTCTTTTTTCAGTTAATTTATCGTATTTAAAGTAGTGGTAGTAATTAATCTGTTGCAAATTGGGCCATTTAAAAATAAAGTAGCTTGAATAATATGTCACTGAAATGGTAAATCTGGCTAGTGAAAGAGAGAAAGAAAGTTTAAGAAATATCATCAGCTAAATAAAACTTTTGTATAAGGTTCCCTTCGCAATTTTGAAAATAATTTATAACAGTAGATTACATTGAATATGTACTTTCTTAAAGAAAAGAATCACTTTTTATTTGCATAATCTAGTTTATAGTGGCTCAAGGGGCAATTAGCTACGTACGCCCCCTCCTCTCCTTTTTTGTTTAAGAAAGCCCGGACAAAAAAGCTGCAGCTATTTTTAACTCCTTTATTCCTGTAATTCAGCAATGAGAGTTGCAACATATTTTTTGTGCTTCTTTTTGCTTTCATTTATAATAGCAAAGGTAAAGTATACAAAAGCACAAAAAGGGAATAGAAGATAACGCAATTGTTATATATTTAGATTGAAGGCTCAACAACCCAAGAGATTGAAGAAAAGGGAGACAAAGCAGATACTGAAATAGCTGATTTTGATAAAATAAAAGTAGAAACAATAACTACAACAACAGACATAACAGTTGTACCTTATGAGAATGACAAATATAAATACAACTATCTAGAATATCTCAAAGATCAGGTACGCAAAGCTAGAAGCGAATTAAAAAGCAATAACAATGCCAGAACTTCTGCACATTTTTCCTTTTATGACATCACATTCACCTTGTCTCATTACCTTCCTCAATGGACTTATCCACCTTCTTTTTGGAAACAAGACCATGTTACTCGTCGAAGAAAATTAGCCAAGTTTTTTTCAACATCTAAAATTCAGGATCGACTCTATGCTTTCCATATCCGCGAAGAAGCAGTTCAGTGGACAAAAAATGCCAGTAAACTCTTGAAGGAAGAATATTTAGAAATGATAGAGCTTCATTTAGAAGCATTACTTGAAGCACTAGAGGAGTTTGCAAGTTCTGTGTTTCATGAAAAATTCGAAGATCTCTGGTTTATATTGGACGGATGTAATGATTTTGAAGACAAGATTCATATTGTTTTAAAGATGGATAATGTGCTTTTCGACAAGACAATAAAGGAAATGAATAGAAGATTTGACTTGCTTGTTAATCCATCAGGAGAACTACGTGTAAGTCTTGAAAGTATTCGACATGACGCCATTGAAGGAATAAAGGAGGCTAGAAACAAGTTATACAAGGAAATATCCAATAATTTGATGGCTATTAATAATGAGGTTCAGTCATTATCTAGTCATATTCATAAACTGGGTATGAAAATGAACAACGAAAACCCAAGTCGATGGAAGTTGGCTTCTTTATCAGAAATATACCCACGATTAAAAAAGAAATCAGTGATGCGCAATCCTATTCTAGAATACAAAAAACAAGTACAATCAATCTGGAAGCAAGTTTTGGGTGAATTAATTCAAAGTCCATGGCAAATGAATTATTGGGTAGATGCATTAGCAGAAGTACAGGAGGCAGCAACTGAATTAGGAAAAGCCATTTATAAAGGCTATAAAGTTAATAGTAAAGATCATCGCTTTACACTTGATAACAAAAGAACCAATTTGTATCGATTTTATAATGAGCATTGGTAATAAATAAAATAATAATAATAATGTGGCACATCTTTCAATGAGATAAATGACATAATATGCATTTGTGGAAGTGAAAAATATGTTTATGAACTCATTTTGGGAACAGTCAATCACATGCTAGAATCATTTTATTTTAAGAAAAAAAAAAAAAGGAACGACTTTATTTTTTGATTTCTCACTTTTTTTACGCCTCTCTTTATTTTAATGACAAAATCCAAGCATACAAGGAATGAAGTAAACATAGAAGACAGCGATGACAGCAGTTCGGACTATACACCAAGCCCAAGGCCAAGTCGTAGACAAATAACAAACTCAGTCCGAAGACACTCTCGATTATTATATTTGGAAAAGTATGGTCTCAACCAACCTGGTTGGTATAGTTCAGACAACTTGAACGATTACGAAAATGATTCGAGTGATGACGAACTTAATGAAGAAATAGAAGAACAAAGAAAGAAGATCGAGCAATATAAAGCTCAACTACCAACTACACCAACAAATAAGGATACAGAGTCAGTAAATGAAACTTCTTTAAAACGTCCAGTTTCTATAAGAAATTATGCACAAATCACTTCTACTCAAAAGAGACCACCAAAATTCGTTAAACCAATTAATTCAGCTTCTTCTATTGGCAAAGTTGCTTTACCACCAACAGAGTTTGTTAAAGTACATAAACTGCTGGAATCTTATGAAAAGAAGATTTATATTGAAGGCTATCTTCAGAAAAAGAATGATCTCAAGTCAAATGGATCATCTTGTGCTGTAAAAAAATGGAGTGTTTGGTATGTTGAATTATGCGGTCCAGTTCTTAGTCTTTGGGATGCTTCAGAACTATCATCTACATCCAATGATGATATATTTCCACAATATATCAATATCACTGACTCAACTGTAAGCATCGAACAAGATTCGCCACTGAATATATTTTCATTAAACTCAGCTGGTGCCAATCGTTATGTCCTTCAAGCTCCGGATCCAGAATCGCTTCGTCGCTGGGTCTCAGCCATACGATTATCTTGCTTTGAATGCTCGCGTATTCAAGAAATCTATACGAGAACATTCATCACACGACCTCAATACACTAAATGCCTCACTAATCACAAAAAATCACGTCTTGGTCAAGCAGGTTTTCTTCATGTTCGTTTCCCAAATGCAACTGGATGGAAGCAATACTGGGTGGTGGTTTCTAACCAAAAAAAGCAAAAGAGTCTGTTTAGTAGAAAGACAGTTTCTTTCAGTGGTCGTATCATGTTTTTTGAATCCAAAAAAGCAAAACACCCTGTGATGACTATTCAAAACGTCGTACAAGCATATACCGTTTACCCCGAGTCTCCCAAACTAATCAATGCTGCCACTCTCTTCAAGATCGAAGGGTCCTTGTACAAGAATGGATATGGAAATAATGATCTGCAACTGATTAATGCGTCTTCAAGTGCTTTATTGATGACTTCTTCAACAATTGAGTTGGTCGAATGGCTTGTTCATATTTTTGACGCCTTTCAACTTTACGGTCTTCCTACGTCACTTTTGAGCGATCCTTGTAACCCAAAATCACTTGACTTTGGTGATGTCGCTACATACAAACTAAAGCAAAGACTATTTTTAGAACTTGAAGAGATCAGTCAAGTAAGCATCGAAGACGCGTTACTGAGTAACAAGGCAGAATTTAATGCATTGCTGGCTCAAAAGTTGAAACACGGATTAAGTTCTTTAAAGACTTTATCTGAGAAATCTACTACTTCTGAAAATCATGACAGCTTATTGAGCCCTGTAGCTTCAACTAAGGCACCCACATGTGGCGATGTTATGAGTGAGAAGGAAGAAGATAGCGATGATGATTCTATACCCAAACCGTACACAAAATTATCTCATGTTAAATCAACCAACAAGACATCTATTTCAGCTTTAGATCCTGTGCCTAATTTCAATGAAAACGATCTCTGTAATCCTGCCTTGTTCAACAGTACTCCCAAATCAACAACTCAACAAAGGCCACATCCTATCAAGACTGTAGTGTCAAGTAGATCAAGGTCTATTAAGTCATCAGATTCTGAAACCTCTTCTTCGATTCATACAGACGAAAGCTCTCAAATGAGAAAATCATTATCACCAGTGCAAAGATCAGAAAGTAGTGCCTCTTCAAAGTCACCCGTCTACTCGCCTGGAACACCTATCATATCACCCATTTGGCCAATGAATCATTCAACTACTTCTGTTATTCATCCCGATCTCAGCACCTTCAACCATACTGACAGCTCTTCAGTTAATACACGAATGATGCCTGGTAGTCATGCACCATTTTTTTGCAGTACAGATACACTTCAACAGCGACACTCGCAAATGGGACATTTACCAAGCCTATCCAGTTTCAACCACAGAACAGAAGAAATTGAAGAAGAAGAGGATGAAGACGATGATACGCCTATTGCTGATACATTCCCTACTAGACGTGCTTCAATTCAAGTTGACACTCTTGCTGGAAGAATCGAGAGCCACACAGGATCAAATTCACCTCAATTCTCAATGATGAGTAGCTACGGATCTCCCACTCTGCTTGTGAATCTTATTGACGAAAAGAAAAAGCAGGAAGGAGAAAAAGACAGGGTGGATGATCAGAGTATGGCATGGAATCGTATGATGATGGAGCAAAGGCAGCAGCAAATCACAATGCAGCAGGTAAAATGAAATAATTTTCATTAAATAATTTTTATTAAAAATCTAACTTATGGACGATAGTATATGCAGCAATACAATTTGATGCCTGTGATGATGCCCGTTATGGATTCAAGACTTTTATCACAGCCTGTGATGATGATTGATCCTAGATTCATGAATTCTACTCCTGTGATGTCACCTACTGACAGTAAAGTAAATGATTATTCGGATCAATTGAAAGAGCAAGATTTTATAAAGAAAACAATATCATCTACTGAAGATTCTTTTGTAGCAGAAACCTAGACAAATGCCCTTTTGAAAATTAATTACCATTTCCTACCCTTATTTTTTTTTAAAATAGCAAATTCTCCTTTTAATTATTTAATTCTAATATTGTATATAAAAACATTTCTTCTCCTTTGCTATCACTATATTACTCATACAAAAAGGGAAATTTGCCCATCTATTCAATAAAATCATATCTATTTTTATAAACAAGAACAGTGGTCATTGAATACCAATTCTTTCGAACGTGCTTTGAGTTTTAAACGCCAAGACAATTATAAAAGACCTTTTGTGTTTGTACTCTTGCGTCTCAGATCAGAAGGTGTTTAAGGCTCATAGACATTTATAAAGCGATTCGAGAAACTAAGGTATTGAAAATTTGTGTGGTTTCTTTGGTTTTAAAATTGTTTATTATCATTTGTTCACATAAAAACAAGTATAAACCTAGATAAAGTCTAAGATGGCCAAGTTTATGTTACACTTAACGCAAGTTATTACCCACGATAATGAAATCATTTTTAAAACATTTCAAAAAGTTCGAGACAAGCTTATGATTTCACTTTTTTTATAACAACAAACAGCAAAGAAATTACAATTTTGCACTTGAATAAGAATCAGATTTTGTATTTTAAGCTTAAACTATTTAACAGAAAAAAAGAAGATAAACTGAAAAGTATTTCAAATTTCCTCCTCACTTTTCGTAATTAACTGTAATAGTCTTCTTGTCCTGATGTCATATCCTAATACACAATTGTTTTTTATAGTAAAGAATGCTTTTGTATCTCATTTGTCATGGTTTCAAACTTAATTGATTTTCGCTGGGTTCAAGCATTCATGTAGCAACTTTAAAGCAGTATCCAGTTACTTGCTTAATGAGCTTTTGATCATTTCTGATAAAGTACTAAGTCATGTTGTGGATAATAAATCAATATAAAGGTGGACAGGAAAAATTGGTTCGTATGTGTGCTGTTTAACACAGAAAGAAACCTATCGTTAGTATCAGACGTCTTAAAATTCTTAATAACAAATTCTCAAGATGACTATTCCCAAAAAAGAGCTGGAATTTGTTGAAGCTTAATCTTGTACATTTGTTTATTATAAACAATCAGTCTTGTACTGCTCATCTTTACAACTCGTTTCAAATAACTACTTTTATCATGCACTTGGTTCAAATGTAAAAAATTCTGAGCAGCAAAAGGTTTTACAGGGGAATAACCTGACTTATTTTTATTTAATAGACAATGCATTTTTTTTCCTGATAAAATACAGAGGTGGGCATATTACATTTAAGGGATAAATAAAGGGCAAATAAATCATTATAATTGAACTTCTTCACCAGCGATAAAAACTCTCTCAACACTAATGTCACCATTTGCATCATTCAGAAATACAAAATCTGCATCAGCGCCAACATCCAAAGTTCCCTTTTGACGATCAATTCCCAACATACGAGCAGGATGAAGTGTAGCAGCCTCAATGGCTTCGACCAAACTGCAATTTGTGAATTTTTGGAAGTTCCGAATACATTGATCAATCGTAATCGTACTACCAGCCAACGTTTTTGTACCCTTAATATAAGCCCCACCATTTTCATCTACCTCAACTTCACTACCTCCAAGAATGTAATCACCCTTTGGAAGTCCCATTGCAGAAAGTGTATCCGTCACCAAGACAGCACCTGTAGGATGAGAATAGTAAGCAATACGAATAGAATTTGGATGAACATGTACACCATCACAGATGAGACCATAGAATGGGCGAGGATCAGGTCTTTGTCTGTCAGGAGAGGTTTCAGATGCTTCAGGATGACGAGAACTTGTGTCAGGAATTGGCAAATCAGCTGCACCCAAAATACCAATCAATCCAGGATCACGATGATGAAACTATTGTTTGAGTTTTAATTTTTCTGTTTTTCTCTCTTTCTTTTTCTTTTTATACTTACTGCTGGCATAGCGTTGAATAAGTGAGTAATACTATTTGCTCCTTTTGTAACTGCCTTTTCTGCATCAGCAATTTTACAAGCAGAATGGCCCATAGATACCACAATGCCTCTTTCAACTAAATCAGGGATTGCATCACAAATACCTTCAATTTCTGGTGCCATCGTGATAATACTCACTGCTTCTCTTCCTTTCTTTAGTTGAGATCCATAGGCTTCATCAAGGTCTTTTATACCATTTCTAGCGCTCTTGAGAACCTCAGGCTTATGGGCACCTTTCTTTTCTAGAGCAATAAATGGACCTTCAATATGAGCACCAAGGATAGTCGCACCTGTAGAGGCACTTCCAGCACGTCTATTTAATAAAGGTAGGACCTTTATTTCAAGAAAGAGCAATAAGTAAGTATCCTTGACTACTCGATATTAGCTTGTTACCTTTTCATATACTTCGGGAGCTGAGCTGACAACGGTTGGGCAGAAAGCGGTGCAACCATACTTTAAAAGGCCTTTTGCCACTTTATTTATATTTTCTTTCAGCACTTCCGTAGCTTCTTCATGGTCAGCAAAGTCAATCCCATAAGCACCATTAATTTGTGTTTCAATAAACCCAGGGACAACAAGTAAGCCTTTCGCGTCAATGATTTCATCGGCGTCTCGACGAGCTGAAAAGAAGAGGTTCTGAGGATGAATAATTTTTCCATCTTGATACCAAAGATAAGAGTCTTTAACTATTTCATGATTTAATAGGATTCTTGCATTGATAATTTTATATATTTTGTCTGAAGCCATTTTTTTTTTTTTGCTTTGGAAGCTTAAGAAAGTAGAAAAGAAGGGAAAAAAAGCAAAGAAAAAAAAGAAAATTGTGAATTTAATAGGACCCTCAGCCAGGGTCCAACTTGAAGGAAAATGATTGGTTCGAGTACTTAGGTAATGCACCCTTATAGTATTAGACCCTTTAACTCTTATTGGATATTTTATTGCTTTGCGTTACGTCGATGCTTTAAAAAAAAATTAATTGCTTTCAAGGGTCCAGCTGATGGGAAAATAAGGGTTTAATTCGGAAAAAGTTTTTCTTTTGCCTCTGCTTGAAACTCCATTTTCTTCCATTCATTCCTACTTTTACTCTAATTACACTAACCAAACATTTTCAAAGCACAAGAATAATGTTAATAAAATAATCAAAAATTCCAGGTAATTGCTGTTGATTTTTTATTTGTTTAGTATTTTTACTAACTTGAGTCAAAATGAATGTAAAACAAAGTCTGTCGGAAAGCGACTGTCATTAAATACGCGGAGCACTTCTTTCCCGTTCCTCTCATATTCTCAGGTTTCTTTACAAATGGGAATCTAAATCGAACAAGCTTTTTATATGTTAAATACATGTTCACTTCTGCTTTTATATAAAAGCTTGAAGAAAGTCTCCTCACTGTAGCCTTGATTCCCATGTTTAAATAAAAGCAGATTCTAAAAGAAAAATGAAGCATTATTTAATTATAAACTATTTAGAAAACTTGTGCGTGCATGTGCTACCATAATTCAAAATATAAAAGTACAAAGCTCGCATAGACTCATGTTCTGATTATGATGTTCGAATAATTTCAATTCTTATTGAGACATTAAATTAATGAATAGGGCAAACATTTGTTATTTGTTTTATTGTAAAACTATCGTTACAAACACATAACCCTTAATGATTCATGTGTTTTTAATTATGAGCCTCCTTGTTAACTTGAACAGGCTTGGGTTCAGCGGCCTTCTTGGGGTGGGCGGTAGTCTTCTTGTGGCGGACAGTGGTCTTCTTCTTGGGAGGAGGAGTGGACTTCTTCTTGTGGACAGCATCCTTTCTAGCAGAACGCTTGTCATCGTGTTCAGCGGTTTCCTTGGGCTCGGCGGATTCTTTGGGTTCAGCAGACTTCTTGGGTTCAGCAGCCTTCTTGTGGCGGACAGTGGTCTTCTTCTTGGGAGGAGGAGTGGACTTCTTCTTGTGGACAGCATCCTTTCTAGCGGAACGCTTGTCGTCAGGTTGGGCAGTTTCCTTAGGTTCCTTGGTTTCTTTAGGTGGAGGAGGCAACTTGGAGGTAGGCTTCTTCTTTCTCAAAGCTTCATCCTTTTTGGCAGAACGCTTGTCATTGTGTTCAGCAGATTCCTTGGGTTCAGCAGACTTCTTGGGTTCAGCAGCCTTCTTGTGGCGGACAGTGGTCTTCTTCTTGGGAGGAGGAGGAGTGGACTTCTTCTTGTGGACAGTATCCTTTCTGGCAGAACGCTTGTCATCGTGTTCAGCAGTTTCCTTAGGTTCCTTGGTTTCCTTAGGAGGGGGAGGAGGCAACTTGGAAGCGGGCTTTTTGGAGGGCTTCTTGGAAGGTTTGGTAGTAGGCTTTTGGGAATCGTTCTCCTTGACATCTCTCTTGGAGTGAGAATCTACAGACTAGAGAAAATAACAAAACGAGTTAGAGAGCTACATAAGGTGATTTGGATGTTTTGACTTACATCGATACAGATGACATCTCCAGGCTTGATGTTGTTACAGTCAAACTTGCTGTTGATCTTTTGAGTCCATTCGGAAAGGTTGTCTTTGGAAAGACCATGTTTAGAAGCAACTGATTGACAACTGTCACCAGAGACGGCCTTGTATGTCTTTTGGCAAGGATGAGAGTACTGACTGGCAGCTTGAGCAATACCCATAAGGGAAAGAGCAGTGGAGGCAACGACGAAAAGTCTCATATTGAAAAGGATAGAAAAGAGAATAGGATGTTTGGATGATATGAAAAAAGAAGAGGAATGGTTTATGCCTTTTTATACGAAAAATCCTGATCCAAAATTTCAAAAAGCAGCTTACAATATTGAACTAAATTAAGAGACCTTTCCATGTTCCCCACACTCAATGATTTATTTTTGTCACAGCTGCCATCCAAAATGAAGTTCTGGCTTGGCAACAATAAATTGAATGGTCGCATCATTTTTTAGGATCTACGGTGTACACCAAATATGTGAAACATGTTTCTCCTGAGGGGGGAGATGCCAAGCCTTTGGCTCTTGAAGAGTAAATTAGGTAGAATACCGTACAAACGTGCTTGTGCATTCGCATGATTTTTATTTTCTACCAGTTATGAATCACAAATCCTTAGTTTATGTCTTTAAAATGCTGTTTTATAGTTGTACCCACAAAAAACGCTGAAAGACATGTAATGCAATCTTTGAAAAAGATAACTAAAGATGAATCATCTGTTCCTCAAAACTACAGATAACATTCGTTTCTGAAACTAGCAAATTTATTATTTGATAGCCAAGAACTGCGTAACGTGCACTCAATGAGAGTTGAAGTCATAAACCAGACGCTTCCGAACCGAACAATCCACTGACAAAAGGAAGCCCAAATTCAGCAAGATTTAATAGAGGCCTTATTTGATGGCCAAAAATGCGACTGTACACATGTTCATTTAGAAAATGTAATACAGAAATGATCACATCCGATCAAGAGACCAGATCTCGGATTTTGTACAAAGCATGTAACAGAGCGGATGAGCCAAGGCAACGGATGCACATGTTTAATTTCCGTTCACCTCTGATTTGGCAAGTTTTAATTTAGACCAATTCAAACTCTGCTCTACACATAGGCTGGGTTTGTCAATTGATATTTGGTAATAATTTGGCTTGGTATTTCTACTTGATGTATCATTGAATCATTTTGTTCGTGTATCTTTTACTTTTCTAAAAAAAAAAATAAAGACTAGTACCAAAGGAGTCATCGGAGGCTTTGTCACTTTGAACAAATATAGATACATGGTCTAGAGTTAATTCTCTTGATCAGCATATTAGGATCTAACGGCAGACACACTAATAAAATGAGAAGAGCGATAGAACAGTAATGTTTTGTTATCACTGTTTCATCTTTACGCTCTGAACTGTTCTTCTTGTTCTTGGTGTTTCTATGCTACTTGAGCTAAAGAAGAAATGCTTCTGAATGAAGGTATAGGATAGCTTTTGGGAGCTTTAGAATCCAAATAGATTAGTGCAGTGAATTAACATGATTTGAAAACGATAGTGTATATGCGACCTCTCCCTATTGGGTTCTTTTTTTTATTTACCCAATGGTTGGACATTCGAAACGCGTCATAGACCCCATAGTGAACACGAATACTTGCAGACTTTTCGCTGATATTCTCTACCACAGAAGATTCCTAAAGGGCTCACGAGGAATCAAGGGCGAATCCTTTCCATTTATTGTGCCTTATTACAAATATAAAATAAAAATATATGTTGTGCTCTGAACGAAAAGGAGATGCAAGATGAAACCGAACCTATTTCAATAGACCACACTGGTCTAGAACGAAAAAGATTTGGTGAAAAGAGGTGAAGAAAGGGTTGGGCGAATGTTGAGATGATGTAGGATGATTTCACCAAAGAAAAAATGAGTTCATTTTGTTTAAACCGTGTGTGGATAGATTTCAAATGATGTCTTTTAAAGAAAATGGACACGTTCTCATCGAGCTTTGCAAGACAAGAAGACTGTCAGACTGTTGGTCACACCTACTTTTTGTAGTTTATGATAAAGCATACAAGTTTTTAATAATAAAAAAGAAGGACAAGGATCCAGCTTCACGTCTATTTTTAGATGTTCTTCTTTGTTAAACACTGACTTTGGACATCCTTTGATTGATATTAGAGTACGATAACATGCGCAAGTTTTTGATCCTCTACAAAAGTCAGCAAGTCTCTGAAAGGTTGATTGAGTGAAAAAAAGGAAAATTGACAAAGAGGATGGATGAGAGGTATTGTTTGGTTAGATCTGATTTGAAATTCAAGCTTGATTTAAAAAGAGTTTTATTTTGAATTGATGTAGAGAAATGTCACTGTCTTTAATAGTCCAAAGGATTTGATTGCCAGTCAAAGTAGCCACCGTTGTCTTGTTCAGTGGCACTTTCGAGCTTGGCCAGTTGTCCTTTGACTGATTCTTCTGGACTGATCTTGGCTTCTTTTCCACCCATATCAGTCTGTACCCAACCAGGATGAGAAGCATAGACTATAAAGTTTTCTTTGGCAAGATGCAAAGCTTGTAGCTTTGTAGTCATGTTGAGTGCACTTTTTGAGATTCTATAAGCAGCACTTCCTGTGGAAGAGGTATTCGAGATGGATCCGACACTTGAAGAAATGTTTAAAATCTTTTTGGTGTGATCCGATCCACGTTTACGAAGCAAAGGTAAAAATGCCTTGGTGGTTTCAGTGACACCCGTCACGTTTGTTTCGAAAACCTTGATCAGTTCATCCTTGGGCCTTTCAAATAAAAAGTTGAGTGTCTGAGCAAATTAAAAAACGTTTCTGATTGGATACATACGCTTCTTCAACATTATTTTTTGTTAAAGTAAGTCCAGCATTATTAATCAAGACATCGATGCCTTCCGTGGCATGCTTGGAAACTTCTTGAACAGCTTCCTAAAGATATTGAGTGAGCAAAAGGATATCAGCAGAAAAGGAACGTTTACCTTGAGGGATCTGTCACAGGTCACGTCCAATTTTACACTGTAAACTGACTTGTTGTCAGTGAGTTGTCTTAATTCTTCAGATTGATCCGGGTTACGAGCACAAGCAAATACCGTGTTACCCTTACTTGAGACTTGTCTTACGAATTCGAGTCCAATACCTCGTGAAGCACCAGTGATGACATAAATAGACATTTTGTATAAAAATAAAGAGAGACTGAATGAAACAAGAGCCTGCTTTATACTTGATATATTCGGAGAGTGAATGATGTGAATCATCTAAACGCAATAATGAGGCTATTCATTACACAATGGATTTCAATCAAAAAGTACACACTCTTTAGACTGATTCTTTCAACTAACCTAAAAGACATGATGATTTATGGAAAGACATGCTTTATTGTTTTATTTGATTCATCTGGTTGCTATCATCCGATGACTTTACCCACTATACCCTTGTCATCAAAATATCCCTTTCGATCTGTAAGAATGACAAGTTGAACTTTTAAACATTGAATTATTCTATTTAATTCTTTCTTTCTTGGCTGCTGACAGATGATGAATCGTTTAAGAGATCTCGTGGATTGTTCAAAAGCTCAATTTCTCTCTGACCCATCTTTTGCCGATTATTTACTTATGTTACACTGATTCTGAACCATGTTCAAAAAGTGCCACGATTACAAAAAATGATGGCGCAGTTGACTGTTACTGAAAGAATGAATCATCCTTTGTATTTGTGTCAAATGACATCAATCAAATTTATCTTTTTTAAGGTTATAACCGTGCCACACACAGCAATAGACTTTATTAAATAGGTTGACAGTTATTCTCGACCGGTGCTAGACATGTGATGAATGACTGTTGCTTAAATGTTCCTTTTTAATACAAAACAGGACCGCAGTTGAACATGAGATGATAAATTCAGTGAATTACAATAGGAATACTACTGACAATAGCAAAAAATTAAAAGTGAAGTTGATGATACTCGACCCATGATATCTTTTAAGATCAAGCATGATGACTCTATGCTTTAGAAAAAAAAGAATCAAAGAGTGTATTTGTCGTGAGGATGTGTATTGAATATGAATTATTTATCAAACAGACTTTAATTGAATCTCATGTGAACAATACATTTTTTGTTTACTTTTTTTCAAATAAATGAGAAGGATGAAGAATAAGGACAAAGGGCTATTTGTTTGGGGGTATCATTTCACTACTTGATGCGTAGTGGACATAACATACAAACCAGGAAACTTTTCCTTCTTTCATTATCTCGAGTGATATCTTTATTCAGTGAAATCAACAAAAAAGGGGGGGGGAGGGAATGAATCCTACAAAATATAAATGTTCATCGTGTTTAATCACAGTTTTAAAAAAACCATTTTGTTTACATTCAGGAGAATATGTCACAGGAGCTGCATGAAAAGCTGAGAATATAAATGAATGTCAGCAGTGGAAACTAAATGACCAGGGGATGATCAGGAAAGGATCGGATGTGTTTGGACCACAGGAATCCATTCCGATCCTGTAAAGATGACTGTAAGCACAAGAGAAGAATGAATAGATGATTGGAGATAACTTGATCATTTTCTTATTGTGAATTCGACATGCTATCAGAAACAGACCGTGACAGAATAGGATCTGACAAGTGAGGTTCATGATCCATCCTTTCATCTACTACGCCACTGAATCGAATGGATTACTGCGAAATAATAAAGAGGTCAAGTAGATGAGGTTACATTTTAGTTTTAATTTATTATCAAACATAAATATTCGATATCTTATCAATTCTCCTTAATTACCATTTTTAGTCTTTCTTCTTTCTATCAATTACTCAATAGGGAAAACCTCTTTTATATTAAAATCCAATTTTATTAGAAGAGATGCGTCAAATGAACATGCTTTTTTTTTCTTTTTTTTTTTTTTTGATGGTTGTATATAAGGGAAAGGGTCAAATAAATATATATTTTTTTTTGATAGGATTGTATGTACAGTGGGAATAAAGAGTGAAAGAAAAAAAAAAAGGGGGAGAGACAAAGGAATTATAGATTTGAAGTGTAGACTAGAAATCCATTTCGATGATTGAAGTGATAATAAGCATGTAACTGAACATTTGAATTGTTCTCTTTTTGTTCTTCTTTAGTTGGTAGTGGAGGTGGTTGTGATTCATTATCGAGTTCGTCTTCTTCATCAAGTTTACTCAGGCAACTGTCAAACCATTGTTGTTCTAATAATTCTTCTTTTGGTCGACGTAAAAAGTTGGCAATCAATACATATTTTCGGATGGGTAAATCAATACGTGCTTGATCGTATTCGGCTAATTTCGCATAAGATATTAATTCAATATTGCTATTCATTGTTTATTACAAAAAAAAAATAAAAGAAAAAAAAAAATAGCGAATTTATATCTTTTATGTCTACTGCGGTTTAAATGACGTCGGAAGTGAAGAGAGAGAGAGAGAGAGAGAGAGAGAGAGAAAGAGAGAAAAGAGAAAGAGTAGATGCAGTTTTTGTTTAATAAAAATAGTTTAATGTCCCTCGTTCAATTTATTTCGGAAAATAATTTAATGACTCACGCAGCACATACAATCAAATCATTCTTTTCTCTCTCTCTTTCTCTTTGTCAACAAAATGTCTTGATCACATCCTTTTATTTAATTATGTACAACTGACTTGTATGATTGATTACCCAATTTGTTTATCTATCCTTCTCGTTTTGGCCAATCGTTATTGGGTCATATTGAGTCAAAATTATGCAAAATAAGCAATACTTTAAAAACCAGTGAGATCACAAAGATAATCTTATTGGAAGAGAAAAAAAAAAAATCAAGTTGAATTCATATTTGCAAAGATTCAGTACATCTTACTTTTAATGTCACTGAATACCGGGGTATTAAAAAAAAATAGATTAAATGATCGTAGCCTAATTTTTATTTTTCCACACTTGTTGTAAATGCATAAAGAATCAAAAGCATGACTCTATTTTATTACTTGTCTACAGAGCTTATATTATTCTTTTCATTCTTAAACTCGATTTCTGTTATACTCTATTGATTTTTAAGTAAAAGAGAGTAGACATGAAATAATGAATGATTTGAGGTTGATATCAATTGGCTTCTTTATTGATTTATGTAAAAGGAGTATTCAGTTTATGCTTATCTTTAGAAATCAATAATACTTAATTTATGCTTTGTTGTATTATTCCACACAACTCTTGTACCTTAAATCATAGCATCCATCTTTATTTCTCCCCTCTCCCCTCCCTTCTCTCTCTCTCTCCCCCCTTTCCTCTCACTGATATCATAAATGACTTATTGTCAGTTTGTGATCTACATTCATCGACTTGTATTTCAATTGCAGTTTTCTTTTAAAAGCATCTTTTGTTTTCAATCAAGTCAACATGAATAATTAACCAGGAATTATCTGAACTGAACATCGACTGCAGTTTAAGGGTTAGAGGAAGAGGGGTAAATCAAAAAAGGACCTGCGCAAGAACTCTTCAGTCTACATTATCTGTAAAATGCATGCTTTTCTATGCAGTGATAACTTATCTCAGGGCTAGAACATATTCATTCGATTATGGCGCTTATGATTTACATATAAAAAAAAAAAACTAGGGCTTGAGATGATTAGAGTGCAGGGAAGAACAGATTCCTATTATAAATAGTATACTGACAATAAGCTTTGGAAATCAAGTTGATGTTTATATCAAATGGGATGATCAGTTTGAATTTTTTTTTTTTAAAAAGTACAAGAAAATTGATAACCAAATACTTTAGACCACATTCAAACATCCTTATAATCTTTATATAAGCAATAATCATTTTATACAGCAAGTCATCAAACGACCATTAGGTTTAGATGTTTTAAAAAAGCGTTGTTAAGTCAGCATATCAAGTTGGCTTTCTATTAAAAAAAAAAAAAAACTTTTTCGATTCATTTGGTTCTATCTTTTGGTCTTTAGAAAGAGGCCGAGATAAAAAAAAAAGAACTCTAGCAATAGATGATTAGGCGAATAAATTGTAAAGTTTATTAAAAAAAGTTCTTTTAGTGTTACTTTTGAGCGAGACCTTAAAGATAAAAGAAAGAAACCTGCAAGATGACTAAGAAGATGACGAACCTGCAGCCAAGGTGAGAAGGAGGGCTGTTGTAGAATGAATAGGTGCTAGTTGGACGGTTGATAATAGTTTAGGTCGCCATCATACAATAATACAGCAACAGAAAAGTTGATTATTATAATCGAGCTGCAAAACTGTCCTTATCCAGCCTTTGGTCCATTCATCCGTTATTAATTTCCAATCGTAAAATGAAGCAGATAAACTCAATCAGATAATCAAAAAAAAAAAATGCGAACCGTTAGTCTAGATTGAGGATATTTCAAATTTTGTGCCAGACACAGGCTTTGATGTTGTACACCGGCTTCAAAGTTCTAAAGTTTGTTCAACTCTATTTTATATAATGGATCCCTCTCTTTTCAAAGAAGTGTAAAACTATTGACTTATTGAGATGCAAGCTGTGTCTTCTGTAGTGTTGTTATAATAGCCGGTCCATTTGCTTTATAATTGAAGGCTTGTTCCAATCGACTTAAAATCTTGCAACGATTTTTTTTTTTTTTTTTTTTTTTTTTTTTTTTTTTTTTTTTTGCTGTTGTAATCTTTGTGAATTTATAATGACTAAATCTTTGGAGATGACTTTGGTTTATGAAGTAGTAGTGAGAACTCTGTCTTTCTATTTTATTTGGATCTACAAGCGGTCAAAAAAAAAAAAGTTTAATATCCGTTGTTCGGATAATCGCCTCGACTAAATTCCCCATTTTATTTTAATCAATTCTCAATCATCAATCTAACCGCACTCTGTCACCACAACGCTCACTATATTATATATATGTTATTATTATTGAAATAGATACAAGATAAAATAAAGCAAAGATCATATAAAGTATTATAGTATTTTATTATGAGTGAAAAACAGCAAGGAATAGAAAATTTACAAATGCGTCAATGCAGTATATGGGAGCAATCTACATAAAGACAAAAATAGAATGATTCATTCTGTCATTGTCTTGGTCAAAAGAAACAAAAAAGGCTTGTCAATTACGAAAAGATGCTGGAGAAAATTTCATGGGTTATACAGGCGCTTTGAATATACATTATAAAGATGGATACTATTCTTATTTTTGGAAGATAAGACGTTGCTATGATGGGTCAGTAAGATATAGAAAAGAAATAAAGTGAGTCAATCATACTCGATATAAAAAGCCTCAAACTTTTCATCTCCTTTTAGAAAACATTGTATCAGGTATTATGATAATATGCTTAGACACACTAAAGATGTTGTAAATAGATTTATTATTGGAAACAGATTACAACTGCTGTGAAATAAAAGGGTTACTATGGAGGTGTCGCTTCAGAAATATCATTGGAAAGAAAAAAAAAAAAAAAAAAAGATTGACTTGATGGTGATGATTCAAAGAAGTCTTACAAAGTGTTGCACAGAAAACAAGCGTAACCTCAAGACAAAGATGTGATTCTGTAAAGATCATGGCCAAGAAGCATCTGCTATCAGACTCTAGTGACATGGGCTCAAATAATAAAAGGGTTGCTGATTGGATATTAAAAACTACGAACCAAGAGAATAAAACCGGCCAGAGGGATCTAAAAGACGGTGGATTGATACCGGAAGGGCTCTATATTAATGACTTGGCAGATTTGGAATGAACGGATTTTGAATCTATGATCTAGGCATGCTATTTTTGAGCAGGTCCTTAGGTCATGTCACACATAATATGCTGTGAATCAGAAAGTTATTTGTTTCGCAAGTTACTTGTGCACTTTGAAAAGCAGGATGTTGTATTTAGAGAATCTCTGTATACAACTATGTCACCGATATGAGAAATCAGTATGTTCCTTGTTACTTTACTTTAGATCCTTACCCTTTTCTTATCTTTATTTTTTGTTTGGTATTTGAGTTACTCATGTAAATTTTGATGACCAAAGGATATTCAGGTTATAATGATACCTTAATTCGATACTCATCCTTGGCTAATAAATAAAGGCTTATGCTAATTTTAGAAAAAAAAATATGACAGCAAATTTGAGAAACAAAGAGCTTCTTTACAATCCAACTAAGGGAATATCATGGGAGATCCATCGCATGGTATTTTATGGTGTTTGGCATATGCATCTGCACAAAACAACTAGAAGTATACCAAGTAAATGACATGAATCAAGGGAAAATAAAATAAAGGCTGGATACATGAAATGCATAACCACGTTTTTCAAACTCTCAGCATGATTTGGAAATACGGAAAACTTGGCGCTGTTTTTGATTGAAAACGATTTATGTAACAAAAGCCTACTGAATTATGCAATCGTCCAATTACCATTGCCAAGCCAAAAATTAAATGATAGCGTGGGGGGGAGTACAGGATTTAATTTGACTTTAATGACAATATCGGATGGTATTGGTAGTGATGTTTTAATGATATTTCGAGGTATTTCATCTTCAGGACTTTTCATATAAAAAGGCACAAAACATTTCTTTTCTTTTTTTTTTCATATCATCCAAACATCCTATTCTCTTTTCTATCCTTTTCAATATGAGACTTTTCGTCGTTGCCTCCACTGCTCTTTCCCTTATGGGTATTGCTCAAGCTGCCAGTCAGTACTCTCATCCTTGCCAAAAGACATACAAGGCCGTCTCTGGTGACAGTTGTCAATCAGTTGCTTCTAAACATGGTCTTTCCAAAGACAACCTTTCCGAATGGACTCAAAAGATCAACAGCAAGTTTGACTGTAACAACATCAAGCCTGGAGATGTCATCTGTATCGATGTAAGTCAAAACATCCAAATCACCTTATGTAGCTCTCTAACTCGTTTTGTTATTCTCTCTAGTCTGTAGATTCTCACTCCAAGAGAGATGTCAAGGAGAACGATTCCCAAAAGCCTACTACCAAACCTTCCAAGAAGCCCTCCAAAAAGCCCGCTTCCAAGTTGCCTCCTCCCCCTCCTAAGGAAACCAAGGAACCTAAGGAAACTGCTGAACACGATGACAAGCGTTCTGCCAGAAAGGATACTGTCCACAAGAAGAAGTCCACTCCTCCTCCTCCCAAGAAGAAGACCACTGTCCGCCACAAGAAGGCTGCTGAACCCAAGAAGTCTGCTGAACCCAAGGAATCTGCTGAACACAATGACAAGCGTTCTGCCAAAAAGGATGAAGCTTTGAGAAAGAAGAAGCCTACCTCCAAGTTGCCTCCTCCACCTAAGGAAACCAAGGAACCTAAGGAACACAAGGAATCCGCCGAGCCCAAGGAAACTGCCCAACCTGACGACAAGCGTTCCGCTAGAAAGGATGCTGTCCACAAGAAGAAGTCCACTCCTCCTCCCAAGAAGAAGACCACTGTCCGCCACAAGAAGGCTGCTGAACCCAAGAAGTCTGCTGAACCCAAAGAATCCGCCGAGCCCAAGGAAACCGCTGAACACGATGACAAGCGTTCTGCTAGAAAGGATGCTGTCCACAAGAAGAAGTCCACTCCTCCTCCCAAGAAGAAGACCACTGTCCGCCACAAGAAGGCTGCTGAAACCAAGGAACCTAAGGAACCCAAGGAAACCGCTGAACACAATGACAAGCGTTCCGCCAAAAAGGATGCTGTCCACAAGAAGAAGACTACTGTCCACAAGAAGAAGACTACTGTCCATAAGAAGAAGGCTGCCGCCCACAAGAAGACTGCTGTTAAGGCTAAAGCCACAAAGGGAGCCCGCGATTAAGTTTAGACAGGCTAACATGAGTTATATAATCCTAACCAAACATATTTTAAAATAAAGCAAAAGGCATTTTTCCCAATTATTTATATAATATTATTTTAATCCTTTTTCCTATCTCTGATAGCTAATTCAGAGTTGCTCAATTGAAGAAGCTTCAAAGATGAGAAAGATCCCAAGGTTTGGACAGTGGTCTGCTATTTTTTGGTTTATTTTGTATCAGACGTAGTTAAGGCATCGGTTTTAATCCTTAGTCAAAATGAAAATGTCTAGAGATGCATTATTCTCAAAGCTTAGAGCACAGGCAAAATAAAGGTGTATGTGATAAACAATCGTTAAACTATACTGCCGATGATTATCCTATCAATAAAAGGGTTCATATAGATAAATGGTTTTTTTTAGCAGAAATATTGTTATCCTGGCTTAAAGATTAAGTATACTCACATTATTCTGTCTAGTAAATAACATGCAAGTTACTTTTGAATTGACCAAGTTTGTAATAACAGTTATGGCAAATGTACTAGAAAAATGACGTAGTTTAATCGCATCTTTCCAAATTTAGTAATTTTTGATTTTCACTCACACTAAACCATTTCATTTTTTACTGTATTTTTTTTGTTTCTTTTTCTTTTTTCTCTCCCAAATCGATAAAAAAAATATGGCAGGAAAAGGCGTTGTAAGAAGCATGTAAGTTGTATATTGTAATAAGAGTACTGTATAAAAACTAATATAAAAAAGTAAAAATTATGCTAAAGGATTTTCAGAAGTACAAATTAAAGTAAGAGAAGCTACCTCTAATGACGCTTGGGGACCAAGTGGTGCACTGATGAATGAGATTGCTCAACTCACTTTTAACGAGTAAAGAAGAAGAAAAAAAAAAAAAGGAAAAGAAACAATAGCAACTTAACAGATATCCACCTGTGATAGACATGATTTTATTGAAATAATGGATATGCTTGATAAAAGATTAAATGACAAGGGAAAGAACTGGCGTCATGTATTTAAGGCAGGTTTTTCGTTGTATTAGTATGTATAGGGAGTGCTAATTAAATTAGTACAGGCTTTACTTGTACTGGACTATTGTTTACATGTTGGATCTGAAAATGTAGTTCTCTATGCAAAAGAAAATATTTATGTGATTAGAACATTAAAAGAGTTTCAGCACATTGATGACACTGGAAAAGATGTTGGATTTAACGGTGATTATCAACTTACTTTGTGAATATAAATATTAAATAATAGGAATAGTTCGTCAAAAAGCAAAGGATATTACTATATTACTGATGGACGACCAACGATTGAAGGAGGAAAGAAGATCTCGTCATCAAATGCAAGATAGAATGTCAGGTATTGGTGATTATATGAATGATATGATGATTGGAAGAAGAGCGGATGCAGGAAATGAAGTGTATAGAAACCCTGGATACATTGATGAAGACAGAGAACTAAAGAGAGCGATTGAAGAAAGTAAACGTTTAGCTGAGCAAGAATCAAGAAAGCGTGGCGATAGGTTAGAGAATTTTGTATATAGTTGAATTGAGCTAATGGTATATTAGTGATGCTGATTTGGCAAGGGCTATTCAAGAAAGCGAGCAAGAAGCAAGAGAATTAGAAAGGAAAAGAAAAGAACAGTTGGATAGAGAAAACTTTGATAATTTATTTACACCAAGAGCAATCACAAACAGTGCTCAACAGCAACAACAACCATTGTATGTCTGAATAGCTTATATCTTATTATTTTTATGTCTAATTAATCACCTTTTTTTTTTTTATTGATACACAAAAAAAGATTCAACCCTTTCCCGACAAATCAAAGCTTTGATGCTTCACCTAATCCATATATGCAACAACAGCAACAGCAATGGCCTCAATCCACTGGCATGTCATTTGCAGATCCTATCACAGCCAGTCAACCGAATAATCCATATTATTCGCCTCTTCAGGCACAAATGACTGGGTTTGCTGGCCTTCAAGCACAAATGACTGGGTTTCCACAGACGGGACAATATTCTCAACCGACGGGATTTCCTCAAACTGGTTTTCTTCAGCAACAAACTACTGGCATCAATCCTATTCAATCACAAACTACTGGATTCAATACTATTCAACCACAAAGTACAGGATTCCTTCAAAATAATCCAGTTCAACCACAAGTGACAGGATTCACTGGTAATGGATTCTCAAGTCCATCCAACAACCCTCTTCAGCCACAGATGACGGGTAGAAATCCATTCGGACAGACGAATGCCTCATTTGGAGCACAGGTAAACTGAAAATGGCCTGTGCGTCATATGCTAAACTCTTTTACAGACAACAGGATCAGTAGCTAACCATGAGAGGTTAAATACAATGCTGTTGAACAGAGAGTGAGTAGAAGTAAAAAGACATAATGATTATAAAATGACATCATTTCTTTAGGGATGGAATGGATACTTTTGGTAACACAGGCAACCTTCGTATTCCACAGTAAGTCTTTTTTTTTTTTTTTTTTTTGTAAATCAGGATAGTGCGAGTTTTTTATTGACAAAATATAAAAGTGGTACAGGGTATGCCAACTCCTTTAATCCGACAACAACCCAACAAAATGTATTTGATGGAAATAATAAGAACAATAATAATTCATTATTTTCGCAGGTGATTTATAAATAATTGTTTGCTTATGCTATTATGCATTTTATTTATTATTTATGCTGTAGCCAATTGAACAGCAAGCAAGCCGTAATCCATTTGGTATAAGTCAAAACAGTACTCCGCAACAAAATAAGAGCTTACTGGAATTGAAGCAAGAACAAAATTTACATTCACAAATGACTGCTTATAATAATGCTTATCAACCTTCTTATTCCTTTTTTTAATTTTTATTTTTGCATGAAATGGCGGATAAAAGGTTACACCAATCAAAAAATTATTGTTTTGGTATATTTTTTAATTTATACATCATCGTTCTTATCAGTAAAAAAAAGTATATAAAATAAGCTCCTCCTTCTTTTTATTTTTCTTCTTCTTCTTTACAATGTCAACAAATACGATAACAACTCATGGTAGCTTTGGAAATAGAAAGCGAGTGACATTGAATAAGAGGCCATCTTCCTTGTTACTAGATTATCAATCCATGACTGAAAGTACAAATGATTACACACGCCAGTTGGTAACCAGCGCACTCAATTTACCTTCGACTACGCATGTAAATATTAAACCTGGTACAGCATATAAATTACAAGAACAAGAAAAAGTGATTGATTTACCATCCACCCGTCTATTGAAATCGTCTTTGCGTACACCGAAATCGGCTCCTTGCAGCCCAACAAAATCAGTTCAATTTGATAAAGAAAATTTAGAAAACATCTGTTACTTTAAAAAGGCACAAACACCACTCACTATTAGTAACCGAAAGGATATTTTCTGGGCTGATGGCAGTGACAGTGAAGAAGAAGAAGAAGAAAATGTGAAATTAATATTTCCAAATTGGTCAGACAGTGAGTTAACTGATGTTATTGACAAAAGAAGTAAAGTGATTCGAATTGAGAAATCATCTTTTGAAGTTCAAGATAATGTGCTAACAGGTAAATTGTTGGTGCGCAATTTGGATTATCAAAAGACAGTGACTATTCGATACACATTTGATTACTGGGAAACAGTACAAAATGTGCAGGCAACTTATTATTCCAATCATCCATCAAGTACTCTTTATGATATATTCAGCTTCAAAATTCATCTTGTGAAGTCTGACTCTTTTTATTTTGCTGTTCAATATCAAGTAGGCTCTCAAGAGTTCTGGGATAACAACAACTCCAAGAATTATGAAATACAGTTTATTCATAACACAAAGAACAAGAAGGAAGAAAAGAAAGAAGAATTATTAAAGAAACGATATGATTTCTCACAATCAATTCATCAAGCAAAGCAGTCCTTATTGTCTTCTACTCCTGCTATTCCCATCGATACACCATCAAAGCGTCAACTTCATCATCATCAAAGCAAAAGTGCCAACTCGTCTCCAACCAGTTCACATTGTCATTCACCACTTGCTTCATCTCCTTCCATGGAACTAAATTCTCCTTCTTACATGGATCTTGTCAGTAAATATTGCTTTTATAGTTCAAGTCCAACTCGTTCCCCCATGTCAACTTATTAACCCCAAAAATGTATTACTTTCGTTACCTAAATATTCCCAACAAAGTTATTGTTTTTTTTTTTTTTTTTTTTTTTTCTTCCTTGCATTTTATTATTAAAAAAAAAAGCTTGTTTTTACGGTAAAATAGTTAACTTTATTTTCTTCCTTGCTTTTTTTTAAGTTCTTCATTTTGATCAAACTTTTTATAACTTCTCTTTTCATATTCTTTAAGTGCATATCTTCTGCTAGGTGTCACTGGTACTCTTGTTTCAATCACATTACGCTTCAAGAGACTGTGGAATCGATCTTTAAATACACTTCCTTCTGGCTGTGAGAACAATACAAGTCAATATTTTGTATTTGTTTACTTTGTTTATATTAATTTTACCTTTAATTGACGAAGTGTAGCACATAATTCATCGGTTAATTGTACATCAATAGGTAATTCAGGCACTTGATATTTTCCAAGCTTCTTGTGTCCCTTCTTTTCTTCTTCTGACTTGCGTTCCTCCTTCTTTTCTGCCAAAGTCTCTAATTCTTCTTCCTTCTTTTCAATCTCTGCCTCAATTTCTCGGAGTTTATCAATTTGTTGACGAATCGACTTCTCATGCAATTTTTGTTTTCTTAGCATAGCTTCATTAGCCAAACGAGCTTCTTTATTACGTTCCCTTCGTGTTTTACGTGCAGCCGCTTTACGCTTTTTGGTCTCTTGATCATCACCTTCTTTGTCTTCTAAATCTTCATCATCTTCTTCCATTGTCTGTGCTTCTTCACTAGCCAAAAGCTTCAATTCTTCACGGTAAGATAATTGTTCTTGAAGTTTAGCAATGATCTCTGCTTTACGTTCCTCTGCCTTGACAGCCTCAGCAATCAATTGCTGATGAGCCTCAGCCTCAGGATTATAGGATGCACCTGCATGAGGTGTTTCAATAGCTGGCATATGAACAAGGGCTGCAGGCTTTTGACTCAAGGTTTGAGGTGCTTTAGGTTTTTGCTTTCTTGGTAAATAGTCATTCACAGGTTTCTCTTCTTCTTTATTATCTATAACAAAAAAAGTTAATTTCTTATATAAACAGAGCATTCTAATTTTACCTTCTCCCCAAAGATCATATGTCTTTTTGGGTTCATCGACCTTCTTTTTCTTCTTTTGTTGTGTTACTGTATTATCATTTCCTTTACGTTTCAACATCTTTTGAATGTGATCTGATTCATGTCTAGATACTACTTTATCTGTCATCTCAGGCTTCTTGAAAGGATTCTTTGTCTTGACAGCAGGCACAGCAGATCGTTGCTGTAAGATCTCGTCTACTTTGAGTGGCTTGTCTTTAGCTAACTGACGCTTTACTATAAAGTTTATCATTTTTAGTCTTATTTGATCTTGTAAAAAATTTTTATACAAATACATTACTGCCAGAATCGCCCATTGTGTCAATCGTAAACAGTTCTTCATCTTTTAATTCCCCAGAGTGACCCCTATTGTATGTTTTTTTAATTAATAACAAGGTGCAGATAGTTTCAAATTAGATTTTACACAATTCTTTCAATAGCTCTTAATTCTTCTTGTCCTTCAATCACATCGGATATATCAACATTCTTACGCCATGCCTTCTTGCCTTTACGACTAGGTTGTGCCTTCTTTACTGCGCCTGACATGATCTATGATCTAATACAAAATAAAAAATATATTGTCAAAAAAAAAAAAAAAAAAAAAAGATACAAAGTGTGACTTTATAAAACAGAGGTCCTTTTGTCATTAAGACACGCAAGAAATTGAGAGCTTTTTACGCTGTCTGTTTCAAACAGTGTCATTATGACTTTAAATCGAATAAAGAAAGGAAAACTACAGCCATAAGACTTATCCGTACCTCCTTTCTTCCTCTGTTCCTTCTCTTCTAATTTATTTACAAAAAATGTATTTTTGCTTTTGCACACAAGTACGGATACGTCTTTGATATCCGATCTATCAGTGAACAAAGAATCTTCAATCAAAACTTATACATGTCTTGTTTTTCTTTTGTCTGTTTCACATATCTTTGCAAATCGTCCATCTCTCTTTGCAAGCTCTTTGCTCGGTTCGCTGCATTTTTAAATTTTTCCAAAAACTGACCTTCTGAAGCTGTTCCTTTATTTCTCATGTAACCCGTCCTAGCATGGTTCCAATTGGCCAATGCTTTATCCAACTCTGATTGTAATTTTGCAATCACTCCATAAGCCTCTCGTATACTTGTAGGTTTTGGAGCTGCTCCTTCTTGCTGACTCTTTTCTTGTGCCAAAATAGAATTTACGTAACTAAAAATTGTATCCTCCTCTTTTTCTTCCTTCTTCTCCTCTGGTGCTTTCTTCTTTCTCTTATTCTTCTTTTTCTCAGTTGTATGACCTAGACCTAACCTACGGTCCTGAGCGTATGCTGTCTCTTGTACGAAATCCACACGTCCTTGTTCATCAACTCCTAGGCCTTTACCTTCCTTATACCCCATTTTCTTCATCATTTTGGCAGCAAATCCAGTTGTATGAGCTTGCCAGGCTCCCCAGCTATTAGGCGCCTTTTCAATCTCTTCATTGTTTTTAATCTCTTCATCGTTTTCAACCTCTTCATCTTCTTTATCCTCTTTTTCATTCAAACTCTTTATAGGCATGATGTTACCGAGCTCTACTAAATATGATTTTCCAGTGTCGTTCATCACTCTCCAACTTGAGTCAGATATTGACTGGATCACTCGAGCCTCTTTCCAGACTTCTCCATTATCCTCTTTCTTGTACCACACGTGGGTACCATTTTGAAGTTGATCAGCTAAGCTATCCAATTCCAGTACCTCATAGGAGACAGTATATTCGGCAGGCAGTACATAACCATGCGATCGATGAAACTTACAAGGCTCCTGACACTGACCAACCAAATAGCTTTCACAAGGCACAGTCTCAGGTGTGATGGGTGTCAAGAGCATCACGGATATATCTTGTGTGCTTGGATAATCAGCGACGATAGCGGGTAGTAAAACTAAATCGTGTTTCCATTCAAATGGAATGGCACACTTTTCACCAATCGGAAAAGGCTGCTTTAAACGTTGATATTCCTCAATCAAGTGAAGTAATTCAGGTGTAAGCGAATCCTTTTGCTCAAGTAACAATTCAATATCTTGTTCACTTAATTCAATGTCCATTCCAATCAAGTTTAAAAAAAAAAAAAAGAACGGAAGAATGTTTTAATGCAACAAAAATGATTTAATCTAAAAAAAAGACGCTTCCTTATTTATTCATGTTAAGGATACCAAAAACAGATTTTCGTAAAAGGTTAATCCTCCTGGTGCTTCATCACGACATAATAATCCCATACGTTCAGTAATCATCAATTGCTCAGAGGCAACAGCAAGTGCCAATTTCTCCAACTCTGCTAGTTGTAAAGCCGTAAGACATCCACCTTGTTCTTTGACATGCCTCAATATGCGATGTGCTGCTCTATTATCGTCCATATTTAAAGATTGAATGACGGCAAGTCCGCTCGAGAATTGACGTAGTTTAAATGGTAGCTTTAAGCGTTCGAATTCTTGGCTTGCTTTATAAAGATCTTCTGGGGATATCAATGCTACATAAATGGCATTTAATATACAAACATGCGGATCTATAAAATTGTATGTGATCATTACCAACTCCTCTTGCTCTATTAAAAAGGCAATAAACATCAGTAAGAGATTTCATATCATCCTCTTGTTTGAATAGTCTCCCAAGAAAATCAGCCAGTTCTCTCGCCAATTCCTGATGATAAATTGATCCAGCAGAATCCCTGCTCATTGTGTTAATAAGAACCAAGTGTGTAAGTGTGTGCTTGGTCTTACTTTGTAACAGGCGAAGATATACCAAGGTTTAGTAAATGATTTCGAAGCTCAGAGAGCTCATCCGTTGGGTCTTTACTCATTTTAGATGATATGGATTCAGCCAATTTAACCATTTCAGTTGCCTTTGTCATCAATCTATCTAGATCTTGAAATGCATCTACCATGGTCTCATTTGCTTCTATTGTTGATTTCTCTATACGATCCTGTATAGCACCTTATGTAAAGAGACTTTAGAATGTCTATCTTAATAAAAAATGAAAGCTTACTGATACCAACTCCTCTAAGAGGAGTAAGTGTGTTGGATGTTTCTCTTTCACTCATCTCCCACTTTTTAACATTGATCGCTGTTTTTAATTGAGACAGAAAGCTAGAGTGTCCTGAACGCCTAAAAGAAAGTCGTATTTCACCAGGCATGATTCTATTTACATGCTGTTCACTTTTTAAACTTGCACCACACATCTCACAGTCCATCATGCTTGTATGATTGATAAAGGTACATACTTTGCATACTTCTGCCCTCTCTTCACTATCCACCATCACTTCATTTGTTTCCTCGTTAGTGCTCTGTCGCTTGACACCACACAATTCACATTTTAAACTTGAGCAAGTATTTGAAAAGAAACAGATAGGACATGCCCAAACACTTTTTGTAGATGTTGCTGTTGATGTGTTTTGTAATTTTTCGAGTTGAAGAATGATTTTGGGTGATGAACGCAAGAAACCAGCCTTTTAGGAATTAGTGCAAAATTTAAAAAAGAAGAGTATAGCTTACATATGAGTCCACCTGCTTAATATCTTTTAAACTTATTTCTATCGAGTATTCCAAAGGATTAGCGTCATCAACATAAATAATACGGTGAGAAGTTAAATAACATACACCATCTTGATAGCGCTCTAGTTTTGTTTTCCTAATAATAAACTACAATATGAATATTACTATTCTCTCTGCTTGTGTATACGCTTATTGTATTTACCCTTCATAAAGCCCAATTTTTCCTTGCTGAATAAGTAAAGATTCATTGGGTACAAGTTCAGGTCTTTTAGAAGAGGATAAAATAGTCGGTTGAAGGTATTCCATGTTCAATAATAAGAATAAGAATAATAAAAAAAAAAGAGCGGTTTTATTTTTTATGCACATACACACACCAAATTGAAAAATCTTTTTTTTTTTATTATTTTTTCAAAAAAATGAGGGTAATTTTTGACATGGTGGTTCTCTCAAAGCTTTTATTGACGACAAATTTGAGTAGTTAATCAACAAGTCAGTAGAAAAGGATGCTTCAGGATCCGTTACTTTACTTCCAGAAGAATTAGAAGACATGTGGCATGTGTATAACCTTATATCTAAAGGTGACATGATTAGAGCAACTACGATTCGGTACAGTAAACATGCACATATTTCAAACAAGGCTAAACATCTTTTTATAGCCGATTACAGTCCGAAAGCTCAACGGGCTCAAGCACAAGCCAGCGAGTACGGCTCAACTTGACTATTACAGTTGAAAGTGTCGACTTTGATCCTATTGTGGGTTTACTGCGTATTAATGGAAGAGTGTCTAGTGAGAGTCCTTATGTGAAGGTAAAGAAGAAGAAAAAAAAAGATAGAATAGACTCT
This sequence comes from Rhizopus arrhizus, assembly GCA_024220505.1. NCBI lineage: Eukaryota > Fungi > Mucoromycota > Mucoromycetes > Mucorales > Rhizopodaceae > Rhizopus > Rhizopus arrhizus. The sequence goes on from JAKZZE010000011.1 coordinate 725,828, forward strand.
ATGTATATTGAACTATAGAGTATAGATGGGTAGTTATCATACGATAGATCTTGAATTAAATCGTAATTTTACGCTATTCAAATCAGAGTGGGACATAATCGCTTTAGAAAGAGTGGATGATGCGTGTGACATAACAAAGCAGGCAGATGTAGCAGCGATCGTTTGTCAAGAGGGTCTTGCCAACGTTTGTTTCTTGACTCAACATATGACAATTGTTCGTCAGCGTATAGAAACACCTATTCCTAGGAAAAGAAAAGGATCAGTTACTAATCATGAAAAGGTAAATATATAATATGGATGATAGCAGTAAACTTACAAGGAAAAACAAGGGATTGGAAAAATTTTATGAACAAATTTACCAAGCTATTATTCGTCATGTTCATTTTGATATTGTAAAGGCTATTATTATTGCTAGTCCAGGTTTTGTTAAGGTAAGAGATAAAGCAGACTGATAAGAATCTATTTATAATTATTTCGATAGGACCAAGTTTATAATTACATATTTGATCAAGCAGTGGTAAATTATAAGAAGTATACAAGTTGCTATGAAAAAGTGAATAACAATTATAAATTTATAGAAAACAGGCAATAAGGTGATTATGGAAAACAAGTCCAAATTTCTTCAAATACATTGTTCAAGTGGACACAAACATGCATTAACAGAAATCATGCAAGATCCATCGATACAAGTGAAATTAGCAGATACAAAGGCAGCTCGTGAAGTACAAGCATTAGACAAATTTTATGAAATGATGAATAGTGATCCAGATAGAGCATTTTATGGCTTTGAACATGTTGATAAAGCCAATGAAAGTGGAGCGATTGGTACTCTGCTTGTAACGGATGAGCTATTTCGATCTGCAGATATTGAGACGCGTAAAAAGTATGTATCACTGGTAGAACAAGTCCGTGCACAAAATGGAAATGTGTATGTGTTTTCTAGTATGCATGCATCAGGAGAACGTAAGTAATAATATGACTGATATTACCTTTGGCTAATAAATGCACATGTAGAATTAAATCAATTGACTGGTGTAGCTGCCATCTTAAATTTCCCAGTGCCTGATATTGATGAAGAAGAGCACTAATTAAATACAGTCACAAGGTGAAGCAGCCGCAGAAAACAATAGATCATAAATCATGTCTTTTTATATAAATTCCTATACACAATCAAAAACAAGTAGATATAACTTCATTTTTTAAAATGTATTTTTTAATAGTAAAACAAAAGCAGAAAAAAAAAGTATGAGTGTATGACGAGAGAAGAAGATAATGTACAATAAATTAAAAACGCAATACACCCGATGAACCACGAGCACCACCAGCTACCATACTTTGACTTGTTGGTTGTTGTGGTGGAGTTGGCACAATACTTGTTTGACTCGATTGAAATTGAGGAATAGAAGGTGGAAGGGATGTTCGACCGTTGATATAAGGAGGAACCACGTTACCAACCGATCTCGTCACGCTTGGTTGAGTGGGCATCATAGAAGGCATTGCTTTTTGTACAGCATTCACATGGAAACCATTCGCTTGGGCCACAGGACATTCCTTGTGAGCCAAGAGTAAAGTTTTCAAGTTGACTATTTCTTCTTTTAAAGATTCAGATTGTAACTGAAGTCTTTCATTATCGTTCGTTAAGAATTCAACCTTTGCTTGAAGGTTACTTAACCATTGCTTTTTTCTTTGTCGACATTTCAAAGCGGCTATTATAAGATAGATGAGTAAATTATTTATTAAAAGCATTAAAGTACCAATCCTATTTCTCTCTAAAAAGTTCTTTCGCTTTTCATCATCTTCAATATTTTTATTAGTAGTAGATGACCTTGATCTTGTTTTTTGACTGGTGATGTTTCATCTTCTTTATTTGAAGATCTCCTCCTCGTTTTCTTTTCAACTGATTCATTACTATCTAATGAATAATTATCATCTGAATGTTGTGAATTAGATCTTTTTCTTTCTTGCTGAGTCAATACTTGATTAAATGTTCTGTATTGTTGTTGTTGTTGTTGTTGCATTTTTGATTTCATTGAATAATATTCATCTGGATTGGCTGGACCTTGTAACATGGAAGGAGAGAGTGGACCGGTACGTAAGGAATCCCAAGTGAATTGGTTGGTTACTTCTTTTGGTAATATACCTCCTCCTATGATTGGATTATTATTCGTATTGTCTACTGGCATCACATTAGGACTTGTGATTGAGGCAACAGGAGGCAAAGTTAATTTGCTTTCTTTCTTTTCTTTAATTTGTACTCCAGAAAAGCTTTGTTCAAATGGATTTGGTTCTTGATCTAATTTAGCTGATGAATTGAGTGGTAATACAGCCATGGGTGGACTATCTATTTTAAATGTAAGCAAATAGCTATTATTATCTATTATTTATTTTACTTGTTAATATCGGATTGGTTGTATTTTCAACTTTAGTATCTGTTGTCACTACTGATGACGGTTGCTGTTGTTGTCCTACTGCCATATTGTTTCTTTCTTTTTTTTTTCCACTCCTTTTTTATATTATTAATGATTGATATAAGTTAGTCTGCTATTATTTTACCTAAAGTTTAATCGTATCTTGTTTTATTTTTGTTTAATTGGATCTAGATACACACACAAAAATGTGTTTATATAATAGCAATAATAATAAAAAAAAAAGAAAAGAAAAGAAAGGGAAGAAAGTGATAAAAAAAATCAGAGAGACAGGCTTGTGTAGGAGTGTAAAGATTACGTCGCTAATTATTACATCATACATACTATATTTAGAATAGTACGATGGCTCACGTGCTTGGACTGTGAACATCAGTGAGAACATCAATTAAAGAAATGGCGTAGATGTGATCAGTCAAGTATGGTAAATGAACTCTATAGTTTTATGAACAATAGAATACAAATTGAATATTATTAGCTAAAAGTAAGCAAATTGTATGAAGACTAAAACAATTATCCAAGCCTTCCCCTTTAAGGCTTGTTTCAAATTGTATTCTACTTTCATTGGCTTACTTTTGGCAGTGATCCAGAAGAGTGGTATTTTTATATGTGCTGATTTTTTTTTAAAATTTTAAAACTCAATTTGGGAACATTATTTCTGTCCTTTTTCCCTGAATAAATAAAAAAAAAAATGTCATCTGCAACAGTACCTGTAATTGAATTTGATCTCATCGTTGTAGGTGCTGGTATTGTAGGTTGCTCAGCGGCAAGAGCTTTTGGTTCAGATGGCAGAAAGGTTCTTTTGCTTGAACGTGATCTTGCTGAACCTGATAGAATCGTAGGTGAACTTTTACAACCAGGAGGAATTGAAGCTTTAAAGAAGCTTGATCTTCAAGGTACTTGAAATGTTCATGACATGTAAAAAATTAAAATAGTATATTAGACTGTGTGGATGGAATTGATGGTATACCTTGTTATGGATATGGCGTTATCTACCAAGATAAAGTGGTTCATATACCTTATCCTGTCAGTGAAACAACAGACAAAATAGCTAGTGGAAAATCATTTCATCACGGCAGGTTTATCACTAATTTAAGAAAAGCAGCTACTGCCACTGAAAAGTATTGTATATCACCACATCATGTAATAAAATACTCATTCCTCTCCTGTTGTATAGTGTGACAGTCAAAGAGCTTACAGTAACCTCATTAATAAAAGAATCAGAAAACAATAAAATTATTGGTGTAAACACAGTAAATAAAACAAATCAAGAATTCAAGGTAAAAACCAGAACACAATGTATAAGAGACAGAATTCTTATAACAAATGTAGTTTTATGCTCCATTGACCATTGTTTGTGATGGAATATTTTCAAAGTTTAGAAAAGAATTGACTATAAAAACACCAGATGTCAGATCAAACTTTGTTGGGTAAAATGATAAATGATAAAAGGAAAGGAGGCTCATGATCGCTGAATAGCTTCATTATGAAAGACTTGGAATTACCTTTACCTAATCACGGACACGTTGTACTTGCAAAACCTTCTCCTGTATTAATGTATCAAATTAGTACGCACGATACTCGTGTGTTGGTTGACATTCCGGGTAAATTGCCTTCAACATCTAATGGAGACTTGAAGAAATACATGCAAGATATTGTCGCTCCTGAATTACCTGATGCCATTCGTGTAAAGCATACAAAGAATACATATATCATAAACTAATAATAAGATTAGGTTAAATTCCTGGAAGGCTTAGAAACAGAAAGACTGAGATCTATGCCGAATGGCTTCTTACCACCAAGTATAAATAATGTGGAAGGGATGATTATGTTGGGTGATGCTGTGAACATCAGACATCCCTTGACTGGTGGTGGAATGACGGTAGCATTTAATGATGTTGTGTTACTTAAAGAATTATTATCACCAGACAAAATACCTTCTTTTACACAAACCGATTTAATCATTCAACAGATGAGTACATTTCACTGGAAAAGAAAGAATTATTGTACGGCTATCAATGTGTTGGCAATGGCACTCTACCGAATCTTCGCAGCCAATGAGAGTAAGTAGCTGCACGTAATGAATTCAATTGCTAATGGCGAATATAGATAAGGACTTGGAAGTATTACTAAGAGGGTGCTTTGCTTATTTCCAATTAGGAGGTGAATGTGTTGATGCTCCTGTTGGTTTATTATCAGGCTTAATTCAACGCCCAATGGTTCTTGTCTATCATTTCTTTTCTGTGGCATTTTATTCAATTTACATTGAAGCCAAAAGTAATGGTTGGTCAGGTTTACATCGCAGTTTTGTTATGATCATTACTGTACTATATACTGCATGTATCACTATCTTGCCTTACTTGTGGTCTGAAACAAAATATTAATTCTTTTATACTAATTCTTTTATAACCTATAAAAATAAATGTTTAATTTCCATCTCTAAAGAGGCTCTAATTTGAAAAAAAACTAAAATGATTCAAGTAAAGACAACTGTTTTTGATAAAAACAAATAGGGAACCAAATCAATTTTGGTATTTACTGATTCTGTTCAAAGCTTCTTTTCTTTTTTCTAAATGAAAAGCTTCCCAAAAAAAATGGTATTCCTAATAAAAGTATAATTTTCACGTCATAAGCAGCCAAACAATCCGTTCCTTATGTTGTCCTTTATTTTTTATGCCTCTTTAAAGCAAATTACGCAAAATTTAGTTTTCTTAAATGTAAGAATAAATGTGACGGGATCTTATGAATACCAAAAGATTCAACTGTCAGTTATTTACTTACTATATAATAAAGTCTAATGACATTGAAAGAGCAAAAGTGGTGTTAAGAATGTATTTCAAGCTTTTCATGTCTAATCTTCATAAAAATATTTTAAATTTTAGTCCTCTATACACGGGAACTACATGGAATAACAAAATGAATCAAAAAGAGCAATATTTCATTGACAACGTATGTACTTGATTCTTTGATCTGTCGGATATTTTCCAAATGCGCATATTCGTATTACCCAAACTTCCGAAAAGTCCCCCTTTCACTTTTTTATTATGAAATCCACGGAGAATTATCCTTCATAGAATAAATCGCCTCTTTTTATTATTATTACTCATCCTGTTCTCTCTCTTTCTTTAATTTATAATCGAAAATGAAAAACCTATACAAGATTTCATCTTTTGATCAAGAAAGTATCCATTTCGATGATTATGGATCAGAAGGTTGTACTATTTATAATTTTCCACTCCTTGAAGACAACTCGGAATCACAATTTAAAAAGAATTCATGTCATGATGAATGGCTGTGTCGTAGGGACAATCAAAAAGAAAACAACTTGCGACCTTCCTTTTTCTCCAAATTGACGGCAGAAAATTTCTCAGATTTATGTATAAATACATTGTTCAAGACTGATAAGGACTCTGTTGATGCTGAAGAAGAAGCCAGCTTTGGAGGTGACTCAGATACAGAATTTACCTTTCAAACACCTAGAAGTAGTATTATTAGTAATGACAGGTTGATGGAAGAGAAAATGGATTTATTTTTGACAAAAAAGAAACCAGAGTCATTTGCAGGATTGAAACGTCAGTTCAGAAGGATTCATCTTTCATCAAAACAAAGTTTTAGAGAAAGTAGTGCCTTCAGCTTGATCAAGGTAGAAAATAGTCAACTTGTTTCAAATTCTTCTAACATACAATATTAGTTTAAAATTAGAAAGAACCCAGAGATCTCGCTTCCAATCTGTATTGAAGGTCGACCTTCTCTAATTCACGATGAGAAGCATGAAAGGTTTAGTTTAATCAAACCATCAACTACAGTCAAAACACCTATTTATGACAGGTTTGCAAAATACAACAATCAAACGGAGATACCCTATTCAAAGCCTGAGATTGGATCAACAGCAGAGACGTTTGAACAATTTATAGACAAGTTATTTAAAGGCATTTTTTAATAAAATGTGATTATATCCTTTATTGAATGAATAAATTGGTCAAGTGTCAGTATTCATTTCAAGTTCAATTGGATAATCAGTTTTTGTTGTAAAAGAAGTTGGATCAATCATTTTCAATTCATCTTTGATCACTTCTCTTGCGATTGAATCCAACTCTTTTATAATTAATAAAGTTATTTTCTATGCAAATACATTAATTTTATCTTTTATTTGTATCGTCATAGCATTACCTTGATCTTTGAATCAAATTTGAGAACCAGCTCAAAAAAGGATTGAGTACAAATTGGGCCCTCTGTGTTTACAAGTAGCTTATGATATGCTTCTGATATGAGATTACTTAGAGTGAGAAATGTTTCAATATAATCCATTTCAAAGGGCTACGTAGGGTATATCCATTTTAGTATTTTTACTATTGTATATAAAATATGTTACAATATGCGGTAATATCAAATATCCATAGTCAGTTACATTGTCTGTCTTTCGAAAGATGTTTTTCTAATATATTTTATGAGTAATTTATGTTTATAATTGTTTGAATTCTACCATTTTTTGCTTTGATTCATCTGTAAATCTTTCAAATTCATTCATAATTTGGTTTAAAGCTTTTATATAATCAACTGGATTTGTTATATTTAAAATAGTATCCAAAGATAAACCAAGTACATAATAAGTATATGTTCTTCTTAAGTATCAGTTTACAACGTATTCAAAGAATGAGGCTCTCTTTTTTTTTTTCACCTTTTCACCATTTTGGAATTTGAATAGATTAATTCAAGATTCTCTTTTGTTAATAAAATCGTATTAAACCAGTGTGTATTTCCTTCATGTGCTTTTTTAATATATTTAATAGTAGCAACACGTTTAGAAACTAACTCTACAAGATGTTCATAAAGGCTTAGTTGAGAAGTCATGGTTGTAGGTAAGTAAATGTTTGCCGACATTACGTGATGAGCAGAACAAGGTGTAATCCTATGAAGCACAATCTGTAATTGGTGATGGTGTTACACGAATAAAAGAAGCATGTCTCTTCTTTTTTGTAACACAATGTGCATAAAATAAGTTATACTATTTCGAGTGAGACACTTTAATACAACTGACAGATTTTTTTTTTTTGATAATTTTTATTAAATATTGTTTTTCTATGTACATTTTAATATTAATATAAATAATAGTAAATATATGTGCTTGTATATAAATAAAAAGAGTCATGTAAACCAATTGCTTATTCTGTTAAACAATGTCTTATTACTGCTCTGTCTTTGGTTATGACGAAATAATAATTTGTCTTTAGAAAATTGTTTAAATCGGAGTGATGAATAACGTTTGAAAGTTTTTTTATGAATGAGGTCATCATCTTCAGCTAATTCCATTTCTAATTGTGAATCATCCCAACGTCTGTTCATCGGTTCAGAGTTCCTCTTTTGATGAAAACATATTTGATCGGATGAAGAAGTAGAAGGTGAACTATTATTGGTTGAATTTATTTCAGAACTTGTTATTGAAAAAGTAAGCGAAGGTAAAGATTGATGTGTTTTATGGCCTTGTTTTTGTTGCATTCAATGAAAAGGAAATAATTAAAAAAAAAGAAAAAGAAAAAGGAAAGAAAAGAAGGCAGAATATTTTATATGAAAATAAATGTAATACATGACACGTGTTGTATTTATTCAAATTCTGACTTCTTTATCAAAGAAAAAAAAAGGAGGTACTCAGATCAGGGAACCATGACAACAGATTGAAAGAAAAAGAAAGAAATGACAAGAGACATATACAATAATTAATTTAATTCATCTCTTTTATTTATATCCAATTCAATGCCTTTTTCATTTTAATCTTTTAATGAGTCACCAGATATAAGCGTGATAAAAGTCTACTTGATCAGTGCGCCTCGAAAAAGATTGTGGGTTCTGCGTTTCTTTTTCAAAATTTATAATTCAATTGGCGTCCCAATCAGTATGTACGAATTTAAATGTCGTGGTTTACTTGTTACACACCCAATCACAAGCTCATCTTTAAACTGTAATTTTCTGTTTTTTTTTTTTTTTTTTTTTTTTTTTTTTTTTGGTTCTTGGCTAAACTTTTATTTTCAAAAAAAGATGATTCAAGATCTTAATTCTTTTATTTTATAATTAAAGCTCATTATAAAGTATATTCTTTGTAATGGCTATTCAGAAATGACGCAATGCTTTATAAAACCCTCTATCTAAATTTATTTCTACCTAAAGAAGTTCCTTGAGCAAAAAAAGTGCCTCTAGGCTATTTAAGGTATAGATTTGAACGCGTTTTTTTTTTTAAGTAAAAATTAATAGTACGCGAAAGAGTATTCAATGCAAGACACTGTGCTTTTATTAAATATACTTTTCTCTTCTTTTAATTTTAATGATAAAGTCAAGTGAACTTTTATGTACACTTTGTTTTTATCTTCAAATTAAACTTTCTTTAAAAAGCCATTAGCAACATTCTTTTCATCTATTTCTTTGTTAAAGTCGGAAAAACTGTTTATTGTTTTTTTTTTTTTTTTTTTTTTATTATTTTGTTTTACATAACACAAGGATCGCAAAATTAAATTCGAGAACAATTATGAAACGCATTGCTCCTTGTTTAGTATTCAACTTTATTTTCAAGAGTTACTCGAAACATAGATGCATTTCTTTTCCTTTTATAAAATTTTAAAGCCTTCATTGAAACACAGGTTACAGCCCAAAAGGTCTTGTTTAATATTAAAAGGGGGTTTTCGGACTCTGAAAATATTTTTTAGCGGGGCTGCACACACGAAAACCCAATTGGAACACTTTCCTTTCATCAAAGAAGCATGTAACGTAACATCTTACTTTCAAATTAAATATTTTTATCTTTATCAAACTGACCTTCAAAGTTTGTTTATTCTATTTGATAAATGTATATTAAAATATAAAAAAAAAGAGCAAAAAATAAAAACATTTGAATAATTTAGTCATCTGTTATTTTCAGTAGACGAATGTCTTTGATCTGTGGTTCTTTTTGCCGTGTTACAAAAGAAAAAAGTTTTTTTTGGAACATATCCAATAGAAATGGAAATATAACTTTCTTAAACAGCCCAGGCTTTTAAAATATACACGCCATTTTATGAATTGAGTATTCATTTTTATACGTTTGCAGGTATTAAGGTAACTTATTGCTTTTAATCATCATTGATGCATTCAAAAAAGTGCTTGTTGCTTTATATGAACTATAGTAGCTTTGAGTTATCTTTGATATTATTTTACTATACAATCTTATTATCATTCCAAACTTACTTTGATTGTCAATGTCTGTCAACTAGAGAGAACCATATAACTTTATTTTTACCACTTTTTTTTTTCTTGGCCAATTTAACATAAATTGCATATTCTACAAAGCCCTGTGGCACTAAAAACTATTTAAAAGCTTGATATGCGCCAAGACATGGCGCATGTGGTGTAAAGAGTTGACATAAATACAATAGATTTGTTCCCAAAAATAGACTTTTTGGGGCTTGAATCAAGAAAGCTTATAAAAAGAAGAGGAGAACAATAGACTTTTTCTTTTCAAATAACAAAATGTCGCACTTACCAGCTTCTGATCAATCTATAAAAAAAGTTTCTAATGACCAGCAGCAAGATGAACTTGAAAAGTTAGATTTGTTTGAATCTTCAACTCAGGTCACATTTGTTACAAATACTCATTCGGAAATTCAAGAAAAGCAACATGAACAAGTACAACATTTGACATCAGTTGAATCTACAGTTGAGCAAGTAGACACCGAAGAGAAGCAGAAGGAAGAAGAAGAATTTCAAAAGTTGGAGTTGACGAATTCCGTCCATGTTCATTCAAGTACTACAACCACAACTACGACACATGTCTTGGAGGCTCATGATATGCCACAGCGCAACGGGTTCCAAAAATTAGCTTCAACCGAGTCTTTACTGGCTGAACCTCAAGAACAATCCAACGAACAAGACAATAATCAAAGACATGTTTCACAAACAGATTATTACCACGACAGAAAGCCTGATGATAATTATTATGGAGGTGCTCATCCTCCTACCGCCCCCAATTATCCTTTGTTGGAGCCACGATTATTAGAAAAACAGCAACCGTATGCTGATATACCTTCTGGATATAATCGACCTCTTTACTTGAGAATCTTGATTGGCCCAGTTAGAGTGCCAACATTTAGTTATATATCGATGCTCATCATGATCGCTATGCTTATATTTGAGTTTGTTAGAATGAAACAACTAACAGGGAGCGCAATTGAAACAAGTCCATTCAATCCAATGATTGGCCCTAGCTTTCAAGTAAAATGCACTTTTTTTAATCCGTCTTCTTTACTGAATGATTTTTTCTTTTATTAGGTGCTTGTCAACGAAGGTGCAAGATTCACTCCTTGTATTCGATCTGTACCTAGTTTACCAGTATCTACTGTCATTTCAAGTTGCTATGCATCATCCACTGATACCTGTACTTTAGAAGAGCTTTGTGGATTTGGAGGATTCTCTGGTGGTACACCTAATCAAAGCTTCAGACTCGTATTGCCCATTTTTATGCATGCGGGCATTATTCACTTTTTAGTCAACATGCTGACTCATTTAGGACTTGGTGTAGACCTTGAAAAAGCACTTGGTACACCAAGGTACGCTTTACTCTACATGTCTTCTGGTATCTGGGGGTTTGTATTATCCGCAATGCTTTCTCAAAACTTGAGCGCCTCCACGGGTTGTTCAGGCGCCTTGTTTGGTTTAATTGGATACATGTTTATTGATGTTTTGGTGAACTGGAAGATACTGCCTCATCCAGTTCGCAACTTAATGAGTCTCCTGATGTCCACTGTCATCAGTTTAGTACTTGGTCTCTTGCCTGGTTTAGATAACTTTGCCCATATCGGTAAAAAGCTTTTTTTTTCTAACCTGAAAAAAGAAAATTGACGTTTTTCCCTTTTTAGGAGGGTTCACGGTGGGTATTCTGATGGGAATGCTCGTAGCACCTATGCGTCCAATAGCAACACCAAGGGTAAAAGTTATTACCTGGATCTTGCGTGTTGTGGCTTTGGTACTCTTGGTTGTCCTATTTGCTGTCACTATTCGTGAACTCTATTCTGTATATGATCCTAGCACGGTAAGAACTAGAAAAGAAAAAAAGGACAACCTCTCATTTTTTTTTTCTTTTATAGATTTGTCCAAATTGTAAATACTTGTCATGTTTACCTGTAAGCAACTGGTGTGATCCAGTGAATTAATCTTTCTACTTTCTGTTTATAAACTTTTAATTATTACCCCAATAAAAAAACTTTTTTTTTTCTTACGTAAAAGATTAACCGAATTTACGTAAAAAATGAAAAAAGATCTTATCAAAAATCTGATATGCAGTTCACAAAGATCTAGGGACTTATCAGATTTAACCGTTTCTTCTCCGCTTCCCTATTGTACACTAATGAGATCGGGTTCATTCGCGAATCTGATTAAACTTAGAGCTCTTGATCATACAAAATAAACCTACATTGTCATTTTTTCCTTTCCTTTCTTATATATTGTTATATATTTTTATTTTATACTTTTGTTTTGTTAGTTTCAATTTTTTCCCGTGTTGAACTTCAAAACAAGTTTAGGGGCCCGGAAATGAATTTTTTTTTTTTTTGTAAAAGGAAATGAATTGATATTAGTGGATTCTAATACAAAGTAACACAGCAAAAAAAAAGAAAGCAAGGAAAGTATATAAGATGGATCTAATGGGTCGCATCTTTTCTTTTTTTTTTTTAGAATTACAACTAAATCAAGAAAAGATGCGTTTCTCTGCCATTGCCTTTGCTGTTGCCTCTGCCGCCGTTTCTTTGGTCTCTGCCCAATCCATTTCAGCTGTTGCTTACTTAAACAGTTCATCTGTAAATGGCCTCGTTTACTTTTATCAAGAGCATTTTGACAGCCCTACTAGAATCATTGCAAACATCACTGGTTTGACAGCTGGTGAACATGGTATTCATATCCATCAATTTGGAGATCTTTCCAATGGTAAAAACTTCATTATAAAATAGTTTAGTGTTGCTAAAACAAAACAAAAGGTTGTACTTCTACTGGCTCCCATTACAACCCATTTAACATGACACACGGTGGACCTGACGCATCAGAAAGACATGTTGGTGATCTTGGTAACATTGTCGTTGACAACACTACCGGTTTGGCTTTGTTGAACATCACAAGTGACTATGTCAAGTTGAAACACCACATCTCTGTTATTGGGTAAGAAAGGAAAAAAAAAACTTTTGTATTCTTTTTTCTCATCTTGTATTGATAGACGCGCTGTTGTTGTTCATTCTGATCGTGATGATTATGGACTTGGTGGATCACCTTTATCCAACACAACTGGTAATGCCGGAAGCCGTGTTGCATGTGGTGTTATTGGATGTAAGTTTTTTTTTTTTTGCATTTGCTTTGAAGCCACATAATTGACTGTTATTATGTAGATTCCTCTACTGCTTAAGCAGCGTTGAAAATAAAAGTTAGAAATACAAGATAGGAATATAAATTTGAATAATATAAAAGCCTTTAATAAACAGTATCTATAATTATATTTATATAAACGAACCCTACTTTAAATTACTCCAAAGATACATGAAACAATTGAATTTAATTTAATTGAAGTGATAATTAATGACGACCACAATGTAAAAATTGAATACAAATAAAAGTCAAACGACTTTGAAAAACATCAAAAAAGAAACAAGCTTTTCCTGTCATAGTTGGCTTCTCAGCTTGAGTCTACAAAAGTATGAATTGGGAGTATCAGAATATTCCAAATTTTCCGAAAAAGCAGCCTATGATACCACTTTTCCTTGAAGCTAATAACCTTACTGTCTTCAATGTGACAGATAGACACTAGCAGCATATCCCTAACATTCAAATCTCTTTTTATATCGATTAAGTCTTCTATTCATCCTTGTTTACTTTTATATTATGAAATTGGACGCGCTTATATTAATCAGTGTTAATAACAAAGCTTCAAATTTTTTCTTCTTTTGTATTATTCGGATAGAAGGTTTACAGCCCCAAATCAAGTATATTCATAAAGAGAAGGTCATTATTTAAATAAAGTGAATATGCTTTGAATAATATGTCACTGATTATAAATGTTCTTTATCCAAATAATCTATTTTACATCAAAATGTCTTATAGGTCAAATCAAATTCGACTTACAAATTTTGACAAGCATTTGTCTTCGTTTAATAAAATGGATAATATGGAGCAGATCCGATTTAACCAAAATACTATAGTGAAGACCAAAGCGCTCAAATCCTTCATGCATTACAACATTTTGACATTGTATCTACAATAAGTCTCAGTAAACGGTCTTCCCATTTTTAAGCATGTAGCATCCACTAATATCAACGCCAATACTGATGATATTTCCTTTACAAAGAAGTATTTTACAATACATGCTACAATAATCCTTCGCAAGAAAGAAAAAGCTAAAATAGACAATGCTGCCCTCAAGATGAGAGAAGACACCACTCCTGAAGTCTTCAAAGCATTAATATCAACCGATTCATAAGGTTTCCAAATACTCTCAAACAGTGAACATTGTTACTGAAATGACTCCAACATTTAGAATAGTTTACTCTCAAAATTTTCTGTCAGGATGCTAATATTCCAAAATATAGACGGCTTTGATAGCTACGGGAATGGAACTGAGGTATCTGGTTTCAAAATTTGTATATATGACTGTATCTCATAGAAGTAAAAGCTTTAGTTTATATCTTTAACAGGGATCAAGACAGATTGAGTAGGTTAATTGCGTTTGTTCACCTGTATATAATTTGTTGCATACATTATGTAGTAGTGACAGTATTTCATATAGTAACCATTTTTCTACTCACAAAAAAAAAAAAAAAAACTATTACACAATCCATTGTTTGTTTCACGAACTTAAAATTTGTTTGATAATGAAAAAGTTACTTTTTTAGCAAAAAGGGTGGTAAAAAAGGAAAAATAAAAACAATTTTTTATATGCATTCATTTTTCGTGCTTCAGCTTGGATACTCGTCTTCTGTAAGATGTGAAGGAACTACAAATATTTTCATTTAAACATAGTACCTTTTTTTAAGACTTTATCAAAATGACTCATTAATCATGTTTAATATTCCGACGTACTTTTTTTTTTTTTTCTTCTTCTTCTTCTTTTCTTCTTTCTTTCTATCAATTAGAATGACTGGAGAACTCTATTCATTGGATAAGCTTAGAAGTACTCTTATCCGATTGGAAGACACAATTCTATTTGGTAAACAAGTCCAAGTAAATAGACAAAGTGAGAGCTCTCTCTAATATGCTCTGTGTAGCACTGATTGAAAGAGCACAATTTGCATTGAATCAAAACATATATGAAAAGGGTGCCATTGAATTTAAAGGCGAAACAGGAGAAAAGAGTTTTTTGGAATATTGTTTATCAGAAACAGAAAAAATACATGGTAAGCAAGAAGAGTAAAAATATGGTATTTTGTATTTACATTTTTATTTCAACAGCCAAAGTTCGCAGGTACACAAGGTAATAACAACAATAAGACAAGTTGTACATTATGACCTTATTAATTTTTTTTATTTAAAAAAAGCCCAGATGAATATGCCTTTACTTCACCTTTACCTGAGCCTATTCTTCCTCCACTTCAATATGATGAATTCCTATACCGAAATGAAATCAACGTAAACAGTGTTATTATGGACATGTATATTAAATATATTCTTCCAGTAATTTGTAAGGAGGAGGATGATAACAATTACGGAAGTTCGGCAACAAAGGACATTGAAGCATTGCAAGCATTAAGTAAGCGTATTCATTTCGGTAAGTCAATGCAAAAGAAAATAAGTACATCTATACCTCAACTACTTCCATGAAGGTAAATTTATTGCTGAATCAAAGTTTAGATCAAATCCAACCGAATATATCCAGTTAGCATTAGCTGAAGATAGAAAAAAGATTGATGAACTATTAACAAATAAGAAAGTGGAAGAGCAAGTGCTTGAAAGGTTACGTAGAAAAGCATTAGTTTATGGACAAACATTAGATGAAGAGCAAGAAGGAACAAGTAAACATTTGCGTATTCCAGTAGAATTAGTGGTTGACCTCTATAAGCGATGGGTTATTCCACTAACAAAGGAAGTAGAAGTAGATTACTTGATTATTCGAGGTAAAGCTGCAGCTACAGAAGAACTAAAATAAATATTCGATATCAAGCTTTTATAAAGTCTTGTGACACAAGCATGTACTGTGCTTTTCTTTCCTATTTCGGTAATTCAGGTACATTTTTTAGAACACCAATATTGTTTCTTTAATGTAAAAAAAAAATATGCCAAAATGCAAACACAATCAAACACTGAATTATAATGCGTAAAACTCTACTCAAATTGTTAAAAATAAATAGTGTTTCCTTAATGTGTTTGAATCAATAATAAAATATCTAAAGCGTATATTTTTGCAATTGAGAAGCATTTTGCTTCAATCACATATGTGTAATCAACTTTTACTTGCAAAAAAAAAAAAGAGAAATACAATTGATGTACAACCTTCAATATCACATTCATATAAGCAATCTCAGCCACTTGCTCGATAAGCCACCCAATTAAACTCATGCTTCAAATTTTTCTCAACTTACCCTCTTCATTTTACAAGTCCTTCTTATTCTTTGTTCGAAACCACAACTCCTTCATTGGGAAAAAGCAACAAAGAAAAAAAAAAGGGATAAAAAACAACAAATACACACCACTTATAAAAATATAATACACTAATGGCATTTGAATCTCGTGGAGGTGCTCGTGGAGGTCGCGGAGGAAGCCGTGGTGGCGGTCGTGGAGGAAGCCGTGGTGGAGCTCGAGGTGGATTTGGTAAAAAAAAAAAATCAAAAGATAGCATATACAACACAGCAGTACTTATATGAATGTCAAATAGGAGGAGGACGTGGCGGAAGTCGTGGCGGTGGCCGTGGTGGTTTCGGTACGATGAAATAATCATTTGACAGCGTTTTTCAAACTAACCTATTGCAACTAGGTGGAGGCCGTGGAGGAGCTTCTCGTGGAGGCGGTCGCGGAGGACCCCGTGGAGGCGCCAGAGGAGGCCGTGGAGGTCGCGGCGGTGCCGGAGGCGCTAGAGGAGGTGCCAAGGTTATCATTGAACCTCACAGACATGCTGGTATCTTTGTTGCTCGTGGAAAGGAAGATCTCTTGGTTACAAAGAATCTTGTTCCCGGCGAATCCGTTTACGGTGAAAAACGTATCTCCATCGATGGACCTGAAGGCACAAAGATTGAGTATCGTGTATGGAACCCCTTCAGATCCAAGTTAGCCGCTGCTGTCCTTGGTGGTGTTGATCATATTCATATTGCACCCGGTAAGAAGGTGCTTTACCTTGGTGCTGCCTCTGGTACTTCTGTCTCTCATGTTGCTGATCTTGTTGGGCCTGAAGGTGCTGTCTATGCTGTCGAATTCTCTCACCGTCCTGGCCGTGATTTGATCAACATGGCAAAGAAAAGAACCAACGTTGTTCCTATTATTGAAGATGCTCGTCACCCCCAAAAATATCGTATGCTTGTTCCCATGGTCGATGTTATTTTTGCTGATGTCGCACAACCTGATCAAGCCCGTATTATCGCATTAAACGCTCATAACTTTTTAAAGAATGAAGGACATATTGTTATTTCTATCAAGGCTTCTTGTATCGATTCAACTGTGGATGCTGCTACTGTGTTTGCTCGTGAAGTGAAGAAGCTTCAAGAAGAAAGAATCAAGCCTCAAGAACAACTTACCCTTGAACCTTATGAAAGAGATCACGCCGTTGTTGTTGGTAAATACGTCCGCTTCAAGTAAATAGCCAATATTCTAGATCCAGCTAGTAAAGTTATAACAATCAACATCACATAATATTTTTGCCGATTCATTTTGCCTTTTTTTATGAAAAAAGCAAATAGTTTCCTTTGTAAATAAATGGAGTCTGTAATGCCTTCACCCATATTTAATGAATAATATCGTCTTATGTACTTATATTTAAACTCTGATCATATGAAACCAACTCTGTTTTGCTTGGTTTGGATCTTTTGCAAATTTTGTACGACATTTTAAATTATAATTTACAAGACGAGGATGTTTATATTAACTAATCGTAATAAATAAGAAAATAAAATATTCTGGGTTATTTAATAGTGGTAATAGTGGTAATAGTAGTAATGAAAGGGTATAAAGATAGTTAAATCATTGTTAGTTCCAAGGTCCATGTACGTCTTGCCCACAATCTAACATTTTGGTTATCAATTTCAACTGTGTTTCCATCCCACCAACATTTTCTCTACATAACGATGGGGTTTAATGTAAACAAACAATAGTAAAAAAGAAACTTACGGCAGGTTTTCTCCAAAAAAGCAAAAGTTTCTGTGCTGTATTGTCCATTTGATCTGTACCAGTTGATTTTAGTGCGACCAAGCTCATACTATTAACACATGTCCTATTTGGCTCCACTTCTCGATGAGCCCAGTGGTCTTCTTTTGAGAAACCAGCTTGACAAAGTAAACCAATTAGATGCTGTTCAGCTACATTGTTTGCTCTTGCAATATTCTTCTCTAGTGCCGCAAAGACTTGATTTTCACTCTTTAAATACTCGCCAGCGGCTATTCTCAACTTGATAAGATCTTTCTTTTGACCTTTACTAATACAGTAATATTCAAGCTCCTCTCTCAAAACAATAATAGGCGTCTTATCAATGATGGAAGGATAATACTGAGCTGCTTGACTAAAGGCAAATAAAGATCGTTTTGGGTTCATTTTCTTTTCTTTTAATATTCCTTCGTAAAAATGCAAAACATATCCTAAACAGTGAGGATCAAAGTCTACATGGGTTGTCACTAAATCTTCTTTGCATCCCAACTCTAGTTCGCCATTATCAGATTGCTTTCCCAAAATGAGTCCATTGGGAAACATTGCAATAAGTAAGCTTTCCGGTAAACTAACTAGTGTTTCTTTATGTAGTTTCATACGGATACCACGCAATTTCAAATATAGTATATCAGGAATGGCATCAGGTATATTTTCATACCCATTGTCAAAGTCGTCATATTGTTGGGCTTGATAAATGGCCTTCTCTTCTTCTGTTGACATTTATTAAAAAAGACGAAAAGAAAAAGAAAAAGGATCTTTCTATTTTTTCAAAAAAAAAAAGCGGCATGTACCTTTAAAAAAATAGTTCAGCTCTTTTTGTATACACACATAATTTATTTTCACAGGATGCAAAAAGAATGTATTTTAAGCAGAAGACTTTTGCATGGAAGAAGTACGACGACGTTCAATCTTCTTATCCTTGGCTTCCTTGACACGCTTAGCAAGCAATTGCTTGTATTGGGCTTCAGCTTCACGAGAAGATTCAGCTCTTCTGCGCTTGATGGCTTGTCTACGTCTCTTGTGTTGGAGAGTGCGAGGGGTGACAAGACGTTGGATCTTGGGAGCCTTAGTATAAGCCTTCTTGCCTTCAGCCTTGGGTTGGACTTCACGACGGATAACATACTTGCGAACATCGTCTTCCTTAGACAAGTTCTATATGCAAAATAACGAATTAAAAGACGAACAAATG
The DNA here is from genome assembly GCA_024220505.1 of Rhizopus arrhizus. Lineage (NCBI taxonomy): Eukaryota > Fungi > Mucoromycota > Mucoromycetes > Mucorales > Rhizopodaceae > Rhizopus > Rhizopus arrhizus. The sequence goes on from JAKZZE010000011.1 coordinate 744,782, forward strand.
GCTTGTATAATACTAAATACGTACGAAGAATCTTCTGATCTTGGAAGCACGCTTGGGACCAAGACGCTTGGGAACAGTGGTGTCGGTCAAACCGGGAATATCTTGTTCACCTTGCTTGACGACAACAAGAGACAAGACAGAGAGATCAGAGCCGACGATACAACCACGAACGGACTTTCTCTTGCGTTCACCAGTACGGCGAGGACGATAGCAAGAGTGGCCCTTGGACATCAAAAGACGAACACGGTGAGGCAAGAGAACACCTTGCTTCATGGGGAAACCTTGTTTGTCGTTACCACCAGTGATACGGAAAACGTAACCCTTGAATTCGTCGCCAAGAGTGTCACCAGAGACTTCTTGAGCCATACGCTTATCATAGAAGCCACGACTAGTCAAAAATGTTAGATCAGCCCACCTCATCTGTTTTTGCTCTATAAAACTTACAGTCTACGTTCGTCTTCAATTTCGATCAACTTTTGGCAGCCGGTGGCTGGATTAGCGATGTTCAACTATTAATATTGAATGTAAGTCTCTCAATCAAACAAAGCTTTCATTTTCAAGACGAATAATATAGCAAAAAAAAAAAAGAAAAAAAAAGAAAAAAAAAAAAACAAAGAAAGAGAATAGGATCACATTAACATGTTCCTTTTTAGAATGTTGAGGTTGGCAATGTCGAATGAATAATTCACTATTTATCATAATGGTTTTCATCCATCCAATCCCCTTTGTATGTAATCCATCCTTTCTTTCTTTGCTTGGACTTTGCTATTCCTCATCCTTTGATGTTGCTTACTTTCATGTTGTAAGAGAAGGAAACTTCACCTTCGGACAGCCCTTCATGCTTCAAATGGTAGATCTCCCCCAGTGTGCGCCCAAACCTGTCTCCCCTACTCTCACTCTCCGAAAAATTGGTGCGGTAAATGCGTAGTCACACTGGCTGGGTTGCGGTTTTTTGGGACGAACTTGGGACAGCGACAGTACTTTTATGTTTGGTTTTTATCAAAAGTAAAGGCTGCATGATTCTCAATGATATCTTCATTTTGTATGGTAATGAAAAACATTTTAGTATAGCTTTCTTAATAACTTGATGTGCTTTAGTAAGCAAATGTTAGAAAATCAATAAAATATTTACATTTTTTTATATGTATAATGCTATCATTTTGCTTTCCTTTACTGATTAACAACTTCAAGTAATTCTATCATTTTAATCTATCCTTCATCAATGACCATTGACTTTGTTCGCAGTGTAAAGTTGGGGTTTAGAAGTGTATACTTAAGATATAGAATCAAATGTTAGTTGTAAAATTTCAAAATTGCCATAAAATGAATCAAGGCAGAATTGTTACAAAGAATCACAGGCTTCCTATATATTTGAACATCTGACGCAATACACAATAGATTAATTTCGAAAAATATGTACCTAATGTCATAATAAAAAAAAAATGTATGACTACATATCATGTTGTGAAACTCATTAATATTTTGAATAAGCAAAGCAAAGCAAAGGTCCCTGCTTATATCGCTTTACTCACAAGTACTGGTCAAAAGCAAGAAGGCATAACCTGTCCAAAATTAGATTAGGTTATGCCTAAAGTCATTGTTGCACATGCCACAGTTATTATTGGGTTTTAACAAACAGTTTTTATCTTCAAACGTCATTTATGCCCAGACGGATAATTTTTATAAAAATCGCTCCTTTTTTATGCCATTTTGCTTTTGTATAATTGACAATTGACTTCATATTGTATTAAGAAACAAATTTAGTTATTTGCTTTTATCAAATTGTTAGATACTATTAATATTTTCCATTGATTTATAATTAAATGCACTGTAACGTATTTACTGCCATGCAGAATACTTCAAGGCGAAACCAACTGTGATAAAGAGACTAATTTGTTGATGATTTTAATAGAAATGAAATTTTGTAAAGCAATTTACCCTATTTTTCTGTGTTTTCTGTAAGAGATAATCAATGCAATAAGGAAAGAGGGATTTTAAATTCATTTGATTTAAAACCTTCTTGTTATTTATGATTACATAAACACACTTTGTTTTTTTTCTTCTTCTTCTCTTCATCATATCATGTATCAAGTTTCTACTATTGGAGAAGAGTATACTTCTTCTCACAGAGTTTATATTGGTAGTATTTTCTTTTTCTTTTAAATAGTACACTAGTTTAATACAATAGAATAGAACAAAACGGTCAAATTATTTCACCATTTCATGATATTCCTTTATACGCTGACAATGAAAAAAAGATTATCAACATGATTGTTGAAATCCCTCGTTGGTCTAATGCCAAATATGAGGTACTAATAAAACGATGATTAAAAAAAGAAAACCAATTGCAAATGTTGTAGATTGCCACAGGTGAAAAGTATAATCCAATTAAGCAAGATGTAAAAAAGGGTAAAGTTCGATTTGTTCGAAATTGTTTTCCTTATAAAGGCTACATATGGAATTATGGTGCTTTACCACAAGTAAACAAAATGCATGTATAAATTCATTTTGTAATATAACAGTGAATATAGACATGGGAAGATCCTACAGTGATTTCAAAAGATACAAATGCAAGAGGAGATAATGATCCTATTGATGTTTGTGAAATTGGACAAGAGATTGGTTACAGAGGACAAATAAAGCAGGTTAAAATCCTTGGCGTGATGGCTTTATTGGATGAAGGTGAAACAGACTGGAAATTGATTGCTATCGATATTAGAGACCCAATGGCAGATAAATTAAATGGTAACTGAAAACAAATAATTTTTCTAAACTGACATGGCTTTTACAGACATTCAGGATGTTGAACGTTACTTTCCTCAATTGATTGATTCAACTCGTCACTGGTTCAAGATTTATAAAATGCCTGATGGTAAGCCAGAAAACAAGTTTGCCTTTGATGGCCAATGTAAAACAAAGGTGAGGATTTGCATTTTTTTTTTTTTTTTTTTTTTTATTTTCTTTCAACTCATCAATCCCTTTTTTCTTTTCAGGCTTATGCAGAAGCTGTTATACATGAAACGCATGAAGCTTGGAAAAGATTGATAGATGGAAAAACTCCTAATAAGTCAGACACTCATGATATTAGTGTGTAAGTGATATGAAATAATGTAAAATATAAATAATAACTTGTTTGAAAAGTACCAATGTAACTGTTAAAAGCTCTCCTTATTATTCAAGTATATCCAAGGATGAAGGATTATCGAAGGTAGGAAAAAGATAATGCAAATGTCTATTTGTTATGTAAACAAAGTAATTAGGCATTGATTAAGCATAAAAGAAAAGAAAATATTGAAAGTAAAGATGATAAATGGTATTTTATCAAATCTAAGCTTTAAATTGGATATAAACAGTAATGAATTCATCTTTGGAAATAAAATCTTTAGAAATTATGTGTGATATAAAGATCGTTGCCCTTATCAATGTCCACCTTCAATTTTAATACAAGATAAACACGCAATATACTCTTTTTTTTGTCTTAAATAAATTATGGTGCAAATTAGCATAAATGAATTTATTAGAATATTGTTGCCAACCAAAAGATACAGGTAGGTACACCAAAAAATATGGTTGCTATTTACATTGTATGCAAACAGCCTACTAATGATATGAATTACAATATAATTAAAAAAAAAAAGTGCAAAGAGAATAAGAAACAAGAGTCATTAGAGGAGAAATTTAGTGAAACGGCTATTAGGTAGTAAAGTTATGAACCAAAGGATAATATAAAAGAGCTATATATTAAGACCTATGATCCATTTGGCTATGTTACAAGCCAAAAATTCAGTAAATATTGGAAGTAGCTGCAAGACCATGTTAAACTCCATGTAAAAGTTGCCAAGCCAAGTCTAAACCATATTTTTATCTGTTACTACAGAGCTATTCCATAAAAATATTAGAAGACTGAGTGTTTGTGTACCAAGTTTTCATCAGGAGATAGTGTATCTTATCTCTTATAATAAATCATCTAAAGTTTATCAAGTCGCGACTTTTACGACTTGTGCTATACTGATATTATCTGATTAATACAATCATGTTTCTGTTCCATTTATAAGTAATGAATCTCTTTAAACAAAAGTTTAATTCGTAAATGATGATCGTGTAATTCATACTAAACTTGTACAGCTACTAAGTTACAGTTGTAAAACATTCTGCTTAAAAGGTAATATATGCCTACTCTTAAAAGTGTTTAACCTTTTTTTTTTTTTTTTTTCATTTGCATTGGATTTAAAAAATAATTTGCCTGGCCAAGACAAATTTTAAAAACTAGTCTGCTCCGCGACAGTTTTTGGCAAAAAAACTCCCACCATCCAGGCGTCCCTTTCAGGCAGGATGAAAACATTCTTTCTCCTTACCTTCAGCTGCAGCCTCCAGTAATTTGAAAGGTTTTTGACACCACACCCACGAACCAAAACATAAACCAATACCAAAATTCAATACCAAAAACCATATACCATAAATCTGTAAACAAAAATATAATATAAGCTTCTAATATAAATATATAGTATGGCTTATGACACATACCTCCACATTAATGCAGGGCAAGTGATTAATGAAGAATTTTTTTTTTTTTTAGGGCAGATTTTATTAAAATTATGAAAATAAAACGCTATATTTATAGTCAAAAAGATGTCTAGGTGACAGTCGCCATCTGAGGGATCTTCCGACTTTTACAAATTAATAATACTCTACGGTATTGAGTGAGGTGACATGTTTCTCAAACAACTTGATAACATCAGGAAGGGCAAAGCGGGAATCCGAGAAAGTCATAGACCAGTGAGAAGACCATATGGCGAGAAGAGTACAAGCAAGGTATTGGAAAGAGGAAGTGTGTTTATACATAAATTTGGTTTTTGGGAGCTGAAGAGAGAATAGAGCATGGTGGAGAGCAGGTTGACTGAAGGGAGTATCAAAGTACGTGTCCCATATGTATTCCCAAACAGGGTGTTTGTGTTGGCACGAGTAGACAAAATGGGTGCAACTTTCAGGAGCTGAAGAGCATAATAGGCAGGCTGGATCAATAAAAATAGTAGGAAGTGTACGGTGTAAGGTCAGTCGACAAGGGAGCTTGTTATGTAATAAGCGATACCATACATCGCGAGCTTTGAAAGGAATATCTTCATTCCAAAACATTTTCCATTGCCGTGGGGCTATTTGAGGGTCGAAGAAGGGTGGTTTATGATGCGGTGAAAGTCCCTGCCGTAGGCGAGCAGTGGTCATTTTCACAGAGAACAGATCCGAGGGTAATAGGCCATCAACAAAAGGAGTAAAATCAATATGACCTACCGGTATTTGCGAGGCCTGGTCTGGAGGAATTAAGCAATTGCGTAAAAAGAAAGATTCTAACCAGATATCATGGTTGTCGATTGCTCTGAAAAAGCGTCCAATTAAGACTGGGAATATTTCGAGGTCTGTTCGACATTTTCGGCGTAGACAACCTTGATGGGAGTCGTAGTGGAAGGCATCATACACTTGTATCTTACTCCAATTACGATGACTAAGACGAACAGCCGAAGAGGAGGGATCGGATGGCCCGCTTTGACCAGTGTCAGGGGGTTCTTGTAAAGGATTGGTATAACGATGAATACCAGAAAGAGGTAGTTGAAGACAGGTGGCGTGAGATACATGTGTAGTTTGGTAACATTTAGCGAGAGCATCTGTTGTGCGGAAAATGTTAGTAAATATATTCAATGCATTGGGTTTGCCTAGAGGCCCTTTTCGCATTGCTGGAAAGAGCAATGGAAGTAAATGATCAACTGTATTAAAATGGTGCTGTATGGAATAAATCAAATATAGAAGGATTTTGGGGGACGTTTGACTACTGGAAGATGATAGTAAGGGTCGAACCCATTTCCACTGTAAAACCAACTGTTGCTTTGAAGGATCAAGAAGTTTAAGGCCTCCTTGTTGTCGATCTGCGAATAAGAACTCGTGTTTAAGTTTTGGAAATGCTTTTCGCGTAACAAATTTATAACCCATGGAGGCAAATTTCTGCAGGGTAGCTTGAGGAATACTGAGCAGTCGAAGGACGTACCATAGCTTGGAGTATATCAGTGTGTTCATTACCGTAACGCGACCTCGAAATGACAACTGCCGTAGACTGTGGAGGAAACATGCATTCTGCAATTTAAGAAGCATGTCATTGACAAAAGCATTCCGTTGTGCGATTGAGGAACATATAGCAAAGCCGAGATATCGAATTGCTGAGAGAGAGGCATGGTCATGCCATGTAGATATCCCATGGGAGTTCAGGAAAGATTGCCACTGTGGATGTGGATGTCCTGAAAGAGAGAATGCTTCTGTCTTGCCGAGGTTCAATTTTGCATTGGAAGCTTGTGCGTAAATGTTATATAGTGTACATAGATGGTGGAAGTCTTCTGGATTGCGAAGGAAGACAGCAACGTCATCGGCGTAAGCTAAAACTTTCACGGGGGGAGGAGGGACCAAGTGAAGTTCTGATGAGTTAGCTGACTGTCGAAATTGAAAACCTTGAAATAGCGGAGCATGTTCAATCGAGCGTAGAAATGGGTCAAAAGCTATGTTAAATAACAGTGGTGACAGAGGATCGCCTTGGCGAAGGCCTCGTTCCTGCGTGAGTGGTGAAGTGATGAATCCGTTGAGGTTGATGTGGATTTTGGTTTCAAAGAAGAGTTTACAGAGAGTGGAAACAAGAGAAGATGGGAAACCAAACTTGAGCATAACTTTCTTAAGGTAATCGGGGTGCACTCTGTCATATGCTTTTTCCTGATCAAGCAGAAGACCAATCTCAGGAGATTGACGTTGTTCGGCTTCGATTTTCACCAATTGCATCATAAGGCCATTGTCCCCAATAAATCTTTGTGGCATAAAGCCTTTTTGCACTTCATGGATCAGGTGTGAGCAACGGCTGATAATTCGTCCGGTGAGCAGTCGTGTAAATACTTTGGCATCAGTGTTAATGAGTGAGATTGGACGCCAATTTTGAAGGAGGTTTAGGTCTCCTTTCTTTGGAAGAAGTACAGTACAGGTAGATGTCCAGCTAGGAGGGAAAATGCCAGAGGAAAGAGCTTGGTTGTAAACACGGAGAACAAGATGTTGCAGAGACTCATTGCGAAAGACAAACGAGAGAGCTTCATATGGGAGACCATCGTTGCCTGGACTACTAGCTGTAGGACAACGTGCAGATGCCTGGAGAAGGTCATCGTATCTAAAAGGTACCATAAGGGCGGCTGCTTCCTCTGTGGTCAACCTATCCTGTTCCAAAATGTGAGCTAAGATAGTCTCTGTGTGATAGGACGATACCGGTTCACATGAGTAAAGGTTTTTATAAAAGCGTTTTGCGATGTCCTGCAGTTCATTCGCGTCAGTGACAACTACAGAATCTGGTGATTCTTTGAGACTTGATATATGTCGAGACGTGGCACGGGAATCGATCGTACGTTTGAGGTAACCGGCTGAACGTTCGCCATGTTCGCGCCAATATCGACCAGCGCGAAGAATGTTGTTCGCGGTGATCTCACTTTGTAGGAATCCAATCTGATGTTCCACTACAGGTAATAAATGACTCAAGTGACCACCAGTCTTATATTGTCGTAGAATTCGGTTGCGTTTGCTTTGAAGTCGTCGAAGTTGTTGATGTCTCCAGGAAGCCTGACGGCGGCCGAAAGACCGGGCAACGCGTTGGATTTCTTCTTTCAGCTTTTCCCAGTGTAAGTGAGGATCGATTAACTCAGAGGGAAGGGAGACTGCAAAGGTATCTATGGCCTCAGAGAGACGGCTGACAAATTTGTCATTCTTCATTAGGTTAGGATTCATACGCCATAGTCCAGGACCATGGGAACCACTACGGAATTGGAAGGAGGCTGAGAGTAAAGCATGATCGGTCCATGAACTATTGATAAAGTCTATTGAGGTGGAACGTAAAAGTGAATGTAGAAAAGGGGATGCATAAATATAGTCAATAGTACTTAATAATGTCCCACGACGGAATGTCGGATGTATATCCAAAGGAGATGCCATACAGTTCAGCAGGTTCTGATTCACCAAAGTTCTCCATGCTGGAGGAGTACCCGATGCATTCACTAGGGAGTAGTTAAAGTCACCGGTTATGATTAATTTGTTGTGTGATTGAATGAGTGTTACTAGTGGAGCAAAGTTAAGAAGGGATAGGTAAAATTTTCTGCGCTTAATAGGATCTGCATATGCATAAATTGTCAGGACATAGAAAGGAGGAAAGTGAAAATTGTTGTGTTCGACTGAGACAAGCAAAAATCGATGGTCAATAGAGGATAGGATTGGATTGAGGGTAACGTGGCGGTTAAGTGACACAATACCACAAAAATTGGACCAGCAGGCAGATTTTGTTTGTAATAGCATATTCAAGGACTGTTGTATTTCTGTAGTAGCAGCGTGAGTTTCTTGCATTGTTAGTATATCTAAGGATTGGTGTCGTAGAAAGTTAGTAAATGCCTGTCTTTTGGATATATCATGAGGTGTGGATAAGCTCCGACAATTAATAGAGCCTATTCTGACCGTTGTTGATCGACGTGACTCACTCATTGGGATGTGTGGTTGGGCGTCGTTACTTGTTCTGGTTTGCCGTTGTCCGTGGGATCATTCTCTGTTTCAGAGTCTGAATCAAAGGCCCCAGGTGCAAATTCTTCGCCAATTTCCAGTTCCATATCGTCAGAATCATTGTTAACAGACGTTGGACGGAATCCGCTAAAGACATCAGTAATGGTGGAGGGATCCTCGGTTTTGCGTTTTTTCAATGGTTGTGGTACACGGTCTTTAATGATGTCATTAGCTAAGGTTTCATTAATCCATTGTTGAGCAGTAAAATAGCGTGCCACGCTAGAAACTAAATGGGGACGGATGAACCTCAAAGTGCGAATACATCGGTCTTGATGGAGGGCGTGTCCTAATCTGGTACGGTCTTCAATAGAGCATGTGTTATATTTAGGATCAGCAATATGCTCGGGTGATGATGGAGAGAAAACGGAAATGATCTCTATGTTACATGCAGTTAAGGTTGCAACAAGTTCTGATTTGAAGGCCTGATGAATCAAGAGCCCAATGACAGAACGTGCAGGGAGACTTATGTCAATGATACGATTGGTATCGATGCCCAGGCGATGAAATCGTCTTCGTATTTCAACGCGACTCAAACGACGTGACCGAGGGATATAGACAGTATCATATCCAGCGAGCTCGGTAGAGGGCAAGGAGAATGCACGTGCGGTAGCGATTCGCTTGTGAGTAGAGGTAACCACACGATATTTGGGAGCTCTCTTAACAATTGTGGTCCATTTCTCAGTCTCCGTGACATTGTTATTATGCTGAGGAGCATATTGGCTTGCCTCAGTGCCACGAGTTTCAGAGGCTAGTGGGTCAGTAGTAATGTTGCTGACAGTGGTGGATGTGTTTCTGACGTTTTTAGACTTTGCCGCAGTATTGGAGGCGGTCAATTGGGTGACAACTGCATTCATTCGGTCAAGTTCCTTGTTTAGGTGATGGTTAGCTGACTCTAATGAGTCAAAACGGGTGACTAATTCGGCTATCTGGTCAGTGAGCAGATGGACCATGTTATAAAGATTAGCCAACGTGGTGGCTAAATCTGACTGATTTGCGTTTTCCATGGTAAGGAAAGAACGAATTTATAAAGATATATAAGCTGGTGTTGGAGGATAGTTGTTAGCAGTTGGATGTTTACAAAAACGAATAAATTTTAGGCTGAGTTTCAAAGTTATCGTAAAATTTTGAAACACGAAAGAAGTCTGGAGTGAATGGGTTGGATTAATGAAGAAGAAAAAGAACAGAATAACAACTCCTTTTTATACTTTTCAGATAAGACTTTGACTACTTTTTTTTTCATTTTTGCAAGTGACGATTGCATGTGATATTTTATGCAGCAAGTGGCATTTTCAGTGACTGTGTCTTTCCCTATCCATGGTTACGTTTATATGCCACTACATTTTCATGTTTCAACTTCAATCTCAGCAAGAAGGGAACTTTATTTGCAGTCAGGGACCTCAGAGAGAATAGACTTGCAGCAAAAAAGCAGAATTATGAATAGCATCATGTTTAATTAACTAGCTCAAAGACCAAGAACATGAATTATCATGTAAAAAATTTTGAATATTGAGAATAGTATTGATGCAGATGGGTTGATTATGATGAATGCCAAGTTAAAAAAAATCTAAAGGAATGGCAAGAAACTGAATGGTGCATCTGATTCTATTGTATTTTACACCACCATGTCCCATGAATACAGCCATAGAATATGTTGTTTATATCACTTTAATGATTATGCCATTATTCAAGTACTTTATGAAAAAACAAAGCTGGTCAATAGAATCTATTAGGATTAAAATTCTTTTCTTTATCCATAGATAAGCATTACTTTAAAACAAGCCTATATGAAGACGCAGAGGATTATGTTAATTGGGTATTATCTAATAAAGGTATTCTTAAAAGGCCTGCCTGTGGATGTTTACTAACACTGATAATAATAATCCGTGTCAAGTCTTGATGATTGCGATTGGCTTATTATTTACTCTTTGTTAAAGCATGAGGTTATTCAGCTGAGCATGCTACAACATAAATGATCGCTGTTGTATTGATTGCTACTTTAACGATGATCATAATTTTAGTGTTCTTACAGTTGTTTACAAGAGGGCCATCTTTGATGACAGTTGAAATGGAATGAAATTGTGTTGTGAAATAAACAAACAGATAATACAAATACTCTTGTTATCAAACATTAAGGGATCAAGATTATTTCGATTGATTTAGGTTAGTATGATATACTATAGTATATGTAGATTATAATATCGTAATAAATTCTTTTTATAAGAAATTGAAAGTAAATAATACGTTTATGTTAAGTAAATTAACCATACACTTGTATATTTACATGACCATACCAACAGCAATAAGCCAATAAAACATTACATTAAGGTTGTGTTACTGAAGGGCAATCCTGTCGAATTAAAATAAGTTAGACCATTTTCAAATGTGGAGCTTTCTTACCTACTTTAACCAAGTATTCGGCAACGTTTCATTTGCTAATTAGTCGCCTCTCCTTTAAGCTTACTTTCTTTTATTGAAGAGTGTATATTCAGGATAAGAACTCCTTAGATTGAAATACTTTTGATTTCTTTATAAGGTTTGGTTTGTAATTGATATAAATATTTATCATAGTTTATAGAGAGATAGTATACCCCTAAATAAGTAAATACAATATTGAATCCAAATTGTCTCTTTAAAGCAAACATTTGATTGAGAGACAAAGAATAAAAAGAATACGACACTCTATATTTGCAGACGATGACGATTTGTATCATGAACAAAGTACAGTCTGAAGTGAAACTCGAAGCGGAGTCATTTGTTGAGAACGATTAGTAAGACCAAAGTGGAAAGAAGTGTATTAAATTGTGTTCAAAAAGCAACTTTTTTTAGATTAGAGGGTCGATCTAAATCTCATTCGTGTTACTTGCAACTTTTTACGTGTTGCTAGTTCATTTCTTTGGTTTGAATTCAATATTTATATGTAAATAAGTATAAATATTTATATTATAGCTTCATTATACATGATACTTTATCATGGTTTTATTGTAAATTTTTATTATTATCCAACTGATCTCTGTTGCTATTCATTATGAATTAATCAAGGTACACAGGGAATGGAATAACATTCTCCAAAATATTTCATCGTCTTCTTACCAATAAAAGAAGAGCTACGTCAAGATCTCCGGACAAGCACTTACTGCGTTTATTGAATATTAAACTACCGATGAATCTGATTGGATAAAATATAACACAGACTTATTCCCTTTTATCTTTGAGTAGTAATCAAATAGCAATTAAAATGACTTTTTAGCTAATATAAAAATCCAATTGAATTTAAATAAAATAACGAAAAAAAAAAATAACAGAGAAAAGAAAAAGAGAGAAAGGAAAAGGGCTCCTTATCGGGAGTTTAAGCAATAAGCGTGCTTGCAGGTCTAAATTTGGTTATTTGTGCATCTACAGATTTATTTGAAATATTTTTTGTTTGTTTATTTCTTTGCATCTGATTGAACTTCAAAAAAAAAAAAAAAAAAAAAAAAAAAAAAAAAACTTCATTTTAGGTATTGTATCGGTTACGTCCTTTTGGTTTTTAAAGTTTATTATTATTTAATAGAGTCTGTAATTTTAATGGAAAAGTAAAAAAAAAAAAAAAAAAAAAAATGGGGCCGCCCAATTGATCCGATTAAAAAAATTTCCCATGTCTTTTTTTTTTTTCACTCTTTTCTTTTACTTCTCTTTTTACATAAAAATATCTTCCCCCATTCCTTTCCTTTATAAAAAATAAATAATAATGAGCTTGAGTACAGTAATTGCATTTGCACTTTTATTAAAAAAGGTAAAAACAAGTATTCTTTTGGCAGAGTAAACTATATTTACATGATAAAAAGATAACTCGAAAAACATCCAAAAAGAATTTAAAATCAAAAAGAAAAACATCTTCTTGTCCTGAGACATCATTAAATGAAGAGCAAATAGATAATACTAGTAGAAGATTGGAGGAGACTTCTTCAATTCCACAATTAAAAGCAACTTTACAGTCATCTTTGGAAGATATTATTTCACCCTCAATAAAAGAAGATTTAGATGTGGCAAATAATACAATTGAATTAAATCAAGTAAACCATCCAACTTTTTTTTTTTCTTTTCTTTCTTTCTATACTAATTCTGATTAGTTGACATCACCATCGTCTTTATCGTCATCAGCTGGTAATAAACAAAGTATAAAAAGGCAGTAAATGAGAATGATAATAATGCTTGTAATAATATAGGTTCTGATGTTGTTGTCACTGTACGTGATTTTGCTTATCCAAAAGATTCACCACTTCACTTTGGTAATCCTTTACCACATAATCAATCCACAATTTCTTTATCTTCCCCGGATTTTACAGGAAGAGATGCTCGTGCTCTATTTGACTTTGTACCAGAAACGGAATATGAAATAGAGTTGAAAGCAGGTCAATTGATTTGGGTTCAATATCGCCAATGCCCTGTAAGAATTCATATTATAAAAGAGTGTAAAATATGGATATTCATATAACAATTATTAGGGCTGGTTGATAGCAGATGTAGAAGATCAAACTGGTTTGGTACCTGAATCTTATGTGGAATTTGTTTGAATTGTGTATTTTTTTTTTCTTGTTTATATAAATAATACATTTTATCTTGGTATAAGATGTGAAAAAAAAAAAAAAAAATAAGGCTAAACCATTTACTGTTTCACGAAAATGTACACTAGCCACCTTAAAAAGATACACAAATAAGGTCAATGTTGTACCAAACTACAAGTACAACGAATACATATATTTTAGCTTACAAAAAAAAGATTGATACTCACAGCAGAAAATGTATTATTAAATATACAAATGATAGAAGTAAACAATCTTTATGTGATGTGCATATCTTTTCGTCAATTATTAAAGATCCTTTCTTTGTTACTAGCTTATATTTTTAAAAAAGAGAAAAATGGTTAGTACCGTATTACTTTCTCATTCTTTGAGATTATAAAGATAACAAAAAAGAATTACTAATGTTAGTGAATATTCTATGTGTATGACAATATTCTTTTTATTTCTAGTCGATTTGATTCTAATTTGATGGTTATCAGATCCTGCAAGTCATTTCGATTATTAATAACAAGGATATTCAAAACATGAAGGCTTTAGATGAGGAATATTTTTTTATATCAGCTTATAATTCTTTATAAAGTATGTCTTGACTATTATCTTTTTTTTTAAAAATGAATTTAGCACATTTCTTTATTTATTTTAATTCTCTTTGACTGCTATCATAAGTTTTAACTTTGGAATGATTCAAGAGCATATTATTTATATTTTGGATATTGAATTAATTCCAACCATAATTGATTGAATGAAGAGAAAAGAGAATGAATAAGAAGCTCATCTATTGCTGAAAAGATCATAATGAGATTTAATTTCGGATGTATACAAAAACCTTCTCCTTGTTCTTTATGTCTCCTATCTAATTAAGCTCTTCTTCTTATGTCATATTATTTTAAAATTATGATACATAAAACAAGTATTTATACTACACAAATCATTTATCCTTTAGACTCAAAGCGAAATCTAGATATTCCTTTTCAATAAGCTGCTATTAAAGACAAAAGAAGGGTGATTTGAACAAGATACGTCTATCGTGAAATAAGGAGAAATAAATAAAATGCAGGTTTCCTTGGTTATAAAAAGTTTAGTTATGAAAACACATGAAAAGAAACAACTCCTTGAATGAGAATGCCTAGGCTGTCATTGGAGGACCCAGGAAAGAAGTAGGTTCATAAAGATATCCCTTTAAAGTCTCTTTTTTTTGGATCTACAATCGAAAGGAGTGATACGATCTTCATATGTAATGAATACATTTTGATAGGGTAATAAAAATGACATTAGGCTTTTTTTTGTTTTTTTTTGTTTTTTTTTTTTTGTTTAATGTGCAAATAAGAGAAAAAGAATAGATTGTTAATACAAAAAAAAGGAGAACTTTGACAACCAAACTCCAGGAAAAAAAGCAACATAAACCCAGTATTCAGGAAAAACTTGATATAAATTTTAAAGGGGAGAAAGCAAGGGAAGGCAAGAGTTAAAAAAAAATTAATGTTGGTTAATGATGAAGAGCATAAAACAAAAGTGGCGTTCATATTTATTGGTATACGAATCATCTTTTAGCCTTTTTAAAACATGCTTTATTATAAAAATCACACACAGATACAAAGGAGAAATGAAGCTTTTATAAAAATGTAAAAAAATAAATAAATAAATAAATCAATGTATTCTAATAATTAACGTGTTTAGTTTTAAAAATGAGAAATGAATTCATAGTAATAAATGAATGAATTAATAAAAAAAAAAAAAGATTTTATACGAAATAAGCATATAGAGTATATATGCGTATTTTTTTTTTTTTTTTTTTTTTTGGCATAAAAGCATATGGAGTAATGCAATCCCTGATCTTTGGGTTTCTTTTCTTTGTTTAATGGGCCCTTTTTTTTTTTTTTTTTTTTTTTTTAGAAATCTCTAAATAAGATGGTATTGATTGATGTAGGGCTTGAATGAACAGAGGAAGATGGGGTAGAAGGAAAGGTAGGTGGAGGTGGTAAACGAAGAGAAGGTAGTGAGATGCACATGGATTTAGGTGAGGCCAAGGGCGAGCTGGGTGGTGATACGATGTATTGTCTGCGGTAATGTTGAGGTGCAACTCTTTCTTTGATTCTAGTAGACTGTCTCTTGTTTTGGAACCAAATCTGGACTGTTCTTGGGCTCATTCCAAGTCGCTTACCTAATTCTATACGAAGCTCGGTTGATGGAAAGCATGTTTGTTGAAAAACTTGATTTAATATATACAATTGCGATGGAGAAGCGCGTTTTCTTTTTGCTTTTATTGGTTCATCATTTTCAAAGAACACAGTATCTGAATTGGACGGGGATAAAAGGCTGGATACGTGAAGAACGGATGGTTTTTGATGCTGCCTTTGATAAAAGTAGCAATTTGGAGTAATGATATCGGAAAGTGAAGGCAACGAACAAGTAGATTTCATGACAAGAGTAAAATATATAAGAAAAAAAGAGATAAAGAAGGTAAAAGATCAAATTTTTATATATTCTTTTATATATTTTTTTTGGGCATTGATATTTGTATATTTACGCATGTATATTAAGAACCCATTCCCCTTTCTTTTACTCTTCTTCTTTTCAACTTGCTCCTATCTTTCAGCCTTTTCACTTTCACAAACTCATTTCTTTATTCTCTCCCCCGCATTACCCCTCCCCCTTCCTGAACCTGAACTCCACGCAACTCTATTTTAGACTTTTTGTTATTTATACCGTTGACATACACTCCACTTCCCCCTTATTTACTCCCCTTTGTGAGAGTGAGAAATATAATTGCCACGCAACAAAACGTTATTAAAAAAATAAGGGAGACAATAAATCTTGATTAACATTAATAGAATATAAACACAAGAAAATTCAATTCTGATCCTCCCTTTTCATTTAATTGTGTTATTCACTTTTGTTCTATCTCTTTACTCCTTAAATATAGTTTCCCATAATTGTATAGTAATTTACCTGCTTTGAACAATTATAAATAACAAACAAAAAAAAAAAAAGAATGGGCTTTTCTTCATGAGATATCCTCCTTGATCTCTTTTATTCTCTCTCTCTTTTTTCTTATTTCCCTCTTTTTCTTTATGAATATGATTTACAATATTAAAACAATATAATGAAAAAGTGCGCTTTTATTAAATTAATTTTTTGAATCAAATTCATAAAAAAGAAGAAAATGAGCAACCAAGAAGGAAAAGGGTCAAAAAAAAAAAAGGATCAAGAAGGCTTTGCATCTTTCATTCCCCTTTCTTTTGCTCCTTTCTTTTATTTTTCCCTTTAGAGATTATTAAACAAAGGTCTACGCCAAGATAGAGAATTCTGGGAATCACATCTCACTACAAAAAAAAAAACTTAAATCTTTAATTAGGGTGAAATGTTCATCGGCCTCACT
The DNA here is from genome assembly GCA_024220505.1 of Rhizopus arrhizus. NCBI lineage: Eukaryota > Fungi > Mucoromycota > Mucoromycetes > Mucorales > Rhizopodaceae > Rhizopus > Rhizopus arrhizus. The sequence goes on from JAKZZE010000011.1 coordinate 761,336, forward strand.
TCCGATTTGATAGAAAAAAAGAACCCCATTCAACAAGACCCATTCAAAAAAGAAAAGATTACATCTGCAGAAACAAGCTTTTTTATTTTTTCTTATATAACATTTGATTTATAAAACAAAAAAAAGGATATCCTTTCTTTTTATATCAAAACTTTTTAGTATCTTTTGGATGGCTTTAACGACGTTGAGAGTAAACGTGAGCAAAAGCACGGGTAGTAGCACGCTTCAACTTGGATTGAGCAGCCTTGAGGTCATCAGCTTGAGCATCGTCAGCGTTAAGTTCCATCAATTCCATAGCTTCAGCGAGAGCAGTTTCAATGGCTTCACGGTCACCACGACGGAGTTTCATGTTGACGTTAGGGTCAGAGATGTTGTTTTCAACTTGGTAGACGTAAGCTTCAAGATCTTGCTTGGCTTGAACAACGGCTTCACGTTCCTTATCGGCATCAGCGTTCTTGGCAGCATCTTCAACCATACGTTCGATATCAGCAGCAGAGAGACGAGTAGAGTTGGAGATGGTGACATCAGCCTTGCGACCAGTGGTCTTGTCTTGAGCAGTGACCTTCAAGATACCGTTGGCATCCAAGTCAAAGGTACAGAGAAGTTCAGGGGTACCACGGGGAGCGGGGATAAGACCGGAGAGAGAGAACTCACCGAGAAGGTTGTTTTCCTTGGTCATCAAACGTTCACCTTCGTAGACAGGGAAAGTGACAGTGGTTTGGTTGTCAGCAGCGGTGGTGAAAACCTTGGACTTTTGACAAGGGATGGGGGAGTTACGGGGGACGACAACAGCCATGATACCACCTTGCATTTCAACACCAAGAGAAAGAGGGACAACATCCAACAAAAGGAGGTCTTGGGTCTTTTCGTTACCAGCTTGGTTGGTAAGGACAGCGGCTTGGACAGCGGCACCGTAGGCAACAGCTTCATCAGGGTTGATGGACTTGTTCAATTCCTTACCGTCAAAGACGTCTTGGAGAAGAGATTGGATCTTGGGGATACGGGTAGAACCACCAACAAGGACAATTTCATCAACCTTCTTCTTATCAATCTTGGCATCCTTCAAAACACGTTCAACGGGTTCAATAGTACCTTGGAAGGCAGCAGAGTTGATTTCTTCAAACTTGGCACGAGTGATGTTGGATTGGAAATCAACACCGTCAAAGAGAGAGTCAACTTCGACAGTGGTTTGGGTCAAAGAAGACAAGGTACGCTTGGCACGTTCAGAGGCGGAACGGAGACGACGGAGAGCACGGGCATCACCGGTGATATCCTTCTTGTGCTTACGCTTGATTTCTTGGACAAAGTGGTTGACAAGAGTGTTATCGAAATCTTCACCACCCAAGTGAGTGTTACCAGCAGTGGCCTTGACAGCAAAGACACCACCAGAGATGGTCAAGAGGGAAACATCAAAGGTTCCTCCACCCAAATCGTAGATGAGAACGTTACGTTCGGTCTTGTCGTTGGCATCCAAACCGTAAGCGATGGCTAAACACATTGTTAACTTTACTCTCTCTTCATATCCTAAATCACTTACCAGCAGCGGTAGGTTCGTTAATGATACGGAGGACTTCGAGACCAGCGATGGTACCGGCATCCTTGGTAGCTTGACGTTGACCTTTTCAAAATTTGTTTAGCTTTTCACATCATCGTCTTTCTCATTCTTATACGTACTGTCGTTGAAGTAAGCAGGGACGGTGACAACAGCCTTGGAAACCTTCTTACCGAGCTTAGCTTCAGCAATTTCCTTCATCTTGATCAAGACCATAGAAGAGATTTCTAATTTCCATATTTGTTAGTCACAATAGACCAATTAAATTTTTTCTTGTACCTTGAGGAGAGTAAGTCTTGGTTTCACCTTCGAATTCGACTTGAATAAAGGGGTTTTCATTTTGTTCAACAACGGTGAAAGGCCAGTTCTTCATGTCAGCCTTGACATCGGCATCATCGAAACGACGACCGATGAGACGCTTGGCATCAAAGACAGTGTTCTTGGGGTTCATAGCAGCTTGGTTCTTGGCAGCATCACCAACAAGACGCTCCTTATCAGAGAAAGCGACGTAGGAGGGAGTGGTACGGTTACCTTGTTCGTTGGCAATAATTTCAACACGTTCGGATTCCCAAACACCAACACAGGAGTAGCTAATCGATTTCTTAATTTCGAGTCTTTTTGTCTTTTCTATCAACTTACGTAGTACCCAAATCAATACCAATAGCACCCTCGTATTCAGCAGACATTTTTATTAAACTCTGAAGGAGAAGAAAAAGAGAAAGAGTAATATAAATCGTCCTATCTTTCCCATATAAAAAAATTTTGTCATCTCCGGTTAGTTAAAAAGGTCACTGACCGGGATGTGCAAGCCACTCTATTGATTTTTTATTTGATTGGCTGGCTTATTGAGCAGTAATTAGAATCAAATTCGATGCCGAGTCAAATAAAGCCTTTGAGACCTAGAGTTTTTTTACTTTTTTTTTTTTTTTTTTTTTTTTTTTTTTTTTTTTTTTCCATAAAATTTCATTTAAACATGTTTGCCCGTGCCACTGCTCGTTTCGGTAAGACAAAACGCGTTGTTTCTCATTATATAAAAAGATATTCTGATATAATTATTCCATAGCTGCTAGACCCGCTACTGCTTCTTTGAGAGGTAATTTGTATTACTAAGACCTTGATAATATTTTGCTTATCTAAAATATAATTAGCCCGTACTTTTGCTACTGCCAGCCGTGCCACTGCTGCTGGTGTCTCTCGTCGTGGTTTGGCTGTTGCCACTGCTGTCACCGCCGGTGCTCTTTCTTACGCTTATCTTCAAAGTAATTTTTTTTTCTCTTTGATGACTTTATCGTATGCTAACCCATCTTTTTTTAGAACCCATCTCAGCCGATGCCAAGCCCATCGCTGGTGTTAAGTAAAGATTTGTAATCAAAACACTTGCTGTTCATAAATACTTATATGTAAAAAAAAAATAGGGGTTCTATGACCGAACGTACTTTCATTGCCATCAAGGTTTGTTACACACATAGATGACAAAGCAAAAAGCTAACAATAATAACAGCCTGATGGTGTTCAACGTGGTTTGGTTGGTAAGGTTATCTCTCGTTTCGAAGAACGTGGTTACAAACTCGTTGGTTTGAAGGCTATTGCTCCTTCCAAGGAATTGGCTGAAAAGCACTATGAAGACCTCAAGGCTCGTCCTTTCTTTGCTGGTCTCGTCAACTATATGACCAGTGGCACCCCTGTTATTGCTATGGTAATGAGAAGAAATCATAAGCATCTCAATTGATTGATTTCCTTTTTAGGTTTGGGAAGGTAAGGATGTTGTCAAGCAAGGTCGCGCTATGATTGGTGCTACCAACCCTCTTGAATCTGCTCCTGGTACCATTCGTGGTCAATATGCTGTAAGTACAAAATAAAACAAGAAAAGAAGGCCCTTGTTCTAATTTTAAAAAAATAGATCTCCGTTGGTCGTAACATCATTCACGGTTCCGACTCTTTCGAATCCGCTGAAAAGGAAATTAACTTGTGGTTTGGTAAGGCTGGTGAACTTGTTGACTGGACTCCTGCCAACGCTGAATGGGTCCAATCTGACAACTAAGCTCCTTTATTTATAAAAAGCAATAATAAAACTGTTGTGTTTAATTTTACGCACTTTTTGTTGACGTAGTTTCTTGCATTTGTTTTAAAGTCTTTTCTAAAGTGTTGATACGACTACTCATCTCTTCCACTATTTTATAAAGCATCATTAGTACCATTCGTCTTTTTTTCTCTCTTTCTTTACGCTTTTTGTTCATGTTTGTGCTATTCTCATCAATCTTGTTTTGCTTATAAAAAGAAAAAAAAAATAGATGAGTAATTGATAAATTGAAAACAACTTGAGCAGATGACTTACAAGTTTATCAGCAAGGCTATTTAACTAAATAAAAGAATAAGAAAAAAATTAAAAGCAATATACAAATGCATACTTTACGTAAGAAGCCAAATCTTCAGGTAATTCTTGTGGTTTATTTGAACTCATAATAATAAAAAAAAATAGGGGAAATTATTTGAGACCCAAACTTGGGCAATTTTAATGCATTTTCTTTTTCCTATTTTTATTTTTTACAAATGTCTTCTGAAGAACCCATACTTTCTGACGAACAAATTCTCGAATTTGAACAACAAATTAAAGATGAGGAAGCTCAAAAGGTACAATTTAAAAAAAAACGCGTAACAAGTTGATTAGAACATTTGTGTGTGTGTGCCTTTTTTAGATTCCACTTGTATGCCAAGACGAGCCTATCAATAAACTTGAAGAAGAATTCAAAGAAAACCAATCCTTTTTACCTAAAATTAAAGTAAATCCATCTAAAGTGATAATAAAAAGGAAACTAACGTTTCTTTAAATATAAGAATCTTGAACTGAAACACGATCGAATTAGAAGATGTCGAGGCGATGGTAAATATGTCTTTTTCTTTTTATTACGTTTTATTTTGCTCATCATAAAAGTATTATTTTATAGGTAACTGTTTTTTTCGAGGTATATATATAAAAGAAAAGGAGAAAAAAAAAGGGGGAGGACTCTTTTATATATCAATACATAATAATATTTTGTATCAGCTGTGGCCTTTAGCTGGTTTGAAAAAGTGATGAATGATGTATCTAACTTTGATTGCTACCTTACTCAATTGAATGAATCATGCAACTTGTTAGAGAGTGGTGGTTTTCATAAATTAGCTTATGAAGACTTCTATGAAACTGTAAATGAACAGTTTCATCAATTGCCACAATACAGAACTGACCCAGATATGTTACTTGTGAATTTTCAGTCAGACGAAATTAGTAATGCAATTGTTATGCATTTGAGATTTATGACCTCTGCTTATCTTCGTATCCATTCTGCCGAATATGAACCTTTCTTGATTGATGAAATGATCTCGATAGATGAGTTCTGTTCAAGAAATGTAGAGGCTTTTGGTAAAGAATCAGATCATTTGCAAATCATTGCTATTAGTAAAGCGTTGGATACTCCTATTCATGTTGTCTATTTGGATGGCGGTATAGAGGATAAAGCAATAATTCACGAGTTCTGGCCTACTGAAAAAGATGAATTGGAACGTAAAAAGAGTCCAATTGTTTTACTTTACAGACCAGGTACATACAATAGCACTTTTTATTTATTTATTTTAGCATTTTGCTTATTATCTAAATCACAGGTCATTATGATATTTTATATGAAAGAAAATAAAAATATTTTTTTATTCATCATCTTCTAAGTCATCGTCTTCTTCAAATCCAGTTAAAAGTGGATCATTTTCATATGTAGGCATAAGATATTTAGGGTCTTTCCAAAACTCGGCCTCTTTTGTTAACTTAGTATGGCAACCTTTCTCTTTCAAGTGTGCTGGAATATCAGTCAAGTTTTCCAATACAGTTCCACATGAAAAGCAAGTATTAAGTGACGATTGATGACGAATATAGTTAATCAATACAATAGTTTGGTAAAAATCAAGTTCTATACATAGCAACAATATCTAAGCTCTTACTGCTTATCATTTTCTTCTTCTTCCTTACCTTTTTCCTTTCTTATTTGACTCAAATCAAAGTCATGCTCAGTCCTCATATGTTCAAGTGTTTCTTTAGGATTAGACAAGACATGTGTATCAAATAAACACATCGTTGGTTCTGGTTCCTCTTCCTCCCAATCCTCCCATGTCTCCTCATCCTTATCATCTTCGTCACTTTCATAGTTGTCACGCTCAAAGCTTTCCCAGTTCTTGCCTGGTTCTAAATAGTTGATGACATAGAATCGATCGTATTGTCGGTTTTTTGCTGCAATCTTGAAATGCTTCTTCTTTCTCATATGCTTACGCAAAACTGCAGGACTTGTAAAGATCTTTTCACAGTATAAACATTGGAGGCTATATAAACAAATTAGAATACATAATCTTTGCTATTTTATATCCTGCCCTACTTTGAAAGTTTCGCCTCTAGAGTGTCTAAAAATTCACCAACATAAACCAAATTATCTGGTAAGCCAATATTAAAATTATGCTCGGAAAACATGTGTTTAAATAGCAATGGTCTATTCAGAATTAGAAACAGTTTAATAATGCCAAATATGCAAGCTTATCTATCGCTATTACCTGTTTTCGCCTATAATTTTACAAAATAGACATTTTCTAGGACATTTTGATTCTACTTCACGTTCGTGCTGTTGATATTTTAATACTTCATTCTATAATAGCTTACATTAGTTATAAAAAGAAGCTTTTATGCGTATTAATGATTTATACCAGCTTTGAACGTTGTAATTGTTCCCTGATTTCTTTATCAAGACTGCATTTTTCAGGATCAATAATGTATACTATTCAATATACATTTAGTTTCCAAGAAAACAGAACAACTACTTTTTTACCATCATTCTCTGCCTCTCCAAGTTCAGAAAGTGACTTTTTCTCCAGCTCCTTTGCCCAACGTTGCAAGTAAGCATTCAACGAGTTGTACATGTGGTGAAGATTCTTGAAGACCAACGCATGATCATTCTTCAAATGAGTTACAAGTGATGTTGTATCCAAGAAGGGAGCTGGTGATTCACAGTCATCAAAGAGACACGAAACAAAGGTTGCTGTATGGTAAGGAGGCAGAGGCAAGTCAATAGGGTCCACTGTATCCTCTTCTTCCTCTTCTTCTTCTCCATTAGAGTCTTCCTCAGCAGCATGGAAAGGGTTTGCTTCTGCATTCTTAGGCTTCTGCAGAGCCTTTTTTTTCCCAGTCTTTTTCTTATATCCTGAAGGTTTCTTTTCCTTTGTATTAGTTAATTGTTGCTGCTGTTGTTTAGCTTGGATCTTGGGTTTAGACTGTCTTCTATTCTTGGGTTGTTGGTTAGTTGTAGTATGCGGTGTAATGTGTTTATGATTTGAGACTGTGTGCCATTCTGTATCGTCTGCCATTATAAGTTAATTAAAAAAAAGAGAAAACTTCTATCAAACTGAAGATTTATTCAGCCTTTGTTCTCAATTGAAACACCGATGCTTTTTCCTTGAACAAGACCGTCCACACGAAAAAGATCAAGTGGCAAATAAAATAATCAAGTTGGATGAATATGTTTATTGTATTAATACATTGTTTTCAATGCTATAATATAACATTTTTTATGGTAACGCTTTGATCTTAATATTTCCGATCGTTTCGAGAAAGTTCGTTTGGATGATAAAAGACGTGTTTGTGGAAGTAAAAAAAAAAAAAAAGAAAAAGAAAAGAAAAGAAAAACAGCGCAAGCAGTTTTGAAATTGGATTAGAGAGTAAGTGCTTCAAAGAATATCTCATGTTATCTATGAATTTATTTGGATATATTCAGTAATGTCTATAAAACATTATAAAGAAGAATAAGTATAAGAAAAGGTAACAATTATATAGGGCCTGTCTATTTTAAAAAAAAGAAGACAAGTAATAGATCAGAAGCCCCAATTTTCAAGAGTTCCATGCGCTTTCTTGTAAAGATTCTATTTTGTAATATATAAACATATTAAATAATAATATACGCGCAAAATGAATCAAGGTTAATTGTATGATGTGTTGTGAAATACCTTATATCTGCCGATCTGTGCAGAGTGTTACATAATGTAGTTAGTCATAAAGATCAAAAGAAAAACTTGCTTACACTTTCTTTAAAGTGCATCATGTCCCACAATTATCTGCTAAATTCAATATTGTGTGACTCTTTAAACTAATACTTTTTTATTAGCCGAAATCAAAAGAAAAATGCTGCGATTTTGTCCGAAATTAAGAAAGGACTAGCTTATAAGTCAAGAATACAGCAGGACGACAGCTGTCAAAAATGTTATCCATCATGAAAAACATGGCTTCAATGATGTAATATTTCTCATTAAAACTTATACAAATGATGCAACACAGAAGGGTGGAGATGCTACATTTAAACCTCCGTTTTTTTTTTTTTTCCTACTCAACATCCTCGGTTTATAATTTACTTCTTTTTTTTTCCTCTCTTTTTTTTTTTTGATTGTATACAAATGGCATTAGGTTTTGGCAATAAGAACAAAACCAATAAAGAAGAAGAAGTACCTACAGCTAAAGACGTTGATTCATTATCTATGAAGAACTTGGAAGAAAAAAGTCAATTTAAAGAGTTCAAAGAATTTTTAAAGGTCGTTGTAAGCTTTACAGGTGATCTTTCTTCATTAACATGTCCCGCTTTCTTCTTGAATGGTCTCTCATTATTAGAATACGGGTAAATAAAACCACACATATTTGATTTTTATTGTATTATTAATTTTTTTTTGGGTAGTACATATTGGGGAGATCATCCTACTGCTTTTCAAGCTATTAGTAAAGCTCAAACACCTGAAGGTAAATATCTTGCTATTATGTACATGTAAGTATATACGAAAAGACTTATTTAAAATAGAGCGTATCTTGGCTATCTGTCGTTGGTTCATTTCCACTTTATATGGCAGCTACGCATCTCGTTGCACAGATGGAAAATATGAGAAAAAGCCTTACAATCCTATTTTAGGTGAACAGTTTCATTGTACAATGGGGGATGCAAAGTGCGTTTGTGAACAAGTCTGTCATCATCCACCTATTTCTGCCTTTTATCTTGAAGATGAAAAGGCAGGTGTCAGCCTAAATGGACACAGTAAGTAAAGCAAACATTAAGAGAAAACATTGATAATAACTTGTTTTTATCAGCTGGACAAAAGTCCAAATTTAAAGGAACTTCCATTCGAATTGAACAAGTGGGGAGAGCCGTTTTATATCTCAAGCAATACGATGAACAATACATGATTGATTTTCCTGATCTTTTGATTCGAGGTGTATTGACAGGTGGTGCCTTTATTGAATTAGGTGGATCATGTACAATCATTGGTAGTAATAATACAAAGGCTGTTATCGAATTTGTGCCAAAACCATGGTTTGGAGGAGAATATAATCATATCAAGGGATCTGTTTATGCTGACGAAAAGATTCATTATCACTTGTCAGGTCGTTGGAGTCATCAATCCTTTTACAGCGATGCAAAGGATGATGGCAAGAAGGAATTACTATTCGATGCAGAGGCTGAGCCCATGGCAGAGCGCCTGACAGCCCCCGTTGATGAGCAATCTGAACTTGAATCACACCGTATTTGGGGACCAGTGACAGAGGCATTAAAAGAAAAGAATTTTAAAGTGGCAAATAAGGAAAAAACAAAAATTGAAGAATGGCAGCGTGGCGTTCGCAAGCAGAGAGAAGAAATAAAGGAAAATTGGGAACCAAAATTATTCAAGTTTGAAAAGGATTTGGATGCACAAAATGGAACCGAATATCAAAAGAAGAATTACGACTTAAAGAATAGAATAGATTCAAAGCACCATTTAGATGCTGGTGCTTGGACTTATGTTCACTCACTTCATTCTAAACAACACTAATAAAAATGCAATCAGTTTTAAAAAAAGCGGTTTGTTACTTTTATGTATTTAAAGAATGTGTATTTTGATAACATAAAAAGACCCTGTGTCTGAAAGCCAAAAAAAGGCACTTTAACGATTAAAGCCAGAGTAAACAAATATGATGTGAACACTACGTTCATCCAGTGAACAATAAAAGTGGTATTTTAATACCAATCGTACCTTTCTTTTTATCTCTCACTCCTTGTCTCGACTCATATTTATAATAGGCTTAAAAAATGAATTCATTCACAATTTTGGTAAAATTTTCCTCTCTTTATTTTTTATTTTTCCCTTGTGTTTCAACGGCAGCTATAAATAAATTTGGCTTTGACATAATTTTTTTCGTTTTTTCCTTCTTTTTTTTTTTATTTTATACAGAAAAAGATGCGTTTATTTTCTATTTTATTAAGTCTATCGAGTATAGCATCTATTGCACTTGCACAAGACAGCAGTGCATCAGGTTGGATAGCAGATGGACCCAGTAATCCTGCTGGCGTTACTGGCAATGTTCATTATGCAAACCTATTAAACGTTTCAATGTTATTTTATGAAGCTCAAAGAAGTGGAAAATTACCATCCGATAACCGGGTTAGCTGGTAACTGTCTTTTTCGGTAAAAAAGGATTTGTACGACTGACCTTTTTTTTTTTTTGTGATTGCAGGAGACATGACTCTGCTTTAAATGATGGAAGTGATAATCAAGTGAATTTGGTGGGTGGTTATTATGATGCTGGGTAACAAGGATACAAACGTTTTCTAAAGAAATCTATTATTAACCTCGTCTATTTTTTTTTTCTTTGTCAGCGATTATTTAAAATTCAGTTTACCATTATCATACTCCTTGGCAAGTGTTGCTTGGAGTGCTTCTATTTGGTTTGATGGATATCAAAAAGCAAACCAGGCTCAGTATTTGAACTCAATGTTAAAATGGGGTCTTGATTGGTTAATGCAAGCCCATCCAAACAATGATACATTTTATGTTCAAGTAAAAGGATAAGAAACTCTTGCAAAGAATCTATTTTTAACTTATACATAATTAGGTTGGTGATGGTGATATTGACAATAATTATTGGGGTCCAGATACGAATATTCCAACGCCACGTCCTTCCTATCAAGTTAATCGAACATCTGTTGGTACAGACGCTGTGGCGCTTGCCTCTGCAGCTTTGGCCTCCGCTTCTTATTTATTCAAAAATAATTTGAATGATACTGATTATGCTAATCAACTTCTTTCAAATGCTACTTCACTCTTTGACCTCGCTTACTCTGCTCAACCCAGAAATGTCTATACCAATGCGATACCTGCAATTGCCGAATTTTATAATACCAATAACTATACTAGCCAATTGACTTATGCTGCCCTTTGGATGTACAAAGCTACCGGAAATACTACCTACAAAGATTTAGCCTCCACGTTTTTTGATGAATTCAAATTGGCCAATCAACAAGTCAGCGTGATGGATTGGAGCGACCAGACGAATGCGGTCTTTGTATTAGGTGCTGAAATTGATTCGAGTAATACAAAGTATGCCACGGCGGCTAAAAAAGTATTGGACACAATTGTCAACAGCGCCTCAGGTTCCCCTTGTACATTTACCGATGGTGGCTTACTCTGGTGCAACGGCTACAGTGATGATAATTCACTTGTCCCAGCCCAAGACATGGCCCTCTTGGCACTCATGTATGCTCAGCTCGATTCTTCTCGTTCAGAAAGTTATACTAAATTTGCCAAGAGTCAAATCGAGTACCTTCTTGGCAACAATTATATGCTTACACCTTATGTTTGTGGCATTCACATGAACTCACCTCATAACCCTCATCATGCCGGCGCCTCAGGTGGTACAGATATTAGTAATATCGATACTTCTCCTCCTGTTGAGGCTCATGTTTTATATGGTGCTATCGTTGGTGGCCCTGATAGCAGTGACAAGTTTTATGATGAACGTAACGATTGGGCACAAACAGAGGTTGCCTTGGACTACAATGCTCCCTTCCAAGGTTTAATCGCCTATCAGCTCAGTACAAACGCATCTGACCCTCCTTATGTCACCATCACCCAACCAAGACCTGCCGTCTCACGTTCTTCTGGCAAGATGGCCGGATGGTTGATCGCTGTGATCGTGATTGTTGTTCTCTTTGTTATCGCATTGACAAGTTATCTCTGCTGGTGGAAACGCGGTTGTGGTCTTTTCAAAAGAAAGGGTTATACAACCGCCGTTTAGTTGGTTTGTTCATTGTAATATATTTTAATCCCTCAAAAAATGGGAGATTATTTTTAGATTAAACTGTGTATTTTGATTATTTTTTCTGAAAAAAGTAATGTTACCTGTTGTTCATTTTCTTTTTTTGTCACGCAATTCAATTCATCTTTATTTAAATTGACACTTTGTCATCTAATACTAATGTTATACAAAATGGAAAAAAAAGTTATTCAAATAAGGAAATTATATTGCTCCTGGACCTACTTCTTTAGTAACAGTTGAACGTAGATCCTTCCTTCCGTCAATAAGATGTATATCAATTGAAACTCAGACTGTCAATACTATTTTTGCGACCTGTTTTAGCATCTGTCAGCAAAATTACAAAGCAATCCCAAAAAATCAATTGTAATTGTATTTTATTTGGAACGCATTGATACACTTAGTTGAGGCAAATGTTGCCTTGTTACCCTTAAAGCTCACAAAGATTTTTAATCATTAGATTCTTCAAGGCAGTTTGGCATTTTAGGATTTATGTCAATCGTGGAACATAATTATTGAAAACTTGTAATTTTTGTAGTTAAGTAGCTCCTCTCTGATGAGCCCCGACTGCTGTCGTAGAATTACAAGTATACGTGTCGTGTACTAATTCACACCAAATAAAAGCTGCAGAGTTATTAGGTTTTGAGTCACTTTATTGAAGCAAGACAAAAGTAAGCATGTTTAAATACTAAACTTGCTTGTAGTTCAGCTTATAATTAATGATATAAAAACATGCTTAGTGCATTCATTTCAATCAACTCGTTCCATAGTAACTAACCAGACTTTGGAAGCGTGTACGAACTATAGATGTAGAGCATTTGATTTCATATTCATATAATCGTAGCTGTTAGATACTACAAAGACCTCAGTAACCTCATATTAGATACAAAATTGCTATTCCTTTATTTTCCAATAATTTGTATTTTTTTTTTCTTTTTTCTTATTTCATTTATCAAGTTCTCTTTAGCGGTGGGCGATGCTGACATTCATTTCAAGCAAGCTCCTCTTCATCAAGTGTTCCCATGCACACTATAGGTAGTAATAACAAATCCTTTACCTATAGTCGAGCCTAGCATTGAAATTATTTCGCCAGATATCAGCCTTAATTTTGTCAAAAGCTCTAAAATATATGATAGTACAATCTTAAATGCTTGTCGGCAATCAGGAACAACAAAAAAAAATTGCCAAAATGTTAAACAGCTGTTGAAATAGTTGTTGGTATAACACTAACAATGGCCAGGCTGTAATGGTACATACGGTTGAGGCTCATGGCCAAACTAAAATGGTTAATTCTCGTTATGAGTCATTTGGCATGATAAAGGGCAAGGCACAGAACACATCTCTCCCTCCACCCGTTATCAAACTATATCCTGATATACGGCCTGTCTCACTCTACCATTCTGATGGTTAAAAACTTATAATTGGAACCTAAGTTTCAAATAACTTGGTCACATCTTGTACAAGGCTTGATATCAAGCAAGCCATCAATATTGGTTCGACTAATGATAACTTTCAGCTGTTAACAAACAAGGACTCTTTATCGACCAGGAATGTCTGGAAACTGCTTTGGTTATGATAGACGGTGCGAAAACAGGTAGTACTGGTGATATGGAGACTATGTACCAGCTTCGCCAAGTTTTTAATATTCGCCAAGTGTATTGTTAAGTTCGTCATTTGGGATCGTCAGCACGGTATAAAAAATATGCTTTAGTTCTTTTATTTATTCATGAATCCTTAGGGAAAGGCCCCATCTTCATCTTTTTAGAAACTCAACTTTTGCTGATGAATTGCTCACCTCATCTTACTTCTCGACAATGAAGTCTGCTAGAGTAGACAAGGCTTTCATGTTGTTATATAGTTAATGGAGTCTTCTTGCAAGCATATTCACATTCATTTCAATCAAGAAGTTCAGAACCAAAAGAGGTTTTCGACGCTTGTAGCTTCAAAGATGATTTCAATGATTATTCGATGTTTTTTTTTAATATCCTTCAAAGTGGTAAGGAGTATCTCACTTTACTACTCCTTTATTATCACCGGTAGCAATTTATTCTGTCAAAATATTAGCAACTTTCTCCTGAAAACGGTATTTCCCTTGACTGCTTACTCTACCTCTATCTGTGTTAAATCTTACCCTTAGTGTTGCGAGCTTTCTATTGCATATTTGTGCATGTATATATCAGCACATCGTTTCTCTATTTTTGAGCTACTATGTTCTCTCTATAAAGCATAAGAAGAGTAAAATCAATGCTATTTAGGGAAAAGGGCTTATACATTTAAAATTTCATCCAGTTGAAAGGACCTGTTGATGGCACAACACATTAAACACCCGAATTTTAAGCGTCCTACGCGCACCCAACTTCGTAGTTACGTCATGTTTCATGAACTACTACGCGTCTATTTTATATTTTTTTTTTCTTTGATTTATTTACATTATGGCATCTGCACAAAATCAAGAAAAACAAAAGGGTATGGCCGAAGAAAAGAACTTGGCAGCACTTGGTGTGCTCGAAGAGGACGATGAGTTTGAAGAATTTGCTGCTGAAGGTTTGAGTGAATAAATGTTGTCTTATTCAAGATTACTAAATGTGTATAGATTGGGGAGAAGAAGAAGAAGACCAAAATGATGCTCACTTTTGGGAGGATAACTGGGATGACGACGATATCGAAGACGACTTTTCAAAGCAATTACGGTACTTTTTATTTTGAATCAACTGTTTTCGCTCGTGACTAAACAAGATTTTTTTTTAGTGCTGAACTTGAGAAAGAACCTAATCAACCACAACCTATGAAGATGTAAACAGTCTTTTTATTCTTGTACAAAGAAATAAACAATAAAAAAGCAGCCAGTTCAGCGTTTGCAGAAATTGTAAAGAAAAAAAACTCTTACATGTTTGATGAGTTGGTCTACTTTTTCTCATTGTGGAATAAACAAGAAAAGGAGAGCAATTAGATGGGTTGTGAACACGGGAGAAAGAAAAGCGATAACAGGTTTAGATTTTATTAATTGTTAGCTATGTTAGTTCTTAACCTGTGATGGAAAACAAAAGAATATAGTAAAGACCTTCGTTCAAGCTTACACCTGAAATTAAAGAATGGCAAAAAGAATTGAATGAGAGTCGTCTTTGAAGACAATCTTATTTCCAATCCAAAAAGGGTAGTGAACAAACAGTGTTATAGGCAACATGTTTCCTTGAAGCAAACCGAAATCTAGTTTATATCATATGAAAAGCTCAAAAAGGGCATAGTGGACAACTATAAGTGAACAGATGAATATTGATAAATCCTATTTTGCATGTTTGCAGCCTATTTGTCTGCCATTTCGCTTTGATTGTTGATCGGAAGGATTTTATTATAAACCATTACAGTTATTGTATGCTTTATAAAGAAAATTTAGATGACAAGTCTGTCATAGTTACACTTTGTTAACATTATTTTCAAATTAATGCTTTCTTTTTTTTTTCTTTCGTTCTTGATATGAGAGCATACTGTTTTTGGATTATGATATGTATATAGTCTATAGCCGTAACAAAAGAATGAACATAGCCATGTATGTTTTCTATAAATTTCAATTTTTGTAAGGATATAGTTATTCCAACTTGCATATCCTTCATTGGAACAACATCGCAGCTTCATTATTAAAACTCGAATAAAAATCGGTTGAAACAGCCCTTTTTTTTGTTATCGATGGTTATGTAATGTTAAACTATGCACTTCGATAGTTGTGTACATTTATATGTATTTTACTCTGATAAAGGAAACTGTATGCTACGATTTATAATACACTTACAAAGGTGGACGTGCAAGAGACGTGAAATGACTAAATTAAGCAAATATACATCGAGATAAGATAAAAGATGAATGCTTTTAGAGTGCTTTATAAAATTATTCAAGTTGAAGATCATATCTCATAATTTGGTAAATAGGGTATGGGATCTTGTCATTATATCAATAACCATTGAGATTCGATATTAATTTAATTAAAATCTAATCGTTTAAATCGAAGCTTTAAGACTACAGCAGAAATGTCTGGTTTTTAATTTTGAATCTCTTAAAACGTTACAAACCATCTAGTATCGATTGTAATTGATAAAAGGGATGGTCGTATCAAGCGATTTTCAAAGAAAAAAAAAAGATTTGATGTCTGATTTTTTTCCTTGTCCTATGCTATGTAGTTACTAGCAATTAACTTTGCTTTTATTGCTTTATGATTTGATGCAAAAGAAAAAAAGAGAATTGATGCCAAGTACATCCTATAAAAGGTTCACACTCTATTTTTTTTTTATATTTTTGTAAATGCATTTCTTGATCAAACTAAACTTAATTCGGGGCTTACTTTCCATCAAAATTCATGCTTGGATTTGTGATAGCGAATGTCTCTACTAGAATTATTTTGTGATGCCCTTGAGTTATGAAGAACAGTTGAAGCTTTATTAAAGAAATGTGCTCTCTTTTTTTTTTTTTTTTTTTTTTTTTTTTTTTTTTTTTTTTTTTTTTAATTAAGATTGTTATTACACAATTTAAAATATGTGAACGAGAATTGACTGCAAGGGTAAATGGGATATGAAAGATTTCATGTTCTTCATAAAGTGACTCAAGTGTGACGTTAGTCAAAGTGTAGGGCTTTCTTTTTGCAAAATATATAAATAGAGAGGATACGTTCAAGAAAAAAGATAAATTTTATTTAAACACGATGGCAACGGGTCGTATTCTTAAACTGTAAACATCTAATTTCTTATTAATTTTGATCTAACGCGTCTGATCAGTAACACTGGCGCTTCTATGCCTGCCTTAGGTCTTGGTACATGGCAATCAAAGCCTAATGAAGTTTATGAAGCTGTCATTACAGCCTTAAATAATGGCTATAGACATATTGATACTGCCTTTATTTGTAAGCTTGGGGAATGAACGTTACAAAGCATGTAGCTAATCTATGTAAAGATGGTAATGAAAAAGAAGTGGGTCAAGCTATCAAGGACAGCAAGGTTCCTCGTAAAGAAATCTTTGTTACCACGAAGCTTTGGAACAATAGCCATCGTCCTAAAGATGTAGAGAAGGCACTTCAAGTTTCACTTGATAATCTTCAATTGGATTACTTGGATTTATACTTGATGCACTGGTACATAAAGATGCTCAAAAAAAGAAAAAGAAACTAAAGAGCATATGGATAGGCCTTGTGCTTTTCAACCTGGTAAGGGATCCATACCAAAGGGTCCTGATGGTAAGGTTGAGCTTGATGATGTTGACTTTACAGAGACCTATGCTGTAAGTTACCGATGTAGAACAATAGAAGTTGACTTATTTTGAATAGGCCATGGAAAGACTTGTTGGTGACAGAGTTCATGCTATTGGTGTTAGTAATTTTAATATTGCTAAACTTGAGAAATTAGCAAAGACTCAAAAGATTGTCCCTGCTTGTAACCAAGTAAGGATCGATATCCTAATCTGATGATTGATGCTCACGTCTATTTTTATAGGTTGAGTTACATCCTTTTCTTCCTCAAGTTGATTTACTTCAATATTGCAAGGAGCATGGTATTATTGGTAAGTGAGGTTGGTAGTCTAGATCAACGTAGAACTGTAACCTTTACTTTAAATAGTAACCGCTTATTCTCCTCTTGGTAGCACCAACTCTCCTATCTTGAAGGATGAAAAGATTGTAAGTGAATGACTCTCATGTGAACAGAGATTCATCTTTTGTACGTAGGCCAAGATTGCTGAGAAATACAATGTCACACCTGCTCAAATTCTTATCTCTTGGGGTATTCAACGTGGTTGCTCTGTTATTCCCAAGTCTGTGACACCTTCTCGTATTATTTCCAACTTTAAAGACGTTGAATTGAATGAAGATGATTTCAAGGCTTTGAATAAACTTGTTGATGC
Source organism: Rhizopus arrhizus (assembly GCA_024220505.1). Lineage (NCBI taxonomy): Eukaryota > Fungi > Mucoromycota > Mucoromycetes > Mucorales > Rhizopodaceae > Rhizopus > Rhizopus arrhizus. Next base: position 778,882 of record JAKZZE010000011.1, read on the forward strand.
TCAATCATCCAATAGATTGGTTGATCCTTCTGATGAATGGGGTATAAATATATTTGAAGACGAATGAATAAAACCTTTTTTTTTTTTGCCTACAAACCATCTCAGTTTTTATTGTTTACACTCTTACTAACCACACAAATCTCAAAAAGGTTTTTATTTAAAGCACGTGTAACTATGCAAACAAAAATATACAAAAAAGGATTCTCATCTTCAACAAAAATAAGTGGCACAGGGAGTACACAATAAAAAAGCCTATTTTCTTTTTCCTTCTTCTTTCTCTCTTTTCCCTTCTTTCTCCTCTTTTTATTTTCTATTTTTTTTTTTTTTTTTTTTTTTTTTTTTTTTTTTTTTTTACGACTTATTCGATCCTTACGCTATTCAATAAATAAATCATGGGTCAATTACTTTCATCCTTGAATCTCCGCAGTAATTCTGATATAGTACCTGAGATAGGATTTGATATTGAAAGTAATAAAGATGTGCTATTTTTATTTTGTTTTATAAACATTTTTTTATTTTATTTTATAGCTGCTGCACCTACAACAGAAGAATTAGAAGTATATAATGAATTACATGCGCTCATCATTCAACCTACCACACAATTATTAGAATACTTTAAACGATATCAACCCGCTTCAGATTTTATTCGAGATGCTATTGCTTCACCCAGTCGAGAAAATGAAGATAAAGCGTGGGAAGCTGTCATGCCAACTGTGGATATGTTGCGTACATTTTATAACTATTCTTCTGAATTAGGTAAGATGAAGAAGAATAAAAAAGAATGAGAGAGTATCTGATGAGTGTTGTAGAAACAAGTATTCCAACTTTATTAAACGTGTTGTGTAAAGATGGTACAACCAAAGATCTGGATAGACATCCGGGTTTAACCAAATTATTTGCTGACGTACTTGATTTTGTATTTGAATTTGACTATATTAAAGTAAGTGTTGGTATTTTTTTTTATGTATACCACCTATTTATCATTCTGTTGTAGATCAGAAACCCAACCATTCAAAATGATTTCTCATTTTATAGACGTACATTACAAAAAGGAAGATCCTTAGAGGACAGTGATCCAGCTAAATCTAATTTACGTACAGCAATGGATGAAGATGATTTGGCAAATAGAATATCATTATTTATTGCTTATTCTACGCCCATGTTAAAATGTTTGATTGATACAACCGTAAATATGTTCAATCGAATCAATCGACAAAGAGTGTGAGTGAATGGTTATCTAGTATTTGGGCAATGTGTTATCAAACGTTATCAAAAAAGAAGAGTAATGATTCAATATCAAGCTTTTGCTTTAAAGTAATGGTTGTTACTATTATATTATATGATCATGTTGATCCACAAGGTGCCTTTTCTAAATATTCCCCTATTAATGTAAGTATTGAATGATATGAATTATTGAGCTAATGAATCTATTTAGGTGAAGAATTCTTTAAAAATCATTTCAAGTCATAATAACACACAGCAAGATCAATCAAGTACAGGAAATCTTATATCTGCTCTAAGATATAATTCAAAACATCTCAATGATGAATCAACACCTAAAGCAATTAAAAATATTATCATGGCTACTTAATAAATAATTATTATTTTCTTTTTTATACTTTTTTTTTTTTTGGCTGTAAATCAATTTTTATTGAATTATAAAAAGATTTCTGCTTTTTTTTTTTCTTCTTCTTTCTTTTTCTTGGTTTATTATTGTTCAATACACACACACATCAATATCTTTAAATATCACACGCATAAAAAAGCATACTACTTTCTTTTACTATTAAAAATAATATATATTTATTAACAAGGTAATAAGAAGAAAGGCAATCATAACCTTTTATTGCTTTCAACTCATTTCAACATCTATTTTTTTTTTTTTTTTAATTCTAATCTCGTGCAATCAAAAAACGTGGTTCTTTTACACACAAAAATATTATTATTTCGGCGTTTAAAGATGATGCTCTATAAGTTGGTTGTTCTTGGTGATGGTGGTGTTGGAAAGACGGCGTTGACGATTCAAGTAAGCAAAAAAATAAAAAATAAAATAGAAAAAACTCATTTATTTTATAGTTGTGTCTTAATCATTTTGTTGGTAAATAAGAAATTTTATTTTATTTTTTTTCTCCTATTAACACTTTCTCCTTTTAACTTGTAGAGGTAAAGAGATGGAACTATAAATGAATATAGGTTTAATGATCAGTAGACATATGATCCAACCATTGAAGATTCATATCGTAAACAAGTAGTGATTGATGATCAACCCTGTGTTCTCGAGGTATTGGATACTGCTGGTCAAGAAGAATATACTGCCTTAAGAGATCAGTGGATTAGGTATAATTTTGCTTTGATAACCAAAGACTAAATTTATCATACACTTTAGAGATGGTGAAGGATTTTTACTAGTTTATTCAATCACGTCTCGATCAACATTTGAACGTATCGAACGTTTCCGTAATCAAATCTTTAGAGTAAAAGATGTTGATAATGTACCGATGATGTTGGTTGGTAACAAATGTGATAAAGTAACAGAAAGAGAAGTGACTCGTGAAGAAGGTGCTGCGGTTGCTAAACAATTGGCTTGTGATTTCATTGAAACATCTGCAAAGACGTGTGTTAATGTTGAAAGATCATTTTATCAAGTCGTTAAAGCTATCAGAGCTCAAAGAGAAGGTTTAAACCCTGGTGGACCTAAAGGAAAGAGCAAAAAAGAAAAAAAGGGCAAATGTTTAATCTTGTAATTTCTTTTGTACACACACACACACATATCACTTTTATTATTATTAATACAATCGAAATAAAAAAAGAATGTTAGGAAGCATGATTCTTGAACCACTGAGTAAGGTTTTCATATACAAGAAATGTAATACATGTTCCAGGTAATACTCTAATAACACTGGGTGATAACCCTTTATAGAATCCAACAAGGCCTTCTGATTCTATAATCTTTTTCCCACAGTCTATTACGCCCTTGTATGTATCTTTGGTGGCTTGATTCTATTGAAAGAGATCAGAGGTCTGTTTCTGTCGACAGAATAAATTACCTGAAGTCTACTCTTTAATACTTGATAAGGATAAGTGGAAACAGCAGCAACCACTTTGGATGTCACTGCCATGACTAAATATTCTGTTTGATTTAGTTTTGCATTGAGTTCATCGTGTGAGATGATGCCCTTTTGTTGTCTCAACTCGTTCCTTCTCTTCTTCATTTCTTCATAAACCATGAATTGAATCGCACCGTGTGAGACACCAAAGAGAGCGGGTACTAAGCCTCTGTATAGACCTTTTATGCCTTCTTCACCATACAATCTTTTTAAACCATCTATCAGTCCCTTATATCCATCCGATGTATATCGTGTTGTTGTACACATACGTGTCTTGACCACCCAAAGTGGATTTGCCACGAGTGCGGTCAATACACCTAGGATATATGATGAATAGATTGATGACAAGAAGAGAGGGTAAGCTATTTACCTGCTTCTGCTGAAGCTGTCAAGTGTTGTATGGGTGATAGTTTGCCTTCTTTATCTTTTTTCATGTGTTTCTTGATCATGCTATACCTAATCATTCCTTATGAACACAAGCTCACTCACAAACCAACCTTACCATCCAAAATACAATCCCCAACTTACTGCTGACCCTGCCATACTTGGTGTAAATCCTCTGTAGAGTCCTCTCCAGACACCTTCTTCTGAAAAGATAGTCTTGAATGATCTCAAAGTACCTCCCAACAAGGGTCTTTTTTTAGAGTGAGGTAAGGTATTGACTGTAAGATGGTTAGCAGTCGTAAGATAAAGAATGGTGCAAACCTTGAAATCTGATTTTGATAAGATCGAGAGGATGAAGAAAAGCAGTTGATACCATTCCTGCACCAAACCCTGCTAATGCTTGATCCTATTGTACTCGTTGTTTATATTATTTATTTCAATCTTTTATTTCTATTATTACTGTATGAGGTGAACCTGTGAATGAACCGATGGGTTGTTTGCTTGTCATTTAAAAAAAAAAAAAAAGAAAGTGTGTGGAGAAGACTGAGTTTAAAGAGAAGGAGGAAGAGGAGGGGTCCTTTATGTTTTTTTATTTTTAAATACAGTTCAAGGTACTTTATCAGAACAAAGCAAGTTTTCTAGATTCATATTTCGATCGGATGAAGAAGGTTTGATGGATATTGTTTCTTTAGAATTCTTTGATTGATTTAATAAATCCATTGGTTTTAATCCTATAGGATTATGAACAGTAGTATCCGTAATGGTTTTGGAAAGGACTAGAGAAGGTTCAGACCAAGTTTCTTCTTCTTCTTCTTCTTCTTCTTCTTCTTCTTGTTGTTGTTGTTGTTCTTGTTCTTGTACTTTAGGTTTCAGTGGTAGTGCATCAGGATCTTTACCTAAATCTTTCATGACCTTTCTTAGATAGACAATATAATCAATAGCACCTTGAAGTACAGTCATTTTATGTAAATTAGATCTTTCAGCACAAGAAGGAATCAAGTCCTTTAGTTGACTGATCTTGTCATTGATCCTTTCCCTCCGTCGTCTTTCGATCGCACTATGTGAAATCTTTCTTGCTTGTTCTCTTTCATCTGCAGTAGATTGTGGAGGAGGTGATAGTTGATAGGGATGATAAGATGTTGTTTTAGGTAAAAGCCTTGGTGGATTATTATTATTATTATTATTATTGTTACTGTTGAGTGTAGGTGATTGACGAGGAGAGATGGGTGGATGAAAATAATAAGGATGTGGATAGACAGGATAGGGTATAAAATGATAAGGTACCATTGGAGGTGGTAAAGCAACATTATTTGTTGGTGTGGGTGCAATCACCTTTTCACTCACACTTGACCTCTTTCTTTTCTTTTGTGGAGAATGGGTCATTTTTTTTTTGTTGAAGGGAAAGAAAAGAAGTGGATGGAAAGCAGTTGATTCTTTTATATAAAACAATCATCCTCTTGTCCAATAGTGAAAGTATCAAGTACCCACGTGTAATTCTGATTGGTTGGATCATAGTCACGTTTAAAAGATTCATCAATTATGAACCCCTTATTTTGCGGATCGACTTTGTGCACGTGAGAAATTTGACTCGTTCATGATTCATTCTCTTTCTTATTTGTGATCACAACATACAAACCATGTCACTCTCTATCCATTCCAGTTTTTTTAATGAAAAAATAAAATAAAATAGATAACAACATAAATCAAGACATATCCAATCGTTCTTTCTATTATCAGTGACTTTAAATCAAACTTTATAATCTGGCTGAAAACAATAATTTATGCAAAAGCCCATCCATTCTCATTTTAATTTAAACACAGCAAGTACTCTCACACCCTTTTCTATCTCGACCCAAAGATCAACACATTCACTATTCTGTCTTTTAAATCTTTTCCAATTTAAGGTCTTGTTTCATTCTTTTAAAAATCAATTGGGTCATTTAAAGTAGAAATAATAATAAAAAAAGAAGGGAATGTGCCTTCTTTATTTTCCACAGAATTCCTTTCTTTTTTTTCTTTATTAAAAGCTGAGATTTAATCTTATCAAAATGTAGTTTGTCTTTTAATATTGAATGAGTTTGTGCCCCGGTAAACACACCTGGCCTTAATAGATTAAAAAAAAAAAAAAAAAAAGTACCGCTTTTCCTTTTAATTTTATTTTTCAAATATGCGTTGTCTTGGTGCTATTCGTACTCATGCTATTCGCATGACAGGACGTCGTAATGCCTCTACTGTTTCTGTTCAAAATATTGAAACTCGATGGAAGTCTCTTTCTATCGCTGAACAAAACACAATTGTTAAACAACTTGAAGAGGCACAAAAGAAGGATTGGAAAGTTCTTTCTTTTGATGAAAAAAAAGCAGCTTGTGAGTGAATAAGACAAGAAGAATAAAAACTGAAATAATATGTCTAGATTACATTGCTTTCGGTGCTCATGGTCCTCGTGAACCTTTCACTAAGCCTGGTCATGCCTTGAAGGTTTTAGGTGGTGTGACTGGTGTTCTTGCTGCTTCTGGAGCTCTGTTTTATGCTATTCGTCTTAATGGTAATATAAAAGTATAAAAAACAGAATAAATAATTCCCCTTTTATTAGGTCAAGAAACTCCTAGAACAATCAACAAAGAATGGGAACAAGCTACGAATGAATACCTCAAAAGTCAAAACTCTAATCCTATTTCTGGTATCTCTTCAGAAGGTTACAAAGGAACTGGCTACATTGTCAGCAAATAAATTAAAATAGACAAACAACAATAATAATTCAATTTTAAACATCTCATCTACAAATGTCACTACACTAAGTTTGCCTCTTTTACTCAATCCCTTTTTTAATTTTTATCAAAGCATTCAACAAAACTTGATCAATCACCCCCAAACTCAAATGATGGCAAGCTTATTAAAATTACCTTTTTTATATAAAAATTAAAAGTTAATATTGAAAACTTGGAGAGTTTATATTCTTATTGAAATGTTGCAAAGAGATTATTGTTTCAATAGTCATCAACAAGATTAAAAAAAAAATTCTATTTAAAATGCTTTGGGGAGTCTAAGAACGCGGTTGATGTCAAATTGACTGTCAGAAAAAATTAAACTTTTTTTTTTTATTTTCTATTTTTTTTATTGCTTTTTTCCTAATTCATTATGGCTCAACAAGTAAACATTACTGATCTCGATTTACCTTCTCTTCAACAAGTTAAATCTCAATTAGAAGAGGTTAGATGATACATACTTGATGAGTTTCATTACCAACTTTTTATCTTTAGGAATTAAACCACTTGACCCAATCTTACAGCAAATTAAAAGCTGTTCAGGGACGTTTTACAGATTGTGCAGAAAGTGTCAATAGTTTAAAACAAGAAAAGAGTGAAGGTAAGAAGATAAAGTATATAAAAGAAATTAAAGCTAATTATTAAATAGACAAGACCATTTTGGTTCCTCTCACATCATCTATATCCTTTTTTTTTTTTTTGTTAACATTAACTTTAGATTCCTTCATTAATTTATCCTTAACCTTTTTAATACCTTTATGTTCCAGGTAAACTAAGTAATGTCAGTAAAGTAATTGTGGATATTGGTACAGGTTACTTTGTCGAAAAGGTAAATTATTCAATTCTTTCATTTTCTTTTATTTACACGCGTCATATTCAGTCTGTGAATGATGCAACCAGTTTTTATAAAGATAAAGTGGAATTTGTTAAAAACAATCTTGTTACACTTGAAAAGACAATTACAGATAAACAAAGTACATTAAGAGGTAATCATCATGAAACACTACTATTTTATTCTTAAACTAACTTTTTAAAAGCCATTGTCAATGTCATGCAAGATAAACTACAAGAACAACAACAGAAAAAATAAAATTGTTTCTTTTTTTTTTTGCCCTCCGCTTATTACTGCCCCCCTCTCCCCTTTTTTTCCGATTTTTTTGTTTAAATTCTCTTTTTTGGTCCATTCTATGCCCAATGGACCTCTTTAGTCGAGGAAAGTCTAAAGGAAAGAAAAAGACAGACTCTACTGTTCAAGCTTATAATCATACTCCTCACTCTTCTGAGGATAATTTCTTTTCAGGTAAAAAAAAAAGAATAAATAATAATAAAAGGACCCATTTTTGTATCTTTTTGATTAGGTTACAAGACAGAAGGATCTTCCATAAGAAGTTCACAATGTTCTTCTATACCAAGTACAGATAGTGATTATAGTATTGATTTATTGACAGATGCCGAAATTGACGACTGTTTTGAAAGAATGCTTGTAATGTCCAGAGAAAGAGAACCCTCACACACACATGAGTGTATAAAACGCACTGTATTGATTTGTTTTGAATAGACAAGAAGAGGCATTCACGATGTCAGTGCCAGACTAAAAATGTCTTCTTTTCCAGTTGATAAAAAGAGATTTATGGTTGCTCAAGATATCCAATCCGAAACCAATATTGTTCATCCGCCAAGTTCTAAAAGAGGAGGCTCGGATAAAAAAGTAGAGGAAGGAAAAGGTCCAGATTATTATGTGAAAAAGTTATCAGACACATCAAAAGGAATCAACATCAAAGTTATCTCTCACCTCGCTGTTGGATTAAGAACAATGCCACTCAGGTACACAGATAGATGGCGTCCATATTAAAAAAAAAAAGGAGACTGACTTGTTAAACAACAGTTGGGTTCGTCAGTTTATTGATATGGATGGCTTAAAAGTAGTGACTGATTTATTGGCAACTATCAATAAAGCTAAAAATAGGCAAGCCATGATCAATAGAGTTGACTATAATTATCTTATTGACTATTTATAAACATAGGGGTGGAATCACCCTTTCTGTCGAAGAAGATTTATTGAGATGTTTCAAGGCTTTATTGAACAATAGAGTAACGATAACAAGATGACGATAGGAACTCTTTTTTTTTAATCTAGACATAGATAGGTGCAAGAGAAGCATTAAAACACCCTCAGTGTGTACAAGAAGTTGTCAACTGTATCAGCTCTCCTTCTATTCACTCTCGTCGGCTTGTATGCGAAGTGTTGGTATTCATGTGTTATTATGAGGTACCAGTAGGACAGGATATCGTATTGAAAGCGATGGATAAATTACGCGATAAAGAAAAAGGATTTGGTAGATTTGATGCTTGGTTAGTAGAATTAGAAACCACGTTGGATGGACGTGGTAAGATGGGTAGTATGGTAGGTGCAAGTGAAGGTTTTAAAGAGATGGCTGCCTATGGTTCACCAGACAATCTATTGGCTGAATATGCGGTAAGTGCATGTTATTGTTATGATTATACTCATCACTCTATGTTTAGTTGTACAATATGATTCTAGTCAACGCAATTATCAATGTAGTAGAGGATGTTGAAATCAGAATTCATCTAAGGAACCAAATGACTGCTTCTGGTCTAGAGCGGGTTTTAGTCGGAATGAAGGAATTGTCGGATGAACATGTAGACCGTCAGATAAGAGAATTTAAATCTCTAGCAGAAAATGACCAAGATGAATTAATGGAGGTGTACGATGATCATGTCTTGAACGATAAGGACGATCCGCGTGAAGTGTTTGAATATCTCTTGTCAAATGTTGAAGGCACGCGTGCTTATGACTTCTTTTTGAGCTGCTTACAACATCTCTTGCTGATCAACAATGAAGAAACGCAAATTAGATCGAGATATTTTCAAATCATCGATAATCTAGTGGCACAGGTTGTTTTGGATCATAAAGGTCTGGCTGATGACTTTTCCGCAGATTATCATACAACCGTTCAGCATTTGATTGATAAGTTTGCCGATCAAGATCAATTGAAAACAACATTGGAGGATTTAAAGGAACTTCAAGTGAATTATGCTGAACTTGAAAGAGAACGAGACGCGCTCCGTGCGCAATTATCACAAGAAAAAGGTAATTTGATTTTGAAAAAACTAAAAATAATGTTTGTCATCTCAACTCTTTTTTTCCGGCCAAAGATGCATTAGAAGTGGTTCAATTAAGAGAGAAAGCTGCTTCCTTGGAAGACCTGCTGCGAATGTCTCGTCATACTATTTTCACGCTTCAAAAAAAACTAACAGACTTACAAAATGAATATGATGCTAGTCTTGAACTAGCCGAAAACCAATTTGACGAATTCTATAAGCTGATAGATGAACACAGCTCTGACTCTGAGGAAACCATCGTTATTTCTCGTAAAGATCTGACGAAAGCAATCGAGAAAATCCGCGCTCCAAGAAATTTGGAGCAGAAAAAAGATTCTGATATCGTCATTAAAAAGAATCCTCTTGATTCGGATCAAAACAAGTACAAGTCACTTGCCTTGGGCTTATCAGATGAATTCAAGACGCAACTGGCACGTCAATTTGGCTCGAGCAGTGGGTTAGGTGATTTTGTGCTCCCTGGATCTTTGCCCCTGATGGGTTCCGCAGTCAGACGCTCACAAAACCGTCGAAGGCAGGTCCATACTCCTGAATCACTACAGTTGGCAGTAGTCCAATCAGATCTATCAAAGAATTTGTCACTTAGGAAAAGCAAGGGAGCTCTGTCCAAAGAGCCTATTCATGAATCATCTACCAATGACAATCATATACCCTCAATGCAAGACAACGCCATCGAGACATCATCCATACCATCTCCTCCTCCTCCTCCTCCTCCTCCTCCACCACCACCTTTACCCTCTTCTGGAAACATGGCTCCTCCTCCCCCTCCCCCTCCTCCTCCACCAGTACCAAACAGTGGTATACCCACTATTCCTATTCCACCTGCACACTCTGGGCCAGGTTTGCCAAGTGCTACATCTGGTAACCATTTCGCACTACCACCTCCACCTCCACCTCCTTCAGCACCCAATATAACCAATGTACTGACACCTCGTAAACAAGTGAAGCATTTACCTACCGTTAAAACGCGTCAACTGCAGTGGCAAAAACTCAATACTAATCATATTCAGTCTACAATCTGGAAAAATCCTGATTTAGAAAATAAAGAGGATGAACTGGCAGAGAGGATGAAAGCAGAAGGTATCTTTAGTCGTATGGAAGAAATCTTTGCTCAAAAGGTAGCTACTTCAAAGAAACTTGTCACGAATGAGAAGAGGCAAGATATTTGTATCATTGATTCAAGAAAGGCATACAACATCAGTAAGGAAACCTCTTGTCTATAAAAGTAAAAGTAGGTTCTTGACAACACGTTTGTAGGCATTGCTGTATTAGCCAAATATAAAAGTATATCATTTAAAGAATTCAAAAAGAAGATTTTGGCAGTGGACGAAAAACTTTGTACAGAAATACTGTTACGGAACCTATTGGCGAATATTCCTTCACATGATGAAATGGGCAAACTATCCGTATTCTTGAAAACAGCGTCTGAAGAAGATTTACAGTGCCTATCCAAATCAGACGCATTTTGTGCAGAGGTAACATGTACAGATGAATACCTTTTGCTTGATATACTTATCGTATAAATACAGATCATGACTATTGACAGGTTCAAGGAGCGTTTAACACACATGCTTTTTGTAACCACTTTTCATGACCGTGTCACTCAACTTGGGAAGAATATGACCAACGTGATGGATGCTTCTAATAATCTGAAAGAATCAGAAGCATTCAAAGAATTGTTAAATGTAAGAAAAGAAAAATAGTTTGAAAAAGAATACTCATTTTATCACATAAAAAAAGATTATTTTGATGGTAGGAAATTTTTTAAACGGCACAAATTTCCAAGGTGGTGCATTTGGTATTCGTATTGGTAGTATTAACAAACTGGTTGATACCAGAGCATCGACTAATAATACAACTTTACTCCACTTTTTATGCACAACCGTCGAAGAAAAGTTCCCGGAGATTAGTAAAAATTTGGTCAAAGATCTTGAACTGTGTGGTGAAGCATGCAGAGGTAATGTGTAGATTACGATAGAATAAGGAACTTTTCTGACATTGAAAGAAAAGTGACCATACAGGACCTTATCAAAGACTATAATGAACTCAGAGTGGGCCTTCAATCACTTATTCATGAACTCGAGTGCAATTATGGACCAGACTATGAGGCAGAGGAAGGAGATAATTTTGCAGCTGCCATGTATAAATTCCGTGATAGAGCAATTGAAAAATTTGATCAACTCGAAGTGAGATATACCTCCATGGACATTGCCTACAAAGATGTCGTATCTTACTTTGGAGAAGACCCAAGTAACATGAAGCCAGATGAATTCTTTGGTATCTTTCAAACATTCTTATCAAGTTGGACAAGAGCCAAGGCTGATATTGAGATGCAGAAAAAGAGGATGGAACAAGTAGAGAAATCGAAACAATACCAAGAACAGCGTAAAGCACGAATGAAGAATAGGTTGGATATCAAGGATGGCTCTTCAGATAATCAAGAAGACAAGGATATTATGGACAACTTGCTGGAAAAGCTTCGTTCGGGAGAAATGGGAACTGCTCAACAGAGAAAGAGCCGAAGGATCTCGATGAGGGAAAGAAGGAAAACAAGAGTGGAATCAATGGTCGTGAAAGCAGAAGATTTATTAAGACATATACAAAATGAAGAAGAAGTACCTCCACTTCCAAGGGCAAGAATTGGCTCCAGGAGATTTACGAGCTCTGATAGAATGAAGAAACTAGCATCACTCGCTGAAGAAGAAAAAAGGTCTTCGACGACTGTAGAATTGTGAAAAAATGAATAAAAATAATAAAAAAAACAAAAGTCAAACGCCCCTTTTGTTTGAATGTGAGTCTGACATCTTTTTATCTGTAAACCACAGACAATGACTGCCTTCTGGATCAAACAAAGGCGAAAAAAGAAGAGTCTACTGCTTCACTATTCCTCTTTTTTTTTTTTTTTTTTTTTTTTTTTTGTGAGAGAGGGTACAAGAAGAACCGCAAGTAGACGACATTAAGCCTCAAGACCTTTTTTTACATGTTTTTATAGTTTGTGATTCCCATCTTTAAATGATCAGCCAACCGCTCGTTACTGATTCTATTTGTCTAGGATCCGAATTTAGTCGTCTATATGATCCACAACCAAAAGGATCATGCGTGAGCCTTTGTTAGTTGTCAACACATACGACTGACAAAACCACTTCTACTTTCTTTTGGACTTGCCCATTTGAAATTCCCTCTCCGACGTTCCAACTTTGGGTAACAAACATTTCGCCTCATAAAAAAGTATTTTTTGCATGTGATCCAGGCGCTATTTACGGCGTTTCAAACAATTTTTTATAATTTTCAACTTTCTTTCTCTTTTCACAAGTAACTGACAACATTATGACGAGCGTAAGAAGGAGACCTCTGAAGGTCGTGACGGATAGTGAAGATGATCAATCGGATTCAAGACAAAGAAGGGATCTACGTTTAACTAGTAAAAAAGTATCTGAAACGATCAAAGAAGAAAAAAACAAGGACTTTTCACATACTTTACCTATTCACACCATCGTCAAAGCATCCGTCTTATCAAAAGAAGCCCCTCCCGAGAATTACAGTGGTTTCTTAAGATTAGGAAGTAAAGTGAATCTATAAAGGAAATATGTTTATTTATGCTCTTTTTGATAGTGCTTGTGCTGGGTGCAAGCAATATTCGATTGATCATTGAAAACTGGATGAAATATGGACTTTTGATCAAGTTACCTCACAGTTATGTGCCCATCAAAGACTATGGCTTCTTTTTCTTGGCTTGGCTTTGTGTTCCTCTTAGTTTATTAGTTTCATTGGTTGTCGAATTCGGTATGGGTAAACTGGCAGTGTTGGCTAAAGATGCCAAACCGGATTTTTTAAAGAAATTGGCAATGCTCGAAAGGGTCTTGGTGTTCACTCACTGTTCTCATTTGATCTTTTTATTGACATTCCCCTCCTATCTTGTCTATACACGAATCTACCATCCTTTAGGTAAAGCGATTGTGTTTTTATTGTTATTGTTATTGTCTTACCCTTTTTTTTTTTTTATTAGTTGGCTCAGCGGTTATCTTTATCTGCTTGGTTACCTTTTTGAAATTGACTTCCTTTGTTCTTGTCAATAGAGAATTACGACAAGCCTATGTTCAAGAAAAAAGCGTCGACTTTTACGAACAAAGTTATCCTACCAACGTCAATGCAAAAAATCTCATCTATTTTTTCTTTGCTCCCACCTTGTGTTACCAAGTCTCTTATCCTCGTACACCCAAGTTTCGAAAGACCTTCTTTTTGAAACGTGTAGGTGAATTCATCACTTGTCTGGTCATGATGTATGTCTTGACCGAACAGTATGCGAAACCAACCTTGGCCAACTCTATTCAGGCTTTGGAGGACATGAAACTGGTGACGATTATTGAACGTGTCCTAAAGCTATCCACCACAGCTGTTGTCATCTGGCTTCTCATGTTTTATGCCCTCTTCCACGCGTTCTTGAACGCACTAAGCGAGGTTTTACGATTTGGTGATCGCACATTTTATTTAGCTTGGTGGAATTCAGGTAACTTGGCTACCTATTGGCGCTTGTGGAATCGACCGGTGTATCTCTTCTTTAAGCGTCATGTCTATATACCCGCAGTCCAGAAGGGGATGTCACCCTTGTTCTGTCAATTCTTGGTATTCTTTGTCTCTGCCTTGCTCCATGAAGTCTTGGTTGGTATCCCTACACATTCTATTACCGGATTTGCCTTTTGGGGTATGTTGGGTCAAATCCCTTTGATAGCAATCACTAAACCTTTGGAAAAATGGAGAGGAAAAGGAACGGCGTTAGGAAATACGATCTTTTGGTATGTGTATGATAATAGATGATTAGTTGACTAATATCTTTGTAGGATTGTGTTCTGTGTTGTCGGACAACCTACAATTGCATTGCTATATTACTATCAATGGACAGTCACCCATAAAATTACTACATCAACTTAAATTGCATTATGTAACATGGAATAAAAATTCTCTTTTTCTTTATATATTTTTTTCTTCTTAAATGACAAATAATCCAAATTTAAATCAAATGTCTATTGATTTAGAAGAAGCCCGTAAAAAGGCTTCATTTCCTATTGATAAAATGAATGAGTTGCTTTTGGGCAACACATTTCTTCAAGTGAAGAAAATAAAACACATTGTTGAAAATGAACCTATATTTAACTTACTTGATTTACACTTTAAAAGCAGACAAGAGGTATAAAAGAGAGTTACAATAAAATAAACTCTGTACTTTCCTAACCCGTTTTTTTTTAATATTACTCATTTTAGCAACTAGCTTATGCTTTACAAGTTGCAAAAAGAATGATAGAAATAGTTGAAGAGCATCGTTTAGATCAGCAGGAACAACTTGCATTAATGATTTATGTCGATATGTTGACACCTGTAAGCAAGAGAAGAAGAAGAGGAAAAAAATTACTTAATATTTCCATCATGTTAGCTTGGTCTTCATTATTCAGCCTTCATGTCAGTTATCGAAGCCCAAGGAACACAAGAGCAAGTGGATAAATGGTATGCTGCAGCCAAGAGACATGCAATCATTGGTTGTTATGCACAAACTGAACTAAGGTTAATGAACAAGAAAACTAAAAAAAAAAGGAGACAACCATCTTAATTTTTATTTAGTCACGGATCGAATGTGGCGGGTTTAAAGACAGTTGCTGTATTTGATGCAAAAACAGACGAGTTTATTATTCATAGTCCTGACTTGACTGTAATAAGAAAAAAAGAAGGAGTATTTAAATGTTTAACCTCTCCTCTTCTTGATAGGCTGCAAAATGGTGGGTTGGTGGACTGGGAGTAGCCAGTACACATGCTGTAGTACAAGTAATAAGAATTTGCAGAAAACGGAGAAAAAAAAAATTAAACCTTCTTAAAATGTAGGCTCAACTTATCATTGCTAGTAAATCATATGGACCCCATCTTTTTATTGTTCCTGTTCGTTCCCCTGTCGATTTGAAGCCATATCCTGGTGTGACAGTTGGGGACATTGGGCCTAAAGCATATGGTGGTTTTGCAACAGTTGATAATGGATGTAAGGTATTTTTTAGGACAAAAAGAAAGTTGAAAATAATTCTTTATTGATCTAGTCGTTCTTTTCGATCATGTTCGTATTCCTCGAAATAATATGCTCATGAAATTCGCTCGTGTTACACAAGACGGCCGCTATTTACCTCCTGTTCACGACAAGCTCTCTTATGGTGGTATGGTCAAACTTCGTGTAGACATTGTTAACGATGCTGCTGTCAAACTAGCCAAGGCAGTCACTATCGCTTCACGTTATTGTACCGTACGTCGTCAATTTGGTGGACCCACGATAGAAACCCAAGTGATTTCATATTCCTCTGTCCAGCATCGATTGATTCCTCTCTTGGCCACATCCTATTCAATCTGGATCACAAGTCAGGATCTTTATGACCAATTTGGGCAGTTGACTGAACAATTGGAAAAGAATAATGCTCACATGTTACCCGAAGTACACGCGACTTCCTGCGCACTCAAGAGCTGGTGTACGCGTCAATCGTCCGACGGAATCGAGACATGTCGAAAGGCCTTGGGAGGTCACGGGTATTCGATTTTTAGTGGTGTATCCGAGCTGTTTGCGACTTATGTTCCATCCAATACATATGAAGGAGATAATTACGTTTTGTCGCAGCAGGTAGCACGATTCTTACTCAAGCAGCTCAAAGAGTCTTCCAATTTTAGTAGCGCAAGCTATTTAAAGAAGGATGAGACAGTAAAGGTCGAATCAGCCAAAGCACTCTTGGATCCTCAAGTGCAGCTGAGACTTTACCAGACACGAGCCGCAAGACTCGTCAAGCGTCTTTCTCAACAGCTAACATCAGGTCGATCTTGGTCTGATGTGAACATGGATTGCTGGGAAGTTAACCTTGCTCATGCAGAATATCTGATTGTACGATCAATGGTTCATCGTGTGACTGTAATTGAATCAAGTGAGTTGGCTCCTATTATGAAGCGCTTACTGGATTTGGTAAAAAAAAAAAAAAAAAAAATATTGTTTTTTATGTGGATATTTGATTTACCCTTTCCCTTGGATAGTTTTGTTTACATTATTTATGTAACTCTGTCACTTTCTTATCAACCAGTACTATATCTCCTTCTGATCTGGATTTGATTCAGCAGGAGTATCGTCATGCAATCTCCGATCTTTCACATAACCTTATACCCCTCACAGACGCATTTGGATATACAGATCGTCAACTGAATACGGCTTTAGGTCGAGGGGATGGTCGAGCTTATGAGGCTCTTTGGGAAGCAGCACAAAAGAATCCAATCAATTGTGATGAAGTACAACGTACTAGACTTGCTGTAAGTGTACATCTTTATTTGTATTTATTTATAGACTTTTTTTTAAAAAAAAAATTAGAATTTGGTTATGGAAATACTTCACCGTGATAACAATTTGGAATACATTCAATCTGCTAAGCTTTAATAAACATGTTTTTAATAAAACATATACAAAAAAGAACAATACGTACTTTATTATACATAATATACATAAATAATGGCTTACACAAAAACATGCAAAAAAAAGGGCATACAAAAAAAAGGGGGGGACATAAAATGCATATACATTACATAAAAAATTTGTTAAAATTGAGGACGATGCTTACAGCTTTTGGAAGGGTAAAATTCAAAAGATGGATTGATGATATCTTGTGGCATAGGAGCCATCAAGATTTGCATTTCTCTTGTTTTTGATTGAAAATAGTTATCATGAACGATACGAGGTGAAGTATGCTGTTCAGCAGGTGGTGTTCTGGCATCTTGCATGTTTGAAAATCTGTACTTTGAATCTTGAAGAAGATTTGTATCATAACCTTGTGAAGTACCACAATCCCACTGATATGAATTCCATGACTGATGATGATTCTGCTGCTGCTGATGATGATGTGTATCAGAAGTAATGGTGGAAGTAGAAGATGACTGATAAGACTGAGTGTGGTCCATATCGCGACTTTCATCGTAAGCAGACATTGATCTATCACTTGTTGGTGCAGATGTTGTATTGTAGTATACAGAAGGTTCTTTTGTGACTGGATAATGAACACTAGGACAGTTATTCTGAGGGAATGGATGTTTCATGTCTTGAATGGCCATGGAAAGTTTGGAAGAGACTGGGATCTGATGAAGTATCTGTATTGCAAGGTCCATAAAGGGGTCTATTCTATTCTTCACTTTATCTGATTGATTGCATTGTGCATCATATTGGAGGGCTTGTAAAGCAAGGGCTAGACCGTACACAATCAGTCGATTCCCCTGAATAGAAGCAAATCGGGAAAGATGAGGATCATTTAAAGTGAGTCGTTGTGCTCTAGTAGCTAAATCGAGAGCAAATTTAGCCCCTGGGAAAGGATGTTGGTGTAAAATGAAAAGTAACTCCAAAGTGTCACGTATTAAGCCAAGGTATGCCACAAAGGAGGCTGTCTTTGATCCATCATCCTCCAATGGAATAGGTTGCGCGGGATAAGAAGGTGGAGGATCGGCAGAAAGGGAGGAAAGTAAATGATTGGGTAATGTTCTATGCCATACCTGCAGCTGAGCGACTATTTTACTAAATGCAGGATGATCGGTAGATGAAAAGAGAGTGGCGTTATTGGATATGAAACATGTGGTTTGAGAATAAATGATGGTTAGGCTGATGAGATGCAAAAAATTACAAGTAATATTAAGACTTGTCTTATCATACTGCTCGGTATCAGTCAAGGAAGGTAGTCTTGAAGGAGGGACTGCAAAGGAAATCATGTCTTTACAACGAGGATCAGCCAAGTTAGAGAAGGATAAGTTGATGTACCAAATCCAAGATGCACGACATACAAATTCATTTTCCATTGTCCAAGGAACAGGTAGGTCAGAATTAGGACTTATTTGGTCAATCATGATTTTTGCTTCCTTTAAATGTTGAATGGCTTCGATAGAAAATGGAACGCCAATGGGTGTTATAATCTCTTGATATTTGTACATTAATAAGAGTGTTTGAATATTCACGAGGCAAGGAATATAATCCATTTGAGTTAAAGCATATTGATAGTAAGTAGCAGCAGTATATTCACAATTATCAACAGTAGCTGGTGAATGAAAATGTAAAGCAAGAGCCAAAATAATCCATTTTAAAGCAGGCTGAAAGTTATCCCGATTGTATTTCAAGGCTTGCAATGTATTGTAACTGTCAAGGATTGGATAGAAAGGATGAACAAAAGCGAAATAAATTTCAAATAGTTCATCTTCCAACTGATTTGAACAATAAAGTACATTATCAGCTGTAGGCATCAGATTAAGGTGGACATAAGCACTTGACATATCCTTTTCAAACGTACAATGACCTTTACTATCAACCGAGAAAAATGAAGGTTGTTGTTGTTGCTGTTGTTGATAGTTGATTGATAACCTTTCAGTTGACTTTTGTTTATTTGGCTTTGAATGATTGATGGAAGAAAATTTACATTGAATTTTTGCCTTTTTACAGTTAGAACAAGAACCGGAGCCAGGAACACCGAGATCGCATCTAGAATTTTGTTTATTGAATTTGACAGGTAATAAAAAATAAGGTATTGTTTATTCATACTTTGATTTGCGTTTTCTGCAAAAGTCACAGGCTCTTGTTACTTTAATTTTCTTGTATCTTTCAGGGTCATTTACATCAATAAAATGATATTCTGTAATTTTCTTTTTGGGGTGGGTCATAAATAAAGTAATTTTTTTTTAATAAAAAAAAAAAAAAAAAAAAAAAGAGAAAAAAAAAGAGAGAGGAAAAGAGAGAGAGAGAGAGGAAGAGAGAGAGAAAAAGTAAATTATCATTTTATTATACTTTTTTTGTAAAAAAAAATAAAAAAAGAAATAGGATCGTCGCTCTTGTATTCGTTCTTTTTGTGTTTGACAATAAGAAAATTCATGCTTTAATATTTCTCAGAAATGCATTTTGTAATGTTCAAAATGAACCAGTAAAGTAGTGTAATCCAATCTTGTAAGAAAACTACAAAAGTAAGCAAGAAAAAAGAAAAAACAATCGATCGACCCTTGTATGTATATGTCAAATAATAGCCATTGTTACAATTTAGGCAACAGTGAAAAAGGAGAGAGGGGCTGCCATGTAAATTGTCTTTTCTATTGGTGCATGCAAAGATCGTGTCATTTACGCAATCCAAAATAAAACCCAACTTTTGATTCCATCCTCCTGTCTCGAAATTTCCTTTTTAAGTTTTTTATCCTTTTTTTTTTACTTGCTGCTTTTTGTGCTTTAATAAAATGAAATTTGCCATGGCAACTGATTATTCTTAAGACTAAAGATTACTTTATTTGGTAATCAAAAGAATTTTCAGAATTTTTTTATTGATTCCCGATGTGTGGGGTTCTATTTTAAAAAATTTTTTTAGGTACACACAGACACCAATAAGCTTACAGTATTCATTGTTATGCAAAATATTAATAAAACCAATAGGTTCACTTTAAAGAATGAATAGAAGCTAATTGTGTTACAACAAGGACCTACACAGGTTGGCAAAATTTCGCTTTCTGTGTCAAAGCGTCGCCATAAAAAAAAATCAGGTGAATCGCTTACCTCTTTTTGGAAAAAAACTGATCGATTTCAAGATCTTTTAATACGCGTAACTGAAATCCATTCTTTTAAGGAAAAGATGGAAATTTTTTTTTTGTTATCGTTTCACTCAAATAGGGCTTTTTTTTTCATTCTTTTCATTTTAATCCAATTTAACTGTGGCTTATAATTTTATTCAACATTTTATAAAAGCCACTTTGTTCAATTTTCTGCTTTCATATTTACTGGAAAAGGCTTCATAATAAGTTTATTATTGATGAGATATACATTCTCTCTCTCTCTCTTTTTTTTCGCCAAGCATACGATCTGGCCATACATTTAATAAAAACTCGGCTTAACTCTTGTACAATTTCTTTTTTGAAAATGCACACGGTGTTGTACTCATGCCGAGAATTTTTATCTTTGTGCTAAAAAAAGCCTGATTTCTACAAAATGTTGAACTTATTCAAAAACACGCTAACCTTAAAAGAAGTACAGAAAAAAAATATTCTGTAATACCCAAGGCACAACGTTTTCATTTCTGCTATGTTCAATCAATAGCCTTAGACGAATACAACGTTTGCATACACAAATCACACTAAAGTTTTTCTTCTTGTTCTTTTTTAGAATAATAAACACGGGATGAAACAGAGAATAATACGATTCATCTTTCTTGATGCAAGTCTTAATTTTACTCCGAACCTTCCCCTGAAACCCTTTTGCTTTAAAAATAAAGCTTCTTTTTTTTTTTTTTCGAAAAGACCCAAACGAACAATAAGTCTATTTTTAAATAATAATCTGAGAATAAAAGGGTGGCAGAGAAACCCACTACTGCATCCGATATCGGAGAGAAATAAACTGACGATACAGGTTTTCAAGTTGACTTTTTTTTTCCCCTCCCTTTTTTGCTTACATTTCTCAAGACGTCATGGCCTATTCACATCTTCAACAGCAACAAGCTAATACTTCCTTTTCAGAAGGCCCACCTACTCGTACTTTGTGGTGAGACAAAAGATAGAACGTTATCTTGTGCATGCCTTACTTTTTTCCCCTCCTCTTAAAAAAGGATGGGTGAATTAGACTCTTGGATGGACGAAAACTATCTACGCCAATTGTGGTGGAACTTGGGACACGAGGTCTCTTGCCGTATCAGTGTTGATAAATACGGTGCCAACTATGCCTTTATCGATTTTTTGACTCGTGAAGCAGCAAGTAAATCGTTAATTACTTTCAATGGTACACAGATTCCAAATACAAACAAAGTCTTCAAATTAAACTGGTCCAACCGAGACAGTAATGGCATGCCTTTATTACAAAGGTAATATTAAAAACATCAAAACATACCAACAACTCACCGCTTTTCACTTTGTCCTAGACCTACACTCATGTCAAACTTTTTGGGTGATTATTGTATTTTTGTAGGCGACTTGAGAGCTGATGTTGACGACAACATCTTATTGACCACTTTTCAAAGTCGATACAAGTCAGCAGCCTCTGCAAAAGTCATGGTCGACCCAGCAACAGGTTTCTCAAAAGGTTTTGGTTTTGTTAAATTTTTTGATGAAATTGAGCAAAAGCGTAGTTTGGAAGAGATGCAGGGTGTGTATGTTGGTTCATCGCGTATACGTGTGTCAGTCGCTCGACCAAAGGCTAAAATAGAAACTGGACCTGTTGTCAGTGGCCCTGAGGAGATTACGACAGTATTTGTTGGAGGATTGAACAATACGATTACAGAGGAAGAATTACGTGCTTACTTTGGTACGTTTGGGAATATCGTAGCTGTCAAGATTATTCCTTTGAAAAATATTGCATTTATTCAATATGAAAAAAAGTCGTCAGCAGAACAATCTATTAGTGAATTGAATGGATCTCACTTGGGAGGAGCCAAATTGAGATTATCCTTTGGAAGAACACAATTGAACGTCAATCCTAGTACACATTATGCTCCATCCTCTTATCAACCTCCTATCATCACACCACCAGGCATATCACAACCAGCCATTGAATTAGTTGATCCTAATTATACTATTTCAGTAGAAGAACAGAATCAGTCTTATTTATCTTTTCAAAAAAGAATAACTGATATTTGGACACTTTAAAATATATCAGTGTAACCATATTATATTCTTTGTGTCTATCAGTTAAACGCCTCAAACCCTTTTTTTTTTTTTTTTTCTTTTTCTTCCTCATAAAAAAATTATATTTTTAAATGGAAGATATATATCCATTGGATTTTTCTATTCGAAAACGTACAAACTTCAAGTTTTTAGTTATTCAGGACCCTTATAAACAAGTCTCTTTACAAGCTTATTTTGATTATTTTTCTCGGTTAGCTGTTATCAATAGTATCATTCACAAAAATTCAGGAGATACTTATGATGGCACGATTATCGTTGAACTCAGACAAGTACCCAGCCATTTAGATAGACATATGTTTATTGGTAATCACTATATTGAAGGCAAAACCGTACAAGCAAACTTTCGAATCGAATTTAGTACATTTGTTCCTAGACCATCCAACACAATAACAAAGCTTCAAGCTAAAGCACTCTCCTTGGGCTCCTTCAAGTCTCCCAATGAATTTATTGAATTCTGGAAAGTGACCAGCAACGTCAAGTTTCATATTCGCTATGCTTCAAGGGCAGTAGACATCTTTTTCAATCATCTGAATCTTGAATACAGGTTGACGTACAGATTTAAGGAGACAGAGGGCGACATGATCGTTGAAAGACAGGGTTCGTCAGTCTTCTTTACCATCCAACTTCGTCATCCAGCACGCATCAGCATGTTTGACAGCAGTAAATTTAACATCACAGAGAGAGGCCTGGAAGCCACGGGCTGGGAACGCGTAACAGCCGTACCGCTATCAACTGACCTAAGCCCAGAGCTAGAGAGGACAACTCCCTTAACACCTGATTCTAAGCCAGGTTATCTCAATCTTACTCAGTGGACTGTACTTCGACTCCACTTTGAGCCTACCAGTCTCCTCGAGTTTGAAAGCAATTTGGCAAAAGCAGCCGCTTATAATCTGGTGCCGCAAGACGGCAATCAGCTCCCGTCCTTCCTACGTGTGATTTCCCCAAACAAATTGGACGCGCCCATTTGCTATCTTGATCGTGTCACACTTGGCCTTGACTTTGATACGCTCTACTCGCTTGAATCAGCGATTTCATATAATTTTTTAAACGTGTATAACCTGGATAGAACCTTTTACCAAGCCCTCAAGGCTCTCGAATGTTCTGCCGTACGAGAATACCTAGAGATGGTCGTCGTACGAAAGACCAAATTGTGGGACCCACTTGCGGACCTTTCAGATCAACAAAAAAAGATTAGGAGCTATCCACAAGGTGCCATCTCGCTGCTTTTTAGTCAACAAGGTGATCATCACTCCTACCAGTGTCTTTATCGAGCCTCGTAGTTTAGAAGTCGGTAATCGTGTTTTGCGTCATTTCCAGGATTACATTGATAGATTCATACGTGTTCAATTCCTTGATGATGGGTTCAATCGAGTCTGTGCCGTTCGTAAACCAGGAGACAGGATGAATGAGGCTCTTTATGTACGAATTCGTAAATTGTTTGATCAAGGGGTTCAGATTGGTGATAGACATTATGAGTTTTTGGCTTACTCTAGTTCTCAATTGCGCGAGCATGGCTGCTGGTTCTTTGCCTCTGGAAAGGACCTGACGGCAGAGATGATCCGATGCTGGATGGGAGATTTTTCTCGGGAAAAAGTGGTGCCAAAGTATGCGGCGCGCATGGGTCAGTGCTTTTCTTCCTCTGTCGCGATCTGCAGTTTCCATGCGGATGAAGTTGAAACCATTCCAGACGTGAAGCGCAACGGTTATATCTTCTCAGACGGTGTGGGAAAGATGTCTCTTGCTTTGGCCAAAAAGACACGCGACCAGATGAATCTTAATGTTGATCCTAGTGCTTTACAAGTACGTCTGGGTGGTAGTAAGGGTGTATTGGCAGTCGACCTCAATTTGCCCAAGGGCGTTCATGTGCAGCTTCGGCCGAGTCAGATCAAGTTTGATAGCGACCATCTTGAATTAGAGGTCGTCAAGGTAGCTACTTACCGTAATGGCTATCTTAACCGCCAGATCATCATTCTGATGTCAGCGCTTGGTGTCAGCGATGATTATGTTTTAGAATTGGTCAATGATATGCTCCAAAATACCAAAAAGATCCTTACTGACCCACTTGAAGCTCTCTATGCTCTCTCGCCTCGATCAGACGATTTTGGTACTTCAAATATGCTCGTAAATGCCATTCAAGCTGGTTTTTTAAAATCTGGAGATCCTTACATCCAAAACATATTAGTTCTCTTTCGCTGCAGTCTGCTAAAAGAGTTGAAGAAAAAGGCCAAGGTGTTGGTTCCCAAAAGTGCTTGTTTGATTGGTGTTGTGGATGAAACGGGTCTATTGGAAAGTGATGAAGTCTTTGTGCATGTCTGGGATAACTCTGCCACGGGAAATACTAACCAAGTCATCACAAGTCGAGTATCTATCTTTCGAAATCCTTCACTTCATCCAGGTGATCTTTGTGTTCTGCAGGCGGTCGATATTCCCGAGTTGCACCATCTGAAAAATGTAGTTGTCTTTTCTTCCAAGGGAGAGAGAGATGTGCCCAGCATGTGCTCTGGTGGTGATTTAGATGGTGATGAGTATACGTATGAATGCGCATTCATTGCATAGACATGTTTCGTCTTTTTTTTAAAAAAAAAAACTTCTAAACAATTCCCTTTAGTGTTATATGGGATCAAAATTTGATACCTACTATTAAATATTCACCGATGAACTACCATGCAGAAGAGCCTGAAACTGTAGAGCGGGTTGAATTAAATCATTTAAAGGATTCGTTTGTTAAATATGTTCGTCATGATTCTCTTGGTCAAATCGCAAACACATATCTTGCTAATGCTGATCTATACGGCCCTATGGATATTCGATGTATCGAATTAGCTCAACTTCATTCTAGAGCTGTTGGTAAAAAAAAAAAAAAAAAAAAAAAAAAAAAAAAAAAAAAAGGGGGGGATAAAATAATGACACACTCAAATCTTCATAATCATAGACTTTGCCAAGACGGGTAGATATGCAGTTATGCATCAACATTTAATGGTAGACTCTTATCCAGACTTTATGCAAAAGAAAGATAAACATTCTTACTCGTCAAAAAAAATCCTGGGGCAAATCTTTCGATTGATAGATGCACAAAGCTACAAGAACTACGTCTCTTGTCTTATACAAGAGGGCTCAGCGTATGATAGTCAATTCTATATTAAGGGTATGGTCTCCTATATAAATAAAGCTCGTGAATTACGAGGCCGTTATGATGTGAAATTAGCAGCTTTGATAAATCACTACGGTGTAAAGACCGAGGCTGAGCTCTTGACTGGCTACGTCGTCAAATGGGAAAAGAAGGGAAAAGGCAAAACGGTCTATAAACAACACGACAATATGCTTAAATCGGTAAGACAACTTAAAAACGAATGGATAGATGAGTTTGAAAGAGAGTTTATTGGTAAGCGCAAGCAGATTGATCTCAGTAAAGGAAATGAGATCTACGCCAAAGCAGCAGCCTGGTATTATGTCACTTATCACCCAGATGAACGTAAGGAATATGGGTTAGAATACTTTAGTTTTCCATGGACCATATATAAATATCTATGTCGTATTAAACAAGATAGTGACGGTCAGTTGAATGCACTGGAGAAGCGTATTGCCAATTTAAAAATCTAAAAAAAAGGCAAAAAATGCCTCTTCTTATGAAAACCAGTGAAGAAATACATCATTAAAGTTCATTAAAATACTATAAAGAATTCAAAAGACTTGTCATTTATTATCATTGGACATCTGTCAACAATAAACAATATAGTATTTTCTCTTTTTCAAATGACCTATGGAACATAAATGGAAACACTGATAAATAAAAAAAAAGGATATAATTAAAAGTGTTGTGAGAAAATTGAGTGTCTAAATTTACATTAAACAATTCATATCCGCTAAGGTAAGAAATCACTGCCAACTTGTTTATTCTTTCATTTGTAGATTTAGCCTTCCCAAACAAGCTGAAATAGCCTGCTCTCTATATAAAAGAATTGAGCGTCTAGATGATATTTAGATAAATAAGATGGCAAGGATATATTTTAGAATAAATTAGCTATAAAATATATAAGAGTAATATACTACATCAAATAGCAAGTATATTTTAAAGTAAACAATAGAGTATTCAATATTAAAGTTACATCTATCCAAATAATGTAGACACAGAAAGAGGGAGAAGAAAATAAAAGCTCAAAAGCACATTGTATGATGTTGCCTATCTTTTGGCAGCTGAATTTTAATAAGGAAAATAAAATAATCATGTGAAAAAAATAAATTCCCCGTTCTTTATTTATAAACCTCTTTTCCTCTTTTTTACTTTCTTTCTTTTCTTCACTCATATTATTATACCCCACATTATGTCATCAAGCAAAGGATTCTTTTTTCAAAGAGAAATACAAGATAAAATATTATCTGAATTACCAAAATACATCCCAAGTTCATCTTCTTCATCAACAAGTTTCAGAACACATTATGAATTAAAAAGTGATGATCCTGAATTATTCATGGGTGATGATTGTGATACAGAATATGAACAAATGTTGATGAATTCAGATTTTATGGATTGGTTGAATAAGAATCACCCAAACTTATTGTTTCAATCAAACAAGAGTAATGAAAGACTAAAGATGGTCTTGGCTCATTTTAAACAAAGTCAATTGTAAATAGCATTTAAATAAATGTGTCATAGTGCATTAGTTTATATGTATTGTACATAAATCCACTTGTATTTTTTTTAAATAAAGGAAGGGGTGTATATGTGAGGGGTTTCTTACTTTGAATTTTGCATGTTTCTGATTGGTCATTCATCCATTGATTCATTGTCGGCTTACGAGTAGATCACAGAGTGACTCCTGGCAACAGCTTATAAGGTAGACATGACAACCTGTTGCTTATCATTCAATGTGATTATATAACAAAAGAAAGAAAAAACCATACTAGATATGAATGATTTAATCTCTTCCTTCTTTATTTCTGTTAGGACATATTCAGGTTAAGGATGCAAACATAAAAATCTATCTTTATATTTCATGTAAGCTTATTACCCTTTAAGGCGATTCACATGTTACTTTAGCGAGCGTAATACAAACTTTCCCCACATGCAAAAAGTCTTACTATTTTATCATACTTTTTTTCTTCTAGCATATCAAGTGAATTAAAGACGTCTACTTGATAAATACATCTTTTGCTTTTCAATACACCATTCTAGTTTATACCCAGTGATGTAATTCACATCCAATAGCGGAGATGATTTGTTTTCAAAACTTACGTATCACAAATCTGGATTCAAGATCGTCTCCCTTCTATTATATCAAATCACTCTGCCAACCAAGAAAGACCAAGCAAATAAGAAAAGAAATGGTTTATATATAAAATTAGTCTATCTATCAAAAGGGCCGATTTATGAAAAGTCGAGAAAGGAAAATACAAGGTGTAGAGGAAGGAAGAATAGAATGACTTGCATTAACGCGGTGTTTGTTCTTTTTTCTTACTCAGAGATTAAAAACGCATGAATCAAACCTCGAACAATAAAACTATCGCCTTGATTGATTTATTACACTACTATGAACATGGCCACCTTGTTTTCTGATACTTGTTGATACACCCTAATTGATGATGGTAAGAAAATCTATGTTTTCCTTTTTATATATAAATCATACCTTCATATTTAAAAAATCTTCTTCTAAACCTTCTTGTTCTAATGAACTTGGTGCAGCATGTATATTATAAAGTGTTTGTATTCGATCTAAGGAGATCATTATTAAAGATGATATAAAACTAGCTTTAGCTTTCTTACTTTGTCTTCTTCGTTCCTGTCGTGAAGGAGAAGCACTAAGATGTCTATCAAATGGATGTGTTCTTTTACGTAAATTTCTTTTGCTGTTAGCTAATCTTGTATGAACATCATTAAACATGTCATCAATATCTACATCTTCTTTATCTTCTTTTATAAGCTTTCTTCGTTCTTCAATTGCTTGTAAGACTACATCATGAAGATTATGCTTCTCAGACTATGAAAAGGCATTAATATCATAACAAAGTACATTATATATAATGAATAAACCTTGTATTCATCTTCTGCTATACTCATTTCTATATCAAATTGATGCTTTGCTAACGACAATTCATAATCTTTGAAATGTTCTGCATATTCAATTGTCTGTTCTCTTTTTAATTCAATATCCGCCATTGTCTCTTTAAATGCCGAATGTGTTCCTAATATTTTTTTTTGGTGTTAAAGATTTCCCCCCAAAAAAAAACTTTTTTTATAAACAAAAAACCTTGTTGTATTGTTTTTATTTCGTCTTGAAGGGATTGTAATTTTTCTCTATAAACACTAGAAAAAGGATGAGGATACTTTGTATAAATAACAAAAAAAAAGTTTTTTTTTTTTACTCGTCACATTGTTCCCAGAATTCATTATCCATCCAAAGTATCAAATCATTAAATTCTCGTATCCGACGCAAGATTTTATGCTCACTTAATTCATTTGATTCTGTATTTTGAGTTTAGAAAAAGAATTATTTAAAACAGAAGAAAACTAACCTCGCCAGTGTGGTTCAAAATCGTGAATGCGTTCATCATCTTTTATTTCATACGTCGATGGCTTTTGTTTTGGTTGTGGTTGTGGTGAAGGCTGTACTGGAGGCGGAGGCGGTTGTGAATGTTGCAGTTGTGGAAGGGGTTGTGAAAAAGTTGGAGTAGAAACAGGTGGAGGAGCAGGTTGAGTATGAGGAGGAGGGGGAGGTGGTGGTTGAATAAAAGGTCTATAATTAGAACCACCGTGCCATGTAGAGTGTTGTAGAATAGGAGGAGGTAAAGGTTGAAGTGGTCTATAGAATTGATCTTCATAATATCCATTTTGTTGCTGCGGTGTATACACAAAAGGTGGTCTCGCGTAATAAGGATATTGATTATTAGAAGAAGGTTGTGAATCTGCACCTGCTTGTGCAACAATAAATCCAAACTGAGGCAACATTGGTTTATAAAATAAAAAGGAAAAAAAAAAAGATTTTATTTTTTTTTGCATCCTTGAAATATTTTTTTTTTCAGTGGTTAGGTACCTACCATTTTATCCTCCGGTCGGACTTGTTCATCCTCTCTCTCTCTTTGTCTGTCTGTCTCTCACTTTCTTTATTTCTCTCCGAGCCGCGCTTTTTGGATTTATAATAGCAAGTTATTTGTTATTTGTTTGTAATTATGGTTTGGTTTCTGAAGACTATCCTTGTTTTAATGATATAAATTGACAATAAGTGGTACAATTGACATGTTTTCTTTTGATGATAAATAATCTTCATTAATACGTTACTGAAAAGAAAAATAACCCTTCTTTATTCATGTCAGCTTTCCTCGTATCGATTCTGTGTTACATCGAAAATCCGGTTAGATAGGCTTATTTTTTTAACAATTCTTAAAAAGGAGGCATGTCTCTTTTTCTTTTCCATTTGAAGCAGATGGAATAATGTAGGACTTTTATTATAAGAAAAAGGAACTTTATCATATTTTATCAAACGAAATATTATGACTTTTTAATAGTGAAAATATTTCCAACTGTATTGTGATTAAGTTTATGTATCTTACGCGCAATTATAAAAGATGTTTCTTGTTATTAGCACATCAGGTATCTTTCAAGCAATAAAAACACGTTGAAAGATAAACTCAGTTGTCGTAGACTACTTGTGTGCAAAACACAGAACTCACTGTACCAATTTGCGATTTTTCAAAATAAATCACGGGAATTTAAATTTCAATTTACGGTTTTGATCTACAGTTTTTCCACATAGATTTGGACAATTCTTTATTTTTTTAAGGATGAATCAGATTCAAATTTAGACGATTTGATTTTTTCTTTGGACGGCCGACTGATGTCGTTCGGATGCATTTGTGTTACTTATGAATCAGCCTGTCAAGTTTTTTGTATTTTTGAACATTTTTTAAATTTTCCATGATCTCGTCTTGTCATGGTATATATTGGCTTGCAAAAGGTCTAGAAATACTGTTACTATTTGATGCAAAAGTCTTGTAGACCAGTGATCGACTAAACAGATAATCTACCATAACCTAAATCAATCGGGTTTTATTCTTTGTGCTTTTATTCTCTAGGGTATATCCTATGGCCACAATTTTCTCCATTTTTATTTTGTTAATAGCTGGTTGATATCCTGTTAAACGGTTCACGATTGCGCTATTAGTGTCAGCTACAAAAGAGTTATTATATTGCATTGCACAAGGTCATTGACTATAACTTACCACGACACTTTCTTTTTTTCATCACATAAAGAGTGCAGTATCTGACAATCAATTCGTTTTCTTTGATCCTTTGCTTTAAGAAAATTTACATTGCAACTAGAGCGCTATCTTGTAAATACTGTAGGTGATTTAGCATACAAGTAACTAACACAAAGTAACATTCCATTATCTATTTGGTTGGTAGTTATAACTCTAAATTTATATAATGAGCCATTAAACAGACCATAAAGTACATAAACCTCGCCTAAAAAGTAAATTACTTCACTTCTGTTCACTTGAAAAAATTCTTCTCTTCTTTCGACAACTAATTAAGCAGTAAAATGAACAGCTGTAAGATTAACAACACTAAATACATCCATCATGAGCAGTTTCCTTACCGTGAAAAAGTGGTTAATATTCAGTTTGGTTGTAAAGCTTCATTTTTGTTTTAACAACAAAGCGTAGTTGGCAAACAAGCTAATTGGTGTCCCTATGAAACTTACAATTGGCTAAGAAAACGATGTTGCTGGTCAGTTAAAAAGAGATAATGATTGATTGCAGCCAGAATGAAGCATCTATTATTCATAAAGTCTTTGGCAAATTAATTAGTATATGATTGTGCCATTGACATATCAAGAGAGCATGAAAGAAGCAATACGATCAAATATCAAAGCTGTCAGTTCTACAATGGAGATTGTACAAGCATATGCTACAACTAGAACTATTTTAAATGCTATGATTGCGTTGTCGATTTTGATTCTTTTAAGATTTCATTCCAAGAAAGAGCTCCCCTTCTTTTTATTTATTACTATGAACAAAGGACAATTTGAGCTTATACACGCTAAAATATGCATTTTTATTAATAATAACTATATTAAATCATATCAAAACAGTTGAATTTGTATTCATTTGGTCGTACTGGAAATACTCGTGTGGATAGAATGGCCTATATTTTTTTCACAAACTGTATCATTGACTATGGGCAAGTCAGTGTACGTGTTCAATTTAGAGCAAAAAAAAAAAAAAATACCAAGAAACAGCGCATAGTATCGATGCTGGTAAATCAATTCATATAGTCACTGAAAACATAAATAATGTAAGCTGTTTGATACTTCTTTTTATGACAATATAAGTCAAGTATTTCTTTTAAATAGTCTTTTGAATGCGAATCCTTTTCTGACCTTGCTCTCAATTATACTCTTACTTTCAGAATAATGACCTTTCTGATTATTCATGCCTCGGTCAAGTTGGATTATACAAGAATATCTTTCTTGTTTCAAGTATAAAAAGATCATTTACACTACTAGAAAAATTAAATCTTTTAGCGATTTCAATAAAGAAAAAACAGCGGTTGATGTAGCTGATCATAATAGTCTGGAATCACTAGAAGCTTATAACAATACTACCTCTAGATTATCAAATAAATTTTCTTTTGAAAAGTATAAGAATAATCCTGAGATGTAGAAGAGCAGAAAACTTGAATAGAATACATATATGATAATATCATCTCACACGACTCGGTCACTAATTGACAAACTTAAATAGGAATTCCCCAAAGGCTTTTCTGTGGGTATTTAAAGATATCTTTTTTTTTTTTTTTTTTTTTTTTTTTTTTTTTTTTTTTTTTTTTTTTTTTTTTTAATTGAAAAAAATTCTCATTTATCTGAAGAAGATTACAATACTTTTATTACTACCCTATAATCCAAAATGAACGATCAAAGCTATCTGCTTACAACTCTTTATGATCAATCACTGTCTAATATACTTGTATCACTTTGGGATCCTTATATTCTTTGGTGAGTTTTAATAAACATTAAAAAAAAGCTTAGTGATCATAAAATAAAACGCCTACTTCTAATTGTTCATTTTGTGCATCTACTGTCGATTCCTTGCAACACTTTCTCTTCGATTGCCCGGTCAAACAAGTCGTTTGGCAGGGTCTTGTTCGCGAATTCCTATGGCCAACGGTGGGTACGCAAGATATTTTTAAAGCTTTTACCACATTAGACTACTACTCTGTTTCCTACTGTCAATCCTCCGATATCACCGCAGAATCAGTCCTCATCATTGCCCTTGGCCAAGTTTGGAAATGCCACTGGCAAAGCATTTTCAACCAACAACCGTTCTTGTCAAGCATTGTACTACAGGCTATCCGCAACAATGCCCAACAACACATCGCTGAAGAAGGTGACCTCGACTAGTACTCCTCTATCAACTTTATCTTTCTTTTTATTGTACACATTCTTTTATTATCATTAATCCTTTTAGTTTGCGCCCGCCTCTTACCGAAACCAATCCTTTTGGGTAACGCGGAGCAATAAATAATAACCCTTTAAAAAAAAAAAAAAAACGCCTCAAAAAATTTAACAGAGCTGTTGTGATTTAATCTACTCAGACTCTATATTTGGTTTGAACTAACGACGATTTTAGATCAAAGAATGAGTGGCCATCCAAAACTGCAATCATTTTATGCTTAATGTAATCGATAAGTTCTGTTATGTATTAAGAGTTTTTTCAACCGTTCAGTAACCTAGGTGGAAAAACTTGATTGACAACTCCATAGAGACGATCCTATATACAAGATGTAGAGCATCCCTTCGGATAATCTTGGTAGATAGTACTGTAGTACTAAAATAGGAAAATAGATGTTCTTAAAACTTGTGATCCTTATAACGTAATTGAACAATCAGTTTTCAAGTGAATAAAGCCGATAATTTGAGCAAATTTCAGATTATTTGCTATACCTTGGATATCACTTGAGATATTTTGAGCTTTTCAGCAATTTCAAAAGCTTCTCTTCTAATCTTTTAAATGCTTGATTACTATTATACATCAAACAGGTCTCTATCGTACCATATTCAACACGTTTCTTATGCTCACAATGGTATTTTCGAAAGTGTCACATCTATAGCCTATTTTACTCCCTTCGTAATAATTAATGTACCTTAGATAGAATTTCTTGTTTTTTCCTCTTAAAGAACTACTTGTGCACTCTTTTTTGTAATTTAAAGCGTTAGATGGTTAAGTTTGGAATCAATTTAAGCGGAAATTTGATGAGTATCTTAATAAGTCCATGCTGTCATCACTTTTAAAAAATGGTATCAATGGGTTATCAAAACACGAGGCATATGCAATTGTTTGCTGTGCAATTCTTTAATTTCTCAAATTCACACGATGCCTCTGAATTTAAAACATTCAGAGTTCAATTGTAGAACATGAAGATGAAACAGGCGATTTTCTTCTTTGGAAGATTAAAACAAAGTTGAAAGAGCTCTTTATAAAAGAGTTGTCGGTAGTGTAATCTGAATCGAGGAG
Source organism: Rhizopus arrhizus (assembly GCA_024220505.1). Taxonomy (NCBI): domain Eukaryota; kingdom Fungi; phylum Mucoromycota; class Mucoromycetes; order Mucorales; family Rhizopodaceae; genus Rhizopus; species Rhizopus arrhizus. Next base: position 812,468 of record JAKZZE010000011.1, read on the forward strand.
GAACCTTTTGCTACTTCAAAAAAGAGATTTATCTAAACGATCAAAATGAGAAAATTAACTCTTGGTGTTACGATAGCTTTTTTTTTATCAAAGCTATCAGTTGTTTTATCAAAATCTACAGGTTAGATATAGATATAAAGTATTAGCCAATGGAAAGTTTTAAGATTACTATTTGTCCAAAAAGAAAGTTTTCGCTAATAAAAAAAACCTCCCTTTGATGTGGTTTGTGAAAAAGCATTATTTCTATTCTTAAACTTCATAAACAAATTGATGGCTAAGGATATATTATTGCTTTAGTCTTTAAAAATAAAAGATGACTCTCGTAATAAAAAACTCTCGTAATAAAAATTTAAAGACTTCACCATTGCCATGAAGGTTTAATATCTAACTTGTATACAAAAAAGTAAATGTACACTTTAGAATATAAAACAACACACATCATCCTAAAATACGCCCTAAATATGTGCCTAAGGTAATGGGATTAAGAGAAAAAAAATCGAGCACCAAAATAGGCAATGCTTTGAACAAATCAGATATCGCGTGAAGCATTTTACATCAACCAATAAAAAGTGTTAAACGGGAACACATAAAAACAGAGCTTGCTTTGTGTACTGTAAACACACGTACATATGCACAGAAGATGAAGATCATCCATTGATTTGTTCATGGAAAGGGACATGTTTTTTATGAATTAAAAAGAAGGGTAATTCTTATGTCATATCTTACCATACTTTATCGGAAGACTTATGAAACGGAGTATGGAAAGTTTAGTTGTATATAAAAAAAAGTTTTTTATTGGAATATAAAATAAGCTGCCCTTTTTTTTCTTTTCTTTCACTTAAATTCTTTCAGTATGGGACAAGATCATAAAATAGATCAAATAGAAAGAGGGGATAATAACCCGATGAGAGTATTTGACAATGAAAAAGTAGAGGCTTATGACCAAACCAATTTTTCAATTGAAGATATACCAGGCAGCACAATAGAACAAACATCTCCATCACAACCAAGAAGAGGATTGAATGCTCGTCATATTCAAATGATTTCACTTGGTGGATGTATTGGGTAAATTGGATGAGTTGAATGAAACCTGTTGTCTAATCCCTTTTGCAGTACTGGTTTATTTCTTAACTCTGGACAAAACATCTCTTCAGTAAAAAATTTAATAGTCAAAATATGTGACTTTAAAAGGTTGACTTTTTCTATAGGCTGGTCCTGCAGGTGCATTGATTGCTTATTGTGTTGGTAAGATTATACATATTTTTATTTATTGCTTTATTAACATTATTTTACAGTTGGAATTATGGTATATTATTATTGTGTGAGAAAAAAAATGCACGTCTTTTTTAAACTCGCTTAATATAGGTTTATTGTCTGATGACTTGTCTTGGTGAAATGGCTACTTACATGCCTGGTAACACATATACCCGTCGGTTATCGATTTAATTCTAAAAAACATAACTTAGTTTCTGGATCATTTAATCATTATGCTACAAGGTTCATTGATCCTGCTTTTGGATTTGCGCTTGGTTGGAACTATTGGTAAGTTTTGTTATAAAGACCAATTGAATTATATAAACTCAATTTGTATGATTAGGCTTTCGGTAAGATAATGATAAAAAAAATAATCTCAGACATCTAAACCTAATCTTTCAAACTCGTCCCTTTTTTTTTTCTCACAGTGGGTAAGTGATTTGTGTGAGAAAAATCACACGTACACAAACTTTCAGTAACTGAGCAAAATTTCATTTAGGCTGTTACAATTGCTACCGAAATTTCTGCTGCAGCTACCATCATCAATTGGTGGAAGCCAGTGATGCCAGATCCAGCATGGTCTACCATTTTTGTACTTTTGATTTTGGTAGTTAACTTGGTGGGTGTTCGATTGTATGGTGAATTGGAATACTGGTTTGCAATCCTCAAGATCTTAATCGTTCTTGTTTTTATCATCATCGCTCTCTGTGTTACTTCTGGTGGATTAGGAGGTCATGTGATTGGTTTTGAATACTGGAATAATCCTGGCTCATTTTCTAATGGTGGACTGGGAACTCTGAATGTCTTGCTTTCTGCCGGTTTCTCCTTTATGGGTACTGAAATTGTTGGTATCACAGCCGGTGAAGCCAAGAATCCCACCAAGACTGTTCCTAGAGCTATTCGAAACACATTTTGGCGTATTGTCTTTTTTTATATTGTCACCATCTTCTTGCTTGGCATGTGTATCCCTTACACCAACCCTAATCTTGCCAACTCGGACGGTGACCCAGGTACGGCCTCTTTCACTTTGGTCTTCTCACTTGCCGGTATCAATGTTGGTGCACATATCATTAATGCTGTCATTTTAATCAGTGTTTTGAGTGCTGCCAATTCATCACTCTATACCTGTTCTCGTACCTTACTTGGTCTTTCTAAAGATGGTTTGGCTCCCAAATGGATGGGTCGTATGAATAGATGGGGTGCTCCTTATTGGGCTGTCTTGGTCTCTTCTTTGGTAGGTTTCCTTTGTGTCTTTGTTTCCATTTATAGTGCCTCTGTTGCTTTTGTTTGGTTCTTGAGTATCACTGCTGTCAGTGGCTTCATCAGTTGGTGGGGTATTGCTGTAGTTCATATTCGTTTCAGAAGGGCATTCAAAGCACAAGGAAGAGAGTTGTCTGATTTACCTTTCAGAGCCTTTGCTTATCCTTGGTCAGCTATTGTTGCAATTATTCTTACAACTTTTATTATCCTTGGTCAAGGTAATTTAAATCATAGTATATGTATGTGTACGGTTTGATAACAATATCAATAGGTTATACTTCATTTACACCTCAGTTCGATGGTGTCAAATTTGTCACTGCTTATATCGGTTTGGTTCCAGTAGCACTTTGGTACGCTGGATACAAGATCATTAAGAAAACTAAGGTTGTACCTTTACTTGATGTTGATTTTGAGACTGGACGTGTGACAAGACTGGATGTAGAAAAGGATAAAGAAGAAGATGAAGTTTTGCCTTGGTACAGAAAGGCATTGGCTTGGGTGGTGTAATTGATTTATTATTATTTTTATACATTTATTTTTCTAAAAGACATCGATTAAACTGTATCATCACTATTATAAATTAGTACATAAATCACTTTTTACATTATATTTCTTACTATTTTTATAATGTCAATTTCTCATTTTTTATTTTTTATTTTTGTACTTTTTACCTGGAATGCCCAAGCTGTCTTTTTTGGTGATGCACTTGCACTTTTTACATATAAATCATTATCTGGGGGTAGTTCCTAACGCAATATTAGCAAAAGTATCACGACATCCTCATTTTCTTACTTTCTTTGTACAACTTGACATCATTGAAATAATTGATAAACAGACATGAGCCACAGTTTGTACGGGTGACCAATCTTTATAAAGTATATTTAAACAAATATGTCCATTAGAATAAATCTAGAAAGGAAATAAATTAAATCTGATCAATGTTAAGCCTTCATTGAGATGGTTATTACACTAAGCAAAACTTGTTAATCCCATTATTATGATCATTATTCCATTCTCTTACTGTGGATGCATTGGTACAAAAGGTCTAACAAATACAACATCGGGTGCTTCTAATGGATATTGTGGTGTAAATCGAAACTATTTTTAATCAAACTGTGAATATTCTACTCAAATACATTCGTTTGTGTAAATACTTCAAGCTTAAATTGTTCACCCTATTTTAATATATAAGTTTTCATTCTTTTTTTCCTTATTCATTATATATAACCTCATAGATGGTACCAGGTGCCCCTGTCAAACAAAGCTTCCATCTAATAAACTATGTAAATACATCAAAATATTAGTTTTTGTTTTGTTTACTTTAAAAAGTTATCTGCTTCTTCTACTACAACACCTTCAGGTGGGTTCTTGTGTAATTCTGATAATGATATGTTCATAAATAATCTCCTTGCAATATATAGATTGTACCTCTAAGTTCTTTTGTAAGCCTTTTGGAATAAATGGAGCTCATCACAAAAACAAAATGAAAGGAAAAAAAAAAAAAGAAAAAAGAAAAAAAAAATTATTCAATAGCGGCATAAACGGAGATTAAAATTACATGAACACTGCAAAGTAAACCTTTTTTATTTACAAGATTACCATTTGGTTGCAAGTGGATTTTGGAAGCTTTGAGTAACTGCATGATATTGTGTATGAAGCAATAGCTGTCTTTTGGCTATATCATCTCCTATCCACTCGTTGTAAATAGTTTTAATCATTTCATTTTCTTCTGGCCAAACGCCTTTTGCTGATCTATAAATACTTTCTACTTGATTCAACCATTCCTTTGCGTTCACATTGACTGGTATAATCTGTCCACCTCCATTGGCACAACCACCAGGGCAAGCCATAACCTCAACATAATGATATATACATTTGCCTTGCTTAATCTTGCGTACTAAATTTTGTATATTTCTAAACCCATAAGCACTAGCAAATCGAAGCAAAGGACGACCATCGTCACTCATCAAACTATATTCGCACACATCCGCATTCTTTCCCACCTTCATCATCACACGATCAGTTGAGGCACCAAAGAGTTCACGAGCTGCTGTAGCCATAATATACTCCAAGCCACCACCCGATGAAGATCCAGGAACACCAAAAACAGTCTCTTGTGATGTCTCAGGATCCACACCAACCTTATTAAACATATCCTCCACAGGTGCTTCAGGCATCTGCAGAAAATCGTGGGATTGCAGCATTTGGTCAATTTCAGACGTAGTCAAGACACAATCGACATCACGGATATCATCTATTTGGAAATCAGGACGACTTGCTTCTAATTTTTTGTCATAGCAAGGCATTACAGTGACGTGATAAATTTGGTTTGCACTACAAAATTTTGTAAGTAAAATGACCCTTTTTTTTTTATTTACTACAAATCATCTTTATACCTTGTGTTTGTCTTGTTAGCCAAATAATTCTTGACGAGTGAACCCATCATTTGCTGTGGTGATTTTGTAGTAGAAATATAAGGCAGGATTTCCCCATGTGTCTTTTCTGCATAACACACCCATCCAGGACATGAAGATGCAAGCATTGGCATGCCTTCTATCTTTTTTGCTTTAACACCACCACCTCGTCTTGATCTCACACTTGACCCTTCTTCTTGTTGCTGCTGCTGCTGCGCTACTCTTTCTATTTCCTCTCCTCCATTGGCCATATAAAATTTAAAACGATCCATGAACTCTCTAGCTGATTCGACCAAGGAAAGATCTTGAGTGAAGGCTGTATCAAAGACATGATCGATGCCCAGGATGTGTTTAAAAAAGTAAATAAGTCGTTTGTGAACCTGAATCGGTGTCAATTGATATTTGGCAGCAAGAGATGCTCGTGATTGAGGACTAATAGAGATCACTGTGGTTGCATATGTTTTTTGTTCAAGTATTTTATAAAATTCTTCAAGAGACTGCATTGAAATCAAAACACTTTCTGCTGAAGTTACACAGCCACTGTTCAATAAAACAGTTTAGTGATAAAAAAAAAAGGTTTTTTTTTATACCTGCAAGCAAGGCAATCATTTAATGAGATGGAGGCCTTTTCAAGTTTCTTTTCTTTTCCATCGTCTTGACTTATTTCATAATAACCTCCTTCTTTATCTACTTTTATTTCAGACTAAACATCAATTTTAATTATTATGTGTATAGAACAGGATAAGTATACTTTACAGGTCCTTTGTTTTCTTGTGACTTTTCTATCTCAACAGGTTTAATACATGCTTGAGAAGGTGAAATATAGTCATTTAAATCAGTCAGAACAATAGCTGAAGAAAATGCCATTTGAAATTAATGTAAGTTTTGAAAGAGATAAAAGTGCTCGCAGTAGAAATAGAAAAATTGTTTCATCTTATCAGTCAATTGCTGACTAACCAACCACATTCTCCGATTGTGACTTACTTTGATCATTTTTTTAAGTTGCATTAAATGCTATCTCATTGGCCCATCTTGTTCTCATAAACATCTTTTTTTTTTTTCCTTTCTTTTTTTTTCTTTTTTTAAAGCAAAGATGTCAAAACAATATGACAAGATATTAATAAAAAACTTGGTATTAAAGAATATTGCTGGTGTTGAAGCATGGCAAAGACGCAAGGAACAACCTGTGGTGATTACCGTTGCACTCTTTACAGATATTTCAGCTGCTGGCAATACAGACCATGTTACAAACACGATCCACTATGGCCATGTAACTAAAGCCATTACTAAACTAGGAGAAAAAAGTCACTTTGAAAGCTTGGAGGGTCTTGCTCATGCGATTGTTCAATTGGGCTGTGTACAATTTGGTGCTGCTCGAACACAGGTCACAGTAGAACAGCCCAAGGCGTTATTGCATGCTGCTGCCTCAGGTGTTCGTTTGACACGAGCTAAGGAAGACTTTGAAGGAGATCCAACAACGGGCGCTGTTTCTGGACTTGGTGTAGAGGATGAAATGTATGTACGTGATTTGAGATTACACACGATTGTTGGTGTCAATCCTTGGGAGCGAGAGGAAAAGCAAGTGGTTGTTATTAACTTGAAGGTATACCCATCCAACTTACCTTATCATGGAAATGAAGAGACAAAGTCCTATCATTTGAGAACAATTGTTCGTACCTTGACAAGACATATTGAAGCTTCAGGATATAAGACGATTGAAGCATTGGCAGTCACTGTTGCTCGATTGGCATTAGAAAAGTGCCATGTGAACAAGATTACTGTACGTGTAGAGAAACCAAGTGCAATCCTGTTCGCAGACTGTTCTGGTCTTGAAGTCACCAGAGATCGCTTATGGCTGAAAGATGTTTTGGAAGCTGAACGCAAGGCAGGAAAGACCTTTGTACATCATACAGATCGATTACAGTACCGGAAGGAGGTTCCTGTTGAGTATACTCAAACAGCTTACCTCGCTTTGGGATCCAATCTAGGTGACCGTGTCGAGAACATCAACCAGGCTTTGTTATTGCTCGAACAAGAAGACTGTATAGTGTTGGATACCAGCTTTTTGTATGAAACACCTCCTATGTACCACATAGATCAACCTGCCTTCCTGAACGGCGTCTGTAAAGTCGCTACCTCTCTCGAACCCCATGCTCTCTTACGCACACTCAAAAAAATAGAAGAGACCCTGGGTCGTCAGCCCACCTTCCGTAATGGACCTCGACCCATTGATCTTGACATCTTGTTTTACAATGATCTTGTCATGTCTGACGAAACCCTGACCATCCCACATATCTCGATTCAAGAACGCGAATTTGTCTTGTGGCCGTTGTGTGATATAGCGCGCGATATGGAACACCCCAAATTATTCAAGACCAATGGTCAACTTCTTTCACAACTACTGAAGGTCTCTGCTGAGAGCGAAGAAGGTGTTTGCGAAATGCACAAGGTCGTGCCGATTCAGCCGGGACGTATCTGGGCCTGGGATAAAAAGACGTATATTATGGGTATCTTAAACGCCACACCCGACAGTTTCTCTGATGGTGGTCAAAATGCTGATATTGAGACCGGTGTCAAGGCTGCCTGGCGAATGAAAGAAGAAGGAGCGGACATGATTGATATCGGTGGTATGTCCACTCGTCCTGGAGCGGATGATAACTTTCCCGAGGAAGAAGAGATCCGACGAGTGGTCCCACTGATCAAGACACTTCGACAATCTGGCTTTGATTTACCTATCTCTATTGATACCTTCCGCGCCTCTGTTGCCAAATGCGCTCTTGAGGCCGGTGCGAATGTGATTAATGATATCTCGGGTGGTTCAAGAGACCCAGAGATGCTCAAACTCATGGCTGAAACTCGTGTGCCGGTCTGTTTGATGCACATGCGTGGTGATGCTCATACAATGATGTCTCAAGAAAATACAACCTACGAAAATAATGACGTTTTAGATGATGTCTCACATGTCCTTCATGCCTTGGTTGAAAATGCTGTTGCTGCTGGTGTCCATCGCTGGAATATCATGATTGATCCTGGAATTGGCTTTGCAAAGACGACTGAACAAGACTTTGAACTCCTTAGACATCTTAGTGAGGTCTCTGCCAATCAAGACTCGCTCCTTCATGGATTGCCTATGTTGATGGGTATCAGCCGCAAGAAATTCATTGGTAAGGTTACTGGTGTTCAAGAAGCAAGCCAAAGAAAATTTGGTACGGCTGGTGCCGTGGCTGCTTGCGTGGCGGGTGGTGCAAATATTATGCGCGTACATGATGTTAGACCAATGTGGGAAGTCATTCAAGTATGTGATACAGTGTGGAAAAAGACCAAGTAGATTTTTATTATGTGTATAAAGCAACCTTTTCTTTTATAATAAAATTAAACTTTTTTATTTGTATTTATCAAAATAGTTGATTTATGTAGCACAAAAGATCAACGTATGCCAGTTGATATCCAATCAATTGGGGTGGCAATGCGTCTTATTGTCCCTGATTGGCTCTTGTCTTTGGTTGGTGTAAGCTCATGGAAGATGGATTTTTATGACTTGTTGATAGTGCTTGAGATTTTAAATAGTCTGGTGTTGTTAAAAATAGAACACTTGTTCGATTACTGTTCACTTCCTCTTGTTCATTTAACAAAGCATACTTTGAGAACTCTTCATTATCACCAAAGAATTTCATAATCTTGGCGTGTTCCTTTTTCGATTGGTATCTGTGCAAGATCCAAAGCAAACCAAGGACTAAAAGGACAAAGACTACGACAGCTGTGCCTAAAACACCCCAGAGCCAGGCCTTGATGACATGAAAAACATCAGGTCCCTGAATACAGAGACCATCATTGGAGCAAGAGCCCGAGAGACATTCACGATCTTGATCACAGGCAGAATTCAGTGGTTTAGAAACAACACAGGTCGATCCAAGGCAATAAGTACCATCTGTACAATTATCACGAATGATTGTTTGCTGTACCATATTTTCATCTGCATCTTGTGAATAATAAACAGTGCTAACATATAAATTAAGTTTAGTTTCTAAAAATTTAAAAAAAAAATTCTATTTTTACGTATCAGCACCACAATTACCACCCAAGGGAGCACCTTTAATAAAACAAGTAGAATTCAAGCAAATCGCATTTGATCCTGCACATTCATCATCTCTTTGCTACATACAATGGCTTTAATAACGATTGAAATCATACAAGTAACATTATACCAATTCACAGTGAGCTCCAACAGAGAGAAGAGGAGTGCATTGAGAATTATTGTCAGGGCAAAAACTTGAACTGTTACATCTTGTTGGAATATGTCTAAATCTTGTATCCCAGCTATATTTTTTTTTGTAAGTAAATTGTATTCTTTATGTTGTGTCCTTACTTTTTAATATAGTCTGAATTACTGCAGCCTTTGTAATTACATTTATTGGTTGTTGGATCACAAAACAGATAAATGTTACTACAAGAATCATCATATTCAAATGTGCCTGATCTATTTTTATATTCAACAAGGAGCTGACATAAAAATTTATTTGTTTTTACTTGTAAAGTGGTGCGGGATCGCATGTTTGACCTAATTCTAATGTATGCACGATTGAAATAAATAATAAAATTCCACAATAAATTAGCTTCATTTTTTTTTGTGTAAAAGAAAGAGTAAAAAAGAAGAATTGTTTATTTTTATTCTTTTTTATATCTATTTATGATTCAATATCCGAACAAGTGGAACCATCGGTAACAACATCTAAAACCTTATAAAAGCAATCAAAATCACCGTGTTGCTTGAATAAACCAATCGCTGCTTGAGCAATTTCATCAAAGTTCTTGGTAGCTAAGGCAAGTATAGTAGGTCCTGCTCCAGATAAACAAATACCCAACAATCCATCGTATTTTTCAGGTGTAATAGTTGACAAGATTTCAGGAAGACCAGGAATCTATTTAATTCTTTAATATCTCTTTTTCTCTTTATCGTTCATTGCTTACCAATGTTTTACGGTATGGTTGATGTATCTTATCTTGCATGGCGTTGTATATTAAATCTGGATCAGGGGGTGATTGCCCAAGGGCAGTAGTCAACACAGCCAGTCGTTGAAAGTTAAAAATCTATCATAAAACTTAGTCTCTTTTTTTTTTTTTTTTGGGCAACTTACAATATCCTTTCTTTCATATTGTGTAGGAAGAACAGCTCTTGCCTTGGCAGTGGCAACTTGGAACTGGGGTACAATAGCAATACATTTAATTTCCTTTGCCCAACCTAATCTTATAAAATGTCCAATACCAACAGGAGGTTGAGGTACCTGTTGAGATAAGGCAATATCCAGCAATGATTCTGAAGCAGGAACACCTTGCATGGCACTTGGATCCAATTCTCTTAAATAAGAAGCAACAAAACCACCCATCAAGGCAGCAGCAACATTATCTGGATGACGTTCGATCATCAAACAATAATCCAATAAACGGTCTCTAGAGAGTCCCAACTGGCCCAAGGCATTACCCAGCAAGACACCACCGACGACAGCAGCGCCAGAAGAACCCAATCCACGACCCAAGGGAATAGGATTGTCGACGTGGATCTTGAGCGGCTTGGGTAATTGAGAGATACCGTTGGCAGAGAGGACGTAGAGAGCGGTCTTGGTAATCAAGTTTTGCTCTGGAGTAAGTGGAACATCCTTTGATCCTTCTCCGCTGTAGGTCATTTCAAAATCTTGCTCGCTTTCTTTTAATATCTCAACATCGATTGTCAAGTAAAGTGATAAAGAGATACCCAAGACATCAAAACCAGGTCCAATATTGGCGGTTGAACAAGGCGATCTAATATGGAATTTTCTAGGTGTGTTTAATGAAGACATCTTGGTTCTCTCTATTTCGTCTTTGATGTCTCTAAAGAAGAAGAAGAAAAAAAAAGGAAAGGGGATATGTCAATTTTTTAAATTCATTGAGACTGCTTTCTAAGTGAGAAGTTATTGCTCATTGTGGTATTTGAGCCAATGATATTATTGGTTATATCGGGTCGCAGCTATAAAATAATAATAATATGGTCTCATATGTTCAGGACATTGGATTATGAACTGATCCAATAAACACAATAAATTAGAGTTCATGACAATTTATTACGTCTTCAATAAGACTGTTACAGTGGGGCTGGTAAATTTTGTCGGTTTAAAGAAAATAAACTTCGTTCAGCAAAAAACAAATGTCGTTTCCAGAAAATAAATATCACTAACCTAAATGAAATTTTCGTTTAGGACATTTATTGTTGTCGCTTTGTACTTGTTTTAATGCAATACCTGTATTAAATGACCAAAGCGATAATCTCGGTGGTGAATTTTTTATGATTTTCCTACTTTTGTTCTACTTAAAGATGATCAGTCTAAAGGATACTTTCTGGTGAAAAGGCTAGGGCGTTTGCCAGTCTTTCTCAAACTATTTAGGATCTTGAGAAAATTCAATACAGCTACTTGATCGCGATTTCAAAGTCTTCTTTTTATTCCTGTGGTTTGTTGTTTAAGACATGAGAGACTCTTACATCTAGTGCTGCATTAGTTACCAAGAATTAGTCTAGTTTTTTTCTTTGGATTACCTCAGCAAACTATTACATAGCACGTCTGGCTTCTTTTTCCGTTGGTAAAGGCGAGGGCTTGGCACGGTTTTGAATTTTTCTAATTCATTTTCACAGGTTGGGCAATGGGAAGATGCTTTGTATTCATTGATTAAGTAGACAACAACCCCGTTCTTCTTTAACATCCTGATTAACCCCTTGCTTCTTGTCGGTTCTTGATACTTGACATTAGGGGCTGACCAATCTCCAAAAACTAAGATAGCATCTTGACCAAACTTTGCTTTTAAGCTACACACCAATTTTTGATCATTCTGGTCAAAGAAGAATTTACTTGAAAACTTCAATTTTCGAAAAGGTAAAAGTTGTAGCTTTTCTAATGCTGTACTGATAGTCTTTTCGCAATTGCTTTGCTGTGGTCGTCTATACATCTCTTTTGCCAGTCCTAGAACTTTGCTTTTCTCACTATCATTTAGTCTTTCTGAAATATGCTTTTGTTATAGCATTATTTGTAGGTAGGTGGCATACTGTTGAGACTTTACAGAACTATCAGTAGAACTATTCTCAGGTTGAGGGAAAAAACACGGATTCTTGCTATGAACAGATTTCTATAGTACAAATTACATTTTTGGTAGATTCGAAAGTCAAATTCGGATTCAGGGAAATATGTTTCTTTAGACTTTGTTGTCTCGTTTCCATAATATTCGTACAAAGGTTTTTTGTCGTGTCCTTCAGTCTTGTGCTATTTTCACCCTTTGAGAGAACAAGACTTAGAAAAACCTCAACAAAAAAATCCTTTGTCACAAAGTTGCTCAACGCAAATTTTTCATTTGCTGCCAGTTCTTGTAAATATATGTACTTTGTGAAGGCAAAGGTATGTGCAGCTAGTAAGTTGGTAGTGTAAACCAAATCATACAATGGCTTTAAATATGCTGGTTTCCAAATATTCTTTATAATCGTTTTAATTGTCATCACACGCTTGCTTATCTTCTTAGAGCCTTCTTTAATATCACTTGCCTTGTCAACAGGCACAGGACAAAAACTTGACTTGACAAAGGTTGCAGCTGTATTGAAATCAGTTGTGCTTGACTCCACAGCAGCAGAAGTTGATTTGGTCATACGAAAAGCAGATTTGGTTGATTCACCCAAAAAGGGTCTTTTGACGACAGGTGCATCAAAATCGTCACTGCTATATTCAAGATCATAGTCATCAAAAGTGATCTTATTGAACATGATAGTTTCATCTGTTGTAGAGATACCAGTACTACTTGTAATGGTAACTTCAGAATCTGTAACTTTTCCTTTGCCTTTGAGCCTCTTTTGTGATCCAACCTGTGAAGTATTTTCCCTACCTATGATGAGGTTTCATACGTTAGACGTGCTGTTTACCTACATCAAGTTTGACGATGCAATTTACTTTTTCTTTTTCTAGCTGTTACAACGGGTTGGAAGTCGTTGTCTGAGTTGTCTTCTACATATAGTTCAAACGAGTCTATAATGGTATCAATTTTGTGGTCAGTGACATTTCGATCTATTATTAGATATGGAGCCTACCGTTTTCGCTCTTAGATGGCTTCTTTTGGTCTGAAGAGAATAAAGTATCCTTTTGCTTTCCTTTCATTTTCCAATGTGTTTTCATGAGTGAAATATACGAACAAAAAGAAAAAGTGTCTCCAGAAATTGATTTAAATGTTGAAAAGAAATACCTCCATCCCATTTATGTATATTTACTCGAGCACAGCTACAACCTAATAATAGCAATGTGCCTACAATAAGCTTACACCATGTAGTAGCTTGCAATAGAAGATATTTGTTTTCTAGATTCACATAGAATAGTAGTTACACATAGTAGATAGGACTCGAGAAGTTATTAGCGTCTTAATGTGTCAAATTCTTTATGTTTTTTCATCAAACCTCAATGATAAATATGTTAAGAACATAATTGATGAGCATAAAATGTTGGACCGTCATCTTGTAATGTCACTGCATAATGATGATATATTCACTGATCAAAATCTCCATTAAAGGTCCTTTGATGAACCCAATAAAACTGTTTTAACCATACCAATTCTCGCAAGGATTACATTCTAAAAAAGTATGGTGCTATGAAATATCATAGTATGATTTTAAAAGCATGTTCACATGAGTGTTTTATTACAACAGTGGATGATTTGACTAGAGAAGCCATAAAGAACTTGATTGCAAGCATCAGCACTTCGATACGATAAGTTTTTATTCGACGATGTTTGAGCTTTCCTTTAACTATAGCCTAAAACTCCTCAATTGGGTTGAACTCTGGCAAATAAGGAGGTAAGTACGTTACTCTATAACCTCTACTCTCAATTTTTCTTATCATTGGATGAGACTTATGAATAGTACAGTAATCCATTACAAGATATCTACCCATAAGACTTTCGTCCATGTCCATGATATCAAGAAGCTCGTTTATAAATCTTACAAAGTGAGCAGTAGTTGTACCTTTTGCTACTAGCTTGTGGTTCTCGATGGCAGTACTCTTCTCCACATTAACGTACTCTATAATAGGCTCTTCAATAATATCGTCGTCTGCTCTTTGCTCTTTGCCTCTTGCAAGCTTTCTTCTTTTTTTTTTGTTTGGCTGTCTTCAATGCATCCTCGTCAATAAAAACGCAGTTCTTAGTGTAACCCAGATCCGAGCCTTTCCACTTCATGAACCATTCGTATCTCGTTTGCAAGCTATTGTCAGAGTTTCTTGTCATAGGATTGAAGGTTGACTTCTTTACTGAAATAAGCATGTTGTTTCTCGAGTGGTGGCTCATTTGAGGCTTTGAAATCTTCAAGCCCTCAAACTGCGATTTCAAAGAATCAATAATGCCATCGGCGCAAAGTTGTGAGTTTTTTTCTACTATTTGTTGAATGTGCTGTTCATGTTCAGTAGTCAGTGAGTTGGGTCGGCTGGGATTTCTTTGCAACTTTTTATAAACTATCTTCTCAGTTTCTTGATAGTGTTTCCACCAACGCATAGCAGTACGAGGATTAAATTTCAAGATCATTTGCATGCAAAGTCACTTTTCCTCTTTCTGTAGAACCCTCGATCATTCGGTCAATAAATATCTCTCTGGTTTGGTCGTTGTAATATTTGTAGACGCTGCTTTCTGAACCACTTTTATAGCCTTTTTTGTTGAATGTTTTGCAGTAGTTTCTTTCTCTGCTGGTTTGAGACTCAAATAGGACTTTTGGCTTGTTATGGTCTCAAATATTACGTTTGAATCACTGATTTCGGTTAACACACCTTCCATCGGTTCGAAGACTCTCTCTCCATCCTTACTGTAGGCATTATTGCGTTCGTCTTCATAAAAAAATGTATTTTTTTGTCATTTTATTCAATTGTTAGAGTGAAAGGAAAGAAATAAAGCTTTTACATCATAGCCGACAATAATCCCTCAGTAATGTCAATTTGACTTGGCCCAAAAAGACATAGTAAAATTTTAAGAGAGACAATTATTTGCTAGCAAACTGCTAAATATTTATCAGATAGCGCCGTTTGTTTTTAGGTAACCGCCACACTGTTATAACCATAGCTATTTAAGCGTAGGTTTATGTAGCTTTTATAATAAAGACTCAATCTTTCTCTTATAAATGAAAAAAAAATCATAATCTATGCTTAATGGAAATCAGCTGTTAACTATAATACAATATATCCAAAAAAAAAAAAGTGACAAGTAAACACGAAATTTATTCCTAAAAATAGTGTAATTAGCGAAGGCATCCATCTTTGGACTCTGTCTTTATACGATCTTGGTATTAAAAGGGCACTCTTTTTCTATTCTTTTTATTTTGTATTCATTTTATATACTATTAGATGATTCTATATAATGAATAACGGATTCATCTTATCGCGTAATGCTCTTTTTCACGTTAATTAAACAAACACTTTTTCTCTTGATTTCTTATTATTTAATCAACTTGCTTTCAAGAAGTATTTATAAATATTTGTTCTAAGAGTTCCTTTTTTTTTCTCTTCATTGATTACATTTCATTGAAATTAAACAGACTCTTCTTTGTTCTTTTTCGCTTTGGACTGATAATCAGCTCCGTAACATAGCTCTGTGATGTTACTTGTAAAGAGTCCTTATAACAACAAGGAAGAGATCTGCCAATTCATCAATGCTTTAAATATATTTTTTTTATATAAGGAGTGCTAAAGCAGCTTGGGTTTTATTGAAGAACTATAATATAGCCACGGTAATGTTTTTGGATACTTTAAACATTAAAAATGATGTAGACTTTTTGGATTTCAATGCTTGAATGTAGTACTCTTCTTATTTCGTCTGAGAAAGAAAAAAAATGAGGGGACGCAAAGTTAGAACCGAGATGAATACAAAGCGTGTGGAACAAATCTGAAAGAAAGGAAGAAAGAGAGAGATGGAAGATAAAATAGGGTTAAAGAATTAGTATAAACCTGATAATCAGAGCTCTTATACAGTTACATATTTAATATGGATAATCACATTAACAAAAAAAAGTGTAAAAGAAAAGATTTACTAAACTACTGATTCTTTTGTAACACGAGCTTATATCTGAGAAATTGGTCTGTTTGTACACTTTTGTAACTTTCCTTAATTGATTTATTAACAAAAGCTATTTGCGATCTTTTTCTTTTATCTTTTTCCTTTCATCTTTTCTTATATTCCAAATGGACGTGGACAAGCTGAAACAAAATGCCCATGTATTGATACCTGCTTGTTTGGCGGTGTTATCTTCTCTTTATTTATTAAACAAGTCAAAATCAAATGAGAAAAAGGGTCTCAAGGAAATCCCTTACCCCTCAAATTCTATTAGTTGGCCTTTATTTGGTATATACATATATATATATATATAAAGAATAAAAAATATTTACTCCATCAAAAGGTCATTTGCTCTCTTTGGGAGATGTTCCATCAAAACAAATGGCACAGTGGCATAAAACGACAGGTCCTATTTATAAGCTTAACATGGGAAACCAATTATGGATTATGATCAGTGATCCTTTTTTGGCCCATGATATCTTTGTTAAAGCAGGTAGCAGTACTTCTTCAAGACCTTACCATCGATTTACGACGGATATGTATAATCTGAATGATAAGTACAGTGTTTTTTTATTGTTCATAACAAAATATTAAAATGCTCAAACTTAGGGGACTTGTCTTTACGCAATATAATAATAAATGGAAGAGCAAGAGAAAAACAGGTAAAAATAGAAGAAAAGCCGATGAGAGATGATATATTTACCTACTTTTTGCTATTTCAGCCATTGCCTTGTTGAATCCAGGATCTGTGGATAAATTCACTGATGTGTTGGAAGTCGAAGCTGACAGCTTGATGGAACGTTTAGGGAAGCTTGCTCAAGAAGGCACCCTGATAGACCCTTTTGACCAATTGCAGTTGACATCAATGAATATCATCTTGACTGTTTTGGCAGCAGTTCGCTTTGATGACGTAGATCACCCAGACTTTGTGGCCATCAATAAATACCTTTATTATGCCATGATCTATGCAGGTGCAGCTGGTGACTTAAGCTGTTTTCTTCCAAGCTTAGCATGGACTGATGTCCTGACAGGAACAGAAAAAAAATTACGAAAGCTTATTGAAGAGCAGCGTGATCCTGTTTATAAAAAGATTATAAAAAGTGCTGGTGATAGTGAAAAGAGCTCGCTTGTTAAGGATATGCTTAAAATGAAAGATGAAGGCGATCTTGACGACGATGAAATTCTTGTCCTCTTTTGTATGAAATGAAAAAGAAATGCTTTATGTAATCGTTTCTTACCTTCTCTTTTTAATAGCCGATTTGATTGCTGCTGGCGCAGATACCGTAGCTGTTTGTCTTTACTGGGCCTTTGCCATCCTCTCTCAAAGACCGGATGTACAAACCAAGCTTATTGAAGAACTTGATGCTTGGAAAGCCAAGAATCCGCCTGGTGCTGTGCCTTCTTTCCATAAAGACCGCGAAGAGTTTCCCTATTCGATCTGTGTACAAAAGGAAGTCATGCGATTCCGTCCTGTTACAAACTTTGGTATTCCTCATATGACGTCTGAAGATGTCATTGTAAACGACTATTTTATCCCCAAGGATGCCGTTCTTATCAGTAGTATGTGCCCTATGCATGCAAATGCTGATGTTTATGATAACCCCGACCAATTCATACCAGAGCGATTCATGAAGAATACTAAAAGAATGGGGGCTGCAGCCAACACAAAGATTGAAGATAGGGATCATTTTGTATTTGGTTGGGGCAGAAGAATATGCCCTGGTATTCATTTGGTAAAAAGTTGATATAATTAAGTTGATTTTGATATTAAAGCAAGTATTTCTTGATTAGGCCGAAATAGAAATCTTCAATTTCTTTGTTCGTTTCTTTTCTAAGTTTAAAATGGCACCAGAGTTGGATTCTCAAGGTAATCCTATACCTATCGACTTGGATGATTATGTTGACGAAGGCATCATATTGAAGCCAGTACACTATAAAGTCCGTATTGTTCCCCGTACTTAATAAATATTCTTTTATATTATATTTTACTTTCATAATCCCGAAGCAGTATATTTCTAAGTATTTGATTCTATCTAGCTTAATTCGAAGAATAAAATTGTTCAGTTTGATTCTGAAATTGGCTTTATTTAAGGAGCACCACACCCTCTTCCAAACTTTTTTTTATATTCACGTTGCTTATAAGCTTTTCATGACTTTCACCAAATCCTTAGGTTTTCTAAGCACGGTCACTAAAATAACGATTGTTTTGGAAAACGCTTTGTGAATTATATTTGTATATTTGATTATGATATTAACAACCTCTTTCCTTACTCACATTATTATATTCATAAGGAAGATCTACCATACCATGCTTTATGGTATAGTTTGTTGCGAGTTATAAGATTATTCTGTAAAACTTTGTTGTCAAACTCATTTATTTTGATAGAAAAGCATGGGTACAGACTATTTGTTTCTAAATTTGAAAAAAAAACTAAAGTATACAGAGAATACATAAAGAGCACTGTAAAGGAGAGAACAGAACATAAAAAAAATGATTTTTTGTATCGTTCGGCGTCTATATATTATTCTTCAGTTGGTTGAGCGCAGTCATTGAATGATTTATGTTTGATTTCTTAGGGTGCTTTAGATCATGTCTTGCCTTAAAGCGCCAAAGTATACAAGTAAAACAAGTTTTACAGGAACTCACGACACCGATGACCATTACATTGAGGTAAGAAATAACATCTTTTTTTTTTTTTTTTTTTTTTTTTTTTTTTTTTTTTTTTTTTTTTTTTTTTTTTTTTTTTTTGAAGCAAGAGCGATGAAAGATTCTTTGAGAATACAACGTTTTATTAAAGAAAGAAATGAAAATAAAGGAATAATCATGATTTATCACTTTTTATATTCTTTTCATTCTTATTTCTTTTTTGTTTTCCATTGGCTAAGTTAACACTGTCTTTTAAAATGACTTGAAACCATCAAAGTATCCTGACATAAAGAAGTATATTGTAGAAAAATAAACAAGAATCAATATGTTTATTGCAAAAAAAAAAAAAAAAGTTTAAAAAAGAAAATAACTTTTATGTTATTATTGTATTTGTAAGAGCCTTCTACTTATAATCTATATAAAACTTATTTTTTGATTTTAAAAATAAAATTTATAACACGTTTTGCATATAAAATTTAACTATGGACAAGTGTATGAGCCAGAAGCGACGTTCAATTCGTCATTAAAGACTACGCTTCCACATACGAATGTGTGGTGTACCATCTTCATCAAAAATCTCTTCGCCTTCTTCAATTACAAACCCGAGTTTATTATAAAATCCACGTCGAGGATATTGTGAATGAAGCACCGCAGATTGATATCCATTAGCTTTAGCATATTCCAAAAATGCCTTTACTAACAATTGACCGGCATAAAGTCCTCGTGCTTCCGAGAGGACAGCCAAACGACCCAATTTGGCAGTTGTATCTGAAGCATGCAAAAGTCGAACTGTTCCAATGAAAACGTCCTTTTCGATCGTTCCATCCTCATTCTCTTTATCAGCAATTGCTGCCCAATGAACAGCATCATCATCTAAGCTTTTAGAAAAAAGAGTTTTTACTTTAGTTTTCTTTGTATAGTGTCTTAAATTTACCCATCAATTTCAGTTTCTAAAGGATATTTTTGCTCAGTGACAAATACAGCAACACGAACATCTAATGCTTTCTTTTTTTCTTCAGGTGTTGTAAGGAGAGATATTTTTATGTTTGAGTACTTTGGCATGATGAGTAATTAAGCAAAAAAAAAAAGAGGAAAAAAGTGATAATTTTTACTCTTCTTTGCCCTGAATAAAGGCGGCGCTTTTTTTTATGAGTCATGTTGAAATGGCGCAGTCAAGTAATGAACAAGTTTTTTCTCAACCAAGTTGACGTTTCTGATCACTCACTGAAACATATAGACCCAGTTACTGCATCATTCTTTTTAATCAATTTCGTATTTACTCAAGAATATTCTATTGTTATTTGATGCTTGAAGGCCACTGCATTGGTCTGCCAATCATGAATCAAAAACGCGGTGAAAAATTTACCAAATGCTTAAAAAAATCGAGACTTTAAAAAGTAACCATAAATCTTTTTTATATAATTACCTTTGACTGTCGCTTATCATTGCAAAGAGACTCAAGTTGATCTTTTTTGATGATTTATAATCTGCCACATTATTATTACCTTCTCATAATCCTATTTGCCAATAGATTGTTTTAATAAAGCTAAAAAAAAAAAAAAAAAAAAAAAGACTGTAGACAAGTAAATATGTTCATAACTAAAGTCAGTTAAAGAAGACTACTAGAAACTTGAAAATTCATTACTTTATTTGCAAGTTCAGTGCACAGTAAGAAAACATCAATTTGTGCTATCAAAATTGATAATGTATACAAGGTCTAGTTAATATCCATGTTACCAGATGAAAAAAAAGTTCTCTTTCTCTATATTTACCACTTATCAAAAGTGATAAGTATAGCTGACTAGTTTCTTATAAACAACTAAAAGGCTCATTGGTAACCGATCTATGATGATAGCCTCTTCCAAATGTTGATCGTCATTTAAAATATTCTTTTTCTGTTTGGTCCTTTCTGGTCCAGTACTCTGTCATCTTTCCAGTAACTTCCAATATCCTTATTTTTTCTCATTTTTACTTTTTATAAAGTTCATCTGCTGCCCTATAGGTAACTTTTATCATTTTTTTTTACTTAATCGAACAGTCCTGTTTGCTAAAAACAAACAGTCATTACATTTTCGATTTGCTGAGATCAAAGTTATATAAATGGTATATTTTTAGCAGGCTTTTTTAATAAAAACTAATGTATGAACTCTTGCCAAGTTTTTCTTTTAAGTATAAAATGCCCTTTTCCTGTATACTAAGCAATAGGAAGATGTTTATTCATATGTAAGACATGAATAATATATTATCCAAAAAGAGTGACGTTTTGAATATTTATACTTTTCTCTTCCGGAACTACCCATACTGTACTGGGGCTTTTCAAATAAGGAAACCTTTCTGAGTCAAAGGAGTAGGATTATGGATGTTGGTAAATATTTATTTAAAATGTTTATAATGCAACTACAATGGGAGGTAATGAAAGTTGTTATATATAAAAAGGATTTTGCAGTATAAAGACTATAAATGCTGTTAGTTGAGTTAAAAACAATGTTTTATATTTATATTTACTTTAAATGGATGATGGTTACGGAAGGGGCATGCTTTTAATATTTTGTTCCGCTTAGGTAACTGGCTAAACGTTTTGTCTTTAAAGTGAAACCAATATTTACATAATCTTTTTTGCTGTTGTTGCCGTTATTCACCACTGATCGTGCTTAAAATGAGCCAAAATCATTTTTAATCTTTCAACACTGTTATTAGATTGGAATATAATGTCTGGATAATGCTCGTTTAACCAATCCATAAAATCTGAATTCATCAACATTTGTTCATATTCTGTATCACAATCATCACCCATGAATAATTCAGGATCATCACTTTTTAATTCATAATGTGTTCTGAAGCTTGTTGATGAAGAAGATGAACTTGGGATGTATTTTGGTAATTCAGATAATATTTTATCTTGTATTTCTCTTTGAAAAAAGAATCCTTTGCTTGATGACATAGTGTGGGGTATAATAATATGAGTGAAAAAGAAAAAAAAAAAGAGTGAAGCAAAGCACTCTTTTTATATTTAATTGAGTTTCAACTATGATTTATTCCGTTTTTTATGCATACAGTTTTTTGTGCTACTTTTTGCTATAAATTATTTACAATTTCCATCTTTTTTTTCACTGCTATTGTTTAATTCGTTTTTTAATTGATTTACTTGCTCTGCTGTCGCTTCATTATGTAAGTAAAAGCAATCATCACCTGATCGACATCCTCCTTTGAAGTGGTAATAAATACATGGCGTGATTGTACTCTCCAGTTTTTTCCTTTCCTCTTCCGATATTTCATCGTGCGCAAACAGGCAATCATCTCCTGTTACACAATATCCTTTAAATTGCCAAAATCGACATGGACCAGTTAACTTGCGAAGACGCTCGAGTGATTCGGGTGTAAGTGGATCGTGTGAATATGGACATAATTCACCCTGTTCACAAGTCTTTTGTAAATGGAAAAAGCGACATGGTTCCAAATTAAGTTCCTAATCAAAACAAATATTAAGGCTATATTCTACTATATAGAAAGTACATTAAGACTTACATGAGAAAATGGACATTGATCACCTTTTGTACAACTTTGTGCCTTGTAAAATTGACAGATTTTAATATCTCGAGGTCCTTCATGTTTAAATCGACATAAACCATCCTAAAAAGTACTGTTAAAAAAATAAGAGTTTATGTAAACTAGTGATCACTTACATTTTTACATTTCCCTTTAATCCAAAGTGGACATACTTCAGGATCATTTATAGATTCATGTTTAAATGTACATTTTTCAGCCTATTTTTATAGCTTTAATTATCTTGATATAAGCTAATTCGTTTTTTTAATCTTACATCCTTACAATAACCTTGCGCATAGTATTTACAAGGTACAAGAGGAACCCATTCCTTCTTTGGTTTCGCAGCTTTGCCTGATTTATTGTTTTGTGTTGATTTAAATTTCTTTTTGGGTCTACCTAAAACTATTCTTTGATGTCAGTATAATTTTTATTTTTCTTTATTTCTTTCTCTTACTTTCTTCTGCTACTTCTTCAATTGTCATTTGTCTCTTTGGCGCTTCCTTTTCTATCTCTTTCGGTTCTTCTTTTTTTGTTTCTTTTTGAGTACTAGAAGCTTTAAAGTATCGATCCATTTCTGAATCAAAATCTAGCTCATTACTTTCAGCAGGAGTATCTCGGTGTATAGAAGGTTCTACAGGTGCTTTTTTCTTATGTCTTCTCCTTCTATTCTTGTTTTTATTCTTATAATTATTTTTGCTCTTATTTTGTGTATTGTTGTCTCTATTATTATTTTGTGTCATGCTTTGTACGTTATTGCTTTGTGGTGTAAGTGGTAAAGAATACTGGCTTTTGAGTCCTGATGTTACTTGATCAAGAATGGAAGAGAGAAAGTCATTATCAGTGGTATCTAGTTGAGGCTGTGTTGATTGTTCTTTTAGATCTGCATTGTTTTGTAAATTTTGTCTTTTGACAGCTGCTGTTTTTACTGGTATTAATGTTGAATTTTTAGTTGCCTTTTTCAATTCGTCTAGTGATGGAGGCACATCGCCTAATAAGCCAGCAAGTCCAATTGGCATCTTTTGAATATATTGAAAAAAAAAAAAAAAAAAAAAAAAAAAAAAAAAAAAAAAAAAAGAAAAAAGAGCTCAATATAAAGAGGCGGTCACATTTGTAGTTTTTTTTTTCTTCACATCAACTTCATTTATTGTTTTGGAAAAGAACTAAACAAAACTAATGATGTTTCTCTTTCTGTTTATCACACTTTTTTTTTTTTTTTTAAAAAAAATGAGATTCTTCTATTTGAAACCATATCAAATATATATTGTTTTTATTCTCTAGCTTTAACAGTAGGCTCCCAAGCATATAATTTAGGAGTGGTGGTATTGTAAGTTTTGTATCCCTTAACTGTACCAGAAAAGTTGGGAATAGGCTCTCCCCACCACTTTTGAGGTTGAATGTTCATTTCAGTAGGTGGTTCTTGAACGATACGTGAAAGCCACATGTGCCTAGTTATCAGAGATTAGAAAGAATCAAATGCCGTCAATTTTTTGCTTTTTACCAATCAGGTGAAATGTCACCAGCTTCGGGAAAGTTACTAGCATATTCAACCCAACGTTCACGACCTATGTATGACCGTATTAGAAAGTCGCATTCTTTGATTTTACTAATTTTTACCGGAAACTTCATCATTGTTTTCAAAGTATTTGTTTCCATTAGCATCAATACCAGCAAGTCGACCCCACTTTGTATCACCAATATTATTCATTTGTTTGAAGTAGCTGGCAGGTCCAACCTTAACAAGGTTCTTTAATGTACGTCCAATGGTTGACATTGAGTATAGTGCAAGTAGATAAAAATACAAGTCTTAAAAAAGTGGCCCCTAAAAGCTCCCTTGCGGCAAGCTGTCGACGTCACACATTTCTTTTTTTGGCCCAAATTTTTTTCTGCAGGGCCATTCAATCCATTGGATAATTTTTTTTCTTCTCTTCTTTCATCTTGAATCATGTTTGCTCTTCGTCGTGCTGCTATTAAGGCTGCTCCTCTTTCCGTTCGTGCTAGACCTTTCTCTGTTTTGGGTGCTCGTTTATGTAAATACACGTATACATTTTTCCCAAACCTATCTGACTCGATTTATATTATATAGCCGGTGCTGTCGGCCACAGTGCTGAATCCAACTTAGGTCCTGGTGCTCAACCCGGTCAAATCCCCACCGATCTTGAACAATCTACTGGTTTGGA
Source organism: Rhizopus arrhizus (assembly GCA_024220505.1). Classification (NCBI taxonomy): domain Eukaryota; kingdom Fungi; phylum Mucoromycota; class Mucoromycetes; order Mucorales; family Rhizopodaceae; genus Rhizopus; species Rhizopus arrhizus. The sequence goes on from JAKZZE010000011.1 coordinate 836,854, forward strand.
ACGTATGGAATTACTTGCTACATTGGAAGGAAAGCAGCTTTTTGACATGGAACCCTTGAACATGACTCACCTTGGTACTGTCAAGAACCCTATTGTTGTTAAGTCTCACGATCCTATTCGTTTTGTTGGATGCACTGGTAAATACAAGATAAAAAATAATTGAAGTACATAAATTAATGATATTGTTGAAGGTTTCCCTGCTGAATCTCACGATACCATTTGGATCAACTTGGACAAGTCTCACGAACATGATCGTTGTCCTGAATGTGGTTCTGTTTATACTATGGACTTTGTTGGCAGTGAAGAAGAACACCACCACTAAGCCATATAATAAAAGAAATTGCAATTGGAAAAAAAAAGAGAAAGAGATAGAGAAAGAGATTTTATTGTATGTGCATGAAGAAAAAGTTTCTCTTTAACATTTAAGCGAACAATACACTTTGGTATACAGTACACTATTTCCAGAAATTAAAGTCGTCGTGACTTGTCGCAATTACATATAAATTGTATTATAAAACTTTACAAAATGCGACTTCAATTTCTGGAAATAGTGTACAAATACTTTTTTTTGCTGTTGCTTTTGAGATCTACTAGACACAATCATTTAATAATCTTTGTTTGCACAGGTAATCCGCAAGCTATTCTTGTATATCCACTAAAATTATCCTTCTTTTCGTTATTTTCAATGCTTTTATACAGCTTCTTCATGGTATTTTGAATAATTTTCTATTTAACGTATATCAACAACATATGATTATTATATTGAAATTTAGCAAGTTACCTTCACTTGGTCAAGTTTTTCTAATATGGTTGGTAAACCCAACAAACTATCCACAGACTTAACAGAAACATGAAAATTGCTTATTTGAATCATTCTGTATTGGCCGTTAAAGCGAAGATCCATTTTATATACTGTGGCATTAACATCTATTTAATGGATATTAGTAACTATATTAAATTAATTGTTCTAAATATATATACCTTCAACATGAATACCAACGACTTGCGGGTTTTCCACCCCTTGAAAAATAAGTTTGTTTAACGCAATTTGCATTTCCTTTCCTAACTTAACAAGGTCTGATTCTGAATTCCCATTCGATTCGTTTCCTTTTCTTTTCACCTCTACGAAAAACAACTCAAATATTATTGATGATAATGGTTCTACAAACATAACAAAGTCTGGAATCATTGTTTGGTTCATTGGATGCTTAGGATGAGGAATCAAATGGTAAGTTAACCTAAAATTTACAACATTAGTAAAATATATTTTTAGATATGGAGTATATTCACTGATACTTTGAGATATTTGCAGATAATAAAATGAGAAAAAAGAAAGGAAATAGTACTTGAAAACTAGTGAATGAGTCACATGTAACCTCTTTATTAGATTTCAAGACGAGAGAAAGAACCCATTTAATCAAACTACGCCTTTATATAGGAAATGAAATTATTCAGGGACCGACGTGAGTTCAAGGTCAATTTTAGTATTGAGCTTGAACAATATAAATATTGTATATGAGCTTTAAGGAATATGTAATAAGTAATATTATGTATTCAGTACTTGTTATTTCTTATATAAGATCTGAGTAATCTCATACGAATAATAAGTATTTAATGAGGTAAACACGACAATGTTGATCATTGTCCCCGCCAAAATCCGTATTACGATAGATACTGCTGGTATATATTGTGGCCTTTTTCTTCTTCTTATTCTCACTACTTTGCCAAGAGCCATCAGTAGAACTTTCTTCATCGTCGCTCTTTACAGGTACATCTACTAAATTTAATTATATTTTTAATTGTGCTTTTTGAACAGATTTAAAATTACACGAGTCATAGGAAAATTGGCCATTAGTATTGATAATATTGATGGTATCTCGTTGGGTCAAATTAAATGTTTGACTTGTATGCTTCTTTTTTGATCTCTTCCTGTCGTTTTTGGGGAAAAGTAAGTGCTTTTGGATCTGTCATAAAAGCTACATTGGTACCTTGAAAATAAAATATTTAATGGATTTGTTTACCTTCCAATCATCTAAATTTTTTTTTTGCAGCTTGGGCTCTGTTTCCATCGTTTTTATCTGCTACTTCTTTGATATTACTCTTCAATTTGTGCAAGATTTCGCGCGTAGTATACACTGGATCATTATCCTCTATCTCCTTGAATGCTGCCTTAATAGACCATTTACCAACTTCAGTTACTAAAAAATAATTCTGCTCAGAAGTACTGTTCTGCTTCCTTTTTTGTTTTTCTTTAGAAGACATAATTAGCAAAAGAACAAGGAAAAAAAGCTTTATTACAATCAATAAAATATTTACATGGCGTACGCGTTTCATAATAACAAAGTATTTTTTTTCATTTATTTTCAATGAAATATAAATTTTTCATAATAATCTTTGACTACAATATAAAAATAATAAACAAGCTCTTAAATGTAATTTTATTTTCAAACAACCAACTATAATGGTTTATGGTTGTACCTAGTTCTAATATTAGGGTGATTATACGGACACCATTTTTCTCAGGGGACAACATTTTGTCTTACGCATGATGAATAGAGTAGATATTATTGGGTGGCCAAATGCTTAGGTTTATGGAGGTGACATCTGTAAGTTTAAAAAAATGATTATAACAAACGAACAGAAAATAAACCACTATCTCTTTCCCACATTCCAATCATCAACATTGGTAGTATGGTCTGCTTACGTGCCGCAGAACCTAATGGGGTCCTCCATATGTGTATGGTCTGCTTACGTGCCAGCTTACTAGAGAATGTGGGAATCCTTTGTTTCTGAACTTCAATAATTGTATTATGAACACTAGACACCAAAATTTCAAATTAATTTTCTCTAATGGTTAAGGCTTCCTTTTAATGTTATATTTATTCAGGTTGATTTAGTTATTGCATCACCTGTTGGTTTTGTATCTGCTCATCCATATTACAGTATCACAACGCATTTTCCATTGGAATCGAAATACCAAGGAGATGTCTCACAATAGAAATGAAACAAAATCCAACCAATCTATAAATATCAAAGAAATAACGACCAACCCTATAAATATTTTCAAGCTACTGGTTATCATCTTTTCTTCTGTTTTACCCACTTTACACTTTAACAAAATTAACAAGTGGAGAATTAACTCCCAATTCATTATTATAGTTTAATCCAATAATAATATTTATTTGTTTTTATCCACTAAAACGCGATTACATTACCATCATTTTTTTTTTTTTTTTTTTTTTTTTTTTTTTTTTTTTGCTTTGTATTTCAGTTATCAGTATATCTGTCAATGAGACATGTCCAACCTCATTGATTGAATTCTCTAAGTTTTAAGTGCCCCTTGCAAATAATGATAGAGTTGAAGAAGCAGCCAAGGACTGCCGAGGTTGGATCCGCCACTCTCAACCGTTTTTCCAAGTTGTCAAATATAAATACTTAAAATATGATATGTACTGTAGTTATAGTTAAGCTATAATTACACTTATGATTCTTATATCGAGTTGATCATTTTTATATTCTTGATCTCCCAAAAACTTATTTTGTGCTATAAAATTTTATATCGTCAAGGCCAAAAAGTTAAACCCAAACCACTGTATAAAGGAGTTTGTCCAAATTAAGTAAGGATATCGTCTGAAATGTAGTAAGAGTTCGTCCAATAAAAAGAAAGAAATCGTCCAAATTCTATTTTCCAAAAGTCTAAGTTTAAGGTTGACTTTGTCCAGAAAAAAATAGGGAAGGTCCGAAAACCAAGTAAAAATACTGTAGTATCTTTGCTTTTTTAAAAAAAGCTGGAGGCTAATAATACAAGGATTTATGTGTTGTAAAATATCACGCGATAAAACAGCAACAGATCGACGCGTCACTTAATAGAAAATATAGCGCAATTCCAAAACATAACATGAGTCCTCCGTTATATTTATGCAATTGAGAAAATACGCACTTATTCAACACATTTCATTTTATGTATTAGCTTATCGTTTTCATTTTGCTCTAAAGATTCATTCAGCGTGTAGCTAACACAGTATTTAGACAAATGAATTGATTTTTTTTTCAAGAGATTTTTAGGGTCATCTGCATAACTAACTATTATTTTATATTCATGAATAGTAATAAAATAATTTAATAAACTATTGTGTTAATACGCACTGCAACGAACGATTGTATGAAAAAAAAAGCGATCAAACTCCGGATATGAAAGTATGGTGTCTGTATTCTTGTCAAGAAAAAAGACAAAGAAGCACAAATTGAAGTTTAAAGAAACAGAAGCTTTAGAAATAATGATTATATCATTTAACTATAATTTAATAAACATAATAGCTTACTAGTGCAGAGTTTCTCTCACTGGACAATCACCAGAAACGAGCATATACAATCATTTCAAATAAAAGTCTCAACACGAAAAGCTATAATACAATCGAAGTCTCACTGAACTTGGATTGCATTGGAGTGTCAAGTAATTTTAGAAATGTTTCTATTTTCAGAACAGTCTATCATTAGATGGTTGTACACACATCAAATTCAAAATTTAAACAGATTGATACATGTTGTTTTTAGGAATCATTTACCATACTTGTGGAAAATTAACTGCATTTGCAAAAAGCGAATGGTTATTTCTTTGAGCTAGATTATCCAAAAAACAAAGCTGATTTAACCGAACTAAATATAGTGGATGAAAAGAACTATTTCAATGTTCTCTCTAAGTATGAGGTTTCTATTATTAGTATTGATACAATTTATATAATACTATAGTTCGTACATAATATCAAAAGCCCAGTGGTTGTGTATAATATGTTATAAAAATAGTATTACTATTCCAATATTTATTTACTAATAATTATCAGATTGTTATGGGTGATGTACTGAAGCTGATTTTCAACCTCATTCAAGAAATAAAAGTACCAATAAATATCATGCAATCTTCATTTTCTTAGATGCAATACACGTAAATTTAGGGATATTAGTATAAACATTGTATCAATTAAAAAGACAAGCACATGAACATGTTATTTCATTAATAAATGCGTAACTAAACTCGCTAATGTAATTGCTTTTATAATTTGACAATGCTCTTGTCAAGTTAAAAGTATGAGCTGATTCGATAAAAACCAGCTGAATCGCATTATAATTTGTCGTCTCAGGAACGTGTAAACATGCAAAAAATACTGCATACTGAACGAATTCTCTTTCGCTTGATATATTAGGAATCAATGTACTTCATTAGGGCTGCATTCATGGAAATGAATTACAAAGTTGCAATTTTACAATGCCTTACAGCAGTCTTTTCACCCATTATAATTTCTAAATAAAAGTATAGGCCAAATAAAATCGAATTAAAAGTTATGAGGAACAACAAATGGGCGGATTGATTCTTTGCTAATTATTTTGTTTTTATTCACCTTGTTCATATGTTCATCCTGATCATAGTCCAAAGAAATATGCCCTTTATCATATCCTTTTATTTCCATGCTTTTTTTCTTTCTTTTTTTCGTGTTAGATATGCAAGTATATATAATTCAGCAACGTTTGGCATTGAGCTTCCTTTTTTTGCATTATTTCAATAAAGTGGTATTTTTAGTTAGAATCTTTTTTATTGTTATTTCTTTCGTTGTTCATAATAATGGCAGTCCTCACTTTATTGGTTCAATCATTCATGAACTTCAGGAACAGTATCGAAATCGATTGACTTTTCAATATTTATATACAACAGAGTTGCAATCTCATATGAATTAGACTCATTAGTGAATATAAGTTCTGCTTCAGTAAAGTATCTTGTGAAATCAATTTTAATTACAAGATAAAACTAAAAGTCTATAAAATTTATTTCATCTAAAAAATAATCTACTTTTATTTATTGCTTTTGTCTAAAAATAAATAAGATCGCCTTTTTAATCCCAGATCACCCAAAAAAAAAAAGAAAGGTTGCAAACATCTCAAGATAATAGCTGATTCGGTTTTTTTATGTGCAAATTCAGCTGAATTTTCCACAGTTTGGTAAATGATTTCTGAAATAGTGGATGAATTTGAATTTCAGTGGAAGGGGAAAAAAAGACCCTCCTTTATTGAAGGGAACCCACATCTTTGTAACGCAAGTAATTTCTTTATTGAAACCAAAAAAAAAACTTTTTTGATCTATTTTCTCTCTCTCTCTTTTCTTTACATTCTGGAACCTTTTCTTTTTTAATATTGATTTTAGTTGTCTTTCCTTTTTACACTTCCTTTCCTTTATTTTTTTGATGCTTCTTGATGAACCAAATAACTTTTTTTTATTTGGTCTTTATTATCGCCAGCCTTTCTTTAACATCAGGTAATATAAAATACAAAGAAAAAAAAAGTTTTATTAATTCACTTTTTACAGGTTACAACACTGAAAACCAACCTAGCTTAGCAAATTCATTAGGTAAAACTACCTCAAAGGAGGGAGTTGTTTTTATTTATCTTTTTCCTTTTGACAAAAAAAGAATATTAGGAACGTGTAAGCATGCCGAGTCAATTCACTGCTGGCACGTAACAAAGTATTTGGATCATTCAGCAGTAACTGTAATAATTAAAAAATGTACTACCCGGTCTGGGCCTCAGACAACAACAAATTGTATTCATCCTACTCCGACCAGTGTCACTAAAATGACGACAAAAGCTACATCCGCTGCATCCAAAGCACATAAAACAAACAGCTCAATTCCAAGAGCAAAGAGTACAGATAAAACGCAAAAAACGAGTAATTCAATCTCGACGGATAAAAATACGTCTAAAGCCAAGGAAACGAGTACATCATCCCCGAGAGCAATTGCAAAGAGCTCTCATACTGTTTCAATAACAGCGACAGCGACAGCGACTTCCACTCAGACAGCAGCCTCTGCAATAGTCACATCAACCGCTACTACTGACACAGCACCGCTTGCAGCAGTTCCTACAGGAATTGGAAGCAGTAATGATGATCACAATAGCCAGAACAGTAATAGTAACAATGGCAATGCTGGGGATAATAGTAGCAACGACAATGGTGGAAATAGCAGTAATGATGATAACAATGGCAGTAGCAGTGATAGTGGCAATACTAGCGATAATAATAACGATAGTAATAATGATAATAACAATAGTAGCAGCGATGCTAGTAACAATGACAACAATAGTGATAGCAGCAATAGTAGTAGTGATAACAATGGAAATAGCAACAGTAGCAGCGATGCTAGTAACAATGACAGTAATAGTGATAGCAGCAATAGTAGTAGTGATAACAACGGAAATAGCAATGATAATAGTGACAACAACAATGACAGTAATAGTGATAGCAATGATGATGACAATGATGATAGCAATGATGATAGCAATGATGATAGCAATGATGATAGCAATGATGATAGCAATGATGATAGCAATGATGATAGCAATGATGATAGCAATGATGATAGCAATGATGATAGCAATGATGATAACAGTAATGATAGCAGTAATGATAGCAGTGATAACAGCAATGCTAGCGAACATAGCGGTGATAGCGCTGCTAGTAACGCTGCACCTACTTCAGGCGCCGAACAACCCAATCCAACTGAATCGACCGATCCTTCAATCTTTGGTACCAACGAGCTTCCTGTGGCAAACAACCTAAGTAACAAAGCACTAGGTATCGGACTTGGCGTTGGCATTGGATGCCTGGCAATATTAGGTCTTGCCGCTCTCATATTTCACAACAAGCGCAAGAAACGAAACAGCCTGGAAGAAGGTGAAGATATTGGAACACGCTGGAGACCTCAAAGCTTCATGGGCGCTGTAGCCGCTGTCGTAGCTAAATTACCACGTTCTCCTTCTCAGCGCAGTAAAGCATCTTCAAATGTGTAATAAATACATGTGGTTCATTGACAAAATAGGGAAGGTTACAAGTGTAACGTTTTTTTTTTTTTTTTTTTTTTTTTTTTTTCAATGTTTGCGGTTTTGTGCAATATTAGTGTTTTTTTTTGTTTTTGTTTTATGAATGAACAATAAATAATAACAATAAACTGTAAAATAAAGTTAATCTTGGCAATGTAACCGAGAGGCTTGTAGAACTAGTCACAGATGCAACTATACTTGAAACGGATGCAGGTACCGAGAGAGTACTTTCATTGGCTGCAAGGACGCGATCAATAACGTGAATGACACCTGTGGTAGTCAATAGATCCGTCTTGACTAGCCTTGCTCTGTCGTATTTGTTTCTGACAGAGAGGCTTTCATTTTTAGAAAACATCAGTGGACCATATTCCGTTTGAATGGTGTTTTCTGTTAGCATGTCGGACATGAAAATACCGTCTAATACAAGATATTTTATGACATGTAGGATAGTGCCAAACGGCATAGCGGACTGATTAGCTAATGCTTGATTATTGGGTGCTAGGATGGTTTTATTTTGACCAGAGATGATATCTGATAAATTAAGTGATTTTAATAGTTCTTCCATACGTTGTGTCTCCTCTAAATTCGAAATTGTATCAAGTGGTGATTGAGCAGGGGCCAAAAAATTATCTATAAGATAAATCAAACCATTCTGGCATTGTAATTTGCCTGTCAATTGAGCCTGTGTGATACCTGAACTCAATTTGGCAGTATTATTGCCTGTAGGTTGGATATACAAGGTATAGTTCTGAATAGTTTGCACGGTTTGCGGAGTTGATAGAGTGTAAAGACCGTCCAAAAGAAAGAAGGTTTGTGTACTGGGTATTGAGAAATTGAGCATTCCTGATGCGATGGATTGATTGAGGGCAGTAATGTTTGGTAAAAATAAGGTCTGGTTGCTTTTTGAACTACTTAATAGGTCACGCAATTTGTCGGATAGATTCTCATACAATGGCTAAAAAATGGGGTTTAATTAAGGTTTTTTTTGTTATTTCTAAACTTACCAAGGACAATGTATGCAGTGTTTCATAAATGGTCTTGCTTGTATCGCTATACCCAATTACAGATGGTACAAATAATACAATCAATGGCAAAATAATAAGCATCGAAAAACTCCCAAAAAAGTAGAGAAAAGGGAAAAAGAGGAGGAACAAAAGAAATGCGTAAAAGAATTTAATGTAGTGTAACCTTTTTTTTTTTACTCTTCATTAAATTATTATTACTGTTCCTATTCTACTCTCCCCTTTTTTGCATCTCCTACTGTTTATTATTTATGAGATTGCAAATTGCCATTTCAACTATTTTTGCTTTTTGGCCAGTTCAAGCCCAATCTCCTTTTTATTATTCTTTTGACAATAGTACTACTGACTATGAGTTTACAGGAAAAATGGAACAGAATGGAAGAACGGGAGTTGCTGCTATGCATGCTGTTTTATTAAAGTAATAACAATAGTACAAGCACACTCTTTCTCATGAATACTTACTTTTGATTACAGTGAGAAAAGTATACTCATCATTGATAAAGGTACTTGTTTCAAAGATTTATCTCGAAAAAAACTAATCTTAAATGTACAAAAAAAAAAAAGCCGAAGAAAATGAAGCCAAACTTGATTCTGGAGTAAGCGCCTATTCAACACTTTATGACATTGAAACCAACACATTCCGTACACTTGAATTGGAAACCAACACATTTTGCTCTGCGGGCGGATTCTTAGCTAACGGTACATTTATTAGTACAGGAGGAGCAGAAAGCCGAAGTCGGTGGAATGCCCAAAGAGGACACCAATCCATTCGTCATTTTATGGATGGCGAGTGGCACGAGTACGGAAAGATGTATGCCGACCGCTGGTACCCAACCGTAGAACAGTTACCAGAAGGCGACTTGATCATTATTGGAGGATCCATTGCAGGTACAAAGTGGAACACCAAAGAAAAAAACACGCCTTCCTATGAATTTTGGCCACCAAGGACATCTGAAGCAATCACGTTAGATCTTTTATTACATACACTACCTTATAATCTGTAATATGTGTATTCTCATTTGACAAATCAAGGAACTAACCCAATCTTTGTTAGATACCCTTTTGTATTTTTATTACCAGATGGAAACTTATTCATCTTTGCATCAACAAAGTCCATTATTTATGACTACAAAAAGCATAAAGTTATTAAGGAGCTTCCTAAACTACCTGGTGTTCCACGGTCATATCCATTGACAGGTGGGGCTGTGATGCTTCCACTCGATCCTGCCAAGGATTACCAAGTAGAAATTATCATTTGTGGAGGATCTCATAGGCCACGAAGAGACAGTCCGGCAGATGATACTTGCGGCCGCATCAACCTCAGCGATAAAAATCCCAAATGGGAGATGGATACTTTTATTCATAAGCGAGTAATGCCTGATGGTGTTATCACAGCTGATGGCAATGTGCTCTGGATCAATGGCTGTCAACGAGGTTACGCAGGCTATAATAATGCTAACCATGATCCAACCTTTAACCCACTGATTTATGTACCCGATGAACCCCACGGTCAAAGGTGGAAACAAGGGTTAGCTGCTACGGATATTGCTAGAATGTATCATTCAGTTGCCCTCGCCTTGCCTGATGGTCGAGTATGGATTGCTGGGTCAAACAGTGTCGATCCACCAGACATTTATGCCGAATATCCTACAGAATACCGTGTTGAATATTTCTCTCCACCTTACCTCTTTAAGACTAGACCACAAATCTCCCATGTACCTCGAGTTGTAGAATATAACACAACATTCAATATCCAATTTCATCTTGAGCAACCTGACATTGATCCTAGCAAACTGAGAGTGGCTATTATGAGACCTGGTTTTAGTACTCACTCAATGCACATGTCTCAGCGATACGTTTATCTCATTCATCAATTCCACAATGATTCTATTGAAGTGACCGCTCCTCCTCATCCAAACATTTTTCCTCCTGGCTCTGGTTATTTGGTCGTTGTATATGATGGTATACCCAGTAAAGGTGCAGAAATGTTTATTGAAAGAGACATAAATGACCTTCAAATCTAAAAGGGAAAAAAAAGTTATCACGTGAATAGAGTGTTAGCATAAAATGATGTAAAATAAAAACCTTTGTTTCCATTTCTTTTTAATTCTACATTTGTAACTATGGAATTTAGTAATGGAGGAGCAGGTTCAGAATTTAATCCAATTTTAATGCAAGTGGCTTTACTGTGTACAACAGTAGGGTGTTGCATTTCATTTTTTTCTGTTTGGTTACATTGGAAAAATTATAGAAAACCTGTAAGTTTTCATTGGATAATAAATAACGAAGCATTTACTTTACACAATAGAATCAACAAAGACAAGTTATTCGCATATTATGGATGTATGTGACGCACACAGAGACAATGTCAACATGTTAATTAACGATAAAACATTTGTATAGGGTCCCCATCTATGGCATCAATACTTATATTTCACTCATTTCACTTGACACAGCCTTTTACATTGACACCTTTCGAGATATTTATGAAGCCTTTGTTATTTACGCCTTTTTTAATCTTTTATTAAACAAATTGGGTGGAGAGAGAGCATTGATCGTCATGCTTCACTCTCGTCCGCCTTCAAAAAACTTCTTTCCTGGTACACTTTACTCTCGAGAAATATTCGTAGGCGATCCATATACTTTTTTGTTTGTCAAACGAGGCATTCTTCAATTTGTTTATGTCAAGCCTATCCTGGCAGTGATCACAATGATATTAAAAATAACAAACCATTATCAGGAAGGTGATTTCGGTTGGACAAGTAGTTATCTTTATATTACATTTGCTTACAATTTAAGCATCTGGTTTTGTCTGTGGTGTTTAATGGTATTCTTTTATGCAACTAAAAAAGATCTAGCCAACTTTAGGTAACATTTCTTTTTTCTTATTTTTTAAAAAAGAAAAACCCCAAAAAAAGCTTACTTTGCACGTTATAGGCCGCTTCCCAAGTTCCTATCTGTGAAAGCAGTCATTTTCTTTTCTTTTTGGCAAGGTGTCGTTATTGCCTTACTTGTTTCTGCAGGTGTTATACCAAAAGGTATTAAAATTAGACAATAAAGAATAGACTAACTGAATTTATTGTTATTTTTTAGCTGAACACATCTCTGTGGCTATTCAAGACTTCCTTGTCTGCATTGAAATGGTTCCATTTGCTATTGCTCATGCATTTTCATTTTCATATGAAGATTATTTTGATCGAAGCGTCCATTCTGCGCGCATGCCAATTCGTGTAGCCATTGGAGATTCTGTGGGACTCAAGGACGTCTATATGGATACATTACTTACCTTTCGCGGCTCAGGCTTTAGCTACAGATCGTTTGAGCCCTCAGAAGGTGTGCCTCATATGGGCAGCAGTCGCACTTCACGCATCATGGCCGGCTTAAGGTATTCTAACAAAACATCTAGAAAGCACTGGTTAGAACCTACCCCGCCATCCAAATATCTTCCTTCAGGTCCAGGTGAAGCTGTGTCTGAGGAAGACAAGGAACCACTCGCGTTTGATGTACCTGATCAAGATATAGAACACATGTTTGAGGCAAGCCGTCGTATAGAATTTGGTGATTATAATTACCCGGTCATTGATTTTCGAGAGCCGGCTTGGCGACAAGTCAACCCATCTCTTTATTATGGCTCGACTTCCTTCAGTGATCAGCCCAGATTAGGTCCTCGAGAAGGGTGTATAGATCTTGTAATTGAGCAAGGAAAAGGAAACTATGTGCGTGTGGAAGATTTAGTAAGGCAGCAAAAGCAAAAAACAAAGCAGAAAAAGCAATCGCCAATGCTGACACGACCACCTCCACCAGCAATTAGAAACCATACACTTAGTAAAGTAAAAAAGGATAAAACAATAACCGATGCAGTCAAAAAACCCTCATTATCTATACCCTCTTCCCTGTCGCCTCGGACAGTCCAACGTCAAGATCATGCTTATGAACACCAGAAATTTGAACAGCAACATATTATACAAGAAGATGACCGGTCAAGAGAGAATTCGATACACTCTGAAGATGACGCTGTATTAAATACCAATAATTAAAAACAATAGATTTTTTGCACAGCCTAATAAAAGCTTTTAAATTGTTGATATAAAGTTTAAAGCAGGTTTAAAAATAAAGGGGGGTGGAGAAGAAAAGAACGAGAAACTTAAAAGTTTAAATCGGATAGGTGGTTATTTGTTCTTTTTATTTATAAAGGAGGCTGATAGAGGACAGGAAACTTGGTTTTGATGGTCCCATTATTGGGTGCAGCATCAATATTTAATAACTCAGTCATGAATCCGTATACTTCTACATTGACAAAAGGGGCCAAGATACTTCCTTGCTTGTATACTTTGTTTAATTTTGGTCCCTTGGCTAAAAATATGGTCTTCATGTCGTCTGCCAAATTATCATAACCAATGTCGTCTCCTTCTTTGAATGACATTTTATGTGTAGTAAATATGTATCCAACGTCAGGGATGACTTGAATAGGAGAAATACGATTAGAGTGTCTGTAGTGAAATCGGCTAGGCATGTCTTGTTTCAAATAGATGCTGAAATGATGATTCTTAGTCTTGTGAATTAATTTTTGATAAATGTCTTGAATGACATCTTTAGGCAATTCGGGTTGAAAACGAAGCATGGAAGAAGGCGAAGTATTTTGCACATATTTCAATAGATAAGAAGGAAGGATATCATCAATATAAATAAGCTTGTCTTGGCTGGTGGATACCGTTCCATGATCGCTGACCTATAACTGTGTCAGCCACATTCTCTAATCTATATCTTATTCATCTTATTTACAATAACAGTATGAACATGAGAATTTAAGTTTCTTATAGACAGCTCATTTGTTAGGTAACCAATAGCAGCATCTACTTCTTTAATATAGTCGTCAATCTGGGTAAATCAATAAGTCTATATTTAAAAATATAAAAACATTCTACTCACCTTGTCAGATCCCTCTCTGTGGCCTTCTTGTTCAAGTTGAGGCATGTACACAGTAATCATTTGTGGTCTTTTATTATAAGGCAAATCCAACCAATCAACTGTCACTTGCATTCTCTGCTTCATCCTCATTGAATCATTCGATGCAATCACATAATCTGGTGTATTATAATGTGTGTTACTTCCTGGCCACATAATAGATGCTGTTCTTTGTCGGTTTATTCTTGAGGTAAGCCATATCTATTGAAATTAACATATTAGCCACTTCTTTACATTTACTTATCATATTTACTGGTTCTCCTTTCCACCACCGATGATCAGATATAACTGATTGATTTGTATGTTCGAATAAACCCATATCTGGATCATAGAATGAATTATCTACAATACCGTGTGTTTCTGGATAAAGCCCAGTGATTAACGTCCAGTGATTAGGAAATGTGCTTGGCTGTATATGTATGCAATTTTAATATTCTTTGTGTACAAACTATGCTCAATATCTTTAATTGTCTTACAGGAAATACTGGGTTCATATATTCAGCTCTAATACCTTCATTAGCTACAAATAAATAATTTTAGTACAAGAATAGTAGACATAGAAAAATTGAGTTCATTCAGTATATATACCTAGCGCATCCAAATGCGGCGTTATATTTCTTTCCAAGTAATCAGGTCTAAATCCACCCAAGGATATTAATACAACTGTGGGCGCAAAATAGTCTGTTCCATTAAAGTATAGCTTCTCTGCTGCTCTTTTCATTGGATTCATATGCCCCAGATAAGTCATAAGCAGCTTAATCGCGAAAAAAGAAAGTCCAATAGAGATACCGAGACCAATGTAACGTATAATTGAAACTTCCTAATGTAAAAATATTAGTGAATGAATGAAGAAGACGAATATATATTTACAGAGGAAAATCCTTCATCTTCTCCCTCATCCAACATGAATGACCAGTCTTCATCTTCTGAAGTAGTCTCTTTGTTTAAAAGATGAGACTGCTCCTCTTCTTGGGCATAGTCTAGACCCAGCCTTTCAGAGTGAGCATATTGTGCGTCACTAGGTTCTTCTCCTGTTACTGTAGCTTGAATCATGAAAAATATAAAATAGAGAAAACAAGAAGAGATAAAAGCAACAAACTCTCTCCCTATTTATTTACATGTGTGTCAACAGCTGTGCCAATTTTCCACCTCCTTTTTTTTTGTACTGGTTTTTGTAACACAAAAGTACCCTCACTCCCTGACTAAAGGATCACTGTATTTATCAGCGTTCTTTTTATAAAGCAAGCAACTTGTTTGAAAAAATATTAAGTTTTCCCGGAGCAATCTTTGTCCACAGCAAAGTAACAGTCGTAATATGGAAAAATCAATACTCCTAATCATAGTCTAATTGACAACAAAGAAGCTCCGACACTTCGTATTCAGAACTTTTAAATATTTTTTTATAAGGAAACAAAGCTCAAGCTTTTTTTTTTTTTTTTTTTTTTTTTTTTTTTTTTTTTTGTGAAAGGTTTTTATTCAAATGTCGGTAGAGTCCGCTTATCATTTAAATGGAATTCCTTAAACAACCATCTATTGCAGCAGCCATACCTCGATGAATGTTTTTGATTTATCTATTGCCGTAGTTGCAGATACATACTTTTACTAGCAACAATATATAAAATGTTGGTTGCCTTTTGAAATAAGTTGGTAGATCACTGATCGAATCTGATGAAAAAAGGACTTTGCCTGTGAGACCGCGTTAAGAACAGCGTACCCCCTGCACATATAAGTTCCTGTAATAGGCTCTAAATGAATCCCAACATCCAAACTATCCCCATATCTCTGCAAGCCTTCTAACAAAGCACTCTCTGAAGAAAGGCAGGTTAGAAAGACGAAGACGAGCAACCTGCGTATGATAATTGAAAACTTGACAAGGCATTACAGTCAAGTTATCAGCAAACTTAATACTCTTAGCCAGGGATACATTTAAAGCATCATCAGCTGAATCGAATTTAATCTTAGCAAACTTAAAGGAACCAATTTGTTGAGCGAGGACATTCGCTCGCAAAGAGTATTGATCAGCAGTCAATCTCAAAAATCCATTCTTGATCTCTTTACTTCCAGTCATATCAATAAAGACACTACCTGGTCCGAAACCAGAGCGTCAAATACTTTTCTTGATGACTGTTGGTAAGTCATTGTCTGTGGAAGTTGGACCAGCTGTAGTTGCTGATGAAGGAGGAAACGAAGAATGCAAAGTGATTTACGGTTATTAGTCACCACTTGTACCCCAAGGTCGTTGTGTTGGCGACTTTTTAGATGCTAATGGTGCTTTTGAGGATAGATGAGGCGACTCGACCAAGCCATCCTTCTGGCCAGAATTATTGTCGTTAGAAGGAACAAAGATCAATTTGCCCGCACGGTCAGAAGATCCTTATATGGCTAAGTCAATGCCTTCAACTTTCTTCTGATGTCTCCATTCATTCCTTTCCCTTTTACATTTTTTGTCCTTGATCCCAAAGGGGCTTTTTCTTAGCATTAACTTCCTAACGGATTGACCTGGTCCGGACGGACATTTGTATGTTTTAATTTTATGCGCACAATTGGACCTTATTTCATTTTTCATGTACCATTTTCTTTTCGGCTAGTGATGAGCCAATCAAACTTTTTTTTTATTTAGGTCGTGCTCTTTGAGTCACGCTTTACTTTCTTTATAATAATAATTCCTAATAACAGTAAAAGTTTGCACAATTACGCAATAAGAAATCTAGAGATTATATAATTTTACTTTTTATGTGTGCAAAGCGAGTTTGGTTGGTGTGCAATCTATTTCCCGGAAATGATGTATACCACGTTTATATGTATTTGTATACTTTCCAGTTCTATTAAAAAAAAGCCTAGTAATAGTAATGGGTCAAGCCAGCTAATTAGCTGGATGAATGGCAGTATTTTCACTATCGTGATTTTATGTGCGTCATTTTATAAAATGATCCAAGCCAATATATCGTCTGCCTTATAATTTATTTTGTACAGTTCATGTAGGATATGTAGAACAGCATGTTCTAAGTTTTAACTACAGTATACATAACACGACGTGTATACTTTCCTTTCAAAGAGCGCGATCTCCAGAAGCAGACATAATTTGTAAAAGCATAACTCCATCTTGTTGAATGCCACCCATTCTTTTCTCTTAATATCTGGCAAAAATAAAATATCAAAGCCTTAACAAAATTTACACTAGAAATGAAGAAAGTTCTAACTTTCAATGTTTTGATGAAAGTCAATGATATTTTATTACTATTAACAATGACTCTTATCACTAAAAAAAAGTCTGTTATACTGGGTTTTTTGCTCAATTTCTTTAGTCCACTCGCTATACTCTTTTATTCATGTAATGTTTGAAAAATCTTCTGATTATATTACAGTTAATACTTCTTTTTTGGTCATTAATAGCTTTAGAATATGTATCTCTTGTTTTTCATTTAGTATCGTTTGGTCTGTAGTAGTCAAAACTTATTAGGCGTATTAATAAACAATGGCTATTGGAAGTAGAAAAAAAATTGTAACTTCAGATATTATCTGATGCAAATAAGATATTATGAATACTTCATACGTAGCTTATAGGGATAATTATTCAAACATATTAAAATCTTATAAAGTAAAACTTTTGGCCTTTTACTTTAATATAAGTTTCTTCATGCATGTTACTTTAGAAAAAAGGAAGTACTACTCTAAAAACAGTAATATGAACCCAAAATTTACAAATAACATTATGCAAGAAAATTATTAATTATTATGATAAAAAGCCTTTGCTAGACGCATTCAATCAATACAAAGAGCAGGCCTAATATGGGACTTCTGTGCACCATGATCATAATTGTTGTAATAAGTCCTATACACTGCAGTATTTACATGCTAAATACTTACACACTACTAGTTGTCAGCTTAAATACCAATGATGAACTCATAAAGGCTTGTCATTCTCTTTCACATCACATTGTATATATAACAAGGAGATCACTGCTCCTTCAAAGCTTAATCATACTGAAAATATACAAGAAATCTTTCTTTAAATGGGATATTATGAAAAAAAAAAAAAAAAAGAGAAAAAGAGAAAAAGAGAAAGAAGAAAACTGGTTTATTAACAGCTTGCAAATTACGTGGGATTTTCGCTTACAAATGGGATATACCCTTTTATGTAAATAATCTTTTTCATTTTTTGTGGGGCAAATGGGGCGGACGAAAAAAGAAGGTTTCCCTTTTAAAACTTACAAAAAAAACAGATAAAATAAAGAAAAATGGAAATTATGATGCGCTTTTATAAGCTCTTTTTTTTTTTACTGTTTCAGACTGAATTTCTTGCAAAAATCGAACAACTGGAATCAATACTTACCGTATAGGAAAAATAAGTGTGGGTATGGGAAAATTAATATCATTGGTAGAGATCAATTCTACCGATATACCTCTTGGTTTAGTAGGAAACGATATGAAGGTTAAATAATGAACATGAATGACTATTACTTCATTGCGTTGTAAGACATACTTTTTAGGAAAGGCACGATAAACTTCAAAGTCTTTGCTCTTTTACACATCATCCCAGAATTATCTTGAGAAATTGATTGTTGCACAGTTGTTCAGCTCTTTAATCAAAGTTGTGGAGAAAGTCTTGTGCCACCTTCCTTTCAGTGCTTTTTTGGCAATCTGTGTAGCTGCATGAAACGTATATAAATACTATGACCTGTTTTTCATTTTAAATATAGTCAACCATGTCCTCCATCGATCAAAAAGCTGAAATCAAACACCATGAAGCTGTTGACATTGCTATTGAAAGTAGCTATGCCGAAGAGCGTAATTTGTCTCAGCATCCTTCCCCTCACCCTCACAGTGGACGTGAGGCGCTAATGAAGTTAAACCCCGCGCCCATTGGATTTGGTGCTTTTGCCCTTTGTTCTTTTGTCCTTGGTCTCTACAACTCGGGTTTGATCACTCATTTACCTCAAGTGGCTATTGGTGTCGCGTTTGGCTATGGTGCGATGGGTCAGTTCATCTGCGGCGTCTGTGAGTTGATCATTGGCAATATGTTTGCAGCAACTAGCATGTTGACTTTTTCTGGCTTCTTTTTCACTTTTGGTATCATGATCGCTCCAGGCTCTGGCTTTCTTTCGGCTGCTATCGAAGCGGGTGGAGAGGCTGAAGTCGGAAAGTGTATTGGTTTGGTCGAACTTGGATATGCCATTGCTGCATTCTTATTTTTGCTTGGTGCACTTCGCCAACCTATCCTTGTCCGATTAGTACTCTTGCAGGTTTTCTTGGCCTTTTTCTTTGGTGCTATTGGTGGTTTGGGCGGTATAGCCAAGTTTAATGTTGCAAGTGGTTGGGTATCCTTTACTTTAGCTTTAACTGCCTGGTATGTCATGTGTGCTCTCTTATTCACGCCTGAAACTACAATGATTAAACTCCCATTCTTTTAAAAACATACCCTTGCCTTCTTCTCTTTGGAGCATCAACTTCATGTGTTGTTCATTTATTCATTAGCCTGGCGCTGCCTTTTACATCTATATATCAGATTTAATATAATATAATAAATACTCTTGATTTTGTATCTTACTGTAGTATTTTTTTTTTCTCTTGGCAAATAATCGATTTCTTGTTGATAAAATAAGGCTATTTTTAGTTTCTTGTATTTGTCAAACAGAGCAATAATTTGATACTACTTAATCATCAGCTGCAAGAAAAATAATTAAGCATAGATGTATGTATAATATCATTATTTGATTTCGCGATTAAACTTGATAACAAGTTATATAAATATAACCCAAAATTAAAGTTTTGTTTTTGTAAATATGCTTTCCTTAATATTCATATTATCCAGTCACTGCTCAATTAGGTTGAACAAGATTGAAAATAACAGTATGTATATCGATTTCATCCTAATTACATTTTGTTTTTCATTATAACGCTGAATAAAGCATTTACGGTGTAAATCTCTCTCATTTTTTTATAATTTGGTCATACTACTTTCATACAACTATTGTAGATATAAAAAATTATAGCTCCATATTCTTAAAAAGGAAAAATACAAATTAAAAATACCGTCGATATCCTGTCATTTTATAAAGAAGAAGCAATACATAAAAAACCATAATCATAAGACTTTGATTTTATTCACAATCAATACAACCATTTTGAACGTTGGCGTGCATTTATTCTACGGTTAAACATGTCCAATCTTGAGGGATTGTTTAATGCCTCTTGTCTTTTAAACATTTCGACAATATGATTGTAAGGTAGGTTGTCAACAATTATGATTTCTATATTTTTGTTGTTCCTATCAAGGGATATTGATAATTGTTTTCAATCAATCCTACTTTACAAACTTCAGGAACTTTTTCAAATCGCTTAGGTCTGTCGTCAGACCAGCGTAATCCAGCATAACAAGACATATTCTTTGTGTGTAGTGATGGACTGAAGTATTACTAAAAAAAGAAAGGATACCAACATTTCCTTGTGCATCACCATCAGTATTGAGACTTGTACATAGTTCTTTATTTCCTTTCTTATCTGTCTCAGTAATAGGCTCATTTGCATTTGAGAAAGTAGAAATAAAAACCTTATCTACCAGTGATATTCTCTTAATCTCTGGCACATCAGCCAAAGCAATTGAACCCTGCTTTCATCATCAACCCCTGCTTGATTTTCTAATATATCCTACGATATGACGGTTTTCATTTTTCAGCTTTTGAATGTGTTCCTGATAGCTTTGGGATATTCCATAAGGTCTTTGATAAGATTGGCTATCATATTGTATGAATAAAAACAGAATTCTTTAAACAACCATCTATTGCAGCCGTCACACCTCAATGCATGCTTTTGATTTATCAATTACCTTGCTGACAACAATATATAAAATGTCGTCAACTTCATCTACCAACATTTTTCAATACCTTTTTGTTCAAAGAAACGCTCCTGAATATGTTAATGAACCTTTGGCCAATATCCTAGATTGCAGACAAAATGGAATTCGACGCTTGGGATATTCCAAGTTTGCTATTCATCATGCTAATTGGATCAAGCATCAGACTCATGTTAATAAGAGAGATGCCACTGCTGTTTTCCATATGTCCAAAGAGGCATTAAAAGCTTGTTTGTTGCCGAAGTAGACGCGTTACTTCATACCTGAGCACAGAAAAACAAAAACGGTAAAGAAGCAACCAAGGTATCAGTATCAGAAAGACCACCTTCTGGTGAAGCATCTGAATCAAATGAAGTAACTATTAAAAAAAAAGAGAGAATAACAAAAAAGCCTTCCATTAAGCCTTTTAAGTTGTTAAAAAATGGTGACTGCTGCAATATATAGGTGTAATAAAGCATCGGAGACCAAAGATACCTCCTAATGACAAAGCGCCTTAGAAACGCCAAAGGACACTATATAAAAGCACTCCAATGGATCTTTGTTCATAACAAGTTATTCATATAAATACTATTAATATGTTCAATAAATAAAACAACTGAGTTATAATTTCCATTATTATTCTATTTTATTTTAATATTTTCTTTTTTGTATAAATCTTAATTTCGACAAACCTCAAAATATTACAATGAGAGTGACACGCCAGAGATTAGAATTGCCTGATTAGCGACTAAAAAGTATCAATTCAAAAAGAATAAAATAGAACGGGTACCTTTCTACGAATGTAAAAGATAATTCTTAATGAATAGAAATTAAAGCTTGTGTTTATTAAAGAAGTTTCTATTAAAGGAAGCTTTTAGCAGCTATCTTTCAGGAAAGACAACAAGCAGGGACTACAGTTCAAGTCCAGATTCTGATGAAGTAGCTTTACAACAAAATAGTTGTGATAGCTAATTTTCATTCATCACGAACAAGCAGTCACAAAACGCGATTTCAAAACGCGATTACAAAACGCGGTTACAAACACAACTAGAAAGCATTATTAAAAAAGTATTGACAACAATATTTTTAGAAATTAAAAAACAAAGCATGAATAAGATTGCTCATAAACATATACTTGAAAAGCTTTCTCTTGTTATTGTATTTTTGTATATCTATGCTTTGACCTGACAATATTAATTACTATAGTAAATGAAAGCGCGTTTTTTATACAATAACTAATCCAAAATTATTATGAAACAAATCAATAAATTAATTTTTATTACAAAACTGCAAGCAGTTTTCGGAAAAGAAGAGAAAGAAGGAAAGCGGATTTTGATGAAAGATGAGGAGGGAGACAAAGGGCAAAGAAAAGAGAGACAGAAAGGAAAGGAAGGGGCCTAGAGGTAACAGCCGTGAAGCTGATACCTCTTGGAAGGTGGTGGGCTAGTTGCTGCCCAGTTGTCTCCAGTCCACATCTTGGAGGGACGAGGGATCTTTGCAACCCGGAGCTTTCTTTCTTGCTCTTTCATCAAGGCTTTGGCTGCCTTGATGCCAATTTCCCTCGCCGCCTTCTTTGTTCTAAAAAGTACTTTGTGGTTAGTTACGTTTGTATATTTCAAAATGAATCCTACTTACTTTTTTATCATTATTTTTTGAACAGGAGCGTCCTGTCGGAACGACTCCTGCCCATTTGCGCTCCACCTTCAACGCGTTCGACTCGAAGGGCTTCAAGCTTCGCTTGACATAGGCCATGCACTCTTGTTACTTGACGGATCATTTCTTTAGGATTCATTTTTAAATAAAAGATGTAAAGTAATAAGAAAAAGAGAGAAAAGGAGAAAAGTGTGCTTTTATATGTTTTGATTGAGCTGTTTATGCTCAATTCTCTCTTTTTTTTTGTTATCTTTTCACGTGAACCTTTCTTTTCTCATTTTTCCTAGCCTTCACTATTTTGGAGAGATAAAAGAGATAGAGTTTGTTAATTGCTTTTGAATAAAAAGAGGAACTCGGGTGGGACAAAAAGTGCTTCAAATAATTTTTTTTTCACTCTTTAATTATAATGTTAGAGAAGGAAGCATACCAACCTAATAATTAAAGCAATAAGCTCTACTTTCTTATGTTAACACTTCATTACTTCCTTCCGTCATATTTGCAACGCTTTCTTTTCTTTCACTTTCAAAAGGTTTTATTGTCAATCACATGTGCATCAAAGATTTCTTTCCCAGTCTGTAACACATGAAAAAAAGGGTTTGAACGATGATCTCATAGTTGTTATGATCCAGAGCGTCTTTTCTTTCCTCAAACATAACTTTAGCTTGCTTAGTGAGCCATATTATAAGTCGTACTCATTCACAGCCAAAGAAGTATTCAGAAACAAGTTGTTTATTTAAAGAAGGGATAGTCTGAGTCTTAAACATGGTTTATTGTGTTCTAACAAAATCATGCAAAACAAAGGCGCCTGTTTTGTACAACATGATTTGGGTCCCTTTCTTTTTCATGTACATGGAACCAAGGGACCCTTTTTTTTCCTTACAAAAGTGATGGCTGAAATAAAAAAAAATTTAGGTAAACAAAAGTACAAAAGTAAAGTTTTTTTTTTTTTTTTTAAAAAAAAAAAGGACCAATCTGATGCAAGCTGGTAAAAAGCAATTAGTACGGGAAGATTGTAAAGTAAACAAAAACATACAATGTATTTGTTCTTAGGATTCTTTTTTTTTATTACATTGGAACTTTATGACAAGATTACCGGTGATTCTTATAGAATGGGATACAAAATGAGAAGGAAGATACATGTGCCGAAGGAAGGAGAGAGGAAAAGAAAGCGCTTTGGTGGCAAAGTGCTGCTGAATCAAATGTTGTTGAAGAAATAAGTAATTTGTTTAATCACTTTACTTATTTTTTAAAAAAAATTATCTTTTTTGCACCATGAAAAAGGTCAATGACTTGTGCGTCAAGACATATGAAAAGAGGCCTTGCGTGTGTAAGATGAAGACCTTTGACAGACTGCCTTTTAAGTTTTGTGCTCCTGACAACTAAAGGGTATCACAAGTGCTTTACCCCCTTTCATTCATTTAAAGACTATCACACATCTTTGATCTCCCACCATTCCCTTGTATCATCATTCTGTAAAATTGCTTTTGCAGTTTTGTAATAAAAATAATAATTTATTTCATTATCTTAAGTTGTGACACGTAAAGACAAAGAATTACTTTGCCGGCTAATAAAAAAAGAGCCTGCATAGAAAAAGAAAGCATCATTTATAGCGCCTTTGACTTTCAATAAAATATCTACTTTTAGTATCATTCCTTGCTCTTTCCTAAACACCGGTAATTCCAATGACTAGACGCCCCCAGTCCAAACATCATTGTGTTTACAAAAGAAATATGACCTATGCTACTTATCTCCGTAACAATAAAGTATGTTATGAAACCTTTAACTTTATTGTCATGCTAAGGTTTTATTGAATATAGCCAACGATAATATGATCTGCTTACTGTTACTGCTTTAAGATAATTATTTAATATAATAGTTTACAAAAAATTAAAGATTTATATAGCATCATTAATATTTCTCAATCAATGATACTTTTACTCTTTATAGTTACAATATCTATTTTGGTCAGTACATGATTAAGCATCATATAAAAACAGTGTATTGGGTTTATTGTAGTTGGACAATGAACCCTTTATCTTACGTAATCACGATCCGTCTTTTCTTACGTAAGCATATAGCCTGCTGTTAATTTTTTTTTATAGATTATTTATTAAATCTGTCGCCAGCATTAAACATAAATGCCTGAAAATAAACTTTCTCGTTGTCTGAAAAAAAAATAAAGACTTTGCACTCATCTAAAACCAACTTCCTATTTATCTAAAATCATTCTTACTTTGTCTGAGCTTAAAATGAAAACTGTAATACGGAACGAGAGCCGAAGAAAAAGACACTAGAATGGTTGAAAACTCAGCAGCGAGTGGACCAGTAACATGGATGCTGCGACAAAAAAGATCAACAGCTTGAACGAAACCAAGTCAGGAACCATAAGAAAGCATACAAAGACAGAACAAATAAAAAGTTAGCAGGATAGTGACGAAGAGTATCTACAAAAGTGATGTCACGCCCAGGAAGATGGACGATAGTAAAATCATGTTGCTGTAACTCAAGTGGCCAACATACAAGTCAGCCGCAAAAATCACTGGCACGAGAATGTTATAAAATTGGAATGAGCGTTGATTGATAACAACTGTAAATTTTGTACCAGTAAGGTAGTGCACAGTTTTTGTATTCCTCACACAATCGTTAATGCTTATTTGCGAGATCACATTGACGCAGGATAATGTCAATACCGGAGGAATAAGCACTATTAGCATGTAATTTTAACAAATGGGAGGAATCAGGAAAATGGTCAATTCCAATGTTTTGTAAGCAGATTGTTAGCGATCCGATCAAACTCAAGAAGTATCCTTTTTCAATATAGCATTCAGAGCCGTGACGATCGCTGGAATTCTACAAATTAAAATTTGGATAACAGACAGATAGGTCCAGGGAAAAGTGCATCCTTTTCACACAAGTAGATATAGGAAAAGGATCTGTATGAAAGAATTCAGGCAACAAGATATAATCAAGAAAGGAAATACAAATACTAGCAAAATTGGAGTTGGAAAGCTTGACGTTCAGTGAAGTAGCAAGTAAACAAAGACTTCACAAAGATTACGAGGATGTTGATCAAATGAGCAACCAAAACAAATTACATCATCAAAATACATCAAGCATGTCTTCCATTTGAGGCAAGTGAGTACAGAATTTGTCAAACGTTGCATGTTAGCTGGAGAGGAGCAAACTCCAAATGACATACGCACAAATTCAAACAGACATCAATCAGAGATAAAAGAGCATTTGGAATGACTTTTAATTTGCCAATAAGAAGAGATTCGGCCTATCATAGAAAAGCATTTGGCATTATCCAAACTATAAAACGTATCGTCGACAAAAGTCAGTGGACAGACATCCTTAGTTGTCTTGACATTCAAACGACGACAGTGAACGTAAATTCGGGCAATGTCATCGGATTTGGTGACTAAGATAATAGAAGAGGCTCGATGTGTTTGGCTTCGACGAATAACGCTTGGTTGGAGCATTTCAATGATGAGGCTACTGATTGTTTCATTCTCAGTAGCCAAAGCACGATAGAGGAAGAGAAGAGATAGATGGTCACTACCAGTATCAATACGATGTTCAACCAAATGAGTGGTTAAACTAGGCGAGTTATCAAAGCTATTAGAGAAGTCTGTGGGTATCTGAACTATCCAGAGAGATTCAGTAGAAAAAAAGAGAATATCCTAAAGTACTACAGGATTTCAAATGAGACGAAACAGGAATAGAGTTAACAGAATGCGTTGAAGATAACGTATCCTCTTAATTAATACAAGTAAATGACAAGGATGAATATTCGGTAGAATGAACATGTTGATCTTTACAATAATATACGTTTTGATATTTAAATTAACGGTTTTCATTGTATCTAGGTCTTGTTTGTTGAGTTATACAATGCCAGTAACAATTGTTACAATCTTTTCAGCAGATAAATTAGCAGGAATGGACACCATAGCAAGAATGCTATGAAGATCTTTGATAGTAAATTACACATTATGATGTCTAGACAGATTCAGTATTGTAATTAAAAAGCAAGAATATGGCTTGACAAAACATTGCTTAGGGAAATTAAATTGGCCATAGTAGTAGACGGACCAGAGATACCAAACATAGCACCAGAGGAAAGGCTAGGAAAACGAATAGAGCTAATGGCAGAATCGATAGCAACCTTATAAGTCTTGAGACCATGGAGACCAATAATTAAAGGGCGATTTAATCGATCAGCAACATTATAATCAAGGTGAAGTGAGATTTCACCAAGGCTAACTAACTTCTTAGTATAACTAATAGTAGTAGCATATTCACTAATGGCTGTGGTAAAAGTTTACACTTATAAGATTCAATAGAAATATTCAGCATAGTAGCAATCTCAGCCGTAAAGCAGGTACATTAGTACGGATTTTACAGGACAAGAAGTAGAAAAATCGTCAACAGTATAAGACAGACGAAAATCTTCTATGCAGTCAGCAGCTTTATTTAGATATAGTAGTGTGTGAATAGCATTTTGCGTTGTAGGCTGGGTTGGAGTGCGCAAAGGATCTTGGTGTTCAGGAATTGCTGTGTAATTAGTCCCATTAAAAAAAATGAGATAAAGGAGCAGGTGCAGTAAGTTGAGCAGAAGCAACATAATAAGGAGGTCAAGTACCAGAAGTAATAATCAAAGAAATCCAAGAAGTTTGAAAGCCAGGTACATTAGAGGGAGCCAAAGGAGTAGCTTGCAAATCATGGATCTGATTCTTGCTATACTTAGCTTAGTCGCAACGATTTGAGAGATGAGCTTCTTTATCGCAATATCTACGTATTGAAGCGCTAAAGCGAGTCCATCAATTACAGTAGAAGGCAGATAAAGAAGAGGAAAACCCGGGAGAAGAACGTTGATACATAGCATCAGCTTCCATTGGAACAGAATTGTTGTTCTGTGAAGGAAAGATAGGTGTTGTAGAGCTGGATGTAGAGGGATCACAATTGAGTTGATATCGAGTCAAACGAGAAGCAGCACCCAAAACCTCTTCCATGGATTGTCTTTGTCAGCGACAGTACTTCAAACAGAGTTAGTATTGATATTTCCTGTGATCTTGTCAAAGAGCCGAGGATTAATGACATGCAAATAGATAGAACATAGGACGTCAAAGAAATAGATGTAGTTTTGGGAAGTTCCTGAGCGAGGGATTCAAAAAAACACTTAGATTATTTTGATGACATATTACCCTATCATAAATTTTCCAGTTTTTTTCACAAGAACTTTATTCTTTTTGAGCAAAAGGGACACCATATCTATCAGTTAAAACTTTCTTGATAAACTCCTAAGTAACCTAAGATGTATTAGAAAGAGCACACAGAGCTATGTTGACTGGTAAGTATTTAGACACTTGACTGATCTTCCTATAATCGTACGATGCAAGTCGATCCGCTTTCGCTTAAAAAAAGCAGAACCAAAACTCAGTATTGGTAGTTGTAGATAAGGTACAAATTTTGGAGAGCACTATAGCAGTTTCGTGTTACAATGTGGTTCAGTGTACTTACAACTGGGATTTTTGTTGTTCCATAAATCAAGATGTTTCCGAAGCGGAAGCGAGTAATGTGATAAATGCTCTCAGAGCCACGCTTTATTTTAAATATATAAATGATATCCAATAAAATCCCTTTCTTCCCTATATCTTTCAAACGCTAAGCTATAATAAATTCAATTTTTTTTTTTTTTTTGGGAGGGATATGTAACTAAACTAAACTACTAAGCTCTTAAGCTTTCCAAAATTTGTACCAAGGGTGGGCATTTATCACATTACTCGCTTCCGCTTCGGAAACATCTTGATTGTTGGTCGTACCTACAACAATCTCCGTTTCCTCCGCTTCAGCTCCTAATGTGATAAGGTTTTCAGGTGTCAAAATTGAATTTGTAATCAAAGTACTAGTAGAGTTCGCTGCGGTAGGTTTGTAATAAAACGACTCAAATGTGTTGGTGTTCAAACTCCAGTTTGCATGTTTCTTTACTGACTGAATCGTGTTCCCTCTAGCCACTGCCTTTGTACTTGAAGCTGATCTTATCGAGTGTGCCTTATAATTTGGATCTACCCCTGCTTGTCTCATCAATTGCTTGACCCAATTCGCTAACGTTGAAGGGCGAATAGATGTTACCTTGGAGACCTCCATAATGTAAGCTAAAAATAATGTATGATCCTGTGGCAAGGAAATTCGAATGCCGGTCGTTTTCTTTAAAAATGTCTCTAATGCACGGACTGGACATACCGATATATCTTCTATTGGACCCAACGTAATCGTTTTTACTTGCGTTTCCTTGGCTTGTCTGAAATGTAGGACGGCGCTCAACAGAGATTCATTTTCTCCATATTTGAGGATTACATCTTGGTACTGCAATCTACCCAAGTCCGATCTTGGTCTTGCCATCGTTGCTAAACATAATAGCCCTATCGTCTTCTGCTGCAAGTCTTCAAGGTATAATGTCTCATTGTTCCTCCATTTTCTTCTTATGAATGTAACCAGTAAATCAGTATCCCAAGCTTCTAACTGTTGCACTGACGGAATATTGAACGTCTTTCTTCTCTTAGCTGCAAAAAATTCCTGTATTCTCTGGTTTGATGCTATAGGTGGTTTATTTGCATGAATGTACTTGAATACCGAAGCAATTGAAGACCTTAAGGTGTTTAGATGCTGTGTACTATATTCCTTGTGGTGTAACAAAAATTTAATGATGTTTTCAATGTTATACTCGCAACAATTCACCCGATTGTCATTGCACCAGCTTGCCCATTTCTTCCATCCATTGTCATATGCTTTTGCTGTGTTAGATCTTATACAGCCTTCCAAAAATTGGGCTTCCTCTTCACCTAGACCCTGCGTCTGTCTGGTCTTCCTGATAATAGCCAAGCGGTTAAGTCCAGTTTCTGGCATCTGTAGAACCTTGGAAGTGCCAACTGTTTCATTCTCATCACCATTGGGTACCAGAATTGAGTCGGCCAATTTGGTGTTATCAGAACCACTTTCTCCAGGCGTTGGTTGGTTATAAGTCTGAGAACTCTCGGAATCAGCTTCCATGGTGGATAACAATAAGCTGTTCTCTTCGGCCATTTCTGTTGTAAGGCATCCAACTTCTGGGCTTCGGGGTCTGGCCGGAGGCTGTAGTATTTGTGAAGTTTTCGATTGTGTCTGTTTGCAAACGTGTCCACTGTCAATGGACCCCATCTCATCTGTATCTCCCGAAATATGTTCTTCGATAAACTCCTTTCGTACAACGGTGGTTGCTTCCTCGACAAGCTGTCCGCTTCCGTATTCAATATGCCTTTGACATGTTGATATGCCACCTTGAGGCAAAACTGATTGCATAAATCTTGAATCTTTACTGCAATGTCCTGAAGGATTGGAGAGGCAGTACCCCCTGCCTTTGTTGTGTACTTTATGGACGTTTTGTTGTCTGTGAAGATCTTGATTGTTTTGTTTTTGAATTTTGGAGCATGGAGCTTTAAGGCAAAATATATGGCCATCAGCTCTCTTACGTTGATGGACCAGTTCTTTTCTTCCTCTTTCCAAAATCCGTGAGTCTTCAATACTGGGGATGTTATTCCCCAACCCGTGTCCGAGCTGTCTGTGTATATTGTAATTGCTGGGGTCTCCATCTGCAGCTGTCTTATGGGCAAACCATTCTTCATCGTCAGACTTGTCTGCCACCATTTTATTTCCTCTTTCGCTTGTGTCGACCATACAAAAGGCGTCTCCCAATTCTGGTGTTTCCCCATGAGTGACTTTGTCAAATCCCTCTGTAAATATCGTATGTGTAGAAGGGCTTCCGCGACTGCTGGTATCATCGCTGTCATCTTTCCCATCAAGCTTGCCATCCACCTGCACGATTTCGTTGTCTCCTGTTGCGCTTGCTTGAGTCTCTGTCTTAAGTTCTTGATCTTCTTTTCTGGTACCTTTATGGTCATCTTCTTGGTGTCGAAGGTGAACCCCAAGTAGTCTTGAACCTGTAATGGTGTTAATACACTCTTGCTTCTGTTTATTATAAACCCCAAGGCTTCCAGATGTGACATGATCCCTTCTGCTGATTCCTGTAATTTCTCCTTTTCTTGATCCAAGATGCAAATATCGTCGAGAAAATAAACTAGGCGAATACCTTCTCTTCGTAATGGTTCCAGGGCGTATCTTAGAAGTTTGGAAAAAATTCTTGGAGCGATGTTTAAACCAAAGTTTAAAGAGCGGTAATTGTATGTGATTCCCCCATTTTTGAACGCCAGGAAAGGTCTTGAACTCGGATGAATGGGAACTACTGTATAAGCATCTTTTAGATCTAATTTTATTATGTAATCTCCTTTTTCTATTAGCTCTCTTAACGCTGGCACCCCTTCCATCTTGAAGTGCTGAACTTGTATGAATTGGTTCAATTTTTTGCAGTCCAGAATTGGTCGCCTCTTTGTTGGCTCCTGAATAGTGAAGAATTTTGAAAGGAATTGATTTGAGAACTTTGGGTCTTTGCTTTCTTCGATAATCCCTGCTGTCAGAAATTTCTGTACTGCTAAATCCGTCTCCAATTGGTCTAATTTGTTTACCGGATGATGTATCTCCTTCCATGGGTTTGGACGCGATATGAATTGCAGCTTGTACCCCTGCTCGACTATCTGCAAAGGCCAAGAATGAGTTGTTATCTTTTTCCAATTTTCTAAGAAATTGGTTATACGTCCCCCTGGTAAGATACCATCTTCTGGTATCGAGTAATTCACTTGTATAGGGTTGATTTTTTGAATGTCTTGATCCAGAGACTGTTTTTGTATACAATGTAGAGGTGTGGTTTGTGGTGAAGATGGTTTTGGTTGTGAGTGTGGTATCAATTGAGGTGACATCCTTAGTCTGTAGATCTGCTGACCTACTATTGTTGGTCTGCTGTCTTGTCTGTGTAACTGTGTGTGGAATGCTGCTTGGTTGTAGAGGCTCCAAAGGTTCCACGACCTCGTCCTCTTGGCTGAAAATTTCCAGATTGGTACCTGTTGAAAGGTCTCGATCCACGACCATTACTCCCGTGGGAAAATCCTCGTCCTCTACCGTAGTAATTTGTTGCGCCTGCAATAACTCGTTGCGAGAATCTTGCTTCATGTAGTTCCTTGACGAACTCACTATCAAAGAGGTTCGATTTTCTTCTATCCTCTTGTTCCACGTGTCTAAGACTTGCCGGGAGTCTAAGTGCTTTGGCACTGTAGTCTTTTGCTTCATGATCCAACTCCTTTGCATGGGCAAAACCAAAGACTGCCGATTTTGAGGCTTGTGCCATCGCATCAAGGAAGGTTTGATGGGTTCCTTCATCCTCAAATCTACATTTCTCCTCAATGGACTCCAAAAGTTCAAAGATTTCAGTGCTTGTTCTTGCTTGAAATCTCGCTTCTTCTGCATGCTTGATAATTGATGTGACGACCTGAAAGGTGTCGACTTTCCACTTCTTGAGTTCATTCGTAAACTCTTTGTTGATTTGTGGTGTTCTGGTCCACTCGTCATGGTTGTACTTTGGGACATGTTTCTTAAAACGCTTGATATCGTCTTTGAGATCAAAGGTTGGTGTTTCGTCCAAAATCTCTCTGATCCTTTCTGGTAATTCTTTCCCTTTATAACTAATTTCTCTTTGTTCGTCCCTTTGTTTCTCGAATTCTCTGAGAATAATGGCAACTTCCTCTCTCGAGTATAGAGGTACTTGTTCTTGTTGATATTGGTTGTTTTCTCCATTTTGGATATCAGACATAATTTTAACCCACGATGCGCGGCTTTGAAAGATATAGGGAAGAAAGGGGTTTTATTGGATATCATTTATATATTTAAAATAAAGCGTGGCTCTGAGAGCATTTATCACATTAGGAGCTGAAGCGGAGGAAACGGAGATTGTTGTAGGTACGACCAACAATAGTGGTGTTCTGATTTGCTAACCAGACATAATAATTAAGTAACACAGAATCGCAGGAGTAATAGAAAACAAGTAAATAGTAGCACAATTGCAAAAAAGGTTAACAGTATATAGAATCCTTCAATAGATTAATAGAAACGCTTTTTTAGCATAAAATAACTTTGATAGGTCAGAGATTAAAGTCGTTTGATTATTGACTGCAATTATTAACTAAAAGAAAATAAAAATAGAGAGAGTTTCTTTCTACTGAAATAAAAGATAGCTTTTATTAAATAGAAATTATTATTATATTTTTATGCTGTGATAAGGATATTATATATTTCTTTTATCAAAAAAGTGCAATTGTTCAAGAAAGCTTGAGACGAGGGAAGCCTCCAGCTGCTTAATTTTTTTTTTTTTTTTTTCTTTTTTTTTTGTAATTCTAGTTGTTCAAAAAACTATTAGGTGGTAAAAACCAATTAGAAGACTTGTAACCAGAATTCGGATCCTGATAATGAAATGTCTTCGCAATAAAAGATGTGATGAGTGTAATTGTGTCAACATTTCTAGCGCGCTGCATTTACAAGTAATTTGTAAAGGATGTACAAGAACTTTCTTTTACCGAACGTTGGGAACACAACACTATACACTTCAAAAATAAAGAGAAGTACTGAATTATCCTTTTCCTAAAAGCATATTACACTTAATTAATTCTATTGAATATGTTGATTTTATCTTGAAATAATTGTAATGAAAAGCCGAGTGATTGAGGGAAAGGAAAATAGGAGAAAATTTAGCAAGACGGAATTTGCATAAAAAAAAGCAAAATAAAAAATTCAAGCACATAAGAATTGTTTTTAATTATTTTTTAAGTGGATTATGTTATTATAAAAACTATCATTATCCCAAAAAATTTTCAAATACATTATGGTTAAGCTACTTTCTTATTATTAGCTAAAAATATCATGACCTAAAGGCAATCTTTCTATGGCCATGAACTTTGAGAAAAATAATAATTTGGTGTAATACAAAAACAAATTGCCATGTTACAGTAATACTTTTTAGGGCTCACGCGCTAAAAATTTGGGAGCTCTTTGGCTTTTGAAAGTTTTCTTCTTCAATACTCATTAAAGCCATTGGAGCTTATTTTAAAAGGCAAATACAAATTTAAAGGATAATATTTTAAAAATTGCTTTTTGAAAAGCAATTACAAGCTTGAGTAGCAAATGATCTCATCTCTGGCGGTCTTTGTTTATTTTCCAGAAAACTGGCATTTGCAGCCTCACAAGTTACTTTGTATAAGCTAAAAGCTTAATTAACAAGTCGAGAATTAGTAAATCAGGGTGCTGAGACTAGTTTATAGTATGGTATTGAATAATATAACGTAATAAGATTACGGAAATTTTTCAAAAGGACTGGGATACATTTTCAATTAATTTATATAAAATTATGTTTTAAGGAACGCAGTCAATTCTTTTTTTGTCAAAGCTACCAGTTGCACAAAAGCTTGTTACCGAATATTTTTCTACTGAAAGTAAAAACATTCCTTGGTAGGTTTTAGAAGGAAAAGGATGAACAATGTAATGAGCAGCAGATAAAGTCTTTTCGAGTTAACCCATAGGAAAAGAAGCAATGCCTATAGGGTGCAGTTTATAGCACGATTCTGCACAGACTGAAAGAAACTATCGTGACTTATCCTAACCAGCAGCTTTTGTTTAGAAAAAATCATTCGAACTTTAGATAACATAGAATATGAGTTGCACAAACAAAAGGGATCAAAATTCGGTGACTCGAATTATGATTATTTGTGTATGAAATGACATTGTACTGTATGAACGTAATTACACTATTTGCTCTTTTTCTCCGTAATCATGCTTATTCATATCTTTCTTCTGTTGCAAAAAAAGAATTATTTGTCAAGTAAGAAAGTCTCTTTTGAGTAGCAAACCCACAGATGTATCACATGCAGATCTACTACCATTAACATGTTCGGTCAGAATCACACAGTTTGGGATTTTTTTTTCTTATTCTTTAAAGTATGTACAACGTTGACCTGTCATTTTTCCCTTTTTCAGTCAATGAACGTGGTTTCCTCAATAAATAGTAATATAATCGGACCATCAAAAGAGCGACTGAGGAAACACGAATTTGTGATTCAATTTAATTGTCCATATGGAACGATACTTGTAAGGAGCTCTCATTCATATAAAAGGATCAGGATAATTTGATGAAAAGAATATCCCAACAAACTTCCCCTTCACATTCTTTCACATAAAATGAAGTTCCTTACCATTGCCTCCTCCGCTATCTTGGCACTTGCCGTCGGTACTGAAATGGCCCATGCTGCTGAATGTAGCAAGGCTTACTATCAATGTGGTGGTAAGAACTGGGATGGACCTACCTGCTGTGAATCTGGCTCTACTTGTGTTGATTATCCTGACAATCCTTGGTACTCCCAATGTGTTCCCAATGAAAACCTCACTTCCACTAACAAATCTTCCCACAAAACCACCACTACTGAGGGCTCCAAGAAGACTACCACCAGCACCACCACCACTAAAGCTTCCAAGAAGACCACCACTACTGAAGCTTCCAAGAAGACCACCACTACTGAGTCATCCAAGAAGACTACTACCGAGGCTTCCAAGAAGACCACTACTACTACCAAGAAGGCTTCTACCTCCACTTCCTCTTCTTCTTCTTCTGCTTCTACAAACTACTCTGCTGTCTCTGGTGGCGCCTCCGGTAATGGTGAAACTACTCGCTACTGGGATTGTTGTAAGCCTTCTTGCAGTTGGCCCGGTAAGGCTGATGTCACCTCCCCTGTTGGCTCCTGTAACAAGGATGGTAAGACTCTTGCTGATAACAACGCTCAAAACGGCTGTATTGGTGGTAGCAGCTACACCTGTAACGACAATCAACCTTGGGTTGTTAATGACGACCTTGCCTACGGTTTCGCCGCTGCTTCCATCTCTGGTGGTAGCGAAGCTACTTGGTGTTGTGCCTGTTTCGAACTCACATTCACCTCTACTGCTATCAAGGGTAAGAAGATGGTTGTTCAAGTAACCAACACTGGTTCTGATCTTGGTTCTAACACTGGTGCTCACTTTGACTTGCAAATGCCCGGTGGTGGTGTTGGTATCTACAACGGTTGTGCCTCTCAATGGGATGCTCCCACTGATGGTTGGGGTGCAAGATACGGTGGTCTCTCTTCTGCCTCTGACTGTTCTAACCTTCCTTCTGCCCTTCAAGCCGGTTGTAAGTGGAGATTCGGCTGGTTCAAAAACGCTGATAACCCAACCATGACATACAAGCAAGTCACCTGTCCCAAGGCTATCACTGCCAAGTCTGGCTGTTCAAGAAAATAAGTGAATTTCTTTACTGATCCTTCCGCAATCACATTCCCTATATCTCGCATCCACTATCGTATAGAGTAACTCTATTTTTTCATAAATAAATTTATCTTTGTAACAATTTGTAAAAAGAAAATGTAAAACCATAAGTTTTCTGCTCTTTTAAGATGAGCTGTTTTCAAGCAAAGTAAGCTTTTTTTATGATTTATAATTTATTTCTTGAGCATTATATTTTATGAAAATATCTGAAGCACGCTGTTAGTGTAGTATTACCTCCAAAAAAAATTACATACTCTGTTGAGGTCTACTATCTTTAAATGTATGTTTACGAGATCCAGGAAGAGGTAATTTAGACACTTCTAGGTCTCTAGTAACAATGACAATATTCTCTTCAGATTTATGTTTATTTTATATCAAGTACAAGCAACTCCTCAGGCTCATATCAGAAACCTAATAACAACAATTGAGTATGCTGAGCGTTCTTAAAATAAATAAAAAATGCGCTTGCAAATAAATCAGATCCAAGACATTTCAAGCAGACATCGTATACGCTGCTACCATCAAAAGATCGTGTGAAAGCATCCCTCCCAACACATTTCCAGGACACTCCATATGTCTGTCGGACAACATTGAGACAACCTTGCTATTCAATGAGCCATTCAGGCTTACTAAAGAAAAAGATCCAGACAGGACGAAAAAGATCAACCTTAAGAAAGCATATGCCAGCTACAATCCTGATAATTACCCTTCGACCCAAAACTAGCTTGAGGCTAGATCATCCCACAGTAGAATATTCGAAACCTGGCATAAGAAATTCATAGATCTTTGTATAGATCAATGGTTGATCGGGCAATTTTTAATTGACCTACAAGTCAGCACAAAAGTCGATGAAGCAAGCATTCGATAGCAGTATTCAACGACACCAAATTAATTTTCGGAAGATAATTTTAACCTCATAACAAAATAAAGCTGACAATTGGATCTTAAATAAAAGACTATGTTTAAACAAATGAAGTTGTCTTTTTCTCATCCATCAATTCATTAAAAAACATGTAAGCTCGAATCTCCATAAACTGCACACGACCTTTAATTATATCTGAAGATGAAACAAAAAAAAGTAAAGCATGGTGGGTTTATCTTATTAAAACACATCACACGATTAGAGAGATTGCAGAACTTGTTGACTTGAACAAGTCTACTTTGCAAGATATAAAAGCTAAGATTGACAACTATGGCAGCCCTCTACTTCACAAGCAAACAGGTCGTCCATTGAAAATAAATGAAAGAATTGAAAGGTACGTGAAGAGGATAATCAGAGAGGATCCTTTTGCCTCTTATAAAGAAATAGATATGGAATTAGCAAAGCAGATATTTTTGTTTGTATAGAAATTCCTCGATCGTATGTCGATCGACTTGACTTCAAATCGTACAGAGCAGCTCATAAGCCTAGATTGACTGCAAGACACAGCAAAAATAGGCTTCGCTGGGTGAAGGAATACCTCAATTGGGCCGAAGACCAATGGAGAAATGTTGTCTGGTCTGATGAATCGCGCTTTTGTATGAAAGGCAGTAAATGCGGTAAAAGAGTGCTCAGGAAGGAAGGAAAGCGTTATGATTAAAGAAATATAGT
The DNA here is from genome assembly GCA_024220505.1 of Rhizopus arrhizus. Taxonomy (NCBI): domain Eukaryota; kingdom Fungi; phylum Mucoromycota; class Mucoromycetes; order Mucorales; family Rhizopodaceae; genus Rhizopus; species Rhizopus arrhizus. The sequence continues at coordinate 874,049 of JAKZZE010000011.1, forward strand.
ATCTGCAGTCAAGTGAGGGTGGTGGTGATGCTATGATTTGGGGATGTTTTGGGGAGGAGATTTCGAACCTTTAGAAATTATTGACACCGGTTCTGTAGACCAAGAAACATACATTAATATTTTGATCAACTGGTTTCATCCTTGGTTTACAAATGTCACGGTGAATCATCTGTCATACAGGTGGCTATACTCGATGGTGGAAGGAAACACGCCAAATTAATGTTTTTGAGTGCTGACCTGCTCGAAGCCCTGACTTGAACTCCATAAAGCATGTTTGAAACGTTCTTGAAAGACAAATTGAGAGAAAAAGATTGTCCGTCAAAAACTTGCAGCAATTGAAGGTGGCTCTACAAGAAGAGTGGGTAAGACTGAATGATGAGTTTGCCGACCGATTAGTTCAAAGCATCAAGAGGCGATATGAAGCAATTATTAAAGCTAAAGGTGGCGCAACATAATACTGAAAATCATTTTATGGATATAATTTTAAAATAAGCATCTGAACCTTTCTTTTCTAAAAACTTGAAAACTCAAGCTTAGGTTCACATGTATTAATTGGTTTAAACTTACATGCTATATTTTTTACTTAGACGAATCCACAATGAAAATTTATATCGTCAAGAAATGTAGAAATATTACAATTTATTATGTTAATAGTTATTTTATTGCTGTAATTTTCACTATTTTGTAACAGTGTTCGTCTGGAGTCGGCACTAGAATAAAATCGTCAAAAAAAAAAAAAGGCGGAAGCACAATACAACAAATGAGTTCTATTAACAATAGGGCATTTTTTATTAAATTCAAAAATAAAATAAAATCAATATATAGCAAATGAGAATATTTTTTAATATGAATATGTACTAAGGTCACACTTTTATTTATTTTACAAAATCTTTTCAACCATGCCAATACCTTCCTTTTCTAATAACTCAATGATGGGTTCATTGATTTCGGATGACATAGGTGCAAGAACACCAGTGGCTGTCAATTTACCATCCAATACCAATTGTGTAGCAATACCACAAGGAACACCGACTGTAGTAGCCATAGCAGAGTATCCACCAACCTTACCATATTCCAATAAAGTAGAAGTACGTGTTTGATGTGTACCATCCTTGAGTTCAATTTCGAATCTGTGTTGCAAGAAGACCAAATCACGCTCATTTTCACCGTATTGCATCTTTTCTTCAAGTGTGGCACAGAAGGTATCCAAGAGAGATCCACGACGGGTTACGGCAACGTCCGAAAAGAAACCGACCCATCGCATACCGTCCAAGATTTGGGCTTTGTGGTCATTGTTATCAAGGTCACATTTGGCAATGATGGCAGCTTGTAAAGCTTCGGCTGAGGTTTCGTTAGTACCTACTACCTTAGCAATTACCTCACGCCAAGTGATTTCAGGAGCATTGGCTGATAAATGTGCCTCTTCTTCTTCGCTCAAGAAACCGAGGATGACGAGGGCCTTTACGAATTGACAGAAACCATCATAACGAATGGTACCACGAATGATGGTTTCTGCTTCGGGAATGTTGTAACGTTTATCGTAGGGTGTGGAATCACGGTTACCATAGCCAACAAAAGCAAATCCAGGATAACCAGTGTTTAATTTCTTTGCAGAATCCATAAGAGCGGTGCCGGATACTTCAACAACCTATAAATCCAGTTAAGGTAGGATTCCCAAAAAGCTTTTTTCCCTTTTACCTTTCCGTTTTCAAGATATTTAGCTGTGTTCTTCAAGGCGAGTAATACACCACGAGCAGACCATGAGAACTTGTAACCGAAAGGGTTGTTTGAGTCTTCAGGGGCAGGAAGACCACCACAGAATGAAATGAATTCTTTAAGCTACACAAAAAAAGTCGTTGAGATGTCGGTGTTTAAATCAAAGATAATCTATTTACCTTTCCACCTTCTCTATGAACTTCCTCGATAGTCTTGACAGCATAAAGATGGTCAATACCAGGATCGAGACCAATTTCATTCATTACAGTAATACCGGCATCTTTAGCACTACAAAAAATAACTTAGTTACTTAAACGTTTGTAGAAAAAAAAGAGAAAGTTACGCTTGGTCATATTCCATCATGGCAGGAGAAACATAAGAGGTTGTGACAACATTCTTCTTGTGCTTGACAGCAGCTTTGATAACCTTGGCATGGTAAATGTAAGGAATCAAACTGTGTTTATGTAGAATTTAGTTTTTCTATAGCGTGCCTCCCTGTTTTATCTTTATATATACCTGATAGCAACATCATGTTGAGCAACTAAATCCTCAATGGCTTGTTCATCAGTGATATCACAAGAGACAGCGACTGTACCAGGAAATTTCTTGGATAGAGCCTGAGCATTTTCAAGTCTTCTGCTTGCTACAAACATTCCCACGCGTTAGCGAAAAACGATAAATTGAAAATAGAAAACTTTACCAATTGTGATCTTGTTTTCAGGTTTGCGAGCAAGATATTCAACACAGGGAGCAGCAACGAAACCAGAACCAAGCAAAAGAATTTTTCTAATACAAACCATGTTATTAGCATTGATTTACGACACAAATGAGCATGAACTTACTTGTCACCCATCTTTTTAAAAAGAAATTGAAAAAAAAAGAAAGAAAAAGGAAAATGGTTCACAGTTAGACAGTGGTTTTAAACGTGTATAGTTTAGATGGTATTTCTATATAAAGAATTCATATCGAGATGGATTTGTTTTATTGGATAAATCTAAGAGTACTGTCCCAGAGTGCATTGACATCCTGAACTCCGATCATCAATGCTGATGTCATCATTTTGGAATAGAACAAAAAAGCGGACAATTATTCTCCCCTGCTAATCAAATAACATTGCTCGATTTTTTTCTTGCTCTTCCATTTGCCAAAATGTACTCCAACATCCTTGCTCGTACTGCCATGCGCTCTGCTGCTTCTCGTCAACTTGTTCGTTCTGATCTCTATCATTTCTCCAACACTAACGGACAAGTAAATATAAGAATAACAAATCGTTATTTGGAGTAATTTAATTATTCGTGAATAGAACATTCCTTTCAACACCAAGAACAGAGCTGGTCTTGCCATTAAGATGACCTTGTACCTTGGCCTTGGTTTTGCTGCTCCATTCCTCGGTAAGGAAGATTAAAAACAAATGTAATATGGAAATTAATCTTTTTTTTTTTTTTTATTCTTAGGTGCTTGGTGGCAATTGTAAGTTTATATTTAGATTAGGTTTGATTGAGCTAACTGTTTTTTCTTATTTCTCTTATAGCTACAAGGCTGGTTAAATTATTTTTCATCAATAAATTTATAAAAGCCTTGACACAAACATACACATTTGCTAACATAAGCAGTTTACAATTACAACACAGAAGAGAACATCACATCTTTTGTATTTAGTAAATTTATGATAAAAGTGAGATGTATCAGTTTGTATTCTCTTGACAGAAATATTGGTGTTTTTGCCAACTGATTTGTTAAAAGTTATCCTGTAACAGAGAAGATGAAAGAATACCACAAAAGTTGAGGCTGATGAGTTGGCTACTACTTAACAACATATAAAACACTATTTGTAGAAATTAAAGTCGTTGTGATTTGTCGCAATTGCATATAAATTGTATTATAAAACTTTACAAAATGCGGCTTTGGTTTCTGGAAATAGTGTACTATACCCTAATTGAGCGTCCTTTGAAACGATAAACAGATACTTTTAATTTTTATTAAGTTATCATCATGGGGCAAAGTCCCTTAGCGAAGTGGTCAAGTTTTTTCTGCTGGATTAGTTGTTTTCTGTTTGTTTGTTCGTGGGTTTAAGTCCTGTTATTAAAAACTGTTTCTTATGATGACCAACTAAAAATACGGTATCCGAATAAAATCCTCATACAAAAAAAAAAAGGTTGTCATCATAATTGAAGTGTTTCTTAATTTTATTTCGGCAAAATTGAGCAAGAGAAACGAATAAAGATGAATACTACGGAATTTTGTTTATTCTGTCTTTTATTAGAAAATTTAACAAAGTATAAAACATGAACGTTACTTTCAAGCACCATTAAATAAGCTTGTTACTGTAGATAAAAACTAAAATCACTTTTTATTTATCATTAGTACAACTGCGCAAAAAGCTCAAAACAAGTGGAACCATTGAGTTTTGCACAACCAGTTGTATGATTTCATGACCTCTTTTTGTCACAACGTTGGCTGCAGTTGTACTAGTTGATATGGTTGAAGATCGGTTTTCTGTTGTTTTTTTAGGTAAAAGTAACTTCATTACTCTTCCGTGACGATCGTCGGAAGAATTGATGTTTGAGGGTATATCGTCTGCAGTATCTTTACTATTAGTGCCTTCAATACCACTTAGAATTGAGGAACCATTATCGGACACTGGACTTGTGGCAGTGCTTAGACTTAGACTGTGTATTGTATGCTTGCTCTTGGCACGCGCTGTGCCCTTTTTCACTTCATCTGCCAATAAGACTTCTTTTAGAACTTGTAAAGCCACTCTTGATTCTGAACTCATGTGACTTAGAGAATGTGTAATCTTTTCATTCTTGATTCCGTTGATGTATCCGCTTAGTCTTTTTAGCGCCTCTAACCATTCGATTCGTTCTTCCAATGTTTCCACACTAAAAGTGTATTTACGATTCACCATGTAATCTCTTTGATGTTGCTCTTCATCATCTTCCATCTCTTGGTGTTCTTTTACTCCACCATTGTTTTTTATATCTTCCACCTTCTTGTCATCTACCTTTTTCTGTAAAGAGGGTTCACCATCCAAAGGCAGTAACTTTCGATCAATATGTTTGAAGCCGATTTGAAATGTGTATCGCATAAATGGTCTTTCGACTACGACAGTCTTGGTTCTGGGCAACGTTGGGCTTACATAGTTACCAGCATTTTCGCCAGATTTGATAAACATGAGCGACGTTCTACCAAGTGTATTTCCAGTGATAGTAAATGACTGAATGCATGAATTAGAAAAGTCGAGGATATTAGGTTCAAATACAAGGTCTTGTCCCCTTAGTTTGATCTGAAGGCCTTTGTCAGGAGCTGGTATAGAAATAGTGATTGGATCAGAGGGGATGCCTTTTGTTAACCGAGAAGGCAATCGATGAGGGACGACAGTGATGACAACGTCCTGCGGAAGTTGTTCTGAATCCTCTGTATTTTCATATCTTAAGGCACGATGATCATTTTTGTTATCCCAACCGGTCTCTAATCTTTCTTGTTGAATTGACTTGAACATTTCTTCCATGAATTCACGGGGTACCAAGTGATACTGATCATAATAGTTCCATCGCTCTAAAAATTCGTCTAAATTAGGTTGATTAGAACCTTTGGCACGAAGAGACATGATGTAGTGAAGAGGTTCAATAGCTACACTCTGGCGATTGTTGGCATCGTTTTTGGCATTGATTAAAGATGATGCATGTTTATTTTGGAGACCGTTCATTGAGTGATGTATCCTTTGATAGTCAACCATACTCATCTTTCTCTTTGCTTGTCGACCCTGACGTTCCTTTACCTCACGTGCAAACCAAAAGACATCCTTTTCAGATGTAGCATCATACCAAAGCTCTGCATTCAAAAAGAGCGTAGCTACAACGACTTTGACTACCATATCTTCATGGAATTTGATCACGTTCTGATTAGCATCGTGCCATTTTTTTGCAAACCTCTCAATGATATATTCCAGAGCTTCCCACAAACTAGGCAATCGAAAAGTTGTGAGCAAAATACGGAGTGCCTCATCCAGTCGAAGTCCTACAAGCCTGAAGCATTCCAAAAAGGCATCATAGACGTCTACATTGTTTTGATCTGCTAAATAATAGCCTAATTGACGTCGATTCAAATCGGGGGTTTTGAATAAGAAATTGGCAATACTGAGAGGATCATTGGTGAGAACACCCTTGTCGATCAAATACTGAATACCGAGGTTTGCATTCTTTTCAAATTTGCGTAAAGCAGATGCCATAATGGGATGGATTTTTCTTGCAGGTGGTAAGATAGGTCTTCCGTCTGACCCAATTTCTATAGTAGGCGCCTTTGCATGGGTGGCATAATAATCATCTTTTGAAATGTAGAGAGTCAATTTGGATAGCTCCACAATGTTCTTTACTTGAAACAAGGAATTTTCATTTGGTCTAAACCGATATCTTTCTTTTCCTGCTGTACTATTCTTGGATGCAGTAGATGACGTGCTGTTATTACTTACAATAATATTTTCATCCATAATAGGTTTACATATCAATAGCAAATCGTTGAATAGAAACAAGTATCGATCTTTGACAGTGTTTGCATTGACTACTTGGAAGACTGGTGTTTGAAGTAAATGTTTGCGTGGTGGCGAAGATAAAGGTTTGGGTTGTTGTATAGGTAAAAGAGTGTTGTTGGTCGCTTCTGGTTTCTTTGGTGGGGTAATCAAAAGGTTCTTGAGACGTTCAGTCGAAGGCGATAAAGTAACTTTTTCTTCATTTGCTTCCTTTTTCTTGTTCCGTTCGAGTAGTTCATCATACATGTCTTGATGATAATGGGATATTTTCAGGCTGTCTCTGTTGGAACTTTCTGATGTTGGTGGAAATGATAGTGGTGATCTAGACCGTCGTGTTCTTGAATTGTGAGGTAAAAGGTTTCTTGATTTATAATCATGTAGAGATAAGGTAGGGATAGGGTGATTATTTTCTTCTTCATCTGAAAGTTCAATATCACTATCCTCTGCACTTGGTTTCTCCTTGTGTGTCGAAAGTTTTGGTTGTTGCATTGAGTACTTTTTCTTGTGATTATTTGTGGCTAGAAACTCGGGAGAAGATAAGACGCCTTCTTCTTCATCAATACTGTCACCCTTTAAGCTACTATGTTTTTCTTTCTCGTAACGGTGTCTCAAGGATTTATAAAGAGGTCCATCCTGATGAAAGTGTGGTGCTTCATTGGTCGAAAAGGAAGGTGTAATAAAAGGAGACATGCCATAATAAGAATCAAAATCATATGAACCGGGTGATGATGAGTCTTCTGAAGGTCGAATTTTTTCCCAACTTGAGAATGAGCTTGGAACTGCTACCCCTCGATCAATCAAACGCTGGGTGAAAGATGGCCCACTATTACTGTTTAATGAACTTGTTGAACTCTTTCTTTCTTTAGTGGCATTACTGATGAGAGATGCTGATGAGTTAAAGATGCCTGATTTTGCATAAACAGAATACTCTCGATTGGTACTGGACGGCCTTGGTGTTGTATCCGTTGGTGTTGTCCCAGTTTCATTCTCCATTTTCAAATGCTTCTTCTTTTTTTTTTGTTTCTAAAAGAAAGACAAAAAAAAAACGTGAGAGAGGTGTTTTTAGGATCAAAAGTAAGACAATAAAATTTCCAATTTCCGAAAACAAATTAAACTTTCGAGTTTATAAAAACATGCATAGAAAAGGGACTTCTTTAACGCTTCTAAGGAGTGCATTCCTTATATTTTTATTTTGCACAATAATCATTAATAGACAATAATGACTTATTATTCTTATTACATTATTTTTATAGCATAAAGCTTGATTTGAAGTTTAAAATAATTGTGTTTCAACCACATATCTAATATAAAGAGTAAGGAAAGTGAACGAGAAAAAGGAAGAGAAGCTACATTAAACGGGTTGCCAATGAACATGATTTTATCTATTAAGCTCAAAGCCATTTTCATCACAATCAGAATTCACATAGACAAAACAAAAACTTTGCCATGAGACTACTGAGTTTAACTCGAAAGATATTTCAATCCTTCATTCAAGCAATAGACTTTAAGAAAGCAATTTATTTCCGCAGAAGGAAGAAATACTTGCAGCCACAAAATTCAATGTAATTTCTTGTGGTTATTAGCTTTTATTTATTCGCGTAGTAAGACGAGCTTGCAGATAGAATCAAAATGATATATCTACTTAGTTCAAACCTTTATTTTACCGGGATTTTTTTTATTATTTATTTCCTATCATTCTCTCTTTCTTTTTTCCCTTTCTATCACCTACAAAACAAAACAATTTGCTCTTCTGATCATGACATTCTATCAAAAATTACCAGAAAGTCCTATAATATCAAAGGTAAAAGCAAATGAATGCTAGATTATAATTACATGCTAAATTGAAAGTTGTAGAGAAATAAAAGTAACAGGCTGCAGCATATCTTTCAATATCAAGTGGAAAAGGCAAAGCTGTTGATTTCATCCAAAAAAAAAGATCCTGTGACTGAACCAGTTGTTATTGTCAATGGATTGTTACGATTGGTTTCAAGGGTAACAAAGTCTCGTCTATCGCAGTTTTGACAGCAATAAATATACTTTTACATGTCCATGTATCAAAAAAGAAGATACTTTATCTTTTCATGTTTTTTTTTTAATTACAAGATATTATAGAAATGGGGAAAGGGTAGGAAAGGGGAAAAGAAAAAAAAAAAAAAAAAAGACAGAGATTGCTGTCTACGTATATAAAAAGTGTATAAATATAATTTATATCAAAGGGAGAAGGGTGGAAGGGAAAGGGGAAAAGAGAGAAAATAATATGATCGTAGTGCATGGTGATGGAAGAACAAAAAAGAGAGAAGAAAGAGGAGGGGACTCAGGCGTAGAGATCAATATTAAGAGCCAAAGTTAAAGTCGCCTTGCGAAACATTTTGTTGAAAGTTAAATGATTGAGGAACGGCTGCTTCTGTCATTTCTTCTTCTTCTTCTTCACCAAAATATTTGTCGATCAAGTGATAAGCTTTCTTGTATATTTCAACGTTTTCATGTCGTTGCAATTGATGAATAAGCTCCATGCCACCACATTCTTCAATATAAAGTGCATAGTTATTAACACCTTCATGATTATCTAGACGCTCCTGTTCTCCAATTTTCAATATATTATCTAAACCATCCAAGGTAACCTGGATCATCTTATTTTCTGTAGTCATCAGCATGTCAGTAAGAGGTTTAATAACACCACTTGAAACTAGATAGTGGATTTGGGATGGCTTATTAAGCCCGCCTGAAGTAGCATTGACAATGGCCCAGCAAGCTTCTTTTTTTGTCTTATAATCCCCATGAGCAAGGATTTGGACAAGAGGAGGAATGATGCCAGCTTCAATAACTGCATCAATTTGAGCCACATTGCCAGCAGTGATATTAGAGATTGTCCAACAGGCTTCCTTTTTGATCGCCTCCTTAGGGCTAGCTAAGAGTGACAAAAGAGCAGGCAAAACACCGCAATTGATAATGACTTGAGTTTGCTGGTCAGTGCCAGTAACAATGTTACCTACAGAACGCAGAGCAGGTGTCTGAACAGAGGTAGAGGGATGCATCAAAAGTTCAACAAGACGCCGGCATACACCAGATTCAATTACTGCTTGAACCTTTTCATTTGTTCCATCAGATAAATAAGAAATGGCCCAGCAAGCATCAATTAACACCTCTTCATCTGTTGTATAAATCAACTTGGCAAGCACAGGAAGAGAGGGGATAACTGCATTCCATTCAGGTTGAGGGTTTTTTCCACGACATAGGTTGGAAAGAGTCCAGGTTGCATTACGAAGCATGGAAAGTTTGTTGTTATCATTCAAAATGGCTAAAAGAGGTGGAAGTGCACCTTGCTCCAATACATAGTCACGGCATAAAGCGCTGTCACCAGCAATGTTACCGAGTGCCCAAACAGCCTAAAATACCAGCGATTGGTGTCATGAAATTCCTGCATATTTTTCTTCTTGACTTACCTGCTCTTTCACATCAGGAACAGGGCTTGAAAGCAATTCAATAAAAATGGGTACAGCACCTGCTTGAATAACAATTTGTGTTTGATCAGAAGTACCTGAAGCGATATTTGTTAAAGCCCAAGCAGCTTCAAACTATATATTGATATATTGAGTCTTTCATTCAGGCATATTCATATTTTCTTTACCTGCAATAGACTATGAGGTGACCTTAGAAACTCAACAAACTTCGGTACAACACCAGTAGAGATAACATCCTTAATAGGTGGATTACGTTCTTTTGAAAGCAATTTTCTAAATTTGGTGGTAGCGTCATACTGTCTTTCAACGTCATTAGAGTTCACAGCTTCGATCAAGCTCAGTAAGTTGGAATGCAACTATTTAAAATAAATCAGAACCAATTTTATAAGCATAAGGAACATTTTCTTTCTTTAATAGAAAATCAATTTTTGTTTACTTACGTTAACATCATCCTCAATTTCAACTTCGGATTCACTATCTGACATGGACGCGGCAGGTATATTCATGTTACGACGCTTTGTTAAGTTCTCTTCACGCTTTTGTTTTCGAATTTCTACCGAATGCTGCTGTCTTCTGTTTCTTACAGAATCAGAACCGAAGGCATCCTTGTTTTTAAAATTGAGTTTTCTTTGATCAACCGCAGCTTTATCCATTATTCTAAATATTTTTCTTTTTAGAAATAAAAGAGAAAAAAAAAGAACACACACGAAAAAAAGGTCACTTCCGCCTTATTTAGATTCCTCATGTGTAACAAAAGACTGAGTAACAATATATCTTGAACATGATTGTAAAAGCAATCATATTTTGATTGTCATGTTTCTTAAATACGGTATCTCTCGAATAATACACATGTAACCTTTAGGTTTTTGAGATTTTGCTATTTTGGAATCAAGCAAGGTTTTACTGCTAGAATAAAAGCCTGACTTAAAAATTAACACAATCCTTTTGCATAGTAAATAACAGTATTTTATAGAAAAGATAATATCTGTTGTTAAAGAGGAAGAACATAAAAGTCATTTCCTACCAGAGAAATCCAGACACTTTGGCTTACAAAGGCATTTTTGTTAGAGTACATACTTGTACTCAAATCAATGCAAAATATTTATGCGTTCTGCAAATCAAAGAGACTGCAAGTGAGACAAAAATAAATGTCAAGCACAAGCAATTTGTGTGAATATTTTCGGTGTAAAAGCAAGAGCTTTAATTGTTAAAATCATGCATAATAAATCAGACAGTATTAGAAGCTAAACTAATGTAGTTTCTTTGAATTAAAACCTTTAATTGCAGAAGCAATTCAATATCTCAACTTTTGTTATGTTTAAATTAAAAAATTGTAAATCAAGCACACTCAATATTTCTGATAATTTTACACACTTTCTCATTTTGACTAGCTTCCAAATGTCTATGAAAATACCATGTTGTATTTGATACCAAAGAGTCAATCATGAAAAGTAAAGATTATCAAACTACTTTTTTAAAAAAAAAAAACGTATGGCAAATATGATTGAATTTTTTTTTTTTTTCATCAGATAAATATTACCAAATATGGTTGCGATCATCTCATCTCAGTGACGGGGTTTACAAAGCAGCATAGACGAATATATAAAGGGTCCAAGTATGCAAAAAAGTCCATTTTTTCATTTTCTTTACATAAATACACCATGGCTTCTTCTATTCTTCGTCGTACATTTGTTACTCAATCCAAGCTTAAGATTGGTTTAATTCCTGCTGATGGTATTGGTAGAGAAGGTAAAAAGCAAATTTATTCAAGGTAACTTGTTTTTCACTCTTTATTTAATAGTTATTCCTGTAAGGCATTAAGGCGAAACAAAACCTCAACCTCTTACATATGTATTAATCAAATTTCACCTATTAGGCTGCCCGTCGTGTACTTGAATCCTTGAACTCTGGTCCCAAGTTTGAATTTGTCGATCTTGATGCTGGTTTTGAACTTTTCCAAAAGACCGGTACTTCCCTTCCTCAAGACACCATTGATGTCTTGAAAAATGAATGTCAAGGTGCTTTATTCGGTGCCGTCAGGTAAGTTGTTTGTGTTGGGGAAGGTGCATTGAAGAGAAAAGCTTACATTTTTTTTAGCTCTCCTTCTCACAAAGTTGCCGGTTACTCTTCTCCCATTGTTGCTCTTCGTAAGCACTTGGATCTTTATGCCAACGTTCGTCCCGTCAAATCCGTTAATTCTCCTGCTTTTCCTAGCCAAAAGTTATTGGATATGCTTATTATTCGTGAAAACACTGAATGTTTGGTAAGGTTTCCTTTTGTTTTCAGTGCTGATAGACATATTAAGATTCAACTATGTAGTACATTAAATCAGAAAGAGAAGAAGTTGATCCCAAAACCGGCTTAAGAGTTGCTTTTGCTGACCGTAAGATCACTGAGTTTGCTTCTAAGCGTGCTGGTAAGATGGCTTTTAACATGGCCTTAACACGTCAACAACTTCGTGAACAAATTCCTCTTGAAAAGCGTTTCTGGAAGGTAAAAAATTAAATACATATGTGCGTGCGTCCTTACTTATTTTTGTTCAATGCAGAAAAACCCAAAAGTCACCATTGTCCACAAATCCAACGTCTTGAGTATCACAGACGGTTTATGGCGCGAAAGTGTTCGTAGTGTTAAGGGACCAGAATATGAAAATGTTGATATGGAAGAACAACTGGTTGACTCCATGGTCTATCGTATGTTCCGTGAACCTGAAGCATTTGATGTCGTTGTCGCCCCCAACTTGTACGGTGATATTCTCTCTGACGGCGCCGCTGCTCTCGTCGGCTCTCTTGGTGTTGTTCCCTCTGCCAATGTAGGTGACAACTTTGTGATGGGTGAGCCTGTTCATGGTTCTGCTCCCGATATTGCCGGTAAGGGTATTGCTAACCCTATTGCCTCCATCCGATCAGCTGGTATGTTATTGGAACACATGGGATACACTCCTCAAGCTCTTAAAATCTACGATGCTGTCGATGCTGTCTTGGCTGATGCTTCTGTCCTCACCCCTGATTTAGGTGGAAAGAGCTCCACTAATGATGTGACTGAAGCTGTCTTGAAGAACCTTGCTTAAAAAAACAAAAACAAAAACAAAAAAAACTTGTATTATATATTCCCCTCTTCCTTTTCTCCCCTTTATTTTTTCTCTCTTAGACCTATGTCTATTATGACTATTAAAAAAGTTGAAGGAAAATAAAAAAAATGTTATTGCTTAGTGAATAATGTATAAAAAGACATTCAAGTAGTATTGTATGTTTTTACAACTAAACAAAGTAGCATTTATGTATGTAATCATACATAAAGCAAGTAAAATAGACTAACAATTATATACTTACCAAGGGCTCAAAGCATTTTAATTAAAATCAATCATTGTCAATGGGCCTTAATTTACGTAGTAAAAATACGCAACATTTTCAGAATTTGCTGATATGCAAGTATCTATATCTTCAATTTAATAGGTCTTGAAAGTGTTAATTAAAAATGAGGACTACGAGTATAAATTTGTACTGAATAAACAAAAGTGAGAGATATATAAATGTTTGTGTTTCTCATTTTAAAGCATCTTTTGGCAAACGTGTTATATAATTTTATTCATTACTTATGTCTTCATGTCTACTATAATCATTGTATAATCACTGTTAATCAAGTAGAAAAATCCTAATTTCTTTAAAACTTAAGGAAAAGCATGAAAAATTAGCCATATGGAAGGCAATCAGTTTTTTTTTCTTGTGTAAGTATGAGTGGTGCAAGGTTAAATAAGAATTGATTTCCTTTTTTTTGTTACATTTTTCTCCGTTTCCTTTATGGACTTTCAGAAATTTATTCAAAATTTAGACCGAAAGTATACTACTGTCTTAACTACAGCCATTCTAACCATAGCTGCTGCATGGTTTGCTAAAGGAGCTATCAAGAAATCAAACGAATTTACAACCCCTGGATTAAAGGATATCCCTAGTCCTGAGGGAGAATACTTTTATCTTGGTAAATTCATTGTCTTTCTCTTATAAAAACGACATACCTGACATCCTCTTTCAACGCCTTTCTTTTTAACAAAAAAAAAGGCCATTTACCGTTACTAGGTAAATATCCGGCTTTCAAAGTTACTGAATGGCATAGAAGCCTTGGTCCCATTTTTCGGATTAAGATAGGTGTACAAAATTGGGTGTTTGTCGGAGAACCAGAAGTGGCGCATGATATTTTCACAACTAAAGGATCTTTGACTTCAGGTCGACCTTATGTTACCTATGGATACAAGTTTCACGGTGAAGGAGATAGGTACAAAAAAAAAAAAAAAAAGAGAGAGAGAGAGGTAAATAACCAAGCAAACGGTAATTGACTTGAAGTTGTCTCTCAGAGGTATCGTGTTTACAGATTATGGTAAAAGCTGGAAAAACACACGAACTGCAGCCTTAAGTATCCTTTCCCCAAAGTCCGTTGATGACCTGTATCATATCCTCGATCGAGAGACTGAATTTGGTGTAAATTTAATGCTAAAGGATGCCCTATCAGTACAAAATAAAGAGGGTGGTATTGATCCTTTGGCGTATACTCGTCTGACAGCAATGAATATTATTCTTGCTACTGTTTTTGGTATTCAAGGCTCTTTATCAGTTCAAGATCCACTGTATAAACGAGTTCTTCATAATCTGGAGCAGAATTCTGCATTCATTAGTATTGGAAGCGACATCAGTGCTTACTTTCCTGTATTATCCTTTTTAGACGTGATCTTCAGAAAAGAAAAGAAAATGAGAGACTTTGTAGAAAATGATAGCAAGCCTCTTTATCGTCATCTCATTCAGCTTGCCCGCCAGAGCAAACAACCAAGCCTAGTAAAAGAGTTGGACTCCATCAAGGATTCATTAAATATCGATGAACAAAATATGGTGGCCCTTACGAGTAAATACATAACCAAAGAGGGCATATATATACCCAAATTAATGCACATCTTTTCTCTTTACACAAGATGAATTGATGATAGGAGGCGTTGATACTATATCGCTTGCCATGGCATGGGTCTTTGCTATTCTTTGTCATTATCCTAAATGGCAGAAACGAATGTTAGATGAAGTAGATTTATTTATTCAAAACCATGGTAGATTACCTTTATTTACTGAACGCCAAGAGCTTCCGAGCATGATAGCATTTATAAAGGAGACCATAAGGTACCGACCATCTTTTTTATTAGGCGTTCCTCATAAAGCAACCGAAGATAGTAAGTCATGATATTAAAAAAAAATTATATTGACATTAAATAGTTATTTACAAGGATTACTTAATTCCCAAAGGAACTCTGCTGATTGGTAGTGCCCATGCAAACAATAATGACCCTCATTTTTTTTCTGAACCTGAAAAGTTCAAACCTGAACGTTATCTGAACGACGCAAAGTCCATTTACGCTTCCAGTAATGGCAATGTACAAAGTAGAGAGTTATTCACATTTGGCTGGGGTAGACGTGTCTGCCCTGGTATTTATATGGTAAGCTTGGACTTCAATTTATCGCAGCCAGTCTGTTCATGCTTATTATAGGCTGAAAGCGAAATGTTCAATTGGATGACTCGTTTATTCCAAAAATGCACAATTGAACCGGCTCTTTCATCCACAGGAGAAACAAACATTCCAGATATAGATGATTGTATTGATTTTGGGTCTATAGTTTCACCTGTTCCTTATAAAATACGATTGGTAGAAAGAAACTCGGTGGTTATTGATGAATAAAGTACGCTTTACTTTTACTTGTTTCACATTTTAATATGTACACATCACCCTTTATGGAAAAAAAAAAAAGTTGATAGATTTCGAATTACTGGATAACATCCTATTATGTCAATTGATTTACTAATGTAAGTCCCAAAGAACATCAGCCTATTTAAGGCAAGCAAATTGCATGAACCCCAGTGACTGTCATAAGGAACTTTTTTTTAAAAAGTTGTTACTCTCACTTGAATTGAGCTTTTTTTTTTTGAATTTGCAATATAGAAATGGAGGATGAAACAAATGGGGAATTAGAAAGAGTTCAACAACAAATAACTTTAAATTTACAAGAAATTGACGAGAACTTTGCAACATGCAACCAAATTGTGGCTTCGAGAATTATGCCTGAAATAGAAAGATATGGTGAAGCGATTGCAAACTTGTGCGAAAACACTAGGGTAAAAAAAAGGGGGATATTTGCTTGTAATCATCTCAATTAACATCATGTAAGACATGGCTATGTTTCTTTAAGTCAGTAGAACAAACATTTAATAACAATAATACAACGAGCACCAATAGACCTCCATTTTCACCACAAGAACGTATAAAGGCAACTAATTCCAATCATATGCATCCGATTTTAAATACAAAAGACACAACAGAGACGCGATCAGTAAGCAGGCCATACAGGTCTCGTTTACCGCCATCGTCAGGATCTTTACAAACAAATCATATCATTGGGGACATTCAAAAGGAATACAATAATATTAATAATGGCAAATCAGAAACATCTACACCCAGCTCTATCAATAGCCAAGGCGCCCTTTTAGATGAATTTGGTAATCAAATCGCTTCACCACCCCGTACGACACAATTTACACCTATTAGAAAAAGCCAGACACCCATAAGAGAAGGAACTAGCCTAGTCGTTGATTTTGAGATCAAAAAAATACGAGACGATCTGACAGAGTCTTCAGAAGAGGCACCAAGTCCGATATCGAGAAGAAAGGAAGATAAAAAACTAACCGGAGGAGGAGAAGGGCCAGTGGATACGCTGAACATGGATAGAGATGATCCAATTCAACGAGCCAGAGCTCTTAGTTTCTTTGGTGACAGACAGCAAAGGTTGAAAAACATGAGGGAAAATGAAGAGCTTCCAAGAATTAGAAAGGGAGCAAGATCGCCAAGTCGTCGAAGTGTCTCTCGCGGCTATCATTTCAGTCCACTAGACGACCTTGTAAGTACACCAACTGTTCATCGAGTGCTGAATGATAGAGAAAGGGATTTGCGTCACCGATATATGATGGATAGTCAATCTGTTGCTTCCGAGGACCGAGATAGTTTAAAGTTAGCAAATAGTGAAGAGGAGGAAGCAGCTGCTTATCAGTTTTCAGAAGGCTTGCCGGAAAAAGTGATTGCTGATTCACCTATGTAAAAAGAAAGAAACAGAAGCAAATAATATTTCATCTGCAGGACGGTACATGATATCTCCTTTTTTAATGCTAATAAAAACTATTGCGTGTAATATATACAATTTCAACCAAAAAGATGTAAAAAAAAAAAAAGCGTCCACAGATCAAGTTTGATTGATGACTACAAACAGTTGGTTTAGGCTCAAAAGAAAATGCAAAATACCAAATTAAAACAGCTGCCATCTTATTGACAATGCCATTCTATTTTAGGTAAGTGATTATTGTAAGCTTACTTGGATATGGTTTTCATGAATTAGAAAATTACTTTTGATACAATTGCTTTCTTAAAGTAGGCAGGTTTCATAGGTTACAATTTCAAATATTTATATCGACTATTTTAGATCATGTCCTATTATGACTATGTTGATGAACTGTAAATCGCAAATTTGCTGTTTTTTTTTTTTTTTTTTTTTTTTTTTTTTTTTTTTTTTTTTTCATTGGAAAGTTATGAAAATTGAATTAGTTCAAGGAGGAAGGTATAGTAAAAAAAAAGTGCAATTGGTGTATTAAAGCTATAGGTGCTTCTGCACCAATATAATGAATGATAATTCCCTTCATCCTTGGTTTAGAATAAAAAAATTCTGCTTATAATCTATTTACTGTGTCCTTCTTGGCTTTAAAGAATGATATATACTAATGAGATCGTATATCAAAGCTTTTATATTTAGTGGAAACTAAAGATACGAAACTACAATGCATATTGCTACACAGTATGTTTACTTGGTATTGATTGTATGATTTTGTTTAAATAAGTTGGTATTTTATTTTATACGTAATTTTGTACTGAAGCTTATATGATCAATGTCAACTACAATCAGTTGCTGTTCTGCAACGATTCTTGATAAAGTGGAAAAGTATGCAAAAATGAAGGGATAATACCATGCCGTGGATAAAGCTCCCGTCCATAGCTTAACTGATATAGAAAAGTATATTCACTCTCAAGGATATTAATGTCATACATTCCTTCGTATTCTTCTGAGCCAAGCCCAATTGAGCATTTTTGGTCAGTTGTAAGGAGCAAAGTTAAACGCAAGTTTTGGAAAAAGAGATACTAATGACTAGAATTAGTGAAGCTTGCTGCAGTTTAAGTGGCTTCAAAAGCTTTGTTTCTCATTCTACTAGATGTTTTGGTAAGTGTCACAACAAGAAAAGAATATGAAAA
This sequence comes from Rhizopus arrhizus, assembly GCA_024220505.1. Taxonomy (NCBI): domain Eukaryota; kingdom Fungi; phylum Mucoromycota; class Mucoromycetes; order Mucorales; family Rhizopodaceae; genus Rhizopus; species Rhizopus arrhizus. Next base: position 892,077 of record JAKZZE010000011.1, read on the forward strand.
TTCAATTCCTAACTGAAAAAAAAAAAGACCTTACACATAACAGAACTCTCTTCACACACCTCAATTCAAGAACATTCATTCAATTTTACCAGTGTTTGCGGGCAACCATGACAATGGTGTATGTTCCTGATCTACCTAATTGCCGAGCGATTAGGCATGCTTATAGGACCAGGGCAATCTCCAAGGTCAATACCTACGATCATCATAAATAATGAAAATTAGTTAATATATTGCTTGTTATCAACAAGGCATTCATCTGACCCACAAATGCATCATATACCCAAACAAATTTGAGAAGAGAGGAAGTTATTTAAAGGAAGGATATATCGGATTTATATAGGTTTACAAACTTTGATATGGTTTAAGTATAAAGGTAAGAAAAAAGAAGAATTAACGAGATCAAACAATAATTCTAGTCAAATACTATTAAAGATTTTAAGGCTATTTATATTAACTTGAACAGGATCTGAGATTAGATGATAAAAGATAGTTACGACAGATATGATCTGAAATGCATACGAATGCTTATAAAACATTAACTACAAATCGTCTAGATGTAAGTTGAAATGCATTATTCAGGGTAGCCACTAATTATTAAAGCCTATTCAAACTCATTTGTAAAGATTTATTTCAGAATAAAAAGACTGTACCTTATTGACATGTCAAAACGTGACAAACCTATATATACTATTGCTGTTTATGACAATCTTTGGACGTACCTTGTACCAAAATACCAAAAGCCAGTGGCCGAGTCACGCCAAGATAGATCAACCGGTTTAATCTCAGTTTCACCTGTTTGGCCAACCTGATATGGTCAGATACATAGCCAGGATTGCATTTGTTGGCCACCGTCAATTCCAACGTGCCAGTGACAGAAAGCTTGGGAAACACAGCCCAATTTGGCTTTTACATCATGATATCACTGTCATCACCATCATTTCTGGTATCACTGTCGTTGTCATTCTTGTTTTCGTCATCCCCTTCTTCCTTCTGCGCATTCGATCGTCGTCGTTTCTACCTGGGAAACAAGATAGCCAGCCTAATCTTCAGTGCATACAGCGATTACATTCTGGATTCCACATGGGCAGCCACATAGTGGGATCGAAGGAAGTCGATCGACGACAGCTGGAAAGCAGTTTAGAACCTTGGCTCTGCTGGCGTTTATCTAGGTTTTGTTGAAGAAAATGTTTTTTGATGGTCTTGAATAAGCATATATCAGGGTTATTTGTGGTGGAGATTACAATTTTCCAAAGCAGAGTCCGAGAAGGAAAGTACCATGATGACCTCTAATACATCGGATGTAAAATGGCAGGCGATCGATCTGCGTGTCTTCGGGTAGGTGTAGTGAGTGAAAGAGGAACCGTACTTGTAGAGTACTGACCCGTTCTGACATGAAAGGTAGTCTAGATAGGTGGGGAACATTACTTTAGTGGGTGTCTTTCCTCGAGTGCCGTAAATTCGTCTGATATATGTATCTTGTGTTTCTTCAAGAGCATGGAGCTGAAAGTTTGTAAAATGATTAATGGCCAAACCGTATTCAGGCTGTGGATATACGATATGCTCGTAGAATCTAAAGAGAATCTTGAAGAAATCAGAGGGGTTTACACCAATGGATGACAGCATGTTTATCATAATAAGATCCTTATGGGTGTTGCGTTGAATGAGCTCCTCTGCGTCAACATATCCACCTGGTTTGAATAGAATGCCAAGGTAAGTAAATGTGGTCTCCTGTGGCAGTTATTGTTCATAGAGCGTATAAGATATAAGATTCTTGTAAATATCTAAGGCTACACAATTTGATGGGTTCCAACGATTTTATTTCTGGATCACATGACATTATTCTTGGATAGAAAGGCTGATGGATGATATCAAATTATAAGCTCCGACTTTATTTTTTGAAATGACTGTGTAATGATTTAGATTGAACAATGAGTGGTCTGACTTTAAAATATTGATCTACAATTTTATTGGTTTTAAAGCTTAAATAAGTTATACTTTATTTTTGTGTATCGTTATGATAAAAAGCACATGATTTAGTTTACTTGGCAAAGACATTTATATTAAAGTATTTTAAATCTAAAAAGAAAGCCCTCTTTACCATCTCTCTTCAATAGTTTATAATAGAAGCTTCATATAAAATCCTTTCAGAAAAAAAAACCCCCATCATGTACTTTTGTAGTAGAGTTTGTCGGAAATTGAAGATTATTATTGTTTAGACAAACAGCAACAATGATCATAGAATGATTGAATATTGACATGTGGTCCACATGGTTAACAAAAATCATATGTTTCTTATTTCATGCTAATCTCTTCAACTTTATTTTTTACTCTATAATATCTTCAGTGCAAAATTCATAAAACTCACTAAACATAGCGTTCAAGTTCAGAAAGACGTTTAGCGCATTTAATATCCTTTGTTGTATTTATCTTACATTCCAAGTTATAAAATCAATATTCTTTTAGCCTAGAGAGCTATGTCATAAATTAATACTGCTTCTTTTCTGTCTTATTAATTATTACTGCTTTATCTCGCTTGTTGTCAATATTACAATAAACTAAAAGATTAGGCTTGATGTTATATATTTTTAAACAATCTTTTTCTTGAAGACTAGCACTGCTTATAAATTGTAAAACTGATAAATCGAATAGTAATAAGTCTATAAGCACAAATCTTTAGTATCTGACAGATGATAGTCAAATAATCAGCTTTTATTTTTAGATGCCAAAGAACATAAAAATGAAAAATTACGTAAAAGGTTACTTTATATAACGGACAAGAAGTATGATGGATAGTTTAAAATTTTGTTATAGTCAAAAAAAAAATCAGTTTCTATTATAAACAATCTTATAGAAGCAATTAATACTTGTTTATCTAATTACCAGGAACGCATCAAAAGACTAAAGAATGAAGGCCCTGAAGTTATTGTATATGCAAGAAATTCACTGTCTAATGATGACTTGAACATCAGTGCGAGACTTTTGCAATCAATGATGAACACTATTACTAATCGTTCGCTTACCACAAGAAGCTGTACTTTGTACTCCAGCTGTATATCTAATTTTTTAAATGCCAACAGGTTTCTTGTTTAAACAGAGTGTTAAGAGAATAATGAATGAAACCTTTAAGATATCTAGATACCTCTAGAATTATTCAGAGCATACTTGATAAAAAGTAAAAATTTTGTCATTGATACAAAACTATCTACAGTGATTTAAATATAGACCAAAAGTATTCTGTCGGATTGTGTTTAAAAGAATAAGATGAAAGCCAATATATTTATATCTTCTACTTGTTATAATTTCATTTCCTTTGTTAAAAGTATGAATAGATGCATCATCAACAATAAGACAAAATTATCCCATTTTGAAAACATACCTGCTTTATTCAACGTTTTTGTAACCAATCTCAACTAGCAGCCTAGCTAGTGCCTTTAGACACTGAATTTAGTGTAACCGCTTTTTTTCTAATGGTTGATACTGCTTCAAGGATAGTATAGTAACTTGATGAGCCGCAAGGTAGGAGAGTGGTAAAAGGTTTTGTACTAATATTGAAGTCAGACTCATCACTGAAAATAAAGTTTTGTATGAAGCATCAGTTACTGAATGTCTATACCCAGCTAATACATTTCATTTTCTCATCAACATATTTCTAGTAGTAGAATAAAGAATTATCAAGCGCTTTACTTTTTTCTCACTGTTTGAAGGCATTAAAAAAAAAAAAAACGTAAATTAATCTTAGGGAAGCGCAATTATGTTTAATGGATTCCGCAAGTTGAGTTAAATGAAAACCGCAGGTTGAATGTTATCAAAGCCTCAAATTGATATTTACAAAAGCACTTTGATATCGGAAAGCACTCCAATTCCATTGGTTGCAATACGTCAGAGCTTGTGCCCTACGTCATTATGTCATAGATTTCAAAAAATTTATGAAGTCAATAAAAATGCTGACTTTTTTAATTGATCCATATTTTTTTTACTAGACACAGAAAGAAAAAAAAAAACACAGATACATACACTTACTTACCATAAATGATTTCACAAATAAAGAATTTGTTTAAATCAAAAAAGACTTTTCCTAAAGGTAAATAGTCGATGCATTAATTTATTATGAAACTCACAACAAAAAAGAAGATAGACAACATAACAATGATGTAGCAGCACGTATTGTTCAAGAAGAAAAACAGAAAAAGAATGTTTTACCATCATATCCAGGATTAGAAAGATTTGAAATACTCGAAAAAGTTGGAGAGTAAATAAAGATAGATCATACAAAGTACAAAAGTATTAAAGATATCAATCATAGGGGAGCATTTTCATATGTATTCAGAGCAAGAGACACAGTGACAAATAAAGAAGTAGCCGTCAAGGTTGTAAGGAAAAAGGAACTGGATGCATCAGAGGTAAAAACAAAAATCGATTAAAAAACTCTTTTTTTATTGACCATCAGTGTAGAATGGAAAAGCACATTTACATCCAAACATGAAAAAGAAAACAAAGGCCACCGAAAGAGCCAATATTCTTAAAGAAGTTCAAATCATGCAAAACATCAAGCACAAGAACATTGTTCAACTTATTCAATTTTCAGAGTCAGATGAGCATTACTTTTTAGTACTGGAACTTTGTAAAGGCGGTGAATTATTTCATCGTATTGTGAATTTGACTTATTTCAGTGAGGATCTTGCAAGACACGTTATCACGCAAGTGGCCGAAGGCATTCGTTTTCTTCATGAGGAATGTGGTGTTGTTCACCGGTAAAGAAAAAATTGTCGGAATCAGTAAGCTGTTGACTCATGACATCCGTAGTGACATTAAACCTGAAAATATTTTGTTTGAACCGATTCCTTGGATCCAACGCGAAGACGTTGAAAATCTGTTTGACGATGAAGACAAGGTGGACGAAGGAGAATTCATAGAAGGCGTTGGTGGTGGTGGCATCGGTGTCGTCAAACTGGCTGACTTTGGCTTATCCAAAGTGATCTGGGATAATTCTACGCTGACACCTTGTGGTACCGTGGGTTATACTGCACCTGAAATTGTACGAGATCAGAGATATTCCAAGTCAGTCGACATGTGGGCCATTGGTTGTGTGCTCTACACCATCCTCTGCGGCTTTCCTCCCTTTTACGATGAATCAATCCGTGCCCTGACACACAAGGTTGCCAAGGGTGAATTTACCTTCTTGAGCCCCTGGTGGGATCCGATCTCTCCAGCCGCGAAAGATTTAATTCGAAATTTGCTCAATGTGGATCCTGAAAAGCGTTATACCATCGAGGATTTCTTCAAGCACCCATGGGTCACAAAGTCTCAATTTCCCCCACCTGCTCCAAAAGAATCCACTGATAAAGTACCAAATGCGCTCAAGGCAAAAGCAAGCTCTGATCCTCGAGCACAGGCTATGCAAAATGCTGCTGTCAAGGCGGCTGTAGCACAAGAAGAACAAAAGAGACAAAGTCAACTTGTGGATGATAATCAACCCAAGACAAAAACACAAAAGGCATCAAAGAGAACCGACATATTTTCACCTGGCATCACTTCAATTAAAGAAATTTTAGACATCACATATGCAGTACAACGTATGGGAGAAGAAAAAAAGAAACGTACGCCGGTTGATGTGAGCGATCATCGTGCATTTGGTGGGGAAGGTAGATATGATTCGATCTCAGAAGATGAAGATGAAGATGATGAAGAAACAGAAGACAAAAAAGATCCTACTCATGGCATTCAACAAGAAGTAATTGCAATGGCAGAGCAATTAGTTCAAGATGGAAAAGGAGTTGCGCCTGCAGTAAACTATCCTCCGATGAAAACAGTAAATCAAAACAATAACGTGCTATCAACCCCCAGAAGACGACGTAATATATTCGAATTGGACATGAATAAAGCGACGTTGCTAAAGAATAGACGATTGCATCAACAACAAGGAAACTAAACTTATACCCAAATATATAATAAATAATAAGTTTCATGTATTTATAATATTATTATTATTATTTGTTGTGCCAGATTAAAGTTCGAAGTGAGTCCCACGAGTCAGAATCACTATAAATATATTGCATAGATGCTCTAAGTGAAGGTTGAACTGTGTCTTTTTCATGCTTGAATAACCACTAATGAAACTATAAGTAAATACAGTATTATGTCATCATCGTCATTACCATCACAAGTCCCCATACAACAGCAGCAAATATAGGAAAAGTGTTTTGTGGTGCATCAACCACTTGTCTTTTCACAGGTACTTTTACCATAGCCAATACAACTCTAGAAAATAAATATAAAATGATCTATAGCAAAGCATATTAGACCTTTTTTTTTTTCCTTTTTTATATCATTTTACTTGTTGATTTATTCCATTATTTTCACCAAATACATAGTATCCACCGATGATACCAGCAATAAAAGGGTGAAGATTGGCTTCTTTGCCACCATTCATCTTTTTTTGAACAATCATCAAAGTCTTGTAGATTGTTGCAAACATGCCCAAATTTAGTGCGTGCTGCTTTGTTGCTCTTAAAATGCCTTTTATTTTACTCTCCACTCTACAAGTATCCTTTTAACCTTTTTTGCTTTCTTGTGTATTTAATATGCTTACGATCCAGTTTTAAACAAGATGGTCATAACTAAAGCATGTGGGAATCTGACTTTAGTACCGTAAACAACACCACTTCGAAATCCTTTCAGGATGGATAGTAAATCATGATATTGTGGATTAAGTGCAATCTGTTCAAGATAATTCATTTATAAAAAAATAAAATAAAAAAGGGGAAAGAAATAGAGAAATGAAAATAAATGTGCTAAATATGGGACCAGTAACACTTTCACATGAATATCACCTTTTTTTTTACTTTCACTAGTAAAAAAAAAAAAAAAAAAAAAAAAAAAAAAAAAAAAAAAAAAAACTTGTATGAGAAGATAAAGATCAGCACAGTACATGGTATTATAAATTGAAAAACTGAAAATTAAAATTATGATTAGCTTGGCTGTATCCTGCTCTCTATTTTTTTTTTTTTTGTACGTTGCACGACGAGCATGTGCATTATTAACCGTTTGATTTGAATTTCCTTTCGCGACTATAGTAAGAAACACATATTTTATATAAGATTGTATCTCGTCATTCACTACAAAAGTGTAACATAAAGTTGAAGGTAAAGACATGTTTATTTCATATACAATTTGCTAGGATCAATAGCGCTTTGTGAATGTCAGACCGAGCGACAATGGTGCAATGTTTCCTGGTCTGTCAAAAATAAGGCGTTCATAATGAATAGAATCCTTTGGGATATCAATCTCATACTTTCTCACTACAGAAAAATAGATAAGTATAGAGGCCAACTAGTTTCACTGTAACTTACCAAGCATGGCCAACACAAGTCGTTGCTCTGCTAAACTAAAGTTCATACCAATACACTGTCGTGAGCCATTGCTAAAAGGTAACCAAGTCAACCCCTCATGAGATTCTTGTTCTCCGCCTTCACCAAATCTTTCAGGTATGAAATGCTCCGGGTTATACCAGTACTTTGGATCGTGATGAATGGCGTTGATGTCGATACTGATCGGAGTATCCTTGGGAATGAATTGTCCAGCTAAACTGATATCTTTAACAGTATCTCTTGTGAATAAAGTATCAGCGGGTGTATTCATACGAAGATTCTAGTATAGTTTTGTTAACTGTATTTATCCAACTTTTTTTGAGGTGTGCATATATACCTCTTTGATAACCAAGTTCATGTATTTCATATTCTTCATTTGTTCAAGCGAAGGTACAATATCTACTGGCTCATCACCTAAAACACTAATGATTTCTTCTCTCAGTTTACGCTGTACGTGCTATAAATGAAATAGTGTGTTGGAAAGAAGCAGTGGGATATGTGTTGTCTAAAAAAATACCTTGTTCTTTGCAAGATGATAAAAACAAAAGAAAGGGTGTGAGCAGTAGTACCATGTCCTAGAATAAGATGAGTAAAAGATCAATTGTCAATGTTGGGTATATATTAATTACCAGCCAAGAAAAAGACGGCAATGTTATGCTTTTGAACAGAAAAGGGGTATTGTTAATAAACTATTCAAATCATGTGTACCTCATTTTCCTTTTTACCCTCAATTCATCGTCTGAAGTCAACGCTTCTCCTTTCTCCATGGCTTCCAACATCAAAGTAAGCAAATCCTTTTCGTGATCAGGAACATTTGCATAAGCTCCACTCTTAACTTCAGCTCGTTTCTGTCTTGCCAACTCATCGAACTTTAAGTTCATTTTTTTAATAGCCACAGAACATTCTCTTCGTTTAGGATAAACCCAGGTTAATAAAGTATCAAATGTCGCAAACACATTCATAACTGGATCAAATAAGGAATCAATCACGGTCTTGTAAGTCCTTGTCCAATTGTCAGGATCTCCTTGAAGGGCCTTGAATTCAAAGCCTATGTCATTCTTTGTTTAAACCTATTTTTTGTAAAATGTAAAGTATGTTTACCAAAGATAGCGAGACCGAGTACATCCAAAGTAAAGTTTTGCATAGCAGACGTAATAGGAACAGGTCCATCTGATTTATCAATCACAGAAACGAGCGTATTGAGAACACTAACCATGGTCTTGATGGGCAGAGAACGATGAAAGGCTGGATTCATAACCTAGAAAGGACATGAGAATGATATTTATAGCAAACGCCTTTTGTACCTTTCTTTGCTTTTTCCAAACATCTCCATTGGAGATGGCAACATTATCAATACCAAGGAATTGGGAAAAAGGACTATTTTCTCCTATTTGGTGAAAAACTGCATGATTCTTTGGGAAAATATCTAGCATGAAACTAAATACACGTAATAGAACCTATATTTAGTAGAACACACCTGATTTCAGCAAAAGTTGTTTGGCTACCACTGGGTTTGTCACATAAACAGTCCAAACAAAGGGAACTTTACTCTATAAATTCAGTTTATATGACGAGAACAAAAGATCCATTTAGACTTTCTTACAACATAAAACCCATTTCCTTTATTGACAACAGGTAAAATTATCCGCTTGAATCGATCCGTAGGAGATTCTCTTTTCAAGAAAGACTTGACCATAGAAAAATAAGATACGCGAGGGAATTGACGAAGGTTCTTTGGAACACGAAAGAAAGAATAGAGTTGTTGAACAGCAATCAAAGCAATAGCAAAAGTGATACAAGATAGCTTTGATCTCTTTTGAATAACTGGCAATAGCTTTTCAATAGCAAAATGATAGGATTCAATTTGATTTTCCATAGTTGTTTATGGGCATAAAAAGAAAGAAAAAAGAGGACTATTTATTGAAATGAAAACCATGCTGTGTAACCATGTTCAATCGGAGACCATTCCATTCAAAATGAGTCAAAACAAAAAACAGTTCCTCGCATTTCCTTTCTCCTTTTTTTTTGCTTTATGCATCGAAAATCATCCCAATCGACATTTTATGAAGATTAATAAAAGTGCATAAATATGAAAGGATGTAAATGGATGCCATGAATGAAATATAAAAAAGAAGTTCACAATGCAGTGAGATTCTTTAATGAGTAATAATTACAAAGATACGAAAACAAAAAAAGAGCTGAGCAATTCGTGGGTATTGTGATAACCGACAATTAATCCGAAATAATCTACAATCATGCATTTACTACGCTGTCTATGCAGCTAATAGGTTTATGAACACGAGAAACTTATTCTGTTTCAAAAGAAGAATACTTAATATTTGAAGAAAAGGGAATCAATAGCCTTTTATATATATTCAAAGTACATGATCAATTCATATTTAGTTAGCAGTAAAAGCATTAAAGAAAAAAAGGGGGGTCAAAGAAGTCAATCATCCATCTTCTTTACTCTTTCTAGCACGAGTGAAACGAACTACTAAGCCCCTTCATCCTACTTTAAAATGATTCGTCTTTGTCTATAGCTTATAATAAGCCATGTTCCACTATTCATTCTATTACAAGAAGAAAAATAGTAATTTTATAAAAAGAGAGATTCAGTACACAGTACAGCCTAATAAAGTTTCTGAAACGGATACGAATGCTTCTTTAGATCCTCTTTATAGACAGTCTTTTCTTTCTTTGGTTATAAATACTTATTTACTCTTATAAAGCATAGAATACTAAACATAAACTAGAAGCAAAGAGGTTACAATCCTACTTTACGCTGCTGAATTGAAATAGACTGATTTTATAGGTTGTCGCTGAAGCATGTGAAAATGAGTGACGTTTATGTAAAAAGAAAGGAGAACAGAGCGTATACATCGGAGATACACTGTGGGATTTTACTAATACACTTTTTCCCAGGTTCACTATTTTTTTGTTTTTTGTTTCCTTAACATGTTTCCTTCCATTCCATCACGCATTGCCCTTCAAGTAAAACAAAGGACTCTATTCAAGCCGAAAAGTAACTCTTTTCTGCAGACCCGTTCAGCACTCGTTCGACGTCTTTATTCAACAGGAGCTGGTGTCAGCAGCCTGCTGTATGTTGAACATAAAGACGGAGCGATCAGTGGAGCGACGTTGAACGCCTTGACGGCTGCAAAGAAACTCGGGGGTTCGATCACTGCACTTGTTGCGGGTGATGCCCCTGAAGGTGTCGCTGAACAGGTGGCCAAGTTGGAAGGCGTATCAAAAGTATTGACGGCGAAGGAGAGTGCCTATGCCAATGCTTTACCTGAAGACATGGCTCCTCTTTTGGTAGAAACACAATCTAAATTTGGATTCACCCATCTCTTCACGGGTCATACTGCTACCGGAAAGAACATTTTCCCTCGTGCGGCTGCCCTGATGGACGTAGCCGCTATTTCTGATATCACGGGTATTGAAGCTGAAGACACGTTTGTTCGTCCGATTTATGCAGGTAATAGAGTTCAAGGGTAGATGAAGAGAAAGATGAATAGTCTATTTTAGGTAATGCGATTGCTACTGTAAAGACCAGTGATAAGGTGAAGGTCATTACTGTTCGTGGTACTGCATTTGAAGCTGCTTCAGCCAAGGAGGATCACAGTGCATCCCAAGAAGCTGCTCCTTCTGCTGAAAAGCTCGGATTGACTCAGTGGATTGGAGAAGAAATCCAAAAGAGTGATCGACCTGATCTTGGAAGTGCCAAACGCGTCATCAGTGGTGGACGTGGCATGAAGAATGGCGAAAACTTCAAGTTGCTGTATGATTTAGCAGACAAGTTGGGTGCAGCAGGTAAGATCACGTGCTGGTGAGAAATAAACTAACAGACCTAGTCGGTGCTTCTCGTGCTGCTGTTGATGCTGGATTTGTGGATAATTCATTACAAGTAGGCCAAACTGGTAAAATTGTTGCACCTGGTAAGTGATGATGAACCTTTGGATGATATCTTCTAACTTGTAATAGAACTTTATATCGCTGTTGGTAAAATGAATACTTCATCGTGGGAAAAAAAAAAAAAGATTGACACTTTCTTAGGTATTTCTGGTGCTATTCAACATCTCGCTGGTATGAAGGATTCCAAGACGATTGTAGCGATCAATAAGGATGCTGATGCTCCTATCTTTCAAGTAGCTGATTATGGACTTGTGGATGATTTATTCAAGGCTATTCCTGAATTAACTGAAAAAGTTGGCAACTAAAATCATTCTTCTTTTTGACTTTATAAAAGACTAGAGAATTTCTTTTTTTTTTTTTTTTTTATTCTTTACTCTCATCTGCTTGTACTCCACCAGAAGCAAGTTTAAATCTTTTTGTGACAATATCGGGTATTTCTTCTTCATGATGAGTGACCATGATTAATGTTTGATCTGGTCTCATATGATTCTCTAACCATTCATTTACTTTATAAATCATTTTATCATCCAATCCTTGAAAGGGTTCATCCCAAATAATCAATTCTGGCATTTTCACCTATAAAGCATAAGGAAAAAAGAAAAGTCACATTCACTTTGTCTTACCAAAGATCGAACTAATAACACAACGCGTTGTTCTCCTGTTGAGATGTCACCTAATTTACGATTCAACATGTTTTGGATACCAAACTCATCAAACAATTGCTTGATTTGATTCGTTTGCTGATCATTCAGTGGCCTAGGTACCACGACATCAAAGAAACCAGTGCCTGCTGCATCCAATGCGGTCATGTTTGGATTAAAATAAAGATGAATCTCTGGACTCACAAGACCCACTCTCTGTTTGATTTCCCAAATCGATTCTCCCGTACCACGACGACGACCAAAGAGCGATAGATCATTGGCATAGGCTTGAGGATGATCACCTGTTAAAAAGGAAAGTAAAGTGGTCTTACCCGATCCATTGGGACCCATCAGAGCCCATCTTTCTCCCTTTCGAACTGTCCAAGTGATATTTTGTAACACGGGTTTACCTTGATAAGATACCTTGACATCCTTCATCTCTACCACAGCTTCACCACCCGCCCTATCCACCCTCACCTCTCTTTTCTTTTCTCTTTGTTTTCTGGCCTGCTGACGTCTGGCTTGATATTCATCTGGTTTTCCTTCCCAGTGGATAGCCATCTCTTGAAGTTCGATCACATGTGTAGCCCAAGATGGGAACTCGTCTTGAGGACGCAAGACGAGGACGACTGGGATAGATGACTGAGTTACCAAAGTTCCCAAGACGTCCAGTATCTGCTGACGATGTTCAACATCCAATCCCACTATTTAACAAAAGTCAGCCTAATTCAGTACCAAAAGGAATCATCTTATTTACTCAGTGGTTCATCCAACACGAGCATGGACGGATGATTCAGCAGAGCCTTGGCTATCCTTGCTCGTCTTGTCTGACCGTTGGATAACTTCAGAAAGGACAAGGGCAGCAGATGATCCACATTCAATAATCTTGCCACCTCCTTCACTTTCTCCGTTTTGTCACTTGTCAAATAATTTTCCAATGTCACATCATGATCTGGGTCACTAATAAATTGTCAGTTCATTTTTTAATCATGAAACACGAAAGAGAGACCTGAAATTGAATCTTTCTTGGTAATAATGTTGACTGTAATTAAAACTTCCCGAGTTCTCCTTGAAAGAGACAAGATGAATATGGTCTGATGGATAGGGTGATACAGATGGATCGATGATAGGCCAACTGGCAGCTGACGACGGTCGAATAACGTGTTTTCCAGCAATCGTCTGGTTTTAAACGTTAGCTCGTTTTCTATTGTTCCATTCAGCTTACTTCTGCTAGTGTGGACTTTCCAGCACTGACAGGTCCTACAATGACCAGTCGGTCATCACTGGTTAATCTCAGTGACAGGTTTCTGAATGCAGGTTCCTTTGCTCCAAAACGGTGTACTTGAGCATTTTCAAACTTGACAAGTGTCTTTGTACTATAAAGCCTTAAAGAAGAATTCGATAGACGAAGATAGCTTTTGAACATGGAAAAAAAAAAAAAAAAAAAGAGAGAAAAAAAAAATAGTTTGGTTACGTGTAAATAACCTTTCTACTATCTGATTGGGTAATAGTTCATTGTTCAGAGTGAGTAACAACCTATCGATCAAGTTGATCGTTTGTGTTCTTCAAGCCTCTCACAGACCCATGTTGACACTTCTTTAACGTGACTCTTTTTACAAGGGTAACCACATGATCTCATTTCAACCTTCATTTTCCCGCTTTATTTGACTACAGAAAATAAAGTTTCCTTTTTTGTCATAGCGAATAAATTGAATTTTTTTTTCAACCCCCCTCCCATTATTTTTTTTTTTTTGTTCTTTTTTTTCCAATTTTATTCCAGTCATGTCAAGTCAACTCAGTGAAGCTCAAACCGTCGCTCTGAACACCGTGCTCGATCGTTTTCGTGTTTCAGGCGAGACTTTAAAAAAGATTTCTGAACAGTTTGTGAAAGAGATGGAAAAGGGTTTAGACCACGAAGGAGCTACAAGTGAGTATTGTAGACAAAAGAAACAAGAGACGCGCGCTAAGTCGAGATAATAGTTGCCATGATTCCTTCTTATGTATCCGGTCGTTGTACTGGTCAAGAAACAGGTCATTTTATGGCTCTTGATCTGGGTGGAACCAATTTACGTGTCTGTCATGTCAGCTTGCTCGGTAATGGTGAACACACAATTCGTCAGCAGAAATATGTCATTTCTGAAGAACTCAAGATGGGTCCTATGCGTCATCTCTGTGATTTTGTGGCTGATTGTGTCGACAGTTTCTTGACAGAACACGGTACGGGTGATGATAACTCTGTGATTCATCTCGGCTATACCTTTTCTTTCCCTGTCCTTCAGACTGGAATCAACCGTGGTGTACTCAAGCAGTGGACCAAGGGATTTGCTTGTTCAGGTGCTGTAGGTAGAGATGCTGTCATTCATCTCCAAGACTCTTTCCGTCGCAAGAACATCAACGTGAACATTGCTGCCGTAAGTTGTCTTTGATCGTCTTCTCCTTTTAACGTTAAATATAGATTGTGAATGATACTGTTGGTACACTGATGGCTCACGCTTACAAGCATCCTGAAACTACGATGGGTGTCATCTTGGGTACTGGTTTCAATGCTGCATACTATCAACACATGTCGGGTGTAAAGAAATGGACGGGTGAGAAGGATCAAGAGATGGTGATCAATATGGAATGTGGTGCCTTTGACTGTGAACGAAGAGTGTTACCGTTGACCATCTATGATAACAAGATGGATCGTGAATCACTCAATGTGCATCAACAACTTCATGAAAAGATGGTAGGTGGCATGTATCTGGGTGAAATCACACGTAATGCACTCTTGGACTTGGTTGATCAGCAACTCTTATTTGGAGGTAACTCATCCAAGGAACTCAACAAGAACTGGAGCTTTGAAACGGCCTACATGTCTACAATTGAAGTAGACAACACAGACGAATTGATAGACACAGCACACATTTTGGAATCCGTCTTGAACATCAACAACACAACCTTGGCCGATCGTCAAATCGTAAAACAAGTCTGTAACGCGGTTGGTACACGTGCTGCACGTATTGCCTGCTGTCATATTGCTGGCGTGATTATGCAAACTGGAAAAGTAGGCGAAGAGTGTGTGATCGCGATCGATGGCTCGCTCTTTGAATTCTACCCCAACTTCCACAAGAACATGGGCAATGCTTTAGCAGAGGTCCTTGGTGAGCAGGCTCGTTCCAAGGTAAGATTTGAGCTTGCCAGAGATGGTTCCGGACTTGGTGCTGCTATCATTGCCATGATGGCTACAAAGAATGTTTTACAGAAATAAATTGTAAATTAGAAATCAGCCAATAGGAACCTTCCTCTTTTCCCACTTTTTCCATTAAACTACTCTTGTCCCTTTTGTCAAGAGACATCGGGAACACAATTTTCCGTCAGTTCCCACCACTTATTTTTTTCCCGCACCGTCTTTTCATATCACTTTATTGGGTAAACAGTCATCTGAACTGCTTCCGGTACCCATTCGCGTTTTAGGATGAACCAGTGAGCAGCTTTTACTGAACTGTTTTGAAATGACTACTTGCTTTTTTTTTTTTAAACAAGGCAGAATTGTTGATAAAACTAGAGTGGATGCAGTGAAGTGGAAGAAAAGGAGTTGTGAAGCTTTCAAAGCCTGATTCATTTCAGTCCATACTGTGAATCTCAAGTACCTGAGTTAGACCCAGACGTCGAAACACGAGACCAAATTTAAAGGAAACTGGCTGATAAAACATCAAAAGATAATTCAGAATGCGTAGACTGATGCTCATAATGCCTTTTTATTATACAAGTTCGAATTTATACAAGGCACTAGAAATGAAAAGATTTTATCACATCATGGCTCATATACCTATTCACACCTCAAGGCAGCATATGAAATGATTCTTGACAAATCTCTGGGATAAGTAAACAAGACATGTCTTTGGCTAATTATTCATAAACAAGTAAAAACAGCCCATGTAGCTTAAATGATGGGTATTTGTTTAACAAAGACTTATTTTTTATTCTTTTCAAGATATGAAACTAGTTCAGGGTTTCTTGCCAGTTTTCCCCGCTCTGGTAAAGAATTCTATTACACATTGTTATTTCACTTTGAATTCACCCTTGTCCTTACTTACCTCGATATTCTTAAGCCAAGGGTGAGCCTGTGAAAAATAAAAGATGAGATTTTGATTTGAAATGTAAATCATTGATACTTGCAATGACTTGTTTGATGGTATATCTTTGAGACTTGTCAACAGTCATCATTTTACGAATTAAATCCTTTGCTATTAATACATTTAGTAAATGTAAACATACAATTCAAGTATACCTTCATGACTGATCTTGTTCCACACAGGATAATCAAAATTGAAATCACCTCGTTTTATTTGTTTAATAGTTTCCTTTTTATGTTCCTCTGCTTCACTCTTTTGAGAAAATGGAGTAAAAGCAACCAGGGCAGTAAAAAGCAAGACACCCAAGCTCCAAACATCCACTTCTTTTCCATATCCATTTGGACAATCAATGAGTTCAGGTGCAGCTATAAATCACAGTAAGTATCTATTATTTTTATATAAAAGAATTAGTCCTTTACCATACATCACCGTCCCACAATTCGTTTCTAATGGTTTTCCGGGTCTCATAAAGGTCGATAATCCAAAATCACATAATTTCACAATCAGTTTTTCTCTATCAAAGATGACTACATTTTCCAATTTGATATCTCTGTGAACAATATTCTGTTCATGAAGAAACTAAGATAAATTATGAGTATCAAATATTTTATCAATAGTCAACTTACAGCAGTAGCATGAGCTAATTGATCAAATATGATCTTGACTTCATATTCTTTGAATTGATAAGAAGCTACACTTTCAAACAAATCACCATTCTTTCCACTATAATAACAAGTTAAATAGAGAATGTAAAATAGGAAAAGGAGATATTTACTATTCCATTACAATGTACATAATATCATCTTGTTCATATACTTTACTAATTTGTATAATACATGGCTAATATAAATCAGTGTTATCGAATAAAATAATCATCCTTGAGCTTACGTGAACAGGCATCGACATACAAACACTGATCTCCTTCAAGAATGCATCACGTAACTTTTTTCTTCCATGACACAGACTGTGTCTAATCAATTTGATCGCCACACGTTTCTTTGTCTTTCTACACTCTGCCAATTCAACAACACCATAAGTACCCTCTGCTATTCTTGATTTCAAAACATAAAGGTCCTTTACTTCTCTTGCTGTGGTTGTTTTCGTCTTGGGCTTTACAAACTTAAACGTGGGATTTTTAGCTTCATTGAATAACTTGGGATCTAAAAAATGAATAATGTCGTTTGATTTCAATTCGACAGCACCATTTTGTATCCTTTTGAAATTAACCCAAGTACCATTTGTGCTGTTTGATTCCTGTCAATGTTGTTCACAGATCCTATAACACAACTTACCTTCTGTCAAAGATGTAAGGAACAAACTTTTCAACATTATTCGTGGATCGATGTCTCTACTCTCTATATGTTTTAGTTGTTGAATAAAAAAAAAATCGATATAACTTTATGCTTGTTTTACACAATAAATAATAGCATGAACATCACTTCCATCACTGTGTTCTAATCTATAAACAATAGATGAATTCAACAAATAAAGCGCGTCTAGACAGCACTTTGTTTTACCTTATGTCACAATCCATCTTTTTACCAACAATATAACCAGCAGATTGATTATCCAACCTTTTATCCAATTCTCTATCCAGTGTATATGTCTCTCCACCCACTCTCACCAAATATCCCCATGCGTCCAGGTTATTCTCCACTTTTAATTGTGCGCTTGATAAATCCTTTATTAACACCTTTGAGGTTGTCTGCTTGGTTGGCCTTGGTTTCACTTTGCCGTTACCAAATAAACTAGAAGACATGGAAGGTGAACTACGTAACCTTCTTAACGCATATCCACCATATCTTGTTTCAGACTTTTTACGACCCAGTGAACTACCCCTTTTTGCTGTTGTCATTTTGTTAATTATAGAAAGAAGGAAAAAAAAATGTCAAAAAATTTTCTTTGTGTTGGTCCCTCTTTGTCCCTCCTTTTTTTTTTACAAAGCAAGATTGTGTAACTATTTTTTAAACAAGCAAACTGCTTCTTTCAATATAAATGAAAAAAAGAAAGCAATATTTATTTGCAAGATGCGTTTTTTATTATTATTTATTAAATAAAAAGAGATAATGAGAGTTCTTTTTAAAGAAATAAAAAAAATCATCTTGAAACATACATGTCTTTAATATTTATGTATAGTCGTTTCACCATCAGTTGAAAACAAAAAAAATAAAAAACTTATTTTGGGACAAATAATTCAATTCAACTCTTTAAGCAAAAAAGTGTTACAGTAATAGTTCATTCTTTTAATATAAAAAAGTAATAGGATGATAACTTGAACTATCACAGTAGGTATCAATTGAAGGGACATTTTATCAGAAAGCTATGGTGCAAAAATCACTAAATAAAATATTCAATTTTTTGCATTAAATATCTTTCATCCTATTTACGATAACAATAATAAAAGAGCATTAGCATAATTTACTCTGATTTAAGAGTGATAAAAAAAAAACTTAATTTTACTGAATATATATTTCAGTCATATGCAGCAGAGCAGTGAAACAGAACAATGAAGCAAAACAATCTCGATGAATACCTCCTGTACAAGATAAACTTGTTAAAAATTAAATCATTTTATACAGGAAATTAATTCAACCCATAATAGTTTCTTTTTCCAAGTCTTATTTCTTCAAATATTTAAAGCTTTTTGAACATTTTTTCTTGCTTCTATTTGATAGGGAAAGGTTAACAAAGAAATCCAGCTAAAAGCAGAAGGACAGGCGACCACCTCATCCCCACCTTCGACTCCGGCAACTGTGTGATTATTCTTTCAGTGATCACTACTTTTCGCTAGTACTCTTTCTATAGATAATATACTTCAGCTTGTGCAATTTTTAAACTTAAATTACCTTCTAAATGGTCCTAAAAATGATGGTACCTATGAGAGCAAGTCCATGGGAATGACCCAAATTTTAGCAAAGGTATCCAATTATTCACATTTGTTTCATGAAGCAAGCTTTGGGTCCTTCAATAAGCGGTGCAGTGATAGGAAATTAAGCTTTTTAAACAGTAAAGTAGAAAGAAAAGGTACTATTAACAAAAAGTTTCTGTCCTATCCTTATATGCTTTAAAAGAAGAATCTATTGGTAGGACATACTTGATGCAAATTTTTAATCTTTAACATATTAATCATAATCTGTAGTTATCTATCCCATCCCATCTAAGCGTCCTCCACCGCCTAACAATGCCTTCACTCCTCTTCCTAAGATTGCTAAGCCTAAACACGATAATCCCCAACCTAGCCTGACTACTATTGCCAGGCAATTTTCTTCACCTGCTGAACTAACAGGCTTTAAACTCATCCATGTACCCGTTCGACACCGCCTCCCTCTACAACAATTGCGCTCCAACCTCCGCAGGTTACAGATGAACACTCGTCGAATTCTGGATATTCATTATTCAGATAGAGATTTGGTCAGCTTCCTTATTCACATTGGTAATGAAGCTGATCTCTGTTCACAATTGAGCAAAATTCAACATCACAGTCTGTGACGATTTCGAACCTTTAGATCCATCAATCATTCGCGACCCTACTCTCGTCAGTGAACCCATTGACTGTAAAGTACATGCTCGCAAAGCATTCCTCCATGGAATCTGTGTCGCCCTCCGACGATTCATGACTCCCATTTACAATGCTGTTGCCAACTTCCTTGTCCAGTCTGGCCTTATTGACCTCGACGACTTGGTGTCGTATAACCTTGCCTCACCATGCAAGTACTGCACAGGACATATCCTTGACCATGTATAGACTCTGTGGATAAATATCGAACAAGCTCATCCAACTGCTTGTACCATCCTTTATGAACCTAACTACCTACTTTACATAAAAAGATCCGTCAATGTCGTTAGCCGACCTCACACTGATGTCTATGACACGCCTTTCCTTCATTCCTCATTCACTTTCTTTTTTTGTCCTTGCTCCCATAAGGGATTTTTTAGCTTCTTTTACATCTCATTTGACCTGGCTTAGGCCATTAGGATGTCTTGAAACGCCGCGAGCTCATTTAAGCCTGTAAATAAAATATTGAGTTTAAACGTACTAAAAAGAAAAAAAAAAATTGGCACCTTTTCTAACCTTTTCCTCGCGTTCATCATAAAAAATTGGATAATATTATTTACAAAGACGACTTAGGAAACCAATATGACAACAAAGGAAATGAAATAATGGATATTCAAATGGAAGTAGACAACGAAATGTATCCGATTGAAAATATGACAAATTTTGATATCTGTCTTGATTTGAAGCCATCTGAGAAAGAAGCCAAAGAGAGAAAGGATTCATCCGCTGAAAAGCCTCAAAAGGATGACAAAAAGGACGCATACAGGCATTATAAGGATGTTGAGAAGGAGCATCTTTTTTTCTAGTTGAGAAAAAAGGAATGAGTGTTAGAGCTGCCGCTCTGAAATCCAACACTAATGTGCGCACAGCATAGAAATGGATTTCAAAGAAAAATAAAGATCCTCAAGAGTATATTCAAAGATCGTCCGGTAGCGGAAGATCAATTGGTAGACCTCCTGTTCTAACAGATGAACACAAGAATTACGTGATTCAGTGGACGGACAAACACACCGATTCTGTTGTACTAGAAGATATGCTTGATGTCTTGACTGGAAAGTTTGGATATCTTCAATCACTAAAAGTGGCTTTTATAAATTTGTTAGGCAAAAATATAGGATTACCTTCAAGTGCATCTGTAATCTGTTGAGAGAAATAGACATGAAAAAATTGAACAGCGCTATGAGTGGGTTAAGAGATGGAGGGAGACTAACTTGGATTTCACAAGCAATTATGTGTTCACAGACGAGGCAGCCTTCCATATAAATCTCAGGAGGGACTTTTATTGGTCCAAAGAAGGAAGTCGCGCAGTTGTAAAGGAGCCCAAAACAAGAGCAAAGACCACTACCACTTCTCCTTTCGACGTTGTGAATATAAGTGTAAGACATCCCCGAGCACTCGCTCCGTCAAAAAAAAAAGAAAAGCAACTGGAGGAACAAAAGCGAAAGAGAGCAATGATAGCGGTACAGCTACTGATCATTACTTCAACTTTATAAGCAGCGTTTTAGATGTAATGGATCGTCATAAACAATTTCTCGGACATTATTTGATAATGGATGACGCACTCATTCATAAGCATGAAGACATTCAAAAACACATTGAAAGCCGCGGCTATGGGTGTCTGTAACTACCTCCTTACTCTCCTGAACTCAATTCAATTGAGCAATTTTGGTCTGTTTACAAAAGCAAACTCAAAAGAGAACAGCTGTTG
Organism: Rhizopus arrhizus; assembly: GCA_024220505.1. Lineage (NCBI taxonomy): Eukaryota > Fungi > Mucoromycota > Mucoromycetes > Mucorales > Rhizopodaceae > Rhizopus > Rhizopus arrhizus. The sequence goes on from JAKZZE010000011.1 coordinate 913,382, forward strand.
GATGAGGAAACACGAACGACAAGAATTACAGATGCTTGCAACCGAGTCTTGTATAGTGACCTACAAGGATTTTGTAAATATTCTGCATCCAAATTTGACGACTGTCTCAATCGTAAGCCTATTTAATAAACTTGTGCATTTCGCGTACACAGTAACATGTGATTTTTTATTTAATATAGTGTATATTGGAGCCTCGTAATGTTCTCTTAAAAAATATCTAATAATATTTTGGAAATAATTTCCAAATTGTTTTAATCTGTCTCTTTGAAAGTTTGCAACGATCTCTAGTAAAAATAAAATTCGTCCAATAAATTTTTTTAATCTCGAATTTTTGTACAACCGTCTCTTTTAGGTTAAAATCCTGCATCCTAAACAAGGAACAACTCAGCCTATAAGCATCTTCAAAACAAGTTGATTTGCACCACAGACAGGACAAAGGACGGAACATTCCTGTTTGAGTGAAACATAAACCATACAATGTTCTCGATGGAATATGGTTATTAGGGGATATACAATAAGAAGGTGATTTATTAAAGAAATACGAATAATTTTATCAAAAAGTGTATGTACAATGTCTAAACGTGGCTTATTTTAGGGTTCGATGCACTGCAGAATTGCTTTGAAAGTTTATGAGCACAAGACTTAAAGAATCCTTTTACTGCAATAATTACATATGTTAACAAGTCAATGTCTTATAGGTTTAACTGTGTACATACCAGCTTCAGAACTACTTGGTCTTCTATTGAATTGTGGTCTTTTTTGATGTACCAAAGGAGGATCAGAAGAAAAGGTGACGATACATGGTGTTCGTTTTTTATAAATAGGCTCTGTTTCATACCAAGAGTTTAATACAGGCAAGTTATCATAAATTGAACAATCATTTTGGTTTGAAATCATTTTTGAATGAAATAAAGAGAAAAGAAAAGGGTAAAGAAAGAAAACCGGCAGTTTTTTTTATAATTCTGATTTTTCTTTATCGATTTGAGAGTAAATCCAAATCAAGTAAAAAGAAAATTCTAGTCTTTATTGGGTGGTATGATTCTACTTGTTACACATTTCATATCCTTTTGTATGTCTGCCTACAAGGCCTTTCCTTTAAAGAATTATAGGTGTGAATGATGAAAGGGTAAAGGGAAATAAAGGGGGATTTAGACCAAATAAGATAATAAATTCTTCAGGTACCCTTTTTTTTTTTTAAAAAAAAAATACCCTTCATTCTCTTCTCTCTTTTATTTTCCTTACATTTATAACAAAAGAAAATGAATAGTAAGAGGAAATATTTACATAAAAGAATACACATTTTTAATTCTCTTTCTTTTTAGCTATTAGGAAAGGATCCACACTTAGCGAGGTAAGAAAAAGATAGAATGATCAAATGACCCAAATTAATATAAAGTCAAAAGAAACAAGGAACAAAAACGACAGAAACAGCCACAACAACAACAACAACAGAAATCTTGCATCCAAAGCTACACGGTTATGTCGGATTTTCTAATTTACCAAATCAAGTTCATCGTAAATCAGTGAAATCAGGCTTCCAATTCACCTGCATGGTTGCTGGTATGTGTGTTAATATCAGCTTGTAAAAAATGATTTTAACCTTTTCATAGGCGAGTCTGGCTTGGGAAAATCGACACTGATCAATACTTTATTTAACACCCGATTGCATCCTGGAAAGGATTATACGCTCAAATTAGAAAAGGAGCCAAAGACAGTTCAAATCCATTCGATCTCTGCTGATATTGAAGAAAATGGTGTGAAATTGAAGTTGACTGTGATAGATACGCCCGGTTTTGGTGATTTTATCAATAACGATCAAAGGTAGAGAAAAGTATAAAAAGAAAGCAGGATGCTAACGTCAGTGCAAGTTGGAAACCGATTTTAGATGAAATCGAAGGTAGATTTGATATGCATTTGGAACAAGAAGCACGCGTTCACCGCAGTCGTATGATGGATAATCGAATCCATGCTTGCATCTATTTTATTGCTCCCACAGGTCATTCGTAAGTGCAGCTGCTGAAAGTAGTTTTGGATTTTAATCTCACATAGCTTAAAACCCCTTGATATTGAATTCATGCGTCGTCTTCATACACGAGTGAATCTAATTCCTGTGATTGCCAAGTCCGATACAATGACGGATGAAGAAATCATGGACTTTAAGCATCGTATATTGAATGACATTGAATACCATCAAATTCAAATCTATCAAGCACCTATTTACGAATATGATGATGTGGAGACTGTGGCTGAAAACAGAGAAATTATGTCCAAAATTCCTTTTGCTGTCGTTGGTTCCATTAAAGAATTTAGTCTCAAGGGGGGCCACAGAGTTCGTGGAAGAATGTATCCTTGGGGTGTTATTGAAGTTGATAATGAAGATCACTGTGATTTTGTAAAGCTTAGACAGATGTTAATTCGGTAAAAAGACATGTTACCTGTTTTATTTGATAGGAGGACTGATGTGTATTCTGCAGTACGCATATGGAAGAACTCAAGGAACAAACGAATGATGTGATTTATGAGAATTATCGTACAGAGAAATTATCTGCTATGGGCATTCAACAGGATGCTTCTGTGTTTAAAGAAGTTGAGTAAGTAAAATGAATGACAAGTGACCATAGACTGATTGTAAAAGTAGTCCTGTTGAAAGAATGGAACAAAAACGTATAACTCATGAACAAAAATTATCTAAATTAGAAAGTGAGATGAATGCTATTTTACATGCAAAGGCACAAGATAAAGAAAAGAAATTGAAGCAGTCTGAACAAGAGGTAAAATGATTATGAAATGGATATAACAATTTTTATTCATATTTTACAAAAGTTATACAATCGTCACAAGGAAATGAAGGCAGCACTTGATAAACAGTTGGCAGAGCTTGAAGAAAAGAAGCGTCGATTGGAAATAGAAAGAACAAAGAAAAAGGGCTTCACGTTCAATAAATAATAAATCAGAGTGACTTGATTGACTTGTCCAATTTTTTTAAACATCGATCTAAACGTCTCACTTGTGCCATCAAATCGTCATATTCTCTGCAGATTTCTTCATTGATTTCTTCCCATTCTGGATCTGGATAGATTGAGAATGCGTTCTTTAGTGACATGAATATGATTTCTATTGATTCTCGGCCGATACGAAGATCGTCTAATGTGTCTTGAAGTGTTTGTAATTTTTTAGTTTTATCTACAATACGAGTCATGATGAAAGAAGAGATGGTAGAATATGTGTTCTTTTTATATATGACACTTTAGAAACTACCTTAATCAGATCATGTCTCCATTAAGTAAAATTCGTTACACACATTCGTTCATATATATTTGGGAAAGCGCCGGTTATTTCCATCAGACTTCCGATTTCTTTTCTTTTCTTTTTCAGAAATGCTAATTTCGGAAGAATACCGCCAAGAACTTTTAGAATATTTTCCAGAAATATTCAAGAAAGGTTTGAATTCGTTCTTGTCATTCTTTTTGGTAACAAGAAGCCTTTAGACCTTTATTACGAGCTTACTAAACAAGTTACACAATGCTTTGTTGAAGGAAAGGACCCCTTTCCAGAACTGATGACAAATGAAAATGTGGAAACAATTAATAATTCACTTAAATGGAAATTGTCATTGTCCGTCTTGAAAAGAATTGACACTGTTACAACTTATTGGTCCTCTTCTTTAAGTATAAATAGGACATTGTTACTCTTAGAACATCCAATCATCAGTGAGCAAGTGATGCCAGACAAATGGCTTTGGAAAGAAAAATTCAACTTTTTCCCAACAAGACAAATACCTGATTGCCCTGAGATCCAATCTCCTTTGTTCGATCATGGCAAGGTACAATTAAAGTCAGATGCAGTCCTTCATCGTCTTGCTCGTTTTACAGACTGCATAAATTCAGGCAAGTTTTTTTTTTTTTTTTTTTTTTGCTGATTGCGGAACAATTAAAAATAATTTCAACATCAGACAAACAAAGAAAAAGAGTAAACATCGGTCGACCCCAGCTGAAAAACGATAAAAGTCTTGTCAGGATTCCAGCTCAACAAAACTCAAACCTTAAAGTACCTTTCTTGCCTCAAGCTCACATCAACAGCTTTCAATCTACCTTTAATCAAGGCAGACTTGTTTCCAAATTAAAGGAGACATGCGAACTTGATTACTTGAGATTCAAATTTTAATCATCATTTATTTGAAGATTTTGTAATAAACTTGCAAACGTTTGATGATTCATTACGTTCTCTATTAAAAAAAAAAAGGAATGTTAAATAAACATACATCATTCATTTCCTAGTACCTTCGCAATCCCATAGTATCTTTGACCACAACTCATTCATCAAAAGCAAATTTCTGTTACCAAGAATAATTAAATGCCTTTTGGCTCGTGTCAGAGCTACATTAATACGAGGTTCATTATGCATAAAGGCGCTTTCAGATGTGCGTACAGTAGACAAAATAATCACGTTCTTTTCTCCTCCTTGAAAGGCATCCACAGTGGAGATTTGAACGCTTTTGGTAAGGGAATTGTTACCCATTGCATCCAAACGTTCCGACAATTTATCTGCTTGTTCTTTATCTGGACATGATTGTTAGTGCCTTTGTGATAGGGTAATACAACATTTACTTACATAAACTAATCACTCCCAGATCGTTTGGAGGGACTCGCAAGTCGACCATCGATTGGATAATATGGGCAGATACGTCAACTTCAGTGTCATTCCAAAAAGAATTTGTTCTTAATGATTTTTGTTCCTATTTGAGCAAGTTTAAAAGTGTTTTATGAAATGCATGTATATTTTTATTTTATTTTTTTTATTTTTTTTACCATGCCACCAACATCAACAAAAATGACTGTCGGCAGTCCTTCTATCAGTGGTTTACGGTCTTCTGCTGTGACACCATTAAGTAACCTGCGATCATAAAATAGCTTGTTACTTATAGCAGATATTTTAGGATGACACTATATATAGTTTTTAATAAAATTTGTATGTGTATCTATTGCAATTGGTCTTACTCTATATTGGGTTTTTAACATAATCGAATCATGTCCCATCTATTGATTCATATTTAGCATTCAAGGAAAGAAAAAAAAATATTATTTTATTTCTTGCTACCTCAATAAATCGATCAAACAATGTCTTGTCAAGGCCTTTACCTATTTTATTATCTTCTGCTGGTGAAACAAGTGTAGGTGGTAACTGCAAAGGATCACCAATCATCACCAATCGATTACATGAGAACCTAGCCAAGGGTACCATCGTCAGTGGTTCCATTAGCTGCGAAGATTCATCTACCAAAACCAAGGGAAACTTGACATCATTAAATATTTCAAAGGTGGACGACATGAATGTGGTGCCTACGACGTTGGCTGTATGGATTTGAGTTGCGCTTTCTGATTTACGAAACCGTTGAATGGCAGTTGCGATATGATCCAAATCTTCTTCCGAATTTTGTCCATCATCCAGCATTTGTTCCAATTCTTTTAATTCTATATAAAGCAAAAAAAAAAAATGAACACTTTATATTAATTTGTAAGGTTTTAAGGTACCTTCGTTACTAGATATTCTTGCTTTTGCTGTAAAGGGTAACAGATTCTTTGCAATCTTTTTCATACTTCCGATTCTTATAAAGTGATCATATCCAAGTTTTAAAAGAGTTTGTAAGATGCGGTCTACAGCTACATTCTATAAATAGAACAATCTGAGATTCAAGTTCTATTTTCGCATAAAGCATGTACAACTTACTGTCATTGAGGAAACCAAAATTTTGAATTGAATTTGATCTTCTGACGCCCGATGTGTATTCACTGCTTCCAGTAATTCTTGGATAAATATAATAATCACTGCTGCGAGAAAGCTATCTAAAATTAATAACAAAATTGTAAATATCGATTTAATGTACCTTTTTCCTGATCCATAAACACCATGCACTAATACAACAGGATGCTCTGTATCTTCATTCCATCCAGGCGCAGTAATAACCGATGAAGCAACTCGTCGTAAAACACTGTTTAATAAAGTAAATAATACGGTTTTTGTCTATTTAATCATTTTCTTTACCTTTCTTGGTCATTATTTAGCTTATAGCGATCAATAGTCTCATAAAGTCTAGCTTCTATATCAACACAATCATCTCTTCTTAATTGAATGCTTGCCAAGGTGGGCATCGGTGCAGGTGGTAACAAGTCCTTTTTCTTTCTTTGGCTTTCACCCAAAATATAACGTAATAAAGGTAATTCTTCCAACTTATCCTCCAAGGTGTCCAACATCATGAATTCTGAACTGGCTGATATCGTTCGTAATGCATAAATATGGCGAGTCTCGCTCACTACCTTGGCTGATACACGGGCGTCTCTTGGCGATATGCAATCAATCTAATATCTCAACTTAAACACTTGTGTCCCTCTATGAATTTTTTTTTATTACCTCCAAAGTGCCATCTGAAAAAGGACCAAAATAAACACTTCTTGCAAGAAATGTTTGACTTGGTTCAAAACTAGGTAGTTTCGAAATCACCCAGATATCATCCTTGTTGTATTTAGAGTAGTGCTCCTTGTTTCGAATGACAAGGCGATATCGTGAAGTATCTTGGTATCGACCATCTCCTTTGATTTCACAATCAACGTACATGCCTAATCCTTTGGCTCGAATTATTCTTTCTAATTCATTCCCTTGCTTTCCAGCAGCATATTTTTCATAGATTGAATAAAAATAAATACTGTAATTTAATAATAAAATCTATTGACAGTTAGAATATAGTATATGAGTCTTGAATCCTATTTATACTTACATCCAAATGTTCATAAATAATTTTTTTAAATGTGTCTCTATAAACATTCACGTTGGCCTAGTAGAAAAATATAAGTTTAAATGTTGTATGTGTATTTTTGATGCTTTACAAATTTCGTAGGTACAACTTTAGTTCTTTTCGGATACTTTCTTGTCTTCAAAACATTCAATGCCTTTCTTGAACTTGGGAATTGTAATGTTGCTGCTGTATATCTGATGATAAAATTAGTTCAGGCTTCTGTTGGTTGGTTGTCACTTACACTCCTTCTACAAAGGGGCTCTTAAATGGTTTGGCAGTAACATCAGAAGCTGAAGGTTCAGCTGTATCTTGTGGTGCTGTTTCAACGGTAATATCAGATGCTGTAATAAATGAATTAGGAAGTTTAGAGCTATGAAAAGACAACGTGTTAGGTTCAATTCACAAAAAAAAAAAAAAAAAAAAATACATTGATAAATTGCTTTTTTTGGTGTCGTTCTTATTTACAGTGGGCAGTGAGGGTCTAGATAGCCCATAACGTACTCTTTTTGGTTGAGGTGGTATTGTGTGATTTACAGTATTCAATGTTGTTGGTGTTTCAATGTTGTCTTGAACGGTTGGTAACAATGATGATGCTTTTGACTGTATAGTAGGAGTTGAGGGTGTATCGCCGAGAACCATGGGCTCATTTGTATCCGCAATATCCTCGAGTTCTTCAGGGTCAATGCTGATAAGTCTTTGTTTTCTTTTGAGTGGAGAGACAAACTTTTTCATACGAATGCCATTTGGTGTGGATAAAGGTTGTGTTCGAGGCGTGTTGACAGTAGGAATATTAACAAGATTGCTTGGTGTGATAGAACGTGTTATTTCCTTTGGCACTGCCGATAATGTCGATGCTGCGGGAATATGATTGAGTACAATAGAATGAGGTGCTCTTGTAGCAGCACTTGGTTTGTCTACAATAGGTGCTGCGCCAGTATGTGCCTGGATGGAATCATCATCACATGCTTCAATAGTAACAATATGTCCATCAAATTCAATTTCATCACCAACAGAAGGCACATTTCCTTTATAAAACTTTCGATCAATGTTGTATCCCTTTTCGTCTGTTAATACAAGCTACATAGATGTTATTAGCTGAATTTTATTTTTGATGTTTTTGTGTATTACTTTTTTGTTGTTTTCATAATATTTCATTGTACCGTCTTGCCATGTTTTAAACTTTTTTGTCTTTTGTGTCGTAAATAGTACTGTAAAATGAACAACTACATTGTCTGTCATTATTATTATCAAAGAATAAAAAGTTTTTTTTTTCTTGTTTGCTGTGCTTTTTTTTTTTTATCAGCATAAAGTCGTGACTTTGTTTTTAGTTTTAGAATTGAGGGGAGAGTGAGAGAAAATGCTCTTTTTTATTTTTTATTTTTTTTTTTTTTTTTTTTTTTTTATATAAAAAAAACCGAGTAAATCTTCAACATGTCCTCACCTGCATTACCAAGGGCCAAAACAAGAGCATTACCCGCTTGGAAATTAAAAGGTTGTGATTTACATGACAGCAAACATGAAACTAACTCTTTTTTCCAGAATCTATTGATAGACAAAAAATCTACTTAGTAACATTTAACCAAATATGCACATGTCTTTTTTTTATTTATTAAAGCAAACAATAGGATGCTCCTTATCAAAGAGATATTGTATGGGACACACAAAAAATGAGTGGATTGATTGATTCAATTTTAAACAATTATTATATACCTCCCCTTGTATTCGCTATTAGGGAACTAGCTTTTAAAAATACGCGTGTTTGCATTGACGGAAAACAACGTTTGACATCTATTTATAGGTAAGCAAAAAAAGGAAGTTATTATACATAATCATATTGACATTTATCATAGATTTATGAATAACGAAATCCCATATATTGATAAATCCTCAGGAGAAACGATTGAATATTATTTTTGTCAAAATACAGAAGAAAGCGCGAATACACAAGCCATGCATCGAAGTAAATACATCAAATGTTTTCAGTGTCTGTTCTATATAAACAATTATATGTTTTTATATTGAAGCTTGCCATCAACAAGAAAGATAACGGTCATTGTTATGTTAGGCGGACACTGATTGCTTTATTTATGTGAAACTAAAACATTTTGTTAGCAAACTTTGGAGGTGTGAGGAAATACTTGAGTATAGAAGCAGCTGAACGCTTTAATAATTATGAGTTTGTCTGTGGTAAGGAAACAAGATAAAATCTATACCTTTTCTTTTACATTATTCTTTTTTTTTATAGTTGAATATGCGGACGTATCTGAAGATGACGAAGTAAGATGATTATTTATATCCAGAATCAAAATTTATAACTTTTCGGCTTAGTTTGAAATCTTTAACAGAGTACAACTAGGTGTATCCATCACAGCAGCAGAAAAGCTTCGTGCAAACAATTCAGAAAGCGCGAAAAAAGTAAATGAGTTAGTGAACGAGTTCTCACAGTTGGAAGTTTTGTTGCACAACAAGGGCACAGCCGCCGTTTTCCAAGCTATCACTCAGATTCTTCTTGTTATCAAGTATGGAAAAGATGAATTCAGGGTGCACACACCCTCCCAGAACCACTTTATCGCCAGCAACGAACCTATTTCCCAAGAATGGTTTGGTAAGGCGCGATTTGTTTTAGAACGTTTGACAACGATGAGTAGAGATACAGAATGCATGAATGTTTTCACTAGACATCCAATCAAAAACACCAAACATTTATGGAAGCGTATCGAATTATTGTCCTTTAGCAGCTATCTCGCTCTTACAGACCGACATCGGTCTTTGCATGACTTAGCTGAGGACTGCAAAGAGATGAGAAAGTTTATGAATGAGAGATACAGTGGGAAAATGTATGTTGGCATAGAGTATTACAAAAAGGCCATGGAGTGGGCAGAAGAGAAACTGAAAACGGTGGAATTTGAAGCATCAGAAGAAGAGTTTGAGGCAGAGCTAAATGAGCTCTCGGATGAAGAGGTGGATGAGTTGAAATACGACTCTGATGAACAATTACCCCTAATACCAGTGAAGCGATCAAGACGCAATATGGTTGCCACCGCGAAAAGAGGTGCAAAAGTTGAAAGGGGTGGAAGAGGAGCAAGAGTGCGTAGATAGTATGACTATTGTTTATTTATTGTGTATAAAAAAAATGAATGCTTTATATGCTTATGAATCTATTTGCAATTGTTTTTTTTTTACAATGAACTTAAGAGTGGGTTTTATTAAAATATCAAAAGTGGATATAGAAAAAGATGGCTTTGTTTATTTTTGTGCCGAATATGATTAATGGACAAAGATAAAGGTGATGGTAGCTGGATGTGCGAAACAGACATGGGAGAGACATCAGCATACAGTAAACAGTCCTGAAATGAGGCAATTCAGTGTTGTCAAAGCAGTAAAAATCCTGATTTATTGAAAATCAGACTGCGTAGAAAGATGAGAAAGAAAGGCGGCTGATGATCAGGCTGGCGAAAAATAAACTGAAAAATATCTACAAAAACACAACCCATTCATACTTGAATCAAAAGCTACCCCAAATATTGTCTTAAACAGGCTTTTATTATAAAAAGTTGAACAAAGTATTTTTATCGGCCACGAAAATAATAGTCAAGGTGATTGAGAGGTTGAATGAAGAAGGACTAGTGTTTGGTGCTTATTGATTAAGACGACCTTTCGAACAAGATACACTTTCATAACCTCCTTGTATGGACTACCTGATGTTTTTTATCTTAATAAAATAACTGTGGATTCTTTTGTTTAATTGAAAAAGTCGATGTTTATAAGACTAAAAGTTGATTGAGTATGATTAAATATATGCATTTCATTTTCAATATTAGGCTATCTGTTATTCAGATCTTATCGTACGTATTGAACATAATGCGTTTGGATTATCTTTAATGCCTCTACCAGCCATTCAATGATTGGAATTTGCATAGAGCCACATGCTTTACACATAGATAATATAAATCCTTGTAATCAATTTTCATAATTTGTTTTGATTGATGATTATTGCATATGAGTCAGTTGGCCAAAAATTTAGATGAAATACAATGGTGTAATCATGGCATAGAGTAAAGCGAGCTTTTTTTTTATAACATTGATAGCACGATTTTAGGCTCTTGCTGTTGTTTAAAAAAAATGCTATTAAACACATGTTTTTATTCATGTTCTTCATTATTAAAAATAAATTAACAAGTATCCAAAAGTTGAAAACACTTCATCCATATATTGCTAACAGTTCAACTAGTATATTTTTTCATCAATGCAATTAAAAGTTCAAAGTAAAAAATCACAGTTTAATTTTCAATTTCCGCGGGAAGCTCTGTGATGACAATCTTTTCCTTCTATGGTAAGAGGCTAGTGTACCTTAAAATCCAACATTTGTATGTCACTCGCCACAGTAACACTAAATGACGAAAGTAACACAGATGAAAATGCACTATGATTACGTCATGATGCATCTATCTTGTAAAAAAAAAGGTTGGCCTGTGTGGTTATGATAGTTAATGCGTCTCCTTGGTTTAGTTTAATATCTGAATTATGTAATGAGAATGCATTAGTAGAATAAGTAATTATAAAACAAATAAAAGAAAGAAATGGGCTTTAGTTCAAATTTTATCAAAATCTATCTTGATCTGTTGAACGTCATTTTGTTCTATTGTTACACATTAAATACAAAAAGAGAACTTGTGGAATAAATATGATTGGTAATAAACAATAAAAAACAAAAGGAGAAAACACTCAGTGTAACAAAACTTGACATATTTTCAGTATTTGGTCAACATCCGTCTGTTCCGTTTCTTGTGTTTACAAAATGAGGGTATTTTTTTTTATTGATGTGGTACTGAATTATATACAAATATATAAAAAAAAAGATGTTGTATAAATAATGAAGAATTAAAGACTGTGCACACATAGGGCATATGTGAATAATAAATAAATGGTGTCAACATAAGGGCCGCTTGAAGTCAAAGGAATGTATTAAATCATAGAATAGCATAAAATGGTGAACGAGAGAATAAATAAGCAAGTGATCATGAATTTAGATTGTTGTATGAAGGCTAGCACAGTCATAGGTAGAGAGACCATTGTCACTGAAAAGAATGTCATCGAAATTTAAAAGTGGGTAAAAATCATACAGTTGATCAAAGCTATAAAGTTCATTGTTATTGACACAAGGTTGATAATACAACTGCTGGTAGTCATATGTTACATTGCAGGTCGTGTTGTCAAACAAAGGAGCAGGCTGGGTATAATTAACCATGGGTGTCGCATGTGTGAGGGTTGTGTCTACAGATGAGCAAGGAGAAGTCATGTAAGGAGGAGGGCTGATTACTTCGAATTCTTTAAGACTCGCGATTTTGCTTTCCAATTTAGCGATTTTACGTTCAAGGTGACTAGCTTGCAATTTGACTTCACCATAAGCCGTCAAAAGTTCCTTTTCTTTTTCACAAAGACGCGTAGCGGATTTGGTTTCTTCTAATTCGGATTCACTTGTCTTGTAAGCATGATGAATACTTTGAAGATTAACGATTACTGTTGCCAAAGAATCATGAGCAAACTCTAATTCACCCTCGAGCTTGTTAATTTCTTTTTGAGAACATGGAACAGGTTTGGGGTGTTTGCTTGACAATTCGCGTATTGCCTTACGCGTTAAATTTTTTGCTGGTTGGCGCTTTTGAATACGAGTATTAGGCTTTTGGGTACGTTGAACTGCCCACTTGAGAGTTTTTCCTGAGTTATTCATTTTATATTGATTTGATGATGAAAAGGAAAAGTGAAAAGTAAACTGTTGTATTTATATGTTTTTTCAATTACAGACCTTCGATCAAGCCACCATATATGGACTAAAAGGAATGAATTCAATTGGCTCTCGCATTCGCCACTATGTAAGTTACACACTTATGGTTACACCTATGGTTACACATTTTTTTTACTTTTTTTTTTAGGGATGTTGTAGATGACATTGAATCTTTATATTTAGACTGAACCCCATCTCCTTTTATTCCTTATCTCTTACCATCTTTAATCAGGTTGTATCTTTACAGCAAAAATAAGTTCTATTAACAATAGAAATATAAACAAAATAGGAAAAAAAAATATAAGCAAAATGTGAATAAAATACGAGCAATAGCCTTTAGGTTATACAGGTACTTGCTGTCAAAATAAAAATAAATAAGCTTTTTCATGAAAGGAAATTGAGCTGTCACATGCTTGTGGCAATTTCCACTTTAAATCCCATGTCGGCCACTTCGGGCGAGGGATGAAAGGGAGAGAGGCTTCTTCCTAAAAAGGAATTACGCGTAAGCTATTTTTAACCACTTGTGCGCACACTCAGATGTCACTTTCTTGGCACGCACAAACCTCCATGGATTTGTACTACTGTAATTTCGCTTTTGTTTAATGTGTGAAAATTAAACTTACAATTTTAATTATTTATACTCTATTGGCTATGTATCACTATAAACGTCCTGAGCATTCAGGCACAAAAAAAAAAGGTATAAAAAGAGTAGCTTTATTTTTTCATTTTGTCTTTTGCTTTTTTTTTCTTATTCTGTTTTCATTCTTTTATTTTTTTTCTTTGACTAAATGCTTATATTATATTTTGTACATTGAATACTGTTTAATGTTGTTAAAAATAAACTTCTTATTTCTAAAAACTACATTCTCATCACTGTGACAAAATGAAGGATTTAAGTTAATTTTTTTTTTTAAAAAAACACACACACACACACACAGCGAAAATGAAAAGTATTCAAGTTTTTGAAATCTATTTTTAGATTACACGATGTAGTACCAATGACAACATTTTTTTTATTTTTAGCACTAAAAATACATTCTATACAATTCTAAGCATCAAGCATTTTATGAAAGACGGGAATCAATTGTTGAGCAACAGTAAAACTGAAAATTAATTTAGGACCAACCTATAAATCAAGACATATAAATAAACATATATATTACGTTAACTACCATATTTAAACTTACAACTAAAATTTTGGGAGTCAACCCCTTAAAGAAACCACCAAAGCCTTCATTCTTGATAAGATCCTTAATAATCTTCAAACCAGGCTCAGGATTTTCAAAGTTACGATTTTGAATACGAGTTTTTACAACATCCAAGGGAGCAGCAACTGTAATGGATGCAACAGCACCACCAATAGAGGCACAAAAGTTTTGGAAGAAGGTAGCGTTACTATAATCACTTAATCCAAACAAGTATTCCTTTACAAAAGCGGAGCCACCAAAGAGAGCAAAAGAACCAGGTGCATTACGGGCTGCTGTCCAGCCAGCGCCACGATAAAGACCCATACCTTCATCCTTGACGATACGCAAGAAACCACGTCCACGGAAAGCTTCAGGATTGGTTTGTCTCTTGATCTTGAGAACATCCAATGGAAGCAAGGCAATTTCACCAATACCAACCACACTACCAGCAGTGGCGTGCATAATTGTCTTTCCGGTCTTTTCCCCAAATGCACCAACAAACAAATCTCTATGGTGCTTGTTGAAGTAATCTTTCACAAAGGGTTGTCCACCAAATTTGTATACTCTTTGAGCGACCTTGTACCCAGCTGCAAATCCAAGACCGGGGAAAAGAGAGGCATATTTCTTTAAAAACCCAGCATTGGCTGCTTCCTATTTACAAAAAATGCATTTAAGCATGGGTTGTCAAAGTTAATAAAAAAAAGTTACCTTGAAAACGACTCTGTCGACAGCAGCCTTGTTTTCTGCAAATGAGCGAGTAGATTCCCAAAGCTATATAAAGGATGAGAAGATTGAATTTGCTTCATGAACAAAGAATGCACACCTTTGTTTGATTACTCATTAATCGCTTTGCCACAGTATCAACAGGGTGAAAAATAATTAATTCAAGAATACCAGAGCTAGCACTTCCAAGAAAACGAGCTTTACCAGACTCAGAGTTGTTACTACTGATAGGAGGTGACATTATTTTAATCAAAATGAAGAGAGAAGGGTTATAAAAAGTGTGCTTTGTCCCTGTCAAAAAAAACCTTTTGTCGGGAATCAAAAAAGATAAAAGAGATGAAATAAACTCAGACTTACAGTCGTTCCACTGCCAACTTGAGGATTTTATCGCTCATGGCATCCTGTTCTGGCTGGTTCTCGCAGGCTTTTACTCCCGCCTTACCATGTGGCTCCCGGACTACGTCTACCTGTTTCGTTCTGGAAGGAATTCTGGGCCTTCGATATTCCAAGCTCTGCCTTCACTCTCTGGTGAAGATTACTGCATGATAGTCTGCCCGTGACATCTACACTTCTCCGAAGAAACGTTACCTCGTGTGCTTCCCCTTTATGCCTTATCTCTCATAGTGATGCTGAAGACACATTCCATTTTGTGGTAGGATGTTCACTAAAGTGGCAATTCTGATCCTATGTATTGTCTTTGTTTCGCCTGACAGGCCAATTCCCTGTCGCAATTTCCGTGTGGTCCGCTCTTGCAACGCTCTCTTTTCCCTATAATCGGTATACAGTTTGCTCAGATCATCTTCGCCCTTTAGGGTTTGCCTTTTCATCTGGCGCTGTGTTCTCAATGGCACACTGTGGTCATTGTCAGGGGCTATTAATTTTTTTCAGCAAGACTCCAAGCTTTTGTTTGATACATCACTTGTGACAGAATTTTAATTGTTCAATAAAGTTTAAACTTATACAAAAAAAAATGAGGATTTTAGAAATTGATTTCACTGCTTATTTTTTAAAAAGCAACGAAATGTCAAAGTTATTATTTTTAAAGGAAGATAGCCAATGAAATATTTATGATGAGAATAGGCGTGTGTGTCTCTCCATATTCACCGGAGCTCAACCCCATTGAACAGTTCTGGGCATTAGTCAAACGTAAAGTTAGACACCAAAAACTCCAAGGTACTAAAACACTTTAAGATAGAATTGTTGATGCTGCGAATGAAGTTCCCATTCAGCATCTTGAAAACTGATTCAGCATTCATAGAACCAATTTGATAATTGCTTAAACCGCATACCAATTTAAATATCAATAAATAATACAGTTGGGACAACTGTACCTTAATATAAAATTCGAACCACTCTCATATTGAGGATTATGTACTGGAGTTTTTTAATTTAATCCTCTGTACAATATATTTATTTTTGACGTAGTACTTATTCATTCTTACCCTCATTTCTCGGTGCTTTTCGTTTTTAAGAAATAACCGTTTTCAGAGATCCACAATTGTTGAGGGGATAATGGGCTGCTTTATATTTAGCTTTCTACTATTCGTCAAGGACTCTACTTTTTTAGTATTATCAATCGCAATTTAATTTACTTGCATTAGTCGTGACACAATAATGGGAAAGATAGCGATTTGATCAAGGTTCTCAAAGACAGTCAATTCGGAGAGTTGAATCATTCTATATACGATTAAACAGATTTTTATTTATAAATAATTAAACCTCTATTGGGCGCACGATTGTAATATTACATCTTTTCCGCCCGAAGCAGTTCATAAAGGAAGGATAGTGGTGACTAAAAAACTCTTTTGGGATCAAGGGTAAAAAATGTTTTGGGTCATTCTATATACACCATTTCCAGAAATTAAAGTCGCTGTGACTAGTCGCAATTACATATAAATTGTATTATAAAACTTTACAAAATGCGACTTTAATTTCTGGAAATAGTGTACTTTTGGGGCAATTATATCGAATCTATAAGTGCTGATTTAGGGGCCCTTGAATTAGGATACCTCCAACAGAAGGATTCGACATTCGAGACAAATAAGAGCATTCAACGTTGTGCGCATTTCTTTGCCAACCTTTACTAAATCGGATTCAAAACAGCGCAAAAATTTAGGTCGCTTGAACTCGCCTATAGTGACAGAAATCCATGAATTCATCGTCTTGACATTGGCCACAAAATCCGGCTTCTTTCCCTTTTCTCTTGCTTGTCCAGTCGTCTTCTTATTGACTTCGTCTTTCTTGACTTCCTTCATGACTTCATTTACCTTTTTGTTCAAATAGCTATTAGCCCATTGAATATGCAAAAGAGGTTCAGCTGCAAAGATTGGCTGTAATACAGGGGCAATATAGTTGTGAACATATGAATCTTCAATAAAGGAATTTGGGGATCCGTTTGCAAAGAGGTAAGAGCTGTATGACAGCTTGAATTGTGTGAGCATCAACTATATTTTTCATAGAGATGGCTTCAACAAGATATGTTGCCAAAATCCATACACCAGACAGTGGAATTCATTGGTTTTGATGGTTCATTAATTTTGAGAGTGGACATGGCTTGTCTATGTAAATCGACACTCCAATCTTTACTTATTGAAGATTGTTATTTCTGATCAAAAAGGAATACATCATGAAGAGCTAAATGTCTCAAGTCAGAAAGCTGTTCCGCGAGGTTACGTAATTTTAAAGTATTTGTCTTGTAGTTACAGTAGGTGAAAAGATATGAGCAGCCTCTGTTCGATTTGTCTTCATATCTTTTTATTTTAGGGTATACATTCGCCAGAGCTTTGATATCACATAAGCTAATTAAAAAAGCAAAAGTGCATATAATGCATTATAGAGGTTGACTGTATCTCAAGTATAAGTTTTTTAAAAAGGGAAAGACAGTCATAAAATAGCCAATGATGATTTATCAAAATTCGCTATGTTTCCTTTGTTTCTACTTTGGCTGGTATACTATTGATGTACCTCTTGCAAGCATATGCATTGAGCTTATTTCACTCTACATCTACACGTTGCTAAAGTTTTCTGACACCTCTTGCTCTGACTTCATGTGGTGGCAGATTAAGTTTGAGCTGATACCAAACATGCTTTATATGATTTAAATCCTGACTTTGAGCATACCAATAATTTATATACCTTACACTGATACCGCATAGCTACGCAGTTATGGACTTTAATTTATACATTAGGCCGCTATCATTCTGAAGGTATATATTAGACACCTTTAAATGATGATAATTTAACGTATTCATGCAAACAATGCTAAGTATATGAAGATAAGTCGTTGAATTTATATTACCATCATAAAGCTGACATGTCTAAACTGGACCCTGAGCAGGTATGCGATCACACATGTTCATCTTACCGCTGCCGTGCTTTACTGTAATGTTGATGTGATGAGGAAGCAAGAGGTCATTTGATACTACCCTATAGTACTTTACTCCATCCGATCACTAGATGCTAACCTTTGCTTCAGCTGAGAACACTGCTGATCGTCACTATTGACTTGACCAGTTGCAATGCCTTTTTGCTCAGGCCATCTGCTTTTTTCAATGATCCTTTTTTAAAAATGCCTTCTTTTTTTTTAGCTCTCGGTGGAAGTTTATGGATCTCAGCGCGTTTACTCCTGAACGATGTGTCAACGAGCAACCAAGCTTACCTAAATCCCTGAATAACTCTTTTGCTATTGTCGGATGACCAGTAATGATACGCAACTCGAGAGAATGTTTCACAGCATCAGAGACAATAGCATGTCTGCCAGCCTGCAGGTATGACTTTTGTGGAAAAAGCTTTCTAGCATGTACTTTAACCGTACTAGAATGAACGTGGTATTCATCTGAAATATCTTCTGGTTTCATGCTCTTTAATAGTGTATCTTTTTATGTTGGGGTTGCTTTTCCATTGGCATAGATTTAGGCATAATGATGCGAAGTAGTGAGAGGAATTGAGCAAAAAAAAAAAAAAAAAAAAAAAAAAAAAAAAAAAAAAAGAAACCAAGGACCTTGAAGTTGCACTTGCTTTTATATGAATACAATGAGGAATGCTCACAGTCTCAGACAAGTACGCCGTGTAGTCTTACAATATATTTTTTGTTGATTTAAATGTAAACATATGATTACCACACATAATTTAAGCTGGCCGGAAATCAAAATCTTAAATTCGCATTCTCATCCCTCTCTCAATTCCCAGTATTACTACATGAGACCTTTACTGTTTCAAGACACATGGCCCCGAAAATATACCATAGGAGTCCCAAGCCGGTAGTTGGCATGTACCTTTTGATATAGCAAAAAAAAATCGATTTTGCCAAAAGTTTGCTCATATTTTTTCACATATTATATAGCATAGCTGTACCAGGCCTGTTTCATCAGAAGTGATCCAAGTACCTATAGAAGCTATATGATCAGAAGGGGTGGTATGGATATTTCCTGTAGGGCGGTCAAATTTATCTTCTTCATCATCTTTGCCATTTTCAACTCTTTCATCGTTGTTTTGAAGCACCGTGTTTTCATCACCAGTATTAGCTTTATGATTATCATATTCCTCAAATTGATAGAATCCTTTGCGACCTGGATGATAATCTATTATAAGATCGCTAGGTATATGATCACTATCATCATCTTCTCAATATTCATTATTGCTTTCCTCTACGGGAAAATAGCTAAACTCATTAGCCATATTCTCAGTGTCTTTTTTTTTTTTCACTTGCCGCCACATTATTGAAAGTCGTAGGAGTATAAGAGTTTCCTACAATACCAGCATTTTTTATATCAAAAGTGATGGAGGACTTGGGATTAGTAGTGTTCGTGCTTTTCTTGTTAAAGCACACCCCGTGAATTTTTTATATAATCCTCAAAATGGGAGTGGTACGAATTTTATATTAGAGGTAAGGTACGATACGGTAAAATAAAAAAAAAATAGATTCAAAAATAATTTTAATTTGTTTTATAAAATAAAAATAAGAAAACAGAAAAATCGTGATTACAATTTACTTTCAGGTATGATCATCTTATTCAGACGTTCTTTAATAACAGATTCAGCATCATTCACAATTTTTGTGACCAAGTCTTGACAAGTAGGAATGTCATCAATAAGACCAACTACTTGTCCAGCAGTCCAAACGCCAAATTCAGGATCACCCGTTGTATAAACTTGTCTACCTCGAGCACCCGACACCAATTCCCGAACATCTTCAAATACAACATCTGGGTTCTCTTCACGCTTGTTGACCTCAATGGCCACTGAATTTTTAAAAATACGTGTTGTGTTGCGGAAGGGACGGAATACAAGAGCAGTAGAACGTTCATCTGCCTTAACAATGGCTTCCTTGATATTATGATGAATGGGTGCTTCAACGGTACACATGAATCGAGTACCCATATTGATACCTTCAGCTCCTAATGCCAAAGCGGCAGCCAAACCTCGACCATCACCAAAACCACCAGAGGCAATATAAGGGATTTTAAGTGTTTTGGCTGATTTGGCCAATAAGATGAGAGCTGTGATATCATCTTCACCTGGATGTCCAGCACATTCGTATCCATCAATTGAAATGATATCGACGCCTAAACGGTGAGCTGACATGGCATGACGAATAGCTGTACATTTGTGAAGTACAATGATACCAGCTGCCTTAAACATCTTGATATATTTACCAGCTTTTTTATATTTGTTAGAAAAGAACAAAAAAAAAAAGATCTAATAGTCAACTTACGATTATTCCCAGCAGTTTCAACTACCTTAACACCTTCTTCAATAATAGCCTTAGCATACTCTTCATAAGGAGGAGGTACAATGGCAGGTAAGAATGTCAAGTTGACACCGAATGGGTTATTGGTCATTGTACGACAACGACGAATCTCGGCACGTAATGCATCAGGTGTAGGCTGTGTTAAGGCAGTGAGTATACCCAAAGCGCCAGCGTTAGAAACAGCAGAGGCCATTTCGGCAGTACCAACATATTGCATACCACCTTTAGAGAGATTCAGTAAAGTTTGTTACTTTTATCAGTCTTTCAAAGGTTTTTACCTTGTACGATAGGATGCTTGATACCAGTTAATTCAGTAAGTTTTGTCTTAAAAACCATAATTGAAAATAAAAGAAGAAGAAAACATAAAAAAGGGAGTAAATCCTTTAAAAAAAAGTGTGGGGAATAAAATTAAAATAGATGACTAAAGGAATTGGTTGAAATGAATACGTTTTTAAGTTGTGTAACTTTTTCATATGCAAATTTTAACCAATTCTAAAAACCATTTTGATGCACATTTTGAATTACCGTCAATTGAATTTTATTGGTCGTATTTTCGGACTCAATTCATCAAGCCTTTGGATACTAATTGTTAATCGTTCCTAAAACAATCTTGGTTGCCTTCGCTCCGGCTTCCAATGTGGTAAGATTCTCCGTGAAAAAATTGAATTTGTGATTTGGACGCCCAATGTTGGTTTAGTAGTTGGCTTGTAGTAGAACCGTTCAAATGTTTGAGTGTTTCGACTCCAATTTGCATGTTGTTTGTCTTCTTCGACGGTGTTTCCTTTCTCTACAGCCTTGGTACTGGCCGTTGCTCGTCTTGAGTGAGATGGATATAACTTCGTATCGATCCCCGCATTTATCACCATTTCTTTTACCCAGTTTGCTACGGTACTACTCTTTGCTGAACTTACTCTTTCTGCCTCCTCAATATACGCCAAGAATAAACTATGCTCTTATAGTAGTGAATTTCTAAGGTGGTTTATTCTCTGCATAAAAACGAACAGGGTTGTAACAGGGCAATTGAGTACTTCCAGGGTGACACCGATGGTACAGGACTTTAGTTGAGCTTCTTTTGGTTATCTAAAGTGAACGGTAGGGCCTACAAGTATCATTTCCTCATCATGTTGAATAAGGACGTCGCGATGATGTAAATCTCCAATATCCGATCTTGATCTTGCCATTGTTGCATTGCAGAGTAAGGTAATTGCCTTGAGTTGTAGTTTGTATAGAATAATAGTGCTATTGTTGCTGAAATTGTCTTTCAAGTACTCTGTGGCTATGTCAATATTCCATGTCTTTGTCTTGTGTGGCACTGAAGAAACCTTGGATCAGTTGTTGTGAAGCTATTGGTAGATTCTTTGGATGTGTGTGCTTGAATACAGAGGCTATTGATGAACGGTGAGTGTTTAAGTGTTTTGTGCTATAATTTTGGTGTTGTAGTAATAATGTCAAAATGTTCTTGATATTGCACTTCTCAAATTCAATTGGTTTTTCTTACACTAGGTCGTCCATAGAGCCCATCCATTTTCATAGTTCTTTTGAGTACTAGATCGTTGAACTCCTGCTTAAAAAATTGTATATCCTCCTTCGACAAATCTTGCGCTTGCCATGCGGCTAACATCTTGTTGCCTTGTTGATATACTATTGGCTTCTGTAGTTGTTTCATCCCCAGTATCATTGGAAATCAAAACTGAGTCGGCCAGTATAGTGTTACTACCACTATCCTTTGTATCTTCTCCTTGATATTGCGCAGTAATGAAGGAATCAAATCATATGACAAAGAAGGAAAAGCCTGGAAATTCAAATGCAATACAAACTATGCTGTTAATAATGGAGGGTGCTGCTCCTACCACATGCTCTCTTTACAACCTGATTTTATTAATCAAAAATCCTCTTTGTAAGAAATTGTTGAAGAACATGACTACCTGTTCACTATTCATTCAAAATACCATTGAAAATTAAACTGGATTGAGCGATACTGGGGCTGCTTGGAGTAAGTTGCTCGAAGAGAATGTGATTATTCATTCAAATCCTTAAAAAAATACCTTTTTTCCTTGATCAAGTATCTGTTCCTAACGAAGTTCCAACAAAAATAAGACGCTTCTATGGCCGATGCTGGGAAGTTAATTGAAGCATACGGTAGTGAAACAGATGGTAAAAAAGCATATTAATAAACATATATTGTCTAAACAAGTGAAGATTATTATCATTGACCAATCGCAGTTATTGGCTACTAATTCATTTACAGACAACCTTATCGTTCAAATATGCTATTTCTACAACCTAAAGCCTTTATTCTATTTCTACAGCTTACAGTCTTTGTTTTATTTCTACACGAGCTCTGATTTCACCCCACCGCTACGTATAAGATTTTACCGGAGCGAGCGTAGCGATATGAAGGTCAAAAATCTTGGCCTTCGCTTATCGCAGGGTGTCAGCCCTTGCGTTGCCACAGGCCTGGAGCTTCGCTCCAATAAATATAAAGTTTGATCCTGCAGTAAAATGAATGCTAAGACCAACGTCAATAGAGTAAAGCTACTTTGGGGAGTCCCTCCCTAAGACACCCTTCCATATTGCTCAGGCCTTAAAGTCCCAAATGGTTCGAAACTTAAAGACCCACATAAAATAAAGTTGCGATTCGATTTGCCTAAAAAGGCTAACTATGTATTCTGTTTATACCTCTCCCTCCTTCTTTTATAAAAACATGTCTGCTGAGATCGTCTTATGGTAAATGATGATTGAGCGATAAGGACATATATAAACATAGGAACTCGGTTAAATGGCTTAAGGCTATTTATAAAGAGAGTAATGGCCACCCTATGTTTTTCGTAAAAGGAGACTATTCCTATCAGAGACGCGACAAGGCTATGAATGACTACGTTACTACTGTAACGCTTGCTAAAATCTCAGATGATCCTCTCTATTCACAATGGGCAAGTGCAGTCTCAGAAGCAGAATTTTCAGTACATATCAACACAAAGCTATGTTTTGCAATCTCATCATTTTAACAAGCAATCAAGTTAGGTTCTTTCAAACAGATCTGTTAGTGAGTTCTGGGCTGGGTTATTGGATTATGAAAATCGACAACGTTCTCTCAACACCTCCCAGAAAATCAAGTTCATCAATTCTGATCCGTTCTCTAGCCAATTTAAACCCAAATCTCTTTAAACAACCGTATATTGTAGCTGTCACAGTTTTTTAACAACTTAAAAAGACTTGGTGGAAAGCTTCTTTGTTACTCTTCTTTTTTTTTAGTAGTTACTTCTTTTGATTCAGATACTTCATCAGAAGGTAAGCCTCCTGATACTGACACATTGGTTGTTTCTTTACCGTTTTTGTTTTACCATGCTCAGATATGAAGTATCGCGTCTTCTTCGGCAACAAACAAGCTTTCAATGCCTTTTTGGACATATGGAAAACAGCAGTAGCATTTCTTTTATTAACATGAGCTCTGATGTTTGATCCAATTGGCAAACTTGGAATATCAAGCGTCAAATTCCATTTCGTCTGTAAACTGGGATACCGGCCAAATGTTCATTAGCATATTGAAGAGCGTTTTTTTGAACAAAAAGGTATTAAAAGATGTTGATAGATGAAGAGGACAACATTTTAAATATTGCTGTCAGTAAGGTAATTGATAAATCAAAAACATGCATTAAGGTGTGACTGCTGCAATAGATAGTTGTTTAAAGAATTCAACCAATTGACGGTATAGCCTTTTTTCTTCACTTTATATATTTCAATTAGCTGAAGTTGCATTCAAAAGAAAAATAATAATCATTTTCTTAAATAAGGCTTATAGTTGAAAAGAATTACACTCTTCTTTTTTATTTATAAAATTATTAGTTAATAAAAGAATTATAAGAAAAAGGGTTGTTGACCTATTCTTCAAGCATAAGCAAGTTTACTCTTGTAAAGTAAAATCACTGCTATCAGGAGGGCTTGATTGGTTTCAAAAGTGGGCAGATGTTTGATTTTAAACACAGACACTTCACTATAGCAAAGCATGATTTGTGGGAAAACTCCATTTCTTTCCAATAAATCATGTCTACTCATAGAGAAGGAATTACTACAGAAACACACGATTGGACATTAGTAAAGGCCTCTTCCTTAATCAAGGACCAAAAAGTTATTACAATGTAAGACTAATCCAATGCATAAATATGGAACTTGCTATTCAATTATTTCACAGTGAAGGTTCTTTACCAGTTGAAGAAGCTTGTAATCTACTCATTGAAAATAATATTACTTCTGCTCCTGTTTTTAATTCAAAGTCAAAAGATTCTTCTGAATCTGCTATTGTTCATCCAAGATCTTATGTTGGTATGTTTGACTATGGGGACGTTATCGCCTACATCTTGTTGGTGCTTCAAAATATGTCACCACCTGGTGTAAAAGATAGCTTGAATTTTGAAATAAATGATATTATTCGTCGAGCAACCGAAGGAAAAGAAGTTCCAGTTAAATTAGCAAGTGGTAAATAATTAGGTTATATAAATAACACAACTAATTGATTTATCTTAGATTTATCACAAAAGAACCCCTTTTATTCAATTCTTCCCGAAGCTACTTTATTGTCTGCTGTAGAGGAATTTGCTTACGGTATTCACAGAGGTAAAAGCAAATGTTCTTTTGAAAAAAAGCATATGATTACTAAATTTAGCAAGCTGAATGTTATAGTTTGTGTATTAAACCCTGATGGATCGATAAAGGTAAACAAGATAGTGCACAAAACAATAATACATATTTAAACGTAGACTTTTATTTAATAAAGGGCATATTATCTCAATCAACAGCAACGAAATATCTTTATGCAAATCAGCGCAATTTCCCAGATATTGAACGCATCATGAATAAGACAGTAAAAGACAAAGATAGAATGTGTTTAGAATTAGTGCTAAAGAATTTTATTTATAGCTTCGTCAGCTAGGTCTTGGAGTATCTGATGTAATCGCTGTTAACGCTGATTCACCTGTACTTGACGCGCTTTCACTTATGAGTAACGCGTTATTATTTTAATATCTTGGCAATTTCCTCTTATCTCATTTATTTTATAAAAGGTAAACATGGTATATCTTCTGTTGCAGTATTAGGACATATGGGTATGGTTCTTGGTAACATAAGTATGACAGATGTCAAGGTATAAAAATTGAAATATAAAAAAATATGTTTTCTAACTGTTTTATTAGTTTATCATGAAAAGCTACAAACATCAACTCTTGTGGGAGACATGCTTTCAATTTGTCAGTCTTGTTCGCACACAGCAAGGTGTTGAAGATGGCCAGGTAAATAAATAATATTATAGATAATGAAATCATGTGTGGCCAATATATATTGTTTTACACTACAGGATCGGATACCAGTTTTTGATGTCCGTCTGGATACAACACTAGGTTTTGCAGTAGCGAAATTATTGGCTACAAAATCCCATCGTGTATGGGTAATAGACGAAAGAGAGAAAGCGATAGGTGTTGTTTCTTTGACAGACGTTATGCGTGCTATTGCTACCACGAGTAATGGTGTAGAAATCAAGCCTTTGCAAAAAGGAAAAGAAGCAGATAAATAAAACCCAGTTTCGAGTAGTAGTTCCACAATGTAAACAATAAGGTTATTTTATTATGGCACCTTTTTCTACTTCTTTTTTCTGTTTCTTCTCTTTATTGTATATTTGTACTAGTTACCTTGGAAAAGCTTTAACTTTTGTTCATTGTCTCTCAAAATGAGCGGAATCTTTTCTCTGAAAAGTAAATCGCTAACAAAAAGAATGAAGACAAGTCGAGCTTGTGATGACTGTAGAAAACGAAAGGTTGTTTAACTCGTTATTATTGTTGATATGCAAGCTAATTGATAATAATTACAGGTCAAATGTGATGGTAAACAACCCTGTGCACGGTGCTCAAAAACAAACACAGAATGCGTATTTATAAAAATGCCAAAAAAAGGTCCACCAAAGTCATACATAGAAAGTGTAGAAAATAGACTTCAAAGAGTAGAAAATGCTTTAGGGCTGACGGATACATCTGTAACTCAAAAAATGCTTGATGGATCCTTGAAAAATGACAATAATGCAGAAGGTATTCATAAACAGAAAAAAAAAAAAATATTTAGAAAAAAATATTGATGTAAATGACAGTCTCTGCAATTTCTATTTCAGCGCCTTATACCACAGACCACTTTAACTCCCAGATAGACAGATTCACCATTAATGAAATTGGACAGGCAGTTTACGTAAATGACTCAATATCACGACAAGATAGAATACCACCTAACAAGATCAATCACTATTATTATGATACCCAACCTGATATCTCTTCAGTCTCTGATTCCCCACTTTCATCGACCGTTGCCTTCTTCTCTTGTCATCCTATTACAGCAGAAGAATCCATAAAAGAACATCTTTTAGCAGATAAACAAATAGTAACCGAAGCTGAGCCATTGATTGATGTTTACTTTGATTATGTTCACAAGTATATTCCTATGATTCACAAATCGTCATTGATTAAACAAATGCACAATACGACAACGCCACCTTCTCGCTTACTGCTTTATGCAATGTGTGCAGTCGCTTCAAGATGGTCCTTGAGTCAATTGGGCTACAGTGGCAGCAATTTGATACCACCTGGATACACTTATTATCAAAAGGCACTTGGGCTGCTAGATGACTTCTTTGATGTACCTAGAGTATCAACAATACAGGCACTCATCTTGTTGGTAAAATACCAAGAGTACTTTCAAAGGATTGGATACTTTCACCGATCATATGCTTACCTGGGAATAGCTGCCAGAATGTGTATAGATTTGGGTTTATCGGAAGTAGATGGAGAAGGCGTTGAAGCTGAGATTAGTAAAAGGACGTTCTGGGCAACCTTTACATATGATATTTTTGTGAGTATCGAACAAGGACGTGATACTTATTTTGAAGCTTCAAAGTGTGTCGCTGGTTATCCTGTTCCCACGACAGAGGAGAACTCTGTATATGAGGATGCAATCACAAATCATAATATACTTATCCAGCTATCCAAAATCCTGTCTGTTACTTATTCTATTAAAAGACGATTCACGATCAGAAAGCAAACACAAGGCAACCAACGCACAAAAGAACAGACAGTAGAAGAGCAATCTTGGTTATTTTCAATTCATACACACCTCGAAAATTTCTTTTATGAAATATCGCAAGATTCCTTTGCAGAATCACAAACAACACAAGATCCTTATATTGGACTTATCTACATGACTTATTACTTTTGCATCATCTTATTACATCGAAGCTACATTGAAAACCCTCTTGACGAAACAGAATACAATTTTGCACCTTACCCTCACCGAAGACTATGTGTCAATGCTGCCTCAAATATCACTAGCATTGCAGAGTCATTACAAAAAAGGTTTCCCATACATGTTTTTGCTTTACCTATTCGAGGTGTTCAGCATACAATACACTGCTTGGCTGCTGCTGCAACTATACACCAGCATGAGATGTTGCATACTGAAGATGCAATGGCAAAAAAGATGGCCAATAGATGGTACTTGTCTACAGTAAAGATGGTGCAGTCACTATCAATGCAATCTCCATCGATCGAAACTGTAAAATACTTTAACGAGCAACATAGAAAGCGCCCGTCGTCTGCCTATTTTCATGGCACAGCCAACACGCCAATAAATAGTGAAAAGCCTCGACCTCTTTCAATGGCATTTTTGGAAAATCAAATGGGTTGGTCAGCAGCCTCCAGCCCGGTTTATCCAGTACAACAGCAGACATCCTATCCACAGCAACAACCACAATCAATGATTCTCTCAGATTTGACAGATTTGCAGAAGCAAGAATTAAGGTTGAATGGGCTGAATGAATCACCGTGTTATGAACAATATGATCCAATTCCAGACATGAATGATCTCTTCTTGATAGATAAAGATGAAATTCAAAACTTGTCAATGGAAATGTAAAACAATAATAAAAAGTACCCGCCTTTGCCTTTTCTCTTTTTCTTTTTTGACCTTTATTATTAATACTATTATACAAGTTTTGTTTCCTTTAATTGCCTCCAAAATACACATGCTGAACATCTGCCAACTTCTTTCCTCTCATTTTTGCAATATCTTCAGGTTGTTTTGTGTTTGATAATGCTTCGAATGCAGCTTTGATGACATTCATAGGTGTAGTTGATCCTCTCACTTTGGCACTGATATCTTGAATACCAATACATTTACAAATCTCGTGCACATAATGGTTTGTACGAATACCAAATCCTGGAGGTCTAGCACGAAGTTCTAATGTGGTAGCATGAAATTTATGAGTGAGGTCCATGGACAATGTACGATTATCATAGCGCTCAAAGTATCTCAAGTTCTTGATGGCACGGTTAGTAGCCTTACGGATAGCCCGAGTGGCTTCTTCGTCTTTACCTTCACCATAACCAGCCAGACCATTTCCATTACCGACAACAACAAGGGCATACATGGAAGGCTGTTTACCTTTACCATTCATGTTAACCACTCGCTTCACAACAAGTGCTTTCTTCATCAAATCCCGTTGTTCAATGGAGCTAAGAGGTGTATCAATGATATCGGTGACTGTGTTGAGTACAACATCAGTAGGACGGTGAGGTGTAAAGGCCTTTTTTTGATCCAATGTATCAGGTTTCTCGGAGGAATAGTCGAGAATGGTGTCTAATTTGTTGAGATCTGGAACATTATCTTTGGAAAGTGCTGGATGTCGAAGTTGTTTATCTCCAACGGTAGCATAAGCACGAGCTAAAAATAATAAAAAAATTGATTATTCATAGATTCGATTCGCTTTATATGAAAAGTACCTGCTACTAATCTTGTAGCTGGAATGACAGATAGTGTTGCAAAAGAGCGACTGAGTGCTAGCATGGTTGACTGTAAGCACAAGGGCAGAAAAATTTGACAAGGAAAAAAGTAGGTGCAAAAAGTCACCGAAATCCCAAAAAAGGAATAACAATCTCCGATTGAGACGTCAGCAATTAATTCACCTGAATGGGGGAGACAACGGTGTTGAAAGGTTTGATGTTTGGACCTTCTTTTTCTTGAGTATCTTTAATATAAAATCCCTCCCCACTCTTATAATGAATCACCTTAGATTACTCAATAGATCTTTGACTACTGCTCGACCTAGTCTCACAGGTAATCCTTTTTTTTGATTCTTTATCTGATCTATAACACCCTATATTATAGCCTCTCGTTTCATCGCAGCACCTGTTGCAAGTCAATTGGCACAATTCAGCTCTTCTCGCATTGCTCAACATGCCTCTCCTGTTAAAGACAACAGCCACCAAATTTCTGGAAAGCCTCCAGGTGTTCTTGATGTGGCCGCTCAACATTTGTTGTTGACAGAATTGATGCGTGGTATGTGGGTCGTTCTCGAGAACTTCTTCCGTCCTCCTTACACCATTTTCTATCCATTCGAAAAGGGTCCTCTTTCTTCTCGCTTCCGTGGAGAACATGCTCTTCGTCGTTATCAATCAGGTGAGTTGAAAGAAGAGGGAGAATGTGCAAAACTGACAGAAATGTACTTAGGTGAAGAACGTTGTATTGCTTGCAAGTTATGTGAAGCTATTTGTCCTGCTCAAGCTATTACTATTGAAGCTGAACCTAGAGAAGATGGTTCTCGTCGTACCACACGTTATGATATCGATATGACCAAGTGCATGTAGGTTTACAGATACGATCTCTATAAAATGTATACTCAATCTTTACTCTCAGCTACTGTGGTTTCTGTCAAGAAGCTTGTCCTGGTAAGTGGATAGGAATTGCTTGGTAGGAATAATTGACTAAAAGGATATACTCATAGTTGATGCTATTGTTGAAACACCCAATTACGAATACATTACTGAAACCCACGAAGAGCTTCTTTACAACAAAGAAAAGCTTTTAGCCAACGGTGACAAATGGGAAGTTGAACTTGCCAGGTAAGACAAAGAGGATAAAATAAACAAATACTGATCTATTTTTTTCTGCAGAAACTTGCAAGCCGAACATCCTTATCGTTAAATTATTTAAACAATAAAAAAAAGTTTGTGTGTGGATTTTATTAAACAAAAATGTTTTTCTTTACAAATTCTTTTGCTGCATTTAATCCTCGTTCGTGATAGACTGCACCCACCAAGGCCTGTACGGCTTGACTCTTGACAGAAGGAGAAATTTGACCTCCTGGCAAAGTGCACTGCACGTTTGATTCCAGACCTAAAGCATCAAATCTAGCCCCCAAGTGTTGAGGTTCAAGTGTTTGCTTGATGATCGTCTTTAATTCTTCTGCACTTTTAGCCTTATTCAAGTCAACAGCAAAATATTCGATAGAACGACGACCTAAATATTGAAGACGCTCATTGTTGGGAACTTTTCCGTGTTTGAATGATTTATGTGTCAATGCTTGGGATAAAGTGCTAGGTGATAATTGTAATTGCTCTGCGACTGATTGAATATTAGATGTCTTTTCAATGAATAATGAACGGCTGGTGTAAAGTGAACGACGACTGCAGCATTGTGCTTTTTATATTTCATTAGCTTATGCTAAAGCATTAGGATGGCATCTTTTTTTTTTTTCTTTTACCTGTCATTATGCGAATATTTTGCAACATTTTCCAGGGTTAAGAAAAAGAAAGAATTGTTTCCAACTTTTTTTTTTTTTCGAGAATCCCCCCACCCCTCTTTTTTCTAACCAAGCAGGGGGATTGTGGCTTGTTGTTCATTCAGCTTATGAATGAACATATTTCAATCTCCGTTATTTGTATACATTTTTTTCCATACAACATGTCTGTAGCAAAGAAACCTAGATTAGAACAAGTTGCGCGTCCATTTATGCCTGTTCAACAGCATGAAGTTATTATTCCTTCTTATGCTGCTTGGTTTGATTTATCTACGATTCATGTAAACGAAGTGCGTGGATTGCCTGAATTCTTTAACAATAAAAATAAATCCAAAACACCATCCATTTACAAAGAATACCGTGATTTCATGGTCAACACGTATCGCCTCAACCCTCTAGAGTATTTAACAGTAACCGCCTGTAGAAGGAACATGACAGGTGATGTGTGTGCCATCATTCGTATACACGGATTTCTTGAACAGTGGGGCCTCATTAATTATCAGGTAACCGCACAAAATATCGACGAGAATAAAAAAGTACTTACACCCTATTTGTCAAGATGGA
This sequence comes from Rhizopus arrhizus, assembly GCA_024220505.1. NCBI lineage: Eukaryota > Fungi > Mucoromycota > Mucoromycetes > Mucorales > Rhizopodaceae > Rhizopus > Rhizopus arrhizus. The sequence goes on from JAKZZE010000011.1 coordinate 944,786, forward strand.
CCCAAGTGCTAAGCCTACTGCTATTGGGCCTCCATTTGCTGGTCAAATTAAAATTGTAGCGCAATTACCAAAAGGCTTGCATTTGGCCAAAGACATGCCGTCTCCAGTGGTTATCTCTTCACCCGATAACACTAGCAACATAGAAACTACTACCACTACTACTACAGACGATATATCAGATATAAAACTAGAAGAACCCCAACCTACAGAACCAAGTCGCTGTGAATTCGCTAGAGGACTTGAACATGCAGAAAGAAATCGTGATGCACCTACTACACCCGACAGTCAGAATGGTACTGCTATTTCGCTTTGTACCAACTTGGATTTACGTGACAATATTTTTGATTTGACGAACGAACAAACAAAGCCTTGCTCTTTTTGTAACACAGCACATAAAGTAATTGAAGGATATCAAAACAAATCCGTCTTTTTATGTACCAAATGCTATGAAGCAGGCAGTTTACCTGAGGGCACAAAGAAGGAAGATTATAGGAAGGCAGTGAAAGATGAGGATGTTTGGTCAGAGCAGGAAGACCTTTTGTTACTTGAAGGATTGGAGATGTTTCCAACGGATTGGGAAAAGATTGTACAGCATGTATCCAGTAAAAGTCGGGAGGCGTGTATACTTCGTTACTTGAAACTACCTACTGCAGACCCTCGTATTGATCCTGACATCAGAAAACGCGGATTACTTGATGTGAACACGACAGATAAAGTAGATAATCCCATCATGTCAGTGGTCGCTTTCCTTGCTTCTAATGTAAAACCAGAGGTAGCATTCTCAACCATTCATGAACAAAAAGAAAAAGAGGAAGATACGGACATGGAAGACAGAACAGAAATCGATACGCGACAATTGGTGACCAACTTGATTCACACAAAGATTTCTCTTTTTACAGCACGATTGCATCAATTTAAAGAAAAGGAAGATCTGATAGATTCAAAACGTCGAGAGATTGAAAGTGAAAAATGGAAGGTTCAAGAGGATGTGTCTCAGTTGCGTAATAAAATAGATTCAATATATGCACGCATGTTTCGTGCTAGTCAAATGAAGCTGGCCGAACAACAACAACAACAACAACGAGAGCAAGAACAAAAAGAGCAAGAACAAAAAGAGCAAGAACAACAAGAACGAGAAGAAGTGATGGAAGAAACAATGCCAGAAGGCGTTGTTATCCGTTCATTGGAAGATCCATCATTAACAGAGGAAGAAAGAAGGATACAATATGAACTAAAAGAAAGATACCCAAGGCAATACAAATCAAAACAATTACTACTGCAGCAGCAACAACAACAACAACAGCAGCAGCAGCAGCAGCAACAGTCAAACGGTATCCTGAATGCTTAATACAAAATAAAGAATGTTACTTTTGTTTGTTGCTCTCCTTTATTGCTACTTTGCATCAAGTGATTGTTCGTTTATGAGATACGTACTATTCTTTAGTAAAAACAGTATGTGTCGAGGACTTTTTTGCGTTAAAATATACATAGTGTAATGTACCTGGGATGAGTAGTACATGCAATGTTTTAAAAGTAGAAACGAATCAAGAAAGTGTATGAGTAAACTTTGAATTCAGATTTTTTATTCATTTTTGTGTACAAAAAAAAAAAAGATGTATATAAGATCACTCACTGGTTCTTATGTATTGAAGTCAATTATCTCAAGAAGAAGGTGATGATAACAAGAGTGGTGAAAAGTTGAATACTTTGCCTTAAAAGCTACAAAAAAGGTAAGGTTGCAAAAGTTACTTTATAAAGTACGAATGACGAGAGTCGAGAAAAACAAAGTAGATTTATTGAGCTTTATAAAAGTAAAATGTATAGTAAATAATACAAGGATAGTGAAACAAAAGTGAACAAGAAATCTATCGGTTGTTTTCGAATCGTATCGCTCGCTGCAGTTATCAGAACGAGGGAACAATGTACAAGCACGAGTTGGACTCCTGCTAGCTTATTTTGGATAACCGCTACTTGCCAATGGATCCTGTCGTACTCAATAGACTTCATTCTCATCCTTTTATCCTTTTGAGTCCCTTTTAACATTGTACCCTTTTGTTATGAGCCTTGTGTACTTTTTTTTGTGAGGCGCTTTATAAACGGTTTGTGTTTAAAAACAGTCAATTTTGTATTTTATTATTCCTTAAAATACCTTGTCCCTTGGATGGGGTTTCTCATCAACCATGCCAAATTGAACCAAAAGCATCCATATAACGCACACAGGGCCACATACTTTATTTTCATTACTATAACTTTGACATAGAAGACAGTGAATGGTATGAAAGAGGGTTGAAGAGATATAAACAAGCAAGTATGATTTCAAAGTGAAAGATCTACGTGAGACAAGTGTAGGACAGACATTAAAAGAATCAGGTACCGCATAAAGATGATTGGCCTCAGTGAGTAACACGATATTTAATTGAAAAGAGTTTAAATAAGGCATAATTATCTTTCTCTTTTCTCTCTCTTTCTCTCTCTCTCTCTTCTTTTTATCTATTTCAATGTCGCATGGTTATGCTCCATACCAACAACAACAGCAACCGTATCCTAGCTATGACGCATATCCAATGTACGATATGAACAACAACAATATCAATAGTTATCCGGTGAATACTGAAAAATATGCGAGATATAATACGACACCACAAAGATCCTGCTGTGATAGAGCATGTTGTGGATGCTGTACATGCTGTCCAAGATGGTGTCGTTGGATAAGTTGTATTCTGTTTTTACTTGTCATTGCGATTGTGATTGTGATTGTTGTGTTGGGGGCCATGTTTAAAAGGCCCTCGGTGGAATTCACGGGTATTCAAGGTACACCCTCCCTCACGACAAGTAATGGCACAGTTTTAAATCTGGGTCTCGATCTGGGATTTTCTGTAAATAACCCAAATATTGAAAGTGTCACTTTCACATCCTTGGAAGCTCAGGTATAAACATGATTGGACTGCTGGAAAGAAAGACTGATGTTGATTTTAGGTTTATTACCATGGATTTAATAATGTTACGATTGGACAAGGCAGTTTGAATGATTTACACATCTCATCCAATGCGATCACGAACATTCAATTTCCTTTTACACTTTCGATTGACCCTAGTAATAAAGATGATACGGCCATAGCAACTAAATTATTATCAGACTGTGGTATTGGAGGAAATCAAGAAAAGATCAATTTGGATTATAAATTAGTAGCTACCGTCAAGGTGGTTGGTATCTCAATTCATGTGCCATTCTCAAGTTCAGTTGACTTTGATTGTCCGATGAGTGTAAGTAATAAAGATATCAAACCCCACCTATTCATCTCACTGTTCTCTAGTCAACAAATCAACAACAAATACTGAGTTCAATAGCAAAACAAATCTTGGGTCATTCTTAATTCATTTGCATATAGCATCCCCCCGTACTTAATAACAATATAATGGCTGGCCATCTGAGTCTGATTTGCTTTTTTTTTTTTTTTTGTAGAAATAAACTGTATTATTATTTTTTTTTTTTCACTTTATGCAACTTTTTTAAAGTACAATGAATCATCTTTTAAAAGATTGTGTGTTTTGTAAGATTATAAGGTAAGATGAAATGAATAGGTTGAATAAAGTAGAATTGATAGAGTTTATGTTAGAAATGAAATTCCTTGTTTTAAATTGATTGAAACAGAGAAAAGGTATAAAATTGAATTGGGGGGATGATAAATTAAAGAATGAGATAGTTTTGCTTTTATGGATATTGAACCTCTAAGTGAAGGACATTCGGTAAAGATGAAATGATAAAATGAATGATGACTTATTCTTTTCAATAGTTGATTATTCCTAAATGTAAAATAAATAATAAATAGAATAGAGAAAATAATATGAAACATGATAGATCATACTGAGTTTATGCATCAATTACCTGATGAATACTTGATGGATGTATTACCAATTGCAAAAAGGATCTCTAGTGCAGGTGAATTCAGTCAATACAATGTATTACAAGTAAAGGGTTTTATATTTCAATACATTTCTTTTATATTTAATGGAACCAATAGAATAATGGTAAACTTGCTAATCAAGCTGTTCCTCACGTTCACTTTCACGTTATTCCTAAACCAAATCAAGAAACTGGTTTAGGTATTCGTTGGAGGGCAATGGAGACCACAAAAGAGGATATTGAAATCAAATATAAACAGATTATGCAAAAATTGTAATGATGATGTCATTCAATCACAATAAAAAGTAAGATGCTAGTCTACAGTCGTTGTTTAACCATAAATATCTATTTGTGTTACCAAAGGATAACAAAGTATTAATGAACCTAATTAACGGTTGATAATGACAGTGTGTCATTTCTATATAAAGTAGTGTCAAACTCTCTTGCTTTGTTATTGTATTCATCAACTAGGACCCATTCCTTGGGGGTGTCACCTCATCCTCGGGAAACAACCAGCATGCTGCCTTCATGATTTACAAATAAGGTTCGTCCCACTCTTTCACTCTTACTCTCTTTTACTCTCTCTCTCTTTCTCCTTGAAAATAAAAAGAATGAAATCATACGATATGATTTGATATACAAAAAAATAGACATGTTTCACTACAAGCATAAATCGGGTTACAATCCGTACTTGATTATCATAAATAAGGTTGCTTTTTAATCCAAGTACTTTTTTTTATTGATCATCCATTTTATTATAAATAAAAAAAAAAGGAGGAGAAGGAGGCAGTGGATCTCACGTTTCAAAAAAAAAGGAGTCACTGACAGACAAAGAGACAGAGAGACAGATTGGCCTTTATCCCGAAAGATAGAGTTGCAGTGGCTGAGTTTGATGTACGCACTGATTTTTAGAAAATAGAATAAATTATGTCCTGGTTTGATTGCATAAACAGGAGACATGAAACCAGCAGCTATCAATTCTATCAATCTGCTTATTATTTTATCCAATGGAATCTGGATGAAATATCGGTATTTGAAATTAAAAAAAGCATCTTACCAATCCCCCAATCAAGAACAAATCCTTCTCCCTCACTCCCCTTCCCTCTCCCCCTTTTTCTTGCCCCGAACTAAAGATCGGACACTGCGAAAAGTGGACTGACTTCTAGATCAAAATATATATTTTTGGGCTGGGGTGGGAAGAAGAGAGAGGAGGGGGGGGGGAAAGAAGGAAATTGAATATAAAAACTCTACTTTTTTTTCTTTTTGACATATTTTCTTCTTCTTCTTCTTCTTACTGTCTCATGTCTACTTTTTCACTTTCTATTGATAACCGTAATAATTATAATTTATTTGATAATTATTTGAATAACAACAAATCAATCAAACCATTATTACCTTCTGAAAATACTTGTTTTTCTGAAGAAGAAAGTGATTCAAGTAATTCAGCAAAATCATTTAAATCGAATAATAAATATGTCATAAAAAAAGGTAAGTCAATTCATTTTTTTGGGGGGGGGGACAAAAAAAGAGAGAAAAATTTTCTATTTTTTCTTTCCGTGTAAACCAATAAGAAATTGACATTTATTTTTTTTTATTAGCCATGAAAAAAGAAGAAATGGATTCTGATAATGATTCACTGATTGAATATACAAAGAATACTAAAAAGAACAAAAAGATGATTGAAAATGAAAAGAAACAAAAGAATCTTTATAAAACTGAACTTTGTCGTAACTGGGAAGAGACTGGTCAGTGTAGATACGGAACTAAATGTCAGTATGCTCACGGTGCACAAGATTTAAGAGAGATTGAACGACACCCGAAATACAAGACACAGAAATGTCGTACTTTTCACAAGACTGGTTCTTGTCCTTATGGTGCTCGTTGTACCTTTAGACATTTCAGTCTTCCTGGTGATGAAGATAATAAAGAGGAACCAGTGATGTTTCCTACCGTAGCTGAAAATACGATGCAACCAAAAATATTTTTTGGTCAACATCAGTGGTCTCAAGGATTATTGATGGGTGAACATTATACCAGACGTAATCCTCTTGGTTCTCCTTTTGATCTCGAAGATTCTTTACTTCCAACCAATGCTGAAAGTTTATTACCTCATCAACTCTTATTTGATCTCGAACAACCTATTCCCACTCAACAAGAAGACTCTCTTTGTAAATCCTTTTTTCGTCCATGGTTAATTTAATCAACATCCCCCAAACTCCTTCTTTTTTCCCTCCCTCACTTTTGTTTATATAGCATTTTATCTCTTTTTTTGTAAAGTAATATTATGTGTAGGAGATAATATGTAAAAAAAAATATTTTATTTATTATAACAGCATCCCCCCCCCCTTTCTCTTTCTTCTTTCATTCAATGTACACTCTAAACACTTTTTTTTAATAAAAAGTTGGTCACATTTATCAAAAACAGATTGATTTCACTTGGCTTATTAACTCACACAAATTGGTTTTAAAATCTGAGTTGAATAATTTTATGAATACAACCACTAGGACAGATTTTAAAGCTCGTAAAATACGCTTTAGAACAAGAAGAAGAAGAAAAAAATTCACAGAGAAAAAGATCATTATTTTTGGCACGAATAATAAACCATCTCTGAAGACCAAAGATATCTTACCCCAGGGGATAACTCAAAAAACAGAAAAAAAAAACCCCCTACAGCCCAACAGTACATGGGTTTTTATTGCGTTGAGATCGTTTTGATTTCCTTGGTGTACATACTGCTATCTTGTATAAATCCATATTGAATCCTAAAGATTTCAAAAACCGGATTGGTTTTCTAAAATCAAGAGAACTGCACTGCAATTTGATATCTCGAAAAGATCAAGCCGATTCTGTCAAACTTGTCTTTTGCTTTCTCCTATCATGTTTTGAAGTCGAAAAGATAGAAACACAAAAGAAAGGGGGTTGGTTGGTAAAGAATAAAGATTTTTATACAAAAAAGGGCAATTCAGAGCAAGCTTTCGATTTTAGCTTTACTTATTTACAGCAGTGATATTCATCTTGAAAGCTTTCCTGGCATGAACCTGTCACAAACATCATCAAACGTGTCAAGTTTGGGTTAAAAGTGGTCACATGCTTGTGGAAAGTTGGTACTTTTGGGGTCAAGAGAAAAGATGTTTGACTTTGCACATCTTGTATTGAATCATTTGAGCGCTTCCTACTTTGATCGTGTCACTATCCAAGGCAGTTTTCAAGAAACCATCAAAGGACGTTTTTAGTTTTTCCTGACTCACTTGCCTAGATCAGACCATTTACCTTTGATCCCTCAGCAACTTTTCTTGTACCAGCATCGTATTCGTCCTTGTGACCCCCGACAATTACACATTCTACATCTGATTTAAATCCTAGTACACAGCCCCTACCATGCATTCCTTGCTTGACTAGTAAAATGACAGAATCATGCCTTCCCCACTGCAGCAAAATCGAGACGGGTTAGTTTAGGGATGATACATGATAGCTACTTGCTTTTCAGGTCAAACAAGCGATCCGCAAATGGGTAAGAAGGTCTCGAAAAGTGGATCCAGATTTTTTATCAACACCAGTGGATGAAGCTCAAGATAGACAAGAAATAGCCGCATGAAAGCAACGGTAGACAGTATCATCAGCAGGACCTTTTATCACACAAACGGCCTTATTTTAAGAGAGAGCAGATTTCGATCGGTTTTCACAATTCGATGGCTGTTGTATAAAGCATGGGTTGCGTATTCAGGGCAGGGGATCTTGGCAGTGTTCCATGTTTTTGCTTGTGATGCATACGGGGTAAACGCATGCTTCTTCATCACAGAGGATTTGGTATGATCCATGTGGGTTCAATCAAACGCTTGATCCATACTAGAGACATCAACTGGATCGGATGTTGACAGCAGATCCAAACAATAGGCATGTGGATTGGGTCGAGAAAAAAAAAGATTTGTAATTATTTCAAAACCGTACATCATCATTTAGGCCAATAAAACTCTTTCCCTCATCCAATTTTTATCCCCCAGTAGATAAACGAGATTCCTTGCTGATAGGGTTTTATACTAAAGAACATGATGATTCTATTCACAACACCCGATCCCTTTTCTTCAGTATCCTTGTCGCTTTTAGACTTGATCATGGTAACCTACTGAGACAAAGACCTGGCTTCAGTGTTCTCCCCCCAAAGTAGGGTTTTCTATCATTAGTATCAACTCCTTTCATCATTCACAACAGTTTGCACATTAGGTTAAAATCCCTAGCTACTGTGTATAATAAAATGTAAGAAAACGTATCGATTCTCTTTTAAAATCTATCAAATAATTACAGTCAGTTTGCAGAAATGGATTTTTCAATTCAAAATTAGTAAAAATGATGTAGTCTGTATTGTTCATATATACAATATACATACGTTTAGGAGACTGATGCATAGTTTGTATTTATAAAAGAGTATATAAACATGTTGTTTTATTAATAATCGCAAAGCAAACTTTACCTCTTTTTAACACATCCAACCAAACTTTTATTAAAAATGACTCATTAAGAGACTCAGAGTGATTTGAAAGTATTAGGAACCGATCTGTCGTATGAGAAGATCCCTGATCGTTTCACCCTCTTTAAATTCACTGACGGTTGATACTGCAAGAAATGGAACATCCAAAGACCTGATGCTATCAGCAGACGACCACCCGTTTTATCTAAAGTATACGAGTACGTCATAAGGAGAATGACCACCCTTGGATGGTTAAAATCAGCTGTTGAGCTCTTTGACTATTTCATCTGCATCTACTCAAGCTTGACTTGATCTGAACGCTTGCAAAATAGAATTCAACGTTTGACCAAAAACAGATCTTGGTTAGCAAAGCACCGAAAAACACGCTTGAATCGGGTTTTTGCTCACAGGTACCGAGTCCTTGAAGACTGGAGAAAGAGCCACTTTTTGAACGAGTTGAAAATCAGCATTTGAGGCTCTGATAGAGTTCAATCGTATGGATGCTCGGGAACTTACTACAGCCTCATCATACATTCTAACTGTAGAGCACGAAAAAGTAGTGTGGACCTCTATGGCTACTCATCGTGTTGAGTATTTCCGCGAAAGGCATGAGGGTAGAATGACTGTGCCGGGTTATATTTATATCCTAAAAACAGGACTTGAGGTAACGACAACTTATCACAAAGAGAGGAAGCAAAGAATCTGATGTTGCCTTGACTTTCTCTCAATCGCTTGTCCTGAACCCAAATGAGCCCATGTGGAAACACTTGAGGTCGTGATTGGTTTTATATGAGCAAGGGATGCTCATGAACTGTTAGAAAAGATCAAAGTTGAGTGGGAAACGTTTGACAAGGACATTGTTATCAATAGATGCATATTAGATTAGCTGTAACAAAGCCAAAGATAAATATAATCAGAGTAGTATTTTATTCATCTAATTCAGGGACTCACTTCCCTTTTTTAACATGACCATTGTTCGAAAGCGGTTCATACAACATGTAGTTTTTGGTGAACAGGAGGTTGCCTTATTGGTTAAAGTTTGATGTGACTGTTTTATGGTGTAAGAAACATTTTTTTTTTTTTTTACTTCATTTTCGTAAAGCTTTTTGATACGCTTATTACAACATACATTATGCTTTTCGAAAAGCCTAAACATCACCAACCTAGAGTAAGCGAGTTTCAAGCTATTATACTTGCTGGATATGGAAGTAGTAATAGGTAGATATACAAAGCTTACTATTACTTTTTTTTTTTTGTCTCATTAGCAACGATAGACTGTACCCTATTTCTGAAGAAGATAATTTACCAAAGGCGTTGTTGCCTGTTGGAAATAAACCAGTTATTTCTTACACTTTAGATTGGCTCGAAAAAGCAGGAATCTATGGTAAAAAGAAGAAGAGAAAGCTTTTTATTAGAAAAAAAGAAACGAGAAATACTGATGTTGTATGTAGAGGCTATTGTTATTGGCAACGCAGCCCAAAAATTATCAGCTTATCTTCGAGGATATACAGGCAATGTTCATTGTACGGTCGCTAATGTAGATGAAGATATTGGCACAGCAGCAGCCCTTAGAACGATTAAAGAAAAGATTGATGCAAGTATATAGATAGTAGGAATGGATTAGAGAGAAAAGAAAGAGACATGTTAATGGGTTTTATAGAGAGATTTTATTGTGATTCCCTGTGATCTTATTACTGAACTCAATCCACGCGATTTACTCGATGCACACCGTGTTCACAATCCAACGTTTACAGCACTCTTCTATGAACCAGGATCGACTGAAGCATCGAGTAAAGACGATGGTAAACATAAAAGACGCATGAAAATCACTTACTGATCGATCAATAGAACCCTTGCCTTATGTTGGCATTGATCCAACCCAGAATGCTCTTGTTTACAAGACGCACAGATCAGAAGATGAAGACTTTTCTATGCGCATGTCATTATTGAAAAAGTTTCCTCGCGTAAGAGTTCATACTGATCTGCAAGACGCACACTTGTATATCTTTAAGAAATGGGTGATAGACATTTTGGCGGATAAGGAAAATGTTGAAAGTATCTCTGAAGATTTGATACCTTTGTTAGTCAAATGTCAATATCAAAGAAAATTGGTTGAAAGAGAAAATATTGAGAAATGTAAGGAAATGATTTAAGAATAAAAAAAAAAAAAGACTAATGATTTTAGACTCTTCTACTTATCATGATCTCCTTGTCAATGCTCTCTCTCTTTCCACAACTCAATCTGTGGACATTGATCCATCTTTTAAAACCAATCCTACCGATTCAAATTTCAAAAGTCCTATTAAATCTTATGTTCATGTCTACCGTGATGGTTTCTGTGGTCGTGGTAATACGATCGCAAGCTATAGTGAACTCAATCGTTATGTAAGTTTAATATGAAAAAGATAAAGATACTGATGTTCTATTGCACAGGTTACAAAACAAGGTGCTAATATCATACGTCAACCTACTACAGCAGAAATTGCGCCTAGAACACAAGTGGGTAATGACTCTGTGATTGGTGAATACACAAAGATTGATGAAAAATCATCCGTCAAGAAATCTTGTGTCGGTGCACACTGCATTATTGGCAAAAATGTAAAGATTGCAAACTCCGTTATTATGGATCATGTGGTTATTAGCGACAAGTAAGTTGAATGAAAAAAAGAAAAAATTTCGCTCATGAAATTTTATTGTGTAGTGTAAAGATTGATGGATGTGTTATCTGTCATCATGCAACTATTCTCGATAAAGCTGTTATGAAGGATTGTGAAGTTGCAGGTGGATATACAGTAGATAAAGATAGTAAGTTTACATTCATTTTTGTATTTGTGTGCATCTATTTATAAATTCATTTGCTATTAGGCCAATTGAAGGGAGAAAAATTAGTTTCTTTTAGAGAAGCCATTTAAAAAATGATTACACAATAAAAGGAGAATTATCTGAGTAAGAAAATAAAATCTACACATAAAGTTCAATGTCCTGTTTATGTTACACCTTACTGTTTGTGCGCCTTGTAGACTTTAACTAAAAAAGAAAGAGAGATCCCCTCATTTCTATTTAAATTCTCTCACTCACTCTCTCTCTTTTTCTCTTCCTTTTACTCATTTTCTTTATTTTACATGTCCTTATCCACTTTATCAAGTAAGTCTTGCTGTATACCTAACTCATGCTTATCATTTCTTTAGACACTAGACTTGAACAATTTAGAGCAAAGCATGAACTTGCACGAAACTTTTATGATGATCATGAATTTTGTCCACTTTATGAGATTGAAGAAGTGAGTTTAATGCTAACAATAATAATAATAATAATAGCAATACTCATTATGTAGGCTACTGAACATCGAGAAAGGATACAGAAGCGTACTTCACCCTATTCATCACCAAACCATTCCCCACCTCATTATTATCTATCAACAGCAAATAACAATCAAAGAGCAATCCGTATCATTGATCCTAACAATATGGCTCCTGTATCGATTCATCACCATTCAAAATCAGATTATAAAACTAGTCTGTATTATCCCAACAAGTATTATTGTGCAACATCTACCGTAGTCCCTTCACGTAAAATACCAATCATAGACCCTGTCACCAAGCAAGTTCTTCAAACCAAATATCAGCATCACGTTTCAGTTCGCTGAGATTGTATTTATATCATCCATGCATCTCTCTCTCTCTCTCGCTCTATTCATATCGTATCCTTTGTGTGTATTCCAATCTATAATATCCTCTTTTCTATATAATAAACAAAAAGCTTGAACCTTTCTTTTTCCCTAAAAACACGTTTAATAAAACTAATCTAGAAACATACAATGACTATCATCAGCTTTCTCTCTTTCTCCTTTCTTCTCACATGGCAGACTGTAATATATCTTTCCTCCTAATATTTCCTTTTCATGCGATACTTGAAACAATAGTTATTCATGTGCTAGTTGAATACAAAAAAAAAAGTTCTAAAAATGTAAATGTCACAGATAAAAAGTCAATTCTATTAAAGTCTTGGCTACACTTGTAAACAATAAAGTAAACAGCTAATTAGTACAGTCTGCTGTTTGTATTTATAACGATTTTTTTTCTTTTAAAATTGAATATATGCCAAGATGTTGAATAAAATCTCAATGTGAATGGCTTTCATTTTGTTCATATCCAAATACTATTTTTTTTATGAGAAAAAAAAAGTGAATACGGTTAGACTCAATAATAATAAAGGATTGGTCATATGCTGTGAAGCCAAAGAAAAAGAGAGAATAGCAATCACTGTATACAACTAAAATAAACAAATAGACATCATTTGGTTCCATAGCAGCGCACGCTTTGTTTATACCTGAGCTTCCTCTCCTTTTGTTTGGATGTTCTCAAAGTAGAGTCCTTTTTTTTTTTTTTTTCCTTTCTTGTTACTAATGAAATCCAAACCAATTGCCTTGATAACTTGGTATACTTTCTAGAGTTGAAACTACTTTATGAGGGAATGATCCCTTTCTTCTCCTTCTCCTTTAAATGTATACCGCCATTATTTACAACTCCTACAGATTGTTCTTATTGTTTAAAAAGCAACAAGATTAAAAGCAAAAGAAAGATGCAGAAGAATACAAGTAACACAATCCAAATTAACCTGTAATTAAATCAAATACAGTGAAAATAAAAAAAAGGAACCCGTGACGAGAGTATGGAAAGAAGCGAGAAAACCTTGAATGGCAAACGAGTTTTTTTTTTTATTGTTCATCTATAAAGTATAAAGGAGCCACACATCTGAGAGCGGTATGAGCCAAAAAAAAAAAAAAGTCTAGTTGATTGAACATGCTATACAAATTCGGGTCTGATCCTTTTGAGAGTGATAAACTGCGGCATAGCACCGGTGACTAATTTTTTTTCGATAAAAAAAAAGTCCGTCAATCGTAACCGAGAGTCCAGAGATCAGAGTTGCCGACAAAAGAAAGTGGATAAAAGGATCAGTGGACACAGATAGCCTGAAGAAGAAGTGAGATGTGGATTTTAAAAAAAAAATGAAAATGACTATCTGTGTCTTCTCCTTCTTGGGACAGCACACAGAGATGTTGTAGATCGTCAGTGTTAATAGAGCAGAACTTTGCAGTAGGAAAAGGATGGGGTCATTATCGACCTTGAAACGAGTGACTGATTACGGGATAGAATGAATAATACAAACACCGGCTTTCAGACGAAACAGGCAATTTCTAAAAAAGTAATCATTGGGATGTGAGTAGAACCTGTTGTATCAGAGACAACAGACATGACTTAGGTATCCAATTAATCTGTTGGAGTAGCGAGCAGAATGCATTGATAGTTGCTGAACTTTTTGCTTCACTTGAGAATCAATTATGATTCAATAGATGAGGCTAGATAAGCTGGTTGAGTTTGATGACACGATTATGTATATCTCGGTGTAGCTTAAAGACCAGATGAGGGAACAAAGACTGATGAGATGGCAATAAGGGATGCATGCAACCAGAACAGTGACCCAAAGTAAAAATTGCTTCACCTTAAGTTTTCATGTCGTGACCTGAGGTCAATAACTACCACAAGTCGAAATGAAATTATTCCCACAAAATGAAACATTCTTTCCCCCTTGTTTTACCGTGGTTTCAGAACTAGACATCGTAGCTCCAGAAAAAGATGCTGTTATAAGAAAAAATATTGGAAATTTCTAAAATGAATACTACTGTTTTTCTTTTATAGACAATTAAGCAGTGAATAAATGATTCTTTTTTGAAGATGGTCTCGGAAATGCTATTGATAAAGAAGGAAATGATTCTGTGGACATTCTAAAAGACGTAAAAAGTGGTAAACAATTGAACGTTTTGATGGATACAGATGTGTTTCTCAATGGCAGAAAGAAATGTGTTATTTAAATGTATGAATTTCTAGTCTTGTCATTAAAGCAGATGAACAGCGATATGGAACATATTCAAAGCTGCATTTTTGTAGGCGAGGCTGACTTCAATATTAAGCTGCAAAATTCAATGGGCTAGTCCTTAAAAGTAAATATGTTCGTAGTTATTATTGCAATGACAAGAGTATCATCACATACGATCTTGGCACCTTCTCTGCAGCTGGAATTGTCAGTATTTGTATACGGAAATCGAACGTGCAACGATTAAAGAAGCAAAAAATTGGACAAAATACAGCGACATTGAATAAGAAAACAAAGAGTACAACCACGCATTGCCTAATTTTTTTGGAGGAGACAGTGAATACAAGGGCCAAGTATCATGAACTTAAAAAATATTACTTGGGTACAGACAATGCAACCATTCATTAAACAAAAGATCCCAGACCGACAGTCATCCGGCGTAGCTACCGCTCCGTGTATCTTTTTTCTTATCCCTCCGAGATGAACTTTGTTGAGTAGTTCTGGCTCTAGGGGTAAGCATGCGATCAAGTGAAACAAGTTGATGAATCAATCAATGCTGTCGAGAAGAACAGTTGAAACTTGCAACATAGTCAATCCCAGTGATCTTCACTGTCTTATTTATCTTTCTGTCGGTTTATTAATTGTGAGTATATCACGTCAATGTAGCTTAGTTCTTGATATTTGCTACTTTGATGTGTCTTTTTCTTGCATCTTATTCTAGTTTACGTTTGTTTAAATAAACTTGGTGTCTTTTCTTTTTATATGACTGGTATGGAACCATCCCAAATTTGAACTCGCAACAACTTGAGTAACAATATTGACCTACGGAGGCGCGATTGTTGTGGACCATTCAGCGGGACCCTCAAAGAGCAGGTGGCGTTAAGGGCTTGAAGTTCTGATCTGCAAATAGGGCTTACAATAGTCGATAAGCAAGAACGAGATAAAAACAAGTAAAGATAGGATTTGACGGACAGTCTAATAGAGAGAATAACTTGACAATTGAGTGATGTTTATTTAAATAAAAGATTATGAGTATTTATATTATTATAATAACCCTATGACGTTACCCCTCCTTTGTGATTGCGTTCTACAAGCTCGGCGTAATTGTGTTGCATTTTCAGCATGTTGAGAAGTAAGAGAGGAAGTAAGTAAATTTTGACATCCACATGGTTTGTTTGGATAGGTACGATAAAAATCACGTACGACATCAAGGAAGTTCATCAAATTTTCTGTCGGCTCCCAAGTATATTCTGTTGGGTTTTCACAGCCTTTCCACTTTACCAAATATTGTACCTGACCGTGATTCTTTCGACTATCTTTTATAAAGTCTACCTCCTATTGCCCTTCATCTTCGATCACAATTAGGATCCTTGGATGTATCACACGACCAGTGATATCAGGTAGATGAGACAACTCTTTTGAGGTCAAGAGATTAACATGGAAAATTGGATGTATTTTCATTAAATGCGAGAGTTCCAATTTGTAAGCATGCAATCCTACTTTATTCAAGAACTTGAAAAGACTCAGCTTCTTATAGTCTATGTTGCGCTCCAAAGATAATCACTGTATAATAACCAAGCATCATTAACGATTAATAGCATGAGTATATATAAATGTAGACTTATTAATATATGTATATCTACCAAAAATGTTGTCTTTAGTATTTTTAAAGAAAGATGGCCATGGAAACATTTACGATGAGAATGGAGTTGAAGCTATGGATATAATGGGTAATAAGCCTGATCCTTACGCTTAAAAGCGATTAGTAAAACTCGATTCGTATCTTGAAAAAAGAAAAAAAAAAAAAGTTAATGTTCCTACAAGCGAAAAACAACATGAAAAAAGTAAAGGTAAGGCAAATATAGTTATGAAAGTAAGCATAGGCACTTTCAATAAATACATGTAACATGGCTTTGGTACAATAGAGATATTTTTCCAGTACAAAACCCTGCATTTACTGTTCATCAGGGCTACCGCTCTTTAAGCAGGTGTTAAAAAAAAGCGCTGCTCGCACATGATAGAAAAAATACGAAGAGGGTCCTGACTTTTTTTTACTCTTGAAAAGAAAACTAGCCGTAAAAACAGACTAAAATCACAGCTGCAAAAAGGGTATAAGCAGTGTTTAGCCAAATCTTAAGATATTGACCCGAGTGCTAACAATCAAGCTGCTGCTGATGTGCTTACAAGCAAGTTTGCGGGCCTTGAGATAAAAAAAAAATCAAGAATATACGAGTTTATGAAAAATGATTATAATCCCAGTATATACAAAGAAAAAAAGCATTCTTTTAGTCAGAGGCAAGAACAAGTATGGGAAGTATCCAAGAAAGTAACGGATGTGTCGTCGCATGGAGTAATTCAAACATGTATCTCTTTAAAAGCTGCGTTTTGATCGATGAAGCTGACATTAATATCAGCATGAAATCAAGTAGAGCATGGGTTCCAGGAAGACAAATGGTAGTGTTCACTACTTCTCTGACAAAAGCGCCTTTACATGCACTTATTCGTGCCATTTCATTTTTAGTAGAAAGCTTGAGTATTCGTGTACTATAGCAACTGTCAAAAATAAAAAAGCTTCTGGGCGGTAAAAAAAGAAAAATCCTGAAGCAATTTCTAGGGAAGAAGGAACAAAAGCACAACTGCTGATCATTATTTAAGATCCTTAAAGAAGGTTTTAGATATCGTTGACAAGCACGATCAAATGAAAGGATCTTACCATGTCATAGACAACGTACCAATCCATAAATCTAAGTAAATAGAGGAGATAATTAATTAAAAAAATAGATGCTACAAATATGCTCGTCTCCTTCATTATTCACTAGAATAGTTTTGGGCATTGGTAAAAGGTAAAGTTAAGCGTCACAAGCTTGAAGACACAGAAATACTCCAAAACAGAACTATTGATGCTGCAAATGAATTCCCTAATCAGCATCTTCAAACTATTATTCAGTACTCAAAAGATCATTTTCTGAATTGTTTAAATCGTATTTATGTATAAATATCCTTTTGATCCTTTAAGTAAGTAATGAATTTTTCACGAGATTATTTTTTAAAATTTGGTAAAATTCGCAGTTCACTCAAATTTTACCAACTTTTTATGTGTTCCATGAAAAAGTAAAATTATTTTATTGGCCGCTTTTTAGTCAGCACCAAGATGGACGGCCTTTGCAGTGAGTCTTTTTAACGCATTTCTTTCTTTCTTGCTTTTCTATTTTATTTTTATTCTAAATACAATGGCACGCTTTATCCCTTACTCAGTCGCTATGGTGACGCCATTTACAAAGGCAGGCACTCTTGATGTAAAATCTGTACCGCATGTAGTAAGATACTACTTGGACCAAAACATTCCTGGCTTGCTTGTTAGTGGAACGACAGGGGAGCAGCACTGTATGACAATTGACGAACGCAAGCAGTTGTACAGCTTGGTTGGAGAAACTGCTGCTGGACGATGCCAACTTTATGCAGGTGTTGCTGCGTTCAAGACTGAAGATGCAAAAGAATTGGCCCAAGCGGCGAAGGAAGCCGGTTTCTCAGGCATCATGCTGGGGTTCCCACCCTATCGCCTTCCTTCGCAACAAGAAGCTGAGTTGTACGTAAGTGAAGTCGCAGCGTGCGTAAAAGAGCTCCCAATCTTCCTTTACAACAATCCTCGTCGGAACGGATTCGACCTAGAGCCAGGAACATTTGTTCGCATTGCCAAGACTGTCGACAATATCTATGGACTAAAGGAAGCAGGAAATCCGGAAAATGTAAACAAAGTGAAGGCTGCTTTGGAAGATGCAAGTGCATACTGGTTTTTTTCAGGATCGGATTTAGGTTTTAACAACGCTTTCACAACGCAAGGATACACTGGTCTTACCTCAATGGCCGGAAACGTTTATCCTGACCAAGTCAAAAGCATTGTCGACCATTTATTGAAAAACGAAATTGCGCAAGCCAAACAAATCATGGAGGACATCGCCCCTGGTATCAAATTATTAGAAAAAGCAGGAATGATCCAAAGTATCAAGTATGTTTTGCGCAAGAGAAACGTTCCTGTAGGTTACTGCCCTCGTCCAATTTTGGACGTTTCTGATGAAATTAAACAGGCATTAGATGAGACTTTTTTCACGCAAAAATAAATAAAATCAGAGAAAGTATCATTTTCTATGATACATATCTTTATCATAGCCTCACTAGCATGTTTTTTTATACGTTTTGTGATATTTATGTCGTTCTCAAGCAAATTTTTCCCTTTCCTTCCACCTATTTTAAGTCCAACTGCTGATCCTGTACTTACTACGTTAAGGATCTCTGCAATGCTTTCACTAAGCTCATTAGCCTAAAATAAATTACTAAATCGATTAATAAAAGTCGCTTCTAGTTTAAAGGAAGTTGAGTAATCCTTTTCAAGGATATTTAAGGTTGATGAGTTGATCTGAAGCTTACACCGAAAATTCGGGGAAAGGTAGTAACGCAAATATACATATTTGGAAGGATATACAAATTAGGAATAAAACAAGGTCGGAGATGAGACTGTCTCTTGAGAACGACCATTATTGGTAAACTGAAATGTAATAAATAAATAAATCAATCATCTCTTTCTTTCTTTTTCTTTTATTCAAATTCAATATGAGCATCAAAATATTACAGCCCGATTCAAGTTATTCTCAAGTCCTCTCAGAACTTGGTGGCAGATTATTTGCAGACACTTTTGGTGATGATAATCCCCCTGAAGATATGAAGGCATTTCTTGAATCAACTTATACACCCGAGATTCAGTTTAAGGAATTAAATGATCCATCAATTCACACATACATGGCATTTGATGAAGAAAATACACCTGTCGCATTCTGTCAATTGAAAGAATCAAAGGATGTTTATGACTTTGTTGGTGATCCAGAAGCAGTTGAATTATCAAGAATTTATGTTGATAAACGATACGCCGGAAAAGGTATCGGAAAGAAGCTACTTGCGGAATGTTTATCAAAGACAAGACAGCTCGGCAAGAAAACTATTTGGCTTGGTGTATGGGAATTCAACCCATCAGCCATCAAGTTCTATGAAAGCCAAGGCTTCCGTAAAGTTGGTTCCCATACTTTTAAAGTGGGTAATAAATTAGATACAGACGAGATCATGGTCAAAAATTTATAGAAAGAATGCTCTTTAAAGGGACAGCAATAAAATGTATCAAGGCAGTCCTTCTAGAAAAGCATTATGTAAAAATAAAAAATAATTAAAGGATTATTCCATTTCCGACCTTGTTTTATTCCTAATTTGTATATCCTTCCAAATATGTATATTTGCGTTACTACCTTTCCCCGAATTTTCGGTGTAAGCTTCAGATCAACTCATCAACCTTAAATATCCTTGAAAAGGATTACTCAACTTCCTTTAAACTAGAAGCGACTTTTATTAATCGATTTAGTAATTTATTTTAGGATAATGGGCGTGGAATAGGCATGCTATATCTCTTGAGCAATGAAACTATCAAATAAGTCAAACAATAGATGACCCTCTTTGTTGTGTAAGGACGAAAGAAAGAGAGCTCGTTCAACACAAGCTATGAAATGATTCCTATAGAATATCATGCGTCCATTGCGATTGTGTAATTTATTCTTTTTGTATGTTCTAATCTGACTTTTTATTAGTATAAAAAATCACTTTTATATAAACTAATCAATGTTTCTTTCTTTCTTTCTTTTTTTTTTCCTTTCTTGTTACTAATGAAATCCAAACCAATTGCCTTGATAACTTGGTATACTTTCTAGAGTTGAAACTACTTTATGAGGGAATGATCCCTTTCTTCTCCTTTAAATGTATACCGCCATTATTTACAACTCCTACAGACTGTTCTTATTGTTTAAAAAGCAACAAGATGAAAAGCAAAAGAAAGATGCAGAAGAATACAAGTAACACAATCCAAATTAACCTGTAATTAAATCAAATACAGTGAAAATAAAAAAAAGGGAACCCGTGACGAGAGTATGGAAAGAAGCGAGAAAAACTTGAATGACAAACGAGTTTTTTTTTTATAGTTTATAAAAAACTATTAAGTTTATATATTATCTGGATATACTCACAATAAAAATAAAGGATAAAAACCGGGTATAATTCATTACTCTTTCATATCATCCTTCTCCTTACTTTAATAGAATAACGCATTGACTTTATACAAATATGTGTATTTATGCGTGAGTTTACCAACTATGATTAGAACCCTACGTGTGGAAAGAAGAAAAATGAGGAGTTTTATTTTATTCTGATCTTATTTTTGTTTGCTTAAAAGTGGCGCCACATATAAATACATAGGGAAAAGAAGTTTTAGTTTTGTATATTTGAATTGAAGATTAACAATGAATTCCAGGTACAAAATAAGTAAATTACAGTTGCGATTCATAGTAATACACTGACCCTAATACGTGATATTCCTGCTATGATTATTTATATAATACCTGTTTCAGCATATGAAAGGAGTACAAGTGAGCGGTTGAGCAGTAAAAATCTTACCCCTTAAAAGTAGTGCTTGCATCGAAACCCCTTTTGGGCTTTACGCCTTATAAGTATTTTTCTTTCAAACCTTATTTTATTAAACTTCAGCTAAATCTGTTTGTGATTTCAATAATTAAAGTCTCTTTTTTTTCTAAAATAGTATTGCCTACATCTCCGATAAACCATAAAGCAAAAAGTCTTTCAATTTATCTTTCTTCCTTTTGTATTCGTAATCTCATTTTCCTTTTTATTTAAATTTTCCTTCTTCAATGATCAATGTAGTTCAACCAAAGACATCTTCTAGTACACCTTCGTCCTTTTTTAAATCAAAATCATCCACTCTAAAAAGATACAATAAAAACAAATTGAGTTTACAGGAAAACGGTAAAATGCTAGAATTTATTATGAGATAATATATGAATAACAGCAACTAATATTAGGGAAGCAGCGTAAGAGAAGTGCTTCTAGCCTTTCAACTGCGCATGATACATCTCTCAATACAGCCTGTAAAGCTGACATACCTGAACCTTCATCCAACAAAAGCTTAGTGACTTCTTTGTCTCTCAGGGCATATAAGAAGCAGCATTCAAACCAAAATATCAAAGTTAATGTAGATACCGTCCTTTTAAATACAGACACTACAAAATACATCACAGACAGTAAGCTATCAAAGGAAGAAAAAAAGGAGAAAGATGAAGTTCAACCTCCTGTCCCCACAATAAAAATACAGATTGTGCAGAACAGAAAAGAAAACGATACTCCAAAAAAAGCAGAGTTTTATAACATCTCCAATAACACGAGTTCTGGATCTTTAATCTCGTCTGAAACCGGAAACAGCTCCCGTAATCATTCAACTGAAATTGGTTGTAACACGAGTAATGTAGTTAGTGACACGTTCATAAACTCATTGTCAACAACCACAGAGGATTTGTGTTCTGTTTCGTTCGCTAAAGAAGAACGAAATATTGAAGATGATGTAAAAAGTAGCCGATCGTCCATGTCTTTAGAAGAACACCAGTGTAAAACTGGAATACGGCTTGCCAAGGAATTATCAAATGATAGTCAGCATGCCACCTTGCCTTATGAGCCTAGCCAGAATTCTAGTTCAAATAGCCTGCAAGAGCCTTTAATTAATATACATCCAACAGCTTCAATCTCCTCACAAATCATTTCTTCCAGTAAATTACTTTTAAAAAAGAGCATGAACAATAAATTTTCAAAAGAGCAAGACAAGACAAAGAAACGTTCTGTATCTCTCTTGCGACGAGCAAAAAGTCAAAGATGGTCCGGCCATGAGACAGATCTAAAAGTTTCGGTGCCTTATAAAATTGATCCCACTGTCTTTTTGGCAGCAGAGCCTTCTGTTGACGATAACTGTCACTACAGAAATGATACATTTGCCTTGATGAATCGATTGCTTAAAAGTATGACATCTGGAGGATATGTGACAAATTATTTACATGTTCCTATGAGCTTATGGTAAGGGCACCGGATCAAAACATCCTCTTCCTCAAACACTCTAAGCATAAAATATTCTGTTTTAGGTATCAGCCAAGTGTACGCTTACCTTACATTGAAGCAAAGATAGCAGCTTCAGAATTATTAATTGCTGTATTGGAAAAAATAAGTACGCGCAATAGTATTGATCATAACTTGAATGCAGTGTTGAACGAACTTCAGGGGTTAAGGCAGACTTTAAATCAAATAAACGATACTCTGATGCGAAAATTAGGATGCCCGATACCTGTTACTCCAATAGACGACCAGGTGAAAAGAAACTCCCATCGTCAGTCCACAAATAGAACATCACAAGTAAATAAAAGAAAATATAATTATATTAGATGCTGTAATTAAGTTGTTCGATATTAAGACTATAGGCATCTGGAGTTCAAAGTTAACAAAATCTGTTGAAAAGATGAGATTTGATTCAACGCGTAGTTCTGAACCGTAATTTGATCCACAAATCGTTTCATCATAAACTAATGGCGCTCTTTATTTTTTTGTAGAAGTACTGAACAAAATAGACTGTATATAAAAACATTGATAAAATTATTCTCTTGTGCAAAGATTTTAGGTAAGTGCATACCCATATACAAAAGAAAAGAGATCCAGTGTTATTTAAATTCATTTTCATCATCAGAAAACTGGGAAACCAAGTTGAAAGCAATGATTCATAAAAATGACAGACATAAATCATTAGCAAAAGAAGTTTATCAATATCATTATGCTTGTATATCTCAATTTATGGCAATTTTCTGTGGGTTTGTCCTAAAAGATTATCACATTTTACTTAATAAATGGCTTAAACGAAGTGTGTGCTGGATGACTGAATAACTTATCATTGACAAAAAATATATATATATCTTTTATGGAATCTCTACATAATGTTTGCATAGCAATTGCATACACATTTATATGTTATATGTTATTTATTAATAAATTGTTTTTATCATTTCAACATAAAGAGCTCTTGTTTAATAACCAAGTAATCTATTGCTAAAGAAGTGAAATTTGCGAAAAAAAAAAACCCTGCAGCTTCTTTGTTCAATTGTTACATGTGGATACTTTGTTTCCCTAAAAAATAAGTCACAATGCTAGGCCTCATGATATCCTATCGCTTCCTTCTGATAGTTAAGAAAAGGGCTTGGACTGTTCAGGCTTGATTCAATAGCTCTATTATCATTATTTGATTACCAAAATAAAAGCCAATAAAGAGTTAAAATCAAGCTAAAGTAATTAGGAGTACTTTTATTTTTTGTATTATACTCCTATTATTTTTTATGCAAGCTTGTACATTTATTGACGAACTCATGCTCTATTGTAATACTGCAAAATATTTGGAAAAATTAAACAAGGAATAAATCAGTGAAATTAGTGGGTATAACTATAAAAAGGATCTTTCTTCAACATTATCTCTTCTAGTGTTGTTTGGTGCTTCATGCCGTTAATTTACGTACATTTTAATTGATACACAAACAATTTTGGATTATGTATTGCTCGTTCCTTATTTGGAAAGGTTTTCTTCATTAGTACAATAAGTGTTTAGGTTTATTTGAATGGAACAACAAGAATATTAAAGCATAATATGTTTATTTTCTTCTTTAACCGTATTCGACGCCTGTTACTTTCATTCTGTCATCTACATGAACATTAAGTCGATTTGGTCTAAAGTCCATAGTCACAAAGGAACCTTTTTTTACAACTCTATTGGGCTGCGGCAAGTCCTTCTTGTAAACATACTGTTTTATGCACAGTAAATAAATAAAATAAATAAATTAATGTCTCATCACAGTACCTCGCCCTCTGACAATGTTGATTCTTGATCATTTTCAAGAAGAATCCTTCCAACAAGTTTATCGCGCCAACCATCGCAATCTTTTCCCGCCATTTTTATTTTAATTTAAAAGAGAAAAAATATAGAAAAAGGCCGCTTTTATGAGCATTTGGAGTTAGTGTAACCCTAATGTGTATCCTGAAACAATTTTTTGACCAATACGAATCATTGTGAAATCATATTCAAATTAATATTTTCATGCAAACTGGACCAGTAGTTATATAAAAAAACAGACTGCATTCGACTCAAAAATTAAGGATGTAAATTTCACAGCAACGAAATCTTAAGAATATCACCCTTGATGCAGCAAAGAACCTGAAATAGGCTTGAAAATAAGCATCATTGCTTGATAGATGCCATTAATATATTTAATCTACTTTGCTTATTCTAAAAAATCCAAACAAAAAGCTTTAAAGATTCAGACATTGCTTTATAAGCTTTATATTAAATGTATATTAAAGGAGAAGTACCTGAGGTAAAGCAACTATTGAATTTTAAAATACACAGATCTCGTGACATTGTCATAAACCAAAAAAGAAGCATCAGTAAAACATAACAGGAATTAATTTAATGCGAGATACCAAGCAAATCTACCAGGCAGGTTTCCTATATGAAAGCATTACATCTAATAGCAACCTTAAAACATTAAGTAAATATGCTTGAATATCAAGATAGCCACATAGCCTTGTTAAACTTTATACATTTTTATTTTCTTTTTTAAAAGTTGTACGATAACTGTGAGCATCTTGATCATTGACTTCCTCATCATCATTGTCTCTCAGTAATTCCTACAAAAAATCACTGCCATTGCCAATATTGATTTTTACTTTGTCTATTTCATCAATTTTTGATTCTACAAAAGTTGAATGAGATACAAATTGAAAAGTATAGCGAGAAAAACGTCGTCTCCGAGGGTATACAGCAAATTTCTGATAAATTGCTCCTTATTTGTAGAAATACCCTCTGCGAATGAAAATGGTTCTTCAGTAATACTTTCATCCTCTGTCAGATCAAACTCGAATGTTTTATTTGACAATCTGCGCTTTCTTCGACGGCCACTGGAGGAAGAAGTGCTGCTGCTGAAGATACCAAAATAAAAATATAGGGATATCATCACAGGCACATTCTCTATATAACCCACAATGTCTTTAAACTTAGTTAAAAGAGTGTCATGAACTAACTGATGGCTGATGCAGGAAATCCAAGTGTGGTTAAGCGTTTTTCCCGAGGCTTGTAGAGTAAATCTTGAAAACGATTCCATATCTGTTTTTGTGTTTTTCTAATATAAGATTGAGTAGATCCATAAAATGGATAATTTCAAGATTTAAGTCGGTTCATTTCCCCTAGTCTATCTAATAGAGCAACAAGAATATCCAATGCAGCAGCAGCCTAACCTTGTTCGATAGAATTAATCACAAGAAGGTAAGAGCATATCCAATCCAAAAACAAGTGACAGACCTGTGGTCACCGATAAATCCGTTATAAAAGTAGGCCATACATACGAGGCCTACCAGCTTAATTCCGTATCCTACTAATATTTTGTTGTTTGATATGATTGCTGCTGTACCTCCGAACCCTAAAAATAAGTAAAGAGTAAACAAGTCAAAGTAAAACATTTATGTTTAGGGTTGCGCAGATTTCAAATTTGTATTTTTTCAGTAAAAAAATTAAATAAAATTAAATAAATACAGTGTCATCGTCTCCTTCTATTTGATACTCTTATTTGTGTTAGGCAGCCGATGTTTGTATATGATGATGACTTATATTCTTGGCTTGTTTCATGCTGTGTAGTATTTTTTTGTACAATTAATACAACACAATTATTTATTTTATTCATAAAAAGAGTATTATGCCTCCTCTGCTGACATGTGTTATATTTTTTTAGCTTTTGTTTAGTGTTCCTAATTTATTGAAGTGTCTTTAAAGTATATCGTTTTGCGGCTTTTATTTAAATTACTTTTGCAAAAAGCACAAATATGGGTTATTTTTAAAATACACAAATGTATACAATAACACAGGCCGACACGAATGGTGAAAATGTCTTTATTACCAAAGGTAAATAAAGATAGTTTCTTTGCCATACCCCTTTTATTTTGAAGCTCCATTTTAAAATTAAAACTTCTCCTTTCCTGCATCTTTTGTTTGCTTTCTTTTTGTTTGAGAAAAAAAAAGTTCACATATGTCAGGTTTCAATATTAAAGTAGTCTGCCGCTTCCGTCCTCAGAACAAACTCGAGATAGATAAAGGTGGCATTCCTACTATCGAGATCGACGAGAATGGAACTCAAGTAACACTAAAGGTAAAGAAAGAAGTAGCAACAATGATATAACGACGTGACATTAATTCATATTTTATAGGGAGAAACAACTAGTAGCTTCACCTTTGACAAAGTATTTGGAATGGATACAACCCAAAAGGATGTGTTTGATTATTCCATTAAAAGCATTGTAGACGGTAAGGAGATGCTTTTTGCTTTAAGGATATGTAAAATCTTAGTTTTTATGTCGCAGATGTCACTGCTGGTTATAACAGCACATTGTTTGTTTATGGTCAAACTGGTTCCGGCAAGACTTTTACAATGATGGTATAGTAGCGTATAGCTTTATTTGCTTGATTGCATACTAATTTATAAAAAGGGAGCAGATATTAATGATAAAAACACAAAGGGTATTACTCCTCGTATTATTGAACAGGTTTTTACAAGAATCAATGACGCACCAAGTAATATCAAATTTACTGTAAAAGTATCTTACATGGAAATCTATATGGAACGGGTCCGAGATTTATTCAATCGTAATAAACAAAAAGAAAAAAAAAGAGGCCTCTCAACTAATTTGTTGATTTGCAGCTTCAAATGATAATTTAACTGTTTACGAAGACAAAACACAGGGAGTGTATGTAAATGGCTTATATGAAATTTGCGTAGCAAATAGGAATGAAGCATATCAAGTCATCAAAATGGGTAGTTCTAATCAAGCAATTGCCTATACAAGTAAAAAAAAATGACAAAAAATAGAACACAAAACAATGAAAAATAATATCTTTATTGCTTAGATATTAACACAAAGAATTCTCATTCTCATTCTATTATGGTTATCATCATCATTCAAAAGAATATTGATACAGGCGCAACCAAGAGCAGTAAACTCTTTTTGGTAGATTTGGCTAGTTTAAAAAAAGTAGGAAAAACAAATTCATCCAGACAAGCATTAGAAGAGGCCAAGAAAGTGAACAAATCCTTAAGTACTCTCCATATGGTCATCAATTCTCTTACTGATGGAAAGGTATGTACAGTAAAGCAAAAAACGATATCATATTTACTCACTTCACTCGTTCATTATAGTCTGGTCATGTTCCTTACTGCAATTCAAAGTTAACACATATTTTGCGAGAATCTTTGGGTGGTAACTCACGTACAACGTTCATCATCAACTGTTCACCCTCCTCTTATAATGAAGCTGATACCATTTCAACCCTAAGGCTTGGTGTGCGAGCTAAAGCAATCAAAAATAAAGCCAAAGCCAATGCTGATTTATCATTTTCTAAGCTTAAGGCTTTGCTAAAGAAGACAAAAACAGAAACTATAACATTCCAAAATTATATCGCTGCTTTCGAAAGCGAAGAAAACTCTCGGCGTTCTGGTAATGCATCACCTGAAGATAAATGGGACATGCTCGATGAGATCAATAATTACGACTTTACTACTCTTCCTTCAGCACCCAATTTTAAGACGATTGCGGATGACACTTGTCAACCAACTACTCCTTTCGTTATGTTGGAAAATGATGAGCTTGAAGAGTCCTTAAAGCGTGAGAAGAGGTTGATGAATCAGCTTGCCGAAAAGGAAACTGAACTGGAAAACCGCGAAAAACTCCTGGAGTCTTTAAAAGAAGAAATATGTTTTTATGAAGATCAAAAATTATCCCTTCACCAAGAGAATCAACAGATGATGACAGAACTTACCGAGCTTAGAATGCAATTTGAGGGTCTGTCATTCAAGTGTAAAGAAAAGGAAATTAATGGTGATTCTTTAAAAGAAACAGATGAAAGTGTATCTTTGCCAATTGATGAAGCGGCTACTATTCGTTGTTACCTTTCTGATGCTCTGACATCACTAGATCAGCAAAAAAAAACCATCGACTGTCTTCAAGAAGATAATCAAGCACTTGAGACAAACAAAGTTGAGCTCGAAAGCTATATAGAGAAACTTGAACAAGATTGCAAGACACTTGAGAAAAACGAAGTTGAATGCGAAAGCTATCTAGTGAAACTTGAACAAAATTACATGGCACTTGAGAGAGACAAAGTTGAACGCGAAAGCCGTCTAAAGAAACTTGAACAAGATTACATGGCACTTGAGAAAAACAAAGTTGAACGCGAAAGCCATCTAAAGAAACTTGAACAAGATTACAAGGCACTTGAGAAAAACAAAGTTGAATGCGAAAGCCGTCTAGAGAAACTTGAACAAGATTACAAGGCGTTGTTAAATAGAACGGTCGAAACTTCCAGGGAAAATGAAAACGAGGAAACTATTTCTGCATTAAAAGTAAAAAAAAAATCTAAGGTCGAACTTAATAGAAATGCTGAATTAACTTTTATAAAAAAAAATTAAATTGAAGGAGCGATTTGATTCAAGGAACAAGATTCAACAACAAGAAATTGAAGAGCTCAGACTGGAAGTTGTAGAGCTCAAGCACGTTATCAGTAAAAAGACAGAGGATATCCTTAAACTTTCACAGGGTTTGCAATCTATGGAGGAAGTACACAACAGTCTTCAAGATATACACTCTAAATGCGAAACAAAATTTAATCACATGCTTAAAGCAATGTATGAAAATTCAGCAAACCTTACAGCCAAAAATAAGGGATTAATGCATGAGTTACAACTTTGTTCCGAAAAAGTAGTAGAGTTAGAAGTAGTCAAGAGTGAAATTCAGTTGAAGTACGACAATTACGTGAAAGCAAACAGCAACAAAGCTCAACAACGAAAATTAGCTATTTTCGAGAACAATTTTAAGCAATTGGGAAATATTCAAGGGCAGGCAAGGATCTTACCCAATTTCTCAATTTGCCTATGTATTTTACACTTCTTTTTTTTTAGCTTTTCAATCAAAATATTTCTTTTAAGAAAGAAATTGCATTGGCTGAACGTAAATTGAGTGCCCGCAATGAACATATTCAACAACTTGAAGTATTATTACAAGACGCTCAAGAGAAGTTAATCAACCAAAATCAAAAATTTGAAGAACAATTAAATTTAATGAATGCGCGCCTTGAACAAGCCAAAAGTTCGAGATCTCAGAATGCCATGCCAGTAAACTTTGTACGTATAGCTAAACCTCTTCGTGGAGGAGGAGCTGCTTCTACCGATTGTCAAACAAATATCCCTGCTTCATCTACAGAAAGAAAAAAAGCAACGTTCTTGGATGTATAGTTAAATAAACTCATAATAAATGCATACCCCTCATTCCCATATTGATATCAAACATCTATTTTTTTTATTATAAACAATCTGTTTTTGTTAGATATATATTGATTCAAAAATTACGGGAAGGGAATTTTAAAACAAAAGATTATATTTTGTAAAGTACTGATAACTTCAATAATTTTCATTCAGAAATTCATATATAATATCATTTAAGCAATCAATTAATTCTGGCCAGTCATGTAAAGTTCCCAGATACTATCGACCCAAGTAACATTATCCGATTATTGACTTGTAATGCAAATAAGATATACTTTATCTCCTTTTTCATCTCCATCTTCAATATCTGCCCAATTCTGTGACCAAAGTTCATCCATTTCCGTCACCAGGCTTGGAAGTATTTCCCCTTCTTATATTGAATATTTGCGTATGGTTCCAAAAAATCTATGGGAAGAAGGTGCAAGCGAAGAGATTGCTTAGCTTTGCAAAAAAAGCTGTGGCAGGCCTCAAATATTAGATAGGAATTATATGAAGAAGGGACCCAAGCTTTAAGTCATAAGGTGCCAATCCATGTAACCACACTTTAAAACCTTTCATCGTTTTGAGATGTGCGGAACGTCATGGTGTGTCAATGACAAAGTGGGGAGAAGTGTGGTGATTTGGAGTTGTTGGGCGGAATAATTTGGGGCATTAGTTTTCGTAGATAATATAGTAAACCAAAACAAGCATACTAACATCTTGGTTTGGAGATTCTATCTCTGGTTTACTGAACTAAATGAGGGAGAGGAAAATCTTTCATATTTCGAAAAGATGATACCAATTGTCATACTGACTCGTACGCAATATGATGGAAAGAGAAGCATAACACTTGAGGTTTCGAGTGCTGAATCTCTCAAAGCCTTGATATTTATTCTATAGAGCATATTTGATAGGTACTTGAGACAAGATTAAAGGAAATTATAGCCACTGTTATTAATGTACAAGGATTTAATTTGTCATTTCAAATAGAATGGGATAGGATGAAATTTGAACTTACTGAATAACTAATGAGAAGTATGAAAAAAAAACGATATTAAGCACTGATCAACACCAAACAGGAACATAAAATGAATTCACTTTAATTTTTATTTTAATTTATAAAAGTAATCGTCTTAAAATTTATAAATCTAAATTATTTCTTTTATTTTTGTTTAGTAATTACATACTGAGTCTAAAGTATATTTTTATGCAATAGATTGAATTCAAAAACGAAGAAATATTTTGGGATGTAACTATATTAGATGCTTAATCTGTAAACATTCAGGAATACAAAGTTCGACGCGATATTTTAAATAATATGCCGATGTCTACTTCTGTCCCTATGGTACAAGAAAGGCACAATTAGAAAAGTAAGGAAAATGCAATGTCTTGTAGAGCAACTCAATTTTGCTGCTTATTTTATTAACAACACATTAATCTTTTTTCGTCTGCTTTTATAGTATGTTGCCAACAATACCTTATACATTGTGGCTGGTAAATTTTGTCCATTCTGAAAAAATAAATAGCGATTTCTGAAAAATAAACTGCACGCCTTGCATATGGAAAACCCACCTTTATAGCACATCAAGGTAGCAGCATTATATATTTCTTCATGAGCGATACTGAACTATGTAACCCTTCTTTAACAATGCGGGAGGATCTTTCTTTGGATTCTGCACACAAGATGATATCTTTCTCATATCATCCCAACATATTACCAGAAGCCCACAGTCAACAACCACGTACTATTTGGAGACTCAGAAAGTTGCAGGATGCTAAAACAAGGAATCAATATATTCAAAATTTTCAAAATGCAGCCAACAGCATATCAATGTCGACCGAAAACAATAACCAACGGCCTCAAGATCAACAGTCAGCAAGAGATTTATTGAAAAACTAAATGATGACATTTGCCAAGCAACATATATCACTGGATAACATCTGTGGACGCATATGCCAACAAACCGACCCATTGAAGGGCTTCTGGACAGCGGAAATGAGATAAGCATACGAGGCTAGAGAATACTACTATAGAAAATGGGGTAAAGCATACGGTCTGAATAAACTCCATTTCTGGTTACAACATCAACAAGCACGTGCAACGCTGAGGCGTCTTATCCATGAACGACCTCGAGAAAACTGGCGTAGGTTCTGTCATCAAATGGCAAATGGGGAGTACACAAAAACTATTTCTACACCTTAAGGTCCCCAGCATGCTGCAGATATAATGGCTTCACATCTAGAGAATATTTTTTCGGGACAACTACTAAGGGAAGTACAAAGAAACAATATTTATAATCCAATTCTACCCTTTGAGATAAAGTGCCCAATTACTGCAGAGGATATCCAAGAAACCATTAAAAACTTACCAACAAAGAAAGCACCTGGCGTAGATCACTTCCTGAATGAAATGCTATAGCCAATACAATATCTACTGGTACCGCTTCTTCTTTCGCTCTTCTATTTATGCTGAATGTGGTCTTACATTCCACAATCTTGACGTGTTGCTCAAGTTGTCCTGAGATATAAAAAAGGCTCCACTGACGAACCGAGTAATTACCGATCTATCAGTCTAACTTCTATCTTTAGAAAGACCTTAGAACGTTGCATACAATATACCTTGCAAACTAACGGATCTCCACTTGACATTGCACAAGGCAACTTTAGAAAATCCCATGGTGTGATAGACCAAGCTCTTTGCCTTGCAGAAATCTGCCATATACTGCGTTCACATTATCATAGCAAGCCCATTTTATCCTTTCTGGATATAAAATCCGCCTATGATACTGTCGACAAGAACTATATATGGGAGGCCTTACAGCTTTATATATCACCTCCACCCCTAGGTCTTCTACGCAACTTGTTTGACGAAGTCCAGATAGAAGTACTCCTCTCAAATGCAACTTCTAGGCGTTTCCATCCAAAGACTGGAATACTCCAAGGGTCCATCCTCTCATCCTATCTTTGCTCGGTATATATAAATCAACTTCCGGTATACCTATTCCATCAAGCTATAAGGGATGATACACCACCATTATATTTAGCACCACATTTGAATTGCTTACTCTACGCAGGTGATGTAGTTTTAATAGCCAACAGATCAACAATGGTTGACCTACTACGAAAATCCAAAGAACACAGCATACAAATGGGATACCGGTGGAATCATTCAAATGCATCATCTTGGATAATCAACCACAAACAATAGAATATGCGATCTATGACTAAGTTATATCGCAAGCGACAACTTTTACTTACTTAAGAATACCCTTCAAACCAGGCGGCCACCTTGATCCGGAGAAGCTTGTTCAAAGCAATATTTTTAAAACCATGTTTACGATGAATGCCCTAAATTCTATTGGGGTAAATACATCTGGATCTGAATCCAACTCTATAAACTTTTTCAAGTTTATACAGTACATTAAAACCAGACCATCAGCAAAAGCCACTTTGTACGAATATTATGGAAACAAGACAACATATTTTAAAGAAACATATTTCCCCGAATCCGAATTTGACTTTCGAATCGACCAAAAATGTAATTTGTATTATGGAAATCTGTTCATAGCAAGAATCTGTAGGGTTTTCCCTCAAGCAGAGAATTACCCTACTGATAGTTCTGTAAAGTCTCAACTGTATGCCATCTATCTACAAACAATGCTACAACAAAAGCATATTTCAGGAAGACTAGATGATAGTGAGAAAATCAAGTTCTAAGGCTGACAAAAGAGGCGTATAGACAACCACAGCAAAGCAATTACAAAAAGACTATCAGTAAAGCATTAGAAAAGCTACAACTTTTACCTTTTCGAAAATTGAAATTTTCAAGTAAACTCTTCTTTGACCAGAATGATCAAAAATTGGTGCGTAGCTTAAAAGCAAAGTTTGGTCAAGCTGCTGTCTTAGTCTTTAGAGATTGGTCCGCCCCTAATGTCAAGTATCAAGGACCGACAAGAAGCAAGGAGTTAATCAGGATGTTAAAGAAGAACTGGTTTGTTGTCTACTTAATCAATGAGTACAAAACATCTTCCCATTGTCCAACCCGTGAAAATGAATTAGAAAAATTAAAAACTGTGCCAAACCCTCGCCCTTATCAATGGAAAAAGAACCCAGATATGCTATGCAATGGTTTGCTGAGATAATTCAAAAAAAAAGTACGCTGTGATGCATTTTATAAACATTTGTTACTATACTAGAAATGGAACAACACATTTTCTTTGCTTGTATTCAAAAAAATACTTGTCAAATCCCAAATATCCTAATTGCTGCTCAATGCTCCGAGATCTACTCACTCTTAGGTTTTCCAATGATTATATTTCACACTATCGTGACAAATTTATAATATGACTTTTTTGCCACAGTCATCCGATTCGTATGGAAAGCTCACGGACAACAGTTTTTTGAATAGACTCATATCTTGAATGAGATTGTAATTAATCAAAACCAGAAAAAACTATCTTTATGCTCAATATCTTTGTAACAAGTCACTGTTTAATGTACTTGCGTCATTTTTGAATCTTTATACTCTTTATGAGCTTCAATAGACGTTAAAATTTTCATCCATAAAAAATTTGATTTTCGGTATTTAAATTCTAAAGAACAAGTGACGCAAACTTTGGGCGGGACGTGTGCTTCTCCAGGGTGAAGTTTAATTTTGAATCTCGAAAAATTTTGTTCCTTCCCTTCTTTTTTGTAAGAAACATGACTTTCATTCGTGCTCTTGCTTCGGGTTCTCGCAATGCCCTTCGCTCTCAGAAGGTTAACGCCACTACTGTTGCTGAAACTGCCATGAAGCCTCTTGCTCTCAAGGGTATATTACTTATAAATGACTAAAGACACAAAATATGCATGACTAACAATTCAAACGTTATAGCTCGTAACTACGCAACTGAAGCCGCTTCTGCTGGTCAAATTCGGTAATGCATTAAACAACTTATGAAATGAAATTGTATTAATACTCAATTTAGTTCTGTCATTGGTGCTGTTGTTGATGTTCAATTCGAACAAGAAAACTTGCCTGCCATTTTGAACGCTCTTGAAGTTCAAGACCACTCTGGTGGACGTCTTGTCCTTGAAGTCGCTCAACATTTGGGTGAAAACACTGTCCGTACTATTGCTATGGATGGTACTGAAGGTACAGTTAAACATTCATAGGAAGTTGCTTTTTTTTTACGTGTTTTTTTGACACTTTGTTTTCAAAGGTCTCGTCCGTGGCCAAAAGGTCATTGACACTGGTGCTCCCATTACTATTCCTGTTGGTAAGGAAGTTCTCGGTCGTATCATCAACGTCATTGGTGAACCCATCGATGAACGTGGTCCCATCAACGCCAAGAGCCAACGTCCCATTCACGCCGAAGCTCCCGAATTCGTTGACCAATCCCCTACTCCCGAAATTCTTGAAACTGGTATCAAGGTTGTCGACTTGTTGGCTCCTTATGCTCGTGGTGGTAAGATTGGTCTTTTCGGTGGTGCTGGTGTCGGTAAGACTGTATTGATTCAAGAATTGATCAACAACATCGCCAAGGCTCACGGTGGTTACTCTATTTTCTGTGGTGTCGGTGAACGTACTCGTGAAGGTAACGATCTTTACCACGAAATGATCGAAACTGGTGTCATCAAGCTCGATGGTGACAGTAAGTGTGCTCTTGTCTTTGGTCAAATGAACGAACCCCCAGGAGCTCGTGCCCGTGTTGCCTTGACTGGTTTGACCATTGCTGAATACTTCCGTGATGATGAAGGTCAAGATGTGTTGCTTTTCATTGACAACATTTTCCGTTTCACTCAAGCTGGTTCAGAAGTATCTGCTCTTTTGGGTCGTATTCCCTCTGCTGTCGGTTACCAACCCACTCTTTCTACTGATATGGGTGGTATGCAAGAACGTATTACTACTACCAAGAACGGTTCCATTACCTCCGTTCAAGCTGTCTACGTCCCTGCTGATGATTTGACCGATCCTGCTCCCGCCACCACTTTTGCTCACTTGGATGCTACCACTGTCTTGTCTCGTTCCATTGCCGAATTGGGTATTTACCCCGCTGTCGATCCTCTTGACTCCAAGTCTCGTATCTTGGATCCTCGTATCGTTGGTGACGAACACTACAAGGTCGCTACTGAAGTTCAACAAATCCTTCAAAACTACAAGTCTCTCCAAGATATCATTGCTATTTTGGGTATGGATGAATTGTCTGAAGAAGATAAGCTTGTTGTCGAACGTGCTCGTAAGATTCAACGTTTCTTGTCTCAACCTTTCGCTGTCGCCCAAGTCTTTACTGGTTATGAAGGTCGTCTTGTCAAGCTTCAAGATACCATCCGTTCCTTCAAGGAAATCTTGGGTGGTAAGCACGATGCTTTGCCCGAAACTGCTTTCTATATGCAAGGTGACATCAATGATGTTCAAAAGCGTGCTGAAGAACTCGCCAAGGAAATGGGTGGTCAATAAACAGTTTCTTTACAAGCAAACATTTAAAAGATGAAAAATTTAAAAAAAAGAATAAAAACTGATTTTTCAATGTACTGTGGATGACGTTGATGTAGCACGAATAGTTCGTGGCTTTTTCTTTTCTTTATTTATTGTTGATATAATTTCTCTTTTAACTTTTTCTTGG
Organism: Rhizopus arrhizus; assembly: GCA_024220505.1. Taxonomy (NCBI): domain Eukaryota; kingdom Fungi; phylum Mucoromycota; class Mucoromycetes; order Mucorales; family Rhizopodaceae; genus Rhizopus; species Rhizopus arrhizus. The sequence goes on from JAKZZE010000011.1 coordinate 980,880, forward strand.
ACAAACAAAAAATGTTGAAATTTCTTGGAACAAATAAAAAGAAAAATTCAACAAGATTAAAACCAGGACAGCTTAAAATACCTATTCCAATGGTCAATGGTATTGAATATACCGATATGTCTGATTCTCAAATACAAAATATTATAAGTCATGCAGCTTTAAATAAAAAGTCTCAGACACCATCATTAGCTTCTAGTCAAAAATCAACCAAAAGTAGTGTGTCCCATATCACACCTGTTCGATCAACCAGTTCTCCTCCTATTTTGGTTATGCCGAAACCCAAGCATCGTTTACCTCCTACTTTGAACATTTTGCGAAACACTGAACATGAAAAAACCCAAGTTGATAGTAATAGTAGTAGTAGTAGTAGTAGCAGTGATCATGATGACAAATTATATATGAAGTCTAAGGATAATGAAGACGTATTAGAAAAGCAAAATGAAAAATCGTCTCACAAGTTATCATTTGATTCAAAAAATATGGAATCATCATCGTCCAATGGTAATACAAGAAAAAGTAATGATTCAAACCGATCTTTTATATCTGCTACCGATTCTCCTTTTTTTCCTCTTTCAAGCATGAACTCTGGAACTGCTGATAATAAATATGAAAGCACACAGATGAATACCATACAAAGTATGAACCCCAATCAAAACAAAGTTAAAAATTCTCAGTCCTTGGTTGACATAACTGCTCCTATTCACCATGACATCCAGCCTGTAAATAACTCTTCTTCAAACCAAAATAATACACTATTAACTCACAGCCAAGTATCCCCTGCTGCTCCCATTCCCAAGGCTGATACACTCATTGAGCAACATACAGTCCATTCACCATCAAATCTTTCTCAAAAGAATAAAGACTCACCGCCAACTGAAAAACTGTCCGAACCAAGCAGTCAAGATATACTAAAAGCGATACAAACACAAATACAAAAAATGGCTTTAAAAGAAGACCTCTTGGAACTCAAGCGGACACTAGACATGATGGAGCAGCAACGAAATTTGGACAGAGAAGACCTTATGTCGAGAGTCATGGAACAAAAAATAGTAGAAAAGGAAATTTTTGAGCAGATTAATTCTACAAAGCAACGGTTAGAGGATGCAATATCTGGAAACCTGATTGATAGCAAATCTGTCGAAAATAATAAATTAGAAAAAGATTCCGCGGTTCGACCACCAAGTGAATTAAAACCGATAGTATCAAAATCTACACCGACAGCAAAGGAAAAAATCAAGACTTCACCTACTGAATTACAGCAGCCGGGACCTGAAGGGAGTGGTCGGTATCAGCGTAGTAGAAAGACAAGCACCTCAAGCCAAAAGAACAATTATTCATTGGAGGAAAGACAGTTTTCTGATTACCGTAAATCAGCACATATGGATTACTATGACAGTGGTTTTCATTTCCCTCCACCTACCGATAGATATCCTCCATATCTATCACGGAAAGGATCGAGGCAATTCTATGATTATGGCTCTCATGATACCTTTCGATTCAATGCGCCACAGGATCAACCAAAACGACCAACAAGACGGCAGCGTTCTCATTCAGCTGAATTCCAACAAACATCAACGGATGCTGTGGGATATCCTAACACTCCAAATATATCCACACGTGTTAATTCACGCAAGTCTTCTTTACGTAGCGCAAAGAGCTTTCAGTCAGAGGAAGGATTGTTGCAAGCAGAAAAACAATCAAACCAATATTACGGGGAAGAAGGAGAAGACTATTTTACAACTGGGGATATGATAAACGATACAAATTCCTCTACATTTAATGAAAATAGACATTATCGCTCTTTACCTACAGGTGCTCGTTCGATAAAAAAGAGCTCTTTAAAGTATCGTCAAGAGGGGAGTAGAAAGCCGTCGTTAGAAAATATGGAATCATTGCCTCCGTCAATGTTTTATCATCATGCAACCTTCATGAACTTACCTCCTCCTCCACATTTTGATCCAACCGATGGACAATCTGCTTCAGGAGCCTGCTATGGCTATTTGCCTGACTATTTTGCTTATAATCCTCAACCAAACAGGAGACCTCCAACAACAAGAAGATATCCTAATGAGCCTATATGGGCACATGGTGAATTGGTTCCTCCCCCTCTTCTTCCACATTCCAGAATACAAAGAAGGGCCGAGAATTGGAATATGTACGATGGTGTTCTTCCAACAGAAGAGGATGAAGATATGGAGAATATGAGTAAACATGGTCCTCTCCAAGACGAGTTTTCACATCAGCCCCCGATGAATGGATATATTCCTATAGCAGCAGTGCGTAGGCACCCTGGGCAAAGATATCCACCAAATTTTCCATAGACTGCATTGGGAGTATTGTGTATGTACTACTGAACTAATAAATCAATTATCAATTTTGTTCCTCTGACTCTTTACAATGAAGTTTTAATTATCAGTTATTAAAAATGAAAGACATCTTTATTTGTATATGTGTATATATATTAATAATCATCAGTCGTTGCAGAAGGAAGAGGTACAAACAAGGTCTTTTTTCCACTGCTATTTCGACCGATTGCTTGCAACGTTTCCAAGTAACGAATCTGTATGGCTGCTGGTGTATTAAGAATATCAGCAGCATCACGCATGAGTTTAGCTGCTTCTACATCAGCCTTTGAACTAATTACGCGAGATTCACCCAACCTTTTGGCTTGAGCTGCTGAAGACAAAGACTCTTGAAGCTGCTTGGATAATGTAATATCCTTGATTAATGTTGACTCAATCTATGTACAAAATTATTTTTTTAAAAAAAAACAAATCTTTTTTTAATAAAAGTTACCTTCACACCCCAAGATTTCGCAATTGGACCAATGATTTTATGTAATTCATGCGATATAGCGTTTTTATTTTCAATGAGTTCTTGTACAGAACGTCCACCAGAGACATCTCGTAGACAGGTACTTGCCCTTTAACAAGATTGTCAATTTGCTTCTTTTTCTTTCTTTTCTTTTATGTACCTTTCTACTAACGCGTGGTTAACCTCCTCAACGCCATAGACTGCTTGATATGGGTCTACGATATGCCAATATAATACTGATTCAATTGATATGCTGACATTATCCTATTCATCATATGTTAATACAGGCTGATTAAGCTGTGCTTGTAAGATGCATTTACTTTTGTAATCACAGTTTGTTGGGGAATATTAGTCACCTGAATGGTAATATCAACCTGTTTTATGTCTTCTGTTACTGGATTGACCTATAATAAAGCATTTCTTTGTTAATTTGCGTTTTTCATTTTAAGATTAAAGATAAATTTATTTACCTTAACTAATCCAGGATCGATGCACTTGTAAAATTTACCAAACTTTTCTACAAGGCCAACGTTCCCTATTAATAAAAAAACTTAGCTAATGCAAAAGATACAAATAGCAATTGTAATAAAACCTTGTTGGACTTGCTGATAGGGATTTGGGCAACAAGCAAAACAAGGGAACTAGAATAAGAGATCAGTATATAAAGATATTATATTCATTGTGATATGTTTACTGCTCCAAAGAATCCAATTGTATTTCCTATACAAGTCATCATTGTTTCGTAAAATCCCTATTGAAAGTTATGTTAAAGAGTTTCTGTTAATTTACCAAAAGAAAATATGTTACATGCGGGATGTCTTGACTAATGTCAATTTCTCTAGCATAAGAGGGCTGTACACCACGTACGGCAATTCCAACCATATCATCTAATCATAATATTACACCTAAGATTTTTTTGCTTTTGAAATCTAAAAATGTCTTCTTACCTGCTTTATTGTAATGGCTTTGAGAGTTCATATTTGTATGAGAATAAGATAAAAAAAGTAAAGAAGAAAAAAAGTTAGGTGTTATATGGTGGATTTAAAGCACAAAAAGTGAAGAAAGGGACATCACAATAGAGCTGCTAAGCAGAAAATAGATGGATTCTACTTGCTTAGCATGAATGTAATTGTATAAAAAAAAGACTACAAAAATCCTGCTGCTGAGCACATACTGTGGTACGCATGATATTTCTTAGTACCCTTTTTTGCTAAGCAGGGTCTGCTTAGCAACTTTTATTTTGTGGATCTTCAATATCGAGTCCAGATTTGGTAAGACTCCATTAAAATTAGCTAAGATTCATTTCACGCGATCTTGTACATGCTAAGCAACACAGAACTTTCTCATTCCACTTGCAAATTAAAAAGGCTTAATTGGTATCAATCACATCTTTGTTAAAAAGCATTAAACGTACTTTCTCTTTTCTTACTATAAATTTAACAAGTTAACAACCCAATTTTTTAAAACTTTGATAAAATGACCGATCAGATTGAAAACACTTCTTCGTTCATGAAGGAAGGTTATACCACAGTGAAGGTTCCAAATGTTTCCGGAAACGCATTAAATGTGGTAAAGCAAGCAAAAGGTGACTTTGCAACAAATGGTACGCAACCAAGTTTTGCTTTAGAACTTGATATAAGCACTATTGAACACGTAAAATTAAATGAAAATCAGTACAAGGTTTGAACCCGATCGACTTATATAAAAGAAATAGGGATGGTACGGTAATATGATGAATGGAATAGGCTCAATCATTGGTGCATGTGGATCAGTAAAGTATTCAATATGCCTTTCTTTTTTGAAGGTATTACTCATCGTTTTCTGTTACTAGGTTCCATGCTGCGTCTGCTGTCCCAACCCATATAAACCTATAAATCAGGGAAATGTGGGGCTTATATCACGCTTTGGAAAATTTTACAAATGTGCTGACCCAGGCCTTGTTAAGGTAGATTTAGATTAATTTTGCACCCTGTTCCTGACATGCTTTTTTTCAGATCAATCCTGTAACAGAAACAATCAATAAAGTGGATGTAAAAATACAAATTGCAGATATTCCGCGGCAATATATCATGACTAAAGATAATGTAACTGTTTCAATTGATTCTGTTCTATATTGGAATATAGTTGATCCATATCAAGCAAAGTTTGGTGTCAAGAGCGTCAAAAAAGCATTGATAGAAAGGTAGCACATAAAAAATTTAAACAAAATCATTGACAAAGCATTTTTTAAAGAACCCAAACTACTCTTCGTCATATTTTGGGTGGGAAAGTATTACAAGAATGCGTTGAGAATCGTGAATCGATTGCACAAGAGATTCAAGATATTACTGGCAGTGTAGCTTCCGAGTGGGGTGTCAGAGTAAAATTCAATTGTTTTTCAAAGGAATAGAGCCGATGTTCTAAAAATCTTTTCTCTTTCCTATAGATCGAATCTATTCTTATCAAAGACTTTAGCTTTTCAAAAGAACTTCAGGAATCACTTTCTGCAGCTGCTCAAGCAAAACGTACTGGACAATCCAAAGTCATTACAGCTAGGGCTGAGGTGGACGCAGCCAAGTTGATGAGAGAGGCTGCTGATATTCTTAGCACTTCATCAGCCATGCAAATTAGATATCTTGATACACTGAACAATCTTTCAAAGGCCCCAGGTACCAGTGTTGTCTTTTTGCCTCCTTCAAAGGATGAATCTACTTATTTCAAGGACGGTGAAGGCCAGATGGCCTCAGTTGGTGCCCTTCAGGCACAGAACTATTTAAATATAGCCAATTAGGCATCATTAAATGAATTATACTACGTTTATTCTATTTTTAAGAAAAATAAAATTTGAAATATAAGAGTAAAACGGCTTTCATTGTGAAATGTGTTTAAAGTTATTCTATTATTAAAATTTCAATTCAAAACTGGATTCATAAATAAAAAGGGAAAATAAGAGAAACTTTACATTATGGAGGGAACAAGGTGAAATCTCAGCAGGCTACTTAAAGCGTACGGTCTCACAACGCCAGACCTGTCAAATCATGAAACAGTTGGTTCATCCAACTACCGGAGCACTATGTTCCACTTCCAACAAAATGTTAGATGCTGCTGTTCAATTCTACAGTAACTTGTATTCTCCTGAACCGATTGATAATCCTGCCATTGACGATCTGCTTTCGGCCATTCCAAACTCTCTCCGTCTCTTCGATTCAAATCAACGATTCTTGACAAACAGCTTCACTCACGATGATTTAATTGAAGGGTTCTCCCGTTGTCCTCGCCGTAGTAGTCCTGATCTGGATGGTTTACCTTATGAAATACTTCAACTCATTTTCATTCATCCTGCATCCAAAGACCTTGTACTCCAAGTATACAATGATGCATTATCAAAGGGAGTTTTTCCACCTTCATGGTTCAGCACTTCAGTTTCTCTCCTTCCGAAGAAAGGTGACCTAAAGGACCTCAAAAACTGGCGCTCAATTTCTCTGATAAATGCTGATGCAAAGGTTTTTACTAGGCTGCTCAACTCTCGCATTATCAAATGTGCTCAGAAATTAGTCACTCCATATCAAGCAAGATTTCTGAGAGGCCGTTTCATTGCTGATAATGGGTTGCTTATGAAATTGATCATGGAGCATGCACGGCTCATATCTTCAGATGCAATTGGATTATTACTTGATCAAGAGAAAGCGTACGATCGAGTGTATCCTTCTTATCTATGTAAAGTCCTTCATCATTTTGGCTTCCCCCCATCAATCGTTCAGAGCTTATCAACCCTATTCTTCAATACCGGTTTTTATATAAACGTAAATGGCTTTCTCTCTTCTCCTGTCCTCCAGCATCGTGGACTCAGACAAGGAGATTCCATCTCGCCTGTTCTCTTCAACTTGGCCTTTGAGCCCCTCCTACGGCGTATTTTGTCTGATCCACATTTCTCCGGCTTTCAACTCCCAAAGTCTGTCTGTTCCCCCCACACGTACATTCAATCTCCTCAGTGAAATTGTTAGCGTACGCGGACGATATTATCTGTTTTCTTAAGAGCCCACAAGATCTCACAGCTCTACAGCATCATCTCCATTTGTATTACAAGGCCTCTAATGCGAAAGCAAATTTCTGGCTTTGTTTTGGCAAAACAAACTCCACGCATTAGCTTTGAAACGATGTGCTTTCCTCGAAATAAAGAGGGCTTGGGTGTCCTTAATCCGCCACTCCAACAAAGTGCGCTACAGCTTCGATGGTTACTACCACTTCTACATGATTTTCCTTGCTCCCCTACCTCTGATTTCTGAAATCACCCCTCCCTGAAATCTTCCGTCGTCTTGCCTCTCTTGATTGACTTCCTTTTATCTCATCTCATGCCTACCGAATCACAGGAGCCCATTCAAATTGATTATCGGCAAGCTTTCGTGTTTAAACAATTACGCCCTAAAAAACTAGTCCAATCACTAGATGGCATTTTCTCTCTGTTCTTTCGTGCAGTCGACAATTTGCCTCATACTTTCGACAAAGTAGTAATTAACCCTCAAACAGCTCTTTGTCTCACTCTAGGCGATGTTTCTGTACCATCATCTTCTTGTCCGTTACCAAATTCAATGGCTCGTTTATCATGCTCTAGTGTATACATGACTGATCCTATTTCTGGGAGGCTACGACCTAAATCTTCTAGTGAAATCTCTACACCCATACCTCACAAAACGCTTTCTTAAATGGGTTCGATCTGATCATATGAAGCTTTATTCCTTTTTCGTCCGGGCGTTCTTGCGTCCCAGCTCTTCGTTCATCCTGGTAGCTCACACCCATATCGACATGTCTCCTTTCCTGGTAGCCTTATCCTTGACACCAAAACCCGGTGATCAACTACGCCTCACATCCAAACGGTACCGTCGTCTATGTAGTCCTCTGTTGTCTTCTTCGACCCTCTACCCAGATCTCCCCCTCTCAAAATGGCTTCTTCTATGGCGCTTCCTCCTCCGACCACAAAGTCGCAACATGTGGTACAGGTTAATCCATAATAAACTGCCTTGCAGGTCGAATCTCTACCTGCTTTCTAAACTATGTCCTGTTTGCAAGAATCTGGAAGAAACACCTTCCCATTTCCTCTTTGACTGTCCTCAAAAGCTTGCCGTTTGGTCTCTTCTTTGGGATTCACAGTTTGAACAGCCGTTTTCGAAATATTCGCTACGTCGTGCACTGTTCCTCCTAGATTTTCCTAAATGTCGCTCTGATACAGTCCATGCTCCCTCTATTTTCATTGGCATCATCTTGTTGGCTATATGGCGCAATCACTGGGCAGTTATTTTTGATAATCGTCCCTTCCTTACTGATGTCACCATTCGATATGTTAATCAACTTTTGTCTGTTTCTCTCCAAGAATCGCTATTATCAAGTGGGATTTCTCCTCTGCCTCTTCCACATTTACAGTTATCGTATCTTTCATTTTGTTGACTGCTACTAAACTGTACATGCTCGACTCTATAAATACAAAACAAGAAAAACAATTCAAAATTTAAAAAACTCATACCAAAAACATTTTCACGTGTCATCCTTGTCTGGCACTTAATAAAAACCCGAGCTTCTAGCTCCTTATAAAAAAAAACACACGCTCTTTCCAGAAAGTAAATTCGCCTTGACTTGAAAACAAATTCACCCAATGGCGAGAATAAAATGCATGTACGAAAAAAAAAATTCGTTATAATGGAAAATCAATTCACATGATAATAAGAACAAAATTCATGTTATACGAAATGTGAATTCATCTTCGCTGATAAACCGGATGTCCTGTTGCCAAGAATGTTTTGTAGTACAAGCCTTGGAATCTTTGGATATAAAAGAGTACTCTAATTGCCCGTCTTTTTTTTTTCTGTTCTTTTTCCCAATACACACAAAATCACATCATAATGAACATTCAATTTTTGTATGAAGATATGAAAGGTTCTGTCGTCGACGAGTATGGCAGACCTGAACCAATGGATTATATTGTTGATGGGGAGCAATTTTGTCTTAAAAGATTGAGCTCTCATACATAATATTTAGCGTAACAGCCGCTGAAGGGCGACAAAGCGACGGAATCATTGCAGGTGGAAGAGGATGTAAAGCCTGACACTGATGCTGTTATGAGAGAAACATCAATCAAGCGTAATTATACACGCTATTCGGACCAGGACAAAGTGAGGTTCTTCAAGCTGTTGTTTGAGAGGTGCTTGAGCGCGGTTGCTGCTGCAAAACAGCTTGGGATTCACGTTCGTACAGGACAAAAATGGGCTGAACAGTACGAGAGAGATCCTAATAGTATCTTTGAGAAACGGAGAAAGACTAGTCGTCCACACATTCTCAACGAGGAGCACAAAAAAGTTATTCTTGAGTGCATGATGAGAATCTTTCAGTCGTCTTGGACGACGTGATGAAGCGCCTGAGACAAATATTCACAGAATTAAAAGTCTCCAAAAGTACTTTGTTTGATTTCGTAAAAAAAAATTGCAATTTGTCTCTCAAAAAGGCTCAATTTCAACCCATAGACCGGAACAGTGAGGAAAAGATTCAAGAGTGCCTGGATTGGGTTCGGAAATGGGAAAAAACAGACATGGATTTTACGAGAAACTGTGTCTTTCTTGACGAATCTGCCTTCCACATAAATTTGAAGCGTAGTATGGCATGGTCAAAGAAAGGTTCTCCTGCAGTAGTCACAGTTCCCAAAACACTTGCAAAAACAACAACCATTTTAGGTGCGATTTCTGCCCAAGGTCTGATCAAATGCAGCCTCAGGCTCCCTCAACCTCCACCCATTAAAAAGAGAAAGCGAGGAGAAGACGTTGGGCGTGTGAGCAAAGGGACAGTTACGGGACACTATGTTAGTTTTCTAAAAGCCACGATGGATGAAATGGACCAGTATCCGCATATGAAAGGCCATTACCTCGTGATGGATAATGCTCCAATCCATACATCGGTTGATATAGCAAAATATGTAGAATCTCGTGGTTATCGATGCATCTATTTGCCGCCCTATTCTCCTGAGCTCAATCCAATTGAACAATTTTAGTCGGTGGTTAAGAGTAAAGTCAAACGAAACAAGTTACTGGGAACTGAGACGCTTATGACAAGAATCAGTGAAGCTTCTAATAGCTTGAGACTGGGTGATTTCAAAGGGTTTGTAGGGCATTCTCACAAATGCTTGGACAAGTGTCGTAATAGGCAAGCGCTCTGAAGATCTCATTCACGCGTTCCTTGCAAAAAAAAAAAACCATGCCCCGCTTACAGCTTACAAAAAAAAACCATGCCCCTCTCACTGCTTGCAAAAAAAACCATGCCCCGCTTACAGCTTACAAAAAAAAACTATGCCCCGCTTACAGCTTACAAAAAAAAACTATGCCCCGCTTACAGCTTACAAAAAAAACCATGCCCTGCTCACAGCTTACAAAAAAAAAAAAAAAAAAAAAAAAAAAAGATGCCCTGATGAAGGGATTGTCTTTTCTGCTTTGTATTTGAAATTTTTATTTCATGCTTGTGACATTGAGAACGGTGGGGAAAATCTGCGATCTGGAACATGTGATATTGATAGGATGGGGAATAGGAGAAGTGATAGGATATGTGATGTGCATGATATGGATGGTTATAATACACAAATGGAGGGACGGGGGAGAAAGAGAGAGCATGTAACTAATCCATGGTCAACGCAAAGGATCGTTTCTTGGACGTCAGTTTCAGTTGGCAACCTTCCACATAGGCGGTGGACAGGGTGTCACAGCGAAGGTCATCCAAATTCGACTCCAATGGTACACAGTCATTTTTGTGGACGGAAGAGATAAAAGCCAAATTGTTGAAATGTCCAATAAAGTTCAAAAGGTCCGATTTCTTTGTTGGTATCTGAATACGAGCCAATTCAGTAAACGTATATAATTGCGGATGTGAAAGTGACATAACAAAAAAGGTGATTGTCTTTCCAATAGCTTGAAATGCAAGTGACTGCCGCAGATGGAAGATGTCCAGGGCATCTTTGGCAAAAATGGCCAGGCGATAAAAATCGTTGACAATCAGTGTTGGAGACATGTTGACGGTTGGCTTTATTTCACCATACACGTTTGTATAATTGTGCTTATACCCTGGCGTGTAAATATCCACTTTGTAATCCGGACGGTTGTCGCTGCCAGGTCTTTCATCAGGCACAGTATTCGAGCAATGGGCGATTGTCGTTGACTTTTTACATGACAAGAGACCATGGATAAATGGATGAATGTAACTAGCTGCTAGATGTGCTTCCGAAAGTGTTTTCACATCGCAATCGTGAGATATTTGGTACTTATAATATGAAAACAGTAAGAAGTCAATAGCTAACAACTATTTATTAAGTAAGAAAAAGGAGAGGAACTAATAATTTTTTTTTGTAAAACGTGTTTATTCGAGTGACGTACTGTGACGTGCACTATTAATTGAGAGATGATACAAAATAAATGAAATGAAATGGATGAAAATATAGAAAAATAATATGGTGTGTAGAATCGTGAGAGCAACGAAGAATCAAAACTTGGAATGACTAGACAACAGGATGAGGCTGGCGAGAACGACGTGGTTGTGCTAGCTTATTCTCAGCATGCATACGTCGAAGCATTTGTGTAGCACGCGCAGCAGCTTCATCAGGCCAGAAAGGTTTATCATCAAAAATGTGTTTCCAATGGGCTTGCCATAGAGGAACTAATAATTAGAATGAACCCTGGATTATATCGTCTGATTATTAATTGTATAGTCTGACGTAGGCTGGACTAAGATGAATAATAAAATAATAAATAAAGACATCATTAATGACCAAACATGACAAATCGTACAAATTGGATATTAATGCAACAACCGCATTAATCACGGCCCTTTCGTTCGTTTCGGCGATCCGAGAGCAGTTAAGCAAGTCAATTTTTGCTTTTTCTTCGTCAATTTGGTCATCCGTATATTTTTGAATGATGGCTATGACCTGGCAAAGAATTTGTGGGTTGAAAGTGCAACGACTGTAGGAACCGATGACATGAGCATGCATGGATCGCAAAAGGTCGGATGGAAAGATATCCACAGGAAAACTTTGGTAATTGTATCGTTTTTGTAATACAAGTACACCGGACATGGACAATAGCCCATTGAAGTTACCATCCATGGTGAAGCTGGCAGTTTTAGATTTGTCGAGACACGATTGTCGATAGATCGAATCTATTCTCATCAAAGACTTTAGCTTTTCAAAAGAACTTCAGGAATCACTTTCTGCAGCTGCTCAAGCAAAACGTACAGGGCAATCCAAAGTCATTACAGCTAGGGCTGAGGTGGACGCAGTCAAGTTGATGAGAGAGGCTGCTGATATTCTTAGCACTTCATCAGCCATGCAAATTAGATACCTTGATACACTGACCAATCTTTCAAAGGCCCCAGGTACCAGTGTTGTCTTTTTGCCTCCTTCAAAGGATGAATCTACTTATTTCAAGGATGGTGAAGGCCAGATGGCCTCAGTTGGTGCCCTTCAGGCACAGAACTATTTAAATATAGCCAATTAGGTATCATTAAATGAATTATACTACGTTTATTCTATTTTTAAGAAAAATAAAATTTAAAATATAAGAGTAAAACGGCTTTCATTGTGAAATGTGTTTAAAGTTATTCTATTATTAAAATTTCAATTCAAAACTGGATTCATAAATAAAAAGGGAAAGTAAGAGAAACTTTACATTATCAAAATATTATATTTTATGCTATCTATAATGCCGCTTTTCTTTTCGGACATTGCAGGAGATTAAAAGCTCGTTGTACACTGTATGTTTAGTGCTTTAATAAACATGGATAAAGCGTTACAATCTAAAGCTTTCTGACTCATTTGCCCTTCCAATCAAATAAGCTTTTGATATTTTCCGTACAAATCTGAGTTTTGTTCTTTTGTATCTTCTTTACTTTTTTTTTTGGTTACTGAAATATTATGTCTGCTGAGCTTTGTAACGTGTTTAAAGCCGCTAAAGAACAAAGTAACAAAAGAAAGTATAGGGCAAGCAGGTTGAAACTGATTTACTACTTTAATAGAGCGTCCAGCTTTTATTGGTTTTATTACTGCTGGATATCCTACATACACTGACACAATAGAGACTTTACTAGCTTTGGAAAGAGGTGGAGCAGACGTTATTGAATTAGGTAACAGAAAATTAGATGGAAATTGATATGATAGACTCACAAGTGTATTTAAGGTATTCCTTTCACTGAAGCTGTTGCAGATGGGCCTATTACTCAATACGCAAATGCAGTAATTTTTATACAACTTTATTTTTATAACTTTAATACAAAATCAATTTTTTATAGCAATCACTTAAACATGGTACAGACGTTTCTTTATGCCTCCAAATGGTCCGCGATGCACGTTTCCAAGGGCTCAAAACCCCTATTATCTTGACCGGATATTATAACTCGATATTTGCTTATGGAGAAGAGAAGGCTGTACAAGACAGTAAAGAGGCAGGTGTCAGTGGATACATTTTGGTTGACTTACCACCTGAAGAATCGCAAAACTTTCGCAACCACTGTTCTAAACATGGATTGACCAATATCCCATTCATTGCACCTAACACTACCGAAAGTCGAATCAATCTCTTGACAAGCGTTGCAGACTCATTTGCTTATCTCATGACGGGTGATCCTCGGATGAAAGAAGGTCTTTCAGAGTTTACTTCTCGCATTAAGCAACATACTTCCGTTCCGTTGACTGTCGGATTTGATCTGTGGAATCGTAAAGAGTTTCTTGAGATGGGTGCTCATGTAGAAGGTGTGGTAGTTACTTCTCAATTAACCAGCGTGATGAAGGAAGCTCTTGAACATAATCAAAACCCTGCCAAAGCTGTAGAAGAATATGTTACTGAGCTTGTTGGGCATAAGGAGAAAGTCTTTGAGTCACAAGGTGAAGTCAATTCGCTTAATAACGAAGTTAATACTACTGCTATTCACGAAACTCTCTCCTCTGATAACAGCATAGGTGACTTTTATCAAATGCAAACTCGGTTTGGTGACTTTGGTGGCGCCTATGTTCCCGAAGCTCTTGTCCAATGCCTTAAACAGCTCGAGACCTGTTTTGTTGACGCTCTGAATGACCCTGCATTCAAAGCAGAATTCGAATCTTATTACGATTATATTTCCCGTCCTTCTCAACTTCAATTCGCCAATCGACTGACCAAAGAAATCGGTGGTGCTCGTATCTGGTTAAAGCGTGAAGATCTCAATCATACAGGCTCTCACAAAATCAATAATGCCGTAGGTCAAATCCTGCTAGCCAAACGTCTAGGAAAAACACGTGTTGTTGCTGAGACTGGAGCTGGGCAGCATGGTGTAGCAACCGCGACTGTCTGTGCCAAGTTTGGTCTAGAATGTTGCATCTACATGGGTGAAGAAGATTGCCGTCGCCAGGCTTTGAACGTGTTTCGGATGAGAATGTTGGGCGCAACCGTAGTTCCGGTCCAAGAGGGTTCCAGAACTTTGAAGGATGCGGTCAATGCCGCGATGCGTGATTGGGTTGGTAATATGGCCACAACATATTTCTTGGTAGGCTCAGCGATTGGACCTCACCCATTCCCAACCATTGTACGTGAATTTCAATCAGTAATTGGTAAAGAGACGAAGCGACAGATGCTTGAAAAAGCAGGTAAATTACCTGATGCTGTAGTGGCCTGCTGTGGGGGTGGATCGAACGCGATTGGCATGTTTCATGCCTTTGTTGAAGAAAAGACAGTTCGTTTGGTAGGTGTTGAAGGAGGTGGTGATGGTGTGGACACTCAAAAGCATGCTGCAACACTTACATTGGGTATACCGGGTGTCTTTCACGGTACACGTACCTATCTTTTGCAAGATGCCAAAGGCCAAATTTCTGAAACAAACTCGATCAGTGCTGGCTTAGATTATCCAGGCATTGGACCCGAACATTCTTACTTGAAGGATTGTGGAAGGGCTGAATATCGTGTGGCTAATGATGCTCAGTGCTTGATTGGGTTCAGGAAGATGACACAATTAGAAGGTATCATTCCTGCCTTGGAATCATCTCATGCTATCTATGGTGCTATTGAATTAGCCAAAGAACTTACGAAAGATAAAGATATTGTGATTTGTCTCTCCGGTAGAGGCGATAAAGATATGCATACTGTAGCTGAAGTATTGCCCAAGCTAGGACCCAAGATCGATTGGGATTTACGTTTCTAAATTAGCCTTTTTTATCCATCGTGTTCATCCTTTTTTATTTAATAAAAACACGTCATTAAACAATAAGTTGGTAATTTTGTTCTGCATTATTTTGTGCAATCCATAAGATGACAGTACTTTATGCATTATTCAATATTGATTTGCATGAATAAATTTAATTTACCTCAGCATGATAAGTATACATTGAATTACATCTGTTATTCCAAGATATATGTTGAATATATCCAAGTTTTCTTTATAAATGTATTTAATCACCAAGACAGCCTTTTTTATATATCAATTATGATTTTTCCTAATGATCAACTCACACACATATCACATATCACTATTTTACCACTGAACCTGATACTCCACCTGCCACCATTGTAAAACCCTAATAAAGTGATTCAATTTCATTTTCATTTTATATACTGTGGTCTATTCAAATGGCTTACTATGAACAAAAAAAACCTAACTCTCCACACAACGTGCTCATCGTATCCATTTCCTTGAAGGGTTTCTTTATTAATTAAATTTATTCTATGCCCGAAATATAAGAAACAGAACACTTTAGTTTTTTATTTACGTGATCAATCCCAAGGTTGCAATTATACCAGGCATCCAATCTTCAATTCCTACATCAATTCTTTTGTCATGTAAAGTTGCTAATGTTATTGTGCCATCAATGAACATCCACCAACCCAATGCAAACTAAAGGTATCAGCCTCAAGTTCATTTTTCTTAATTAAACTTGTACCAATAAACTGGCCACATAAACTGCAATTCGTTTCCCTTTATCACTGAAAGAAAGGCAACCATGACCACCATAAACAAAGATATTCATAATTTTATTATGGAAAAAAAAAACTGAAAAAATTAAAATTGAGCAAAACCAAACCTTGAATGTTTACGTACAGGCGAATCAAACAAGTTTGTACTATTGTTTCTCAATATTTGATGAGAAAATGGGTTGAATGTGCCTGTATATTGTGGTGTAGGGACAGATTGTGTAAGATATTCAAGTGGTGATATGTCATCATCCTTAATAGACAATTTTTCTATGGGAGGCGGTGTGATGGGCGTTTGGTTGTGTAAACCAGCTATGCCTACAGGCTCTTCTTCTTTCGTCAGTCTTGGTAAACATACTTCATCAAATGCGTTGCCTAATACAAAATAAACAAGACCATCAAATGAGCAATCGTCCTCTGTTTCATTATCTTCATCCTCTTCTTCTAACTCTTGGTGAATATCAGCACCATTCGTTTTTTGATGATGCCCTTCTTCTTTTCTTTGCTTGTGAAGTAATTCTTTACGTTTCTTCTTTTCTAATTTTCTTTTGGTGACAATAGGTGAAGCTTGTTGCTTTTGTTGTTGAGCTACAGCCACAGATAGAGGAGGACCAAAGGCATCCGGTGTCAGTGTACGATCAGCATTGGTGGTAGGTGTACCAGGAGTACTTGTTTTACCCCAAGAAGCAGAAGCAGGAAGCGCTGAACGTTCATCATCTATAGTTGTTGTCTTTTTGTGAGCATAAGACGATACAGGAGGGAAATCAGAACTAGAAACGGAAGGTGAGCTGTACTGTGATGATCTTGGATAATCATCATCATCATCGTCATTTCCATTGTTATCGTAAGACATTTGATCTCTCATACGATGTTTACTACTTATTGTGTTAGAGTACAGTTACAGTTCCTTTTATGTTATCTTATTTTACCCAGTAGCTAATTCTTCTTTTGATATTGTGTCAGCATCTTCTCCTGGTTCATGCAAATATAAACAATTTGGATTTGGACATGTCATATTGCGAAGATAATAAGTACAGTATTTAGTTGTACCATAAGAAGCCCTAATAACACTGTTAAAGAAAAAACAAAAGTAAACGTTGCTTATATGTACCGTAATATTCTTCCAGCCATCACACTACCATCTACTGCATAAATAGCTTTAGTCGCATCTTCTTTTCTAACATATGTAACATAAACAGCAGCACTTGGTTGCATTGAAGTAGCACCATTAGCATGTGAAGTAGGAGCAATTTGTCTCTTATTGATTACAATCTTGGCAATTTTACCAAACTGACCAAAATAATCACTAGATCTTATTGTCTATGATATTATAAGCAAACAATAAAAAACTAAATGATGCCATTGCTTTTCTTTTTCTTATTTTTACCTCTTCTGTGGCTAATTTAGGATGAAGGCCAATAATATAGACAAGATTCTTTTGAACAACCCTCATACTAGCCAAATGTCGGCGATTGGCTACTTCCATGTCCTTTTGCTGCCGTTCCTTTTCCTTTTTTTCTCTTCTAATTCTTTGGATTCTGTAAAAAAAAGGGGGTTGGTCTAAGAAAATTAGCATATAGATCTGTTTCTTACTCATCAGCACTAATGGGCTCAAATTCTGCAATTTGCTCAGAATATTCTCTTCGACTAAGAACATAGAATGTATCAGAAAGATAAAAGGAAAATAAAGTGTACAAAATGACATTTACCAAGCAGGGCATCTTCCATTCAAGTTTTCTCTAATGTGATGCCAACAAAATCTACAAATCTGTCCATGCTATTTTAGTATTCGAGCTTTTTGTTCCTTTTTAAGTAATAACCTGATAGCCACAAGGACAAGGTCTAAAATTTCTATCAGCAATATCTAATTCCTCCATACAAAGAGGACATTCAAGTTCTTCTTCATCAGAGCTGTACATTTTTAATTAATTAAAAGAAAAAAAAAAGGTTCATTGTTGATAACCACAAGGCAAATTGTTGTTCATAACTCCGATAGTTTATTTTATTTATGTTTTTTACTCTTCTTTTTTTTCTTCTTTTTCTTTAAACTTGTAGTTACTGGTTCTTCCGATGTTAAACTCTCAAAAAGAATATCAACAGGAGGGCCTGATTCACTTTGTGAAGAAGATAGGGATTGATCTGAATTTCTACGCGATAAATATTCAGAAGGTGTTTCAAATCCTTCTTCTCTTTCTATCCCTGTACTATTAAATCCCAAGCTATAAGCAACTACCAAGAAATATTAGTATCCACTGTGTAAGATATATACAGATAACACATACATTCACTTCCCAAATCAATACCGTCATGCTCTGTATCATTGATATTTGTGATCAAAGGTATTGTGCCAGCATAAGGCGAAAAATGAGTGACTTGGATAGGTGGACTAGGACCAACATGAGCCGGTGGACGAGGACAGGCGTCCAATTTCCAAGAATAAATGTGTTGAAGTTGAGTGAGGGTATCATTTCTTAATGTAGGTAAAAATTGCTGATAGCCTGTGTGATGCATTATCATTTGTGTCAACATTTTAGATTGCTGAGAGTCAGTCATTAATCTTAGATGATTTAACATAAGCAAAGCATATCCACGAATATCTATTCACAATTAATTCACTAATATCCCAATAATGTATTATTATATACCTGTTCGCTTTGATTTGTCTTGATATTCTTGAATTAATCTTTGTATTAAACAGGGTTTACTTATGATAGCAGTGATGGTTAACTCATCATTCGAGGTCAAGATTAAGCTGAACATTCTATAGAACAACGTGTGATAGATATTGCTTGATCTATTCTGAATGTTAGTCAAAATGATACATAAAAATAAAATAAACATACGATTTTTCAAAAAATGAGTTAACAAGGATTTCCCAAAAATCAGCGTGAATAGACGCCAGCATCTGTGATTTTTCATTCCTATTGAACAATATTTGATACACAATCTCCAATAAATCAATATCAGACGTTGTTAAAGGGTATCTATTATAAATATAAATCATAGTGTACAATAACAGGATATGTGTACATACTCTTTAGTATTACATGTCTGTCCACGGTCATTGATGATGAGTAAAGAAAGCTGAGATAAATAGTTTGAAAGCAATTCTTGTGACCTGATAGAAACTAAATAAAGTGGACCTTGCACAGGTGTAGATGAAGCCCTTGAATTCAATATTCCACTATTTTATGTGTTAGTATTCACATGTTATTACATATAATCATCCGTGTTTACCTTTTTACTAGTAATTTAACAATGTGTATTGTCTGCTTACGTATTTTACAAGGTGGGTTGTCTACTATTTGCTTTACTAACACTTGTATCATATCTGCATCTAATGCTTTGAGTAAAATATCCCCATTTTCTACTTGAGATGATTCTTCAATAATACGTATAAAAAATTCTTGACATGCTTCTACAAATTTTGGATGATCTACTCTCCCCAATGAATATAAGTACAAAGAGTTAAGCAGTATTTAATAATATTTACTAGACATTTGTATAGCTTGAATAATCCACTCCAAGAACTTCAATTGGTGTAATTTATCATGACACTTTTCTCGCTGACCCTTTGTTTCTGGATTGATATCTCGAATAAAGATTAAGCTCAAAATAGAGTCCATGACTGGACTTTCTGTCAAGTAAGGTAGCATGAAATCGAATAGAATAGTAGCATCATTGGATAATATAACAAATTCAAGCATATCACAAGGATATCTTCTGATGAAGTGTTGAAAAATCCTATAAAAGTGATTGAAGTTTCCTTGACTATTGGGTAAGAATAGATCAAACAAGTGGTTAACTAATGAAAGTTTGTTATCATATATATAGTGTATATCATAAACAGGGTTTTACCAATTGTGTGAAATTTTGCATTTTGAATCCACAAATGATTGGCTGTTGTACCAGACAAAATTTCCATAGCATGATACGATCTTTTTAATGCCTCCACATTTTCTGTATCTCTTGTGTGCAAAGCATGCTTTAACTTGCTTTCAAGACTACACTTATTTAATTCAATTGATTCTTGCGTTGAATCAAGCCTTGTTATATGCGTCATTAATAGTTCCATCATGCCTTATTGTATACATTAAATATTTCATTTGTCAACACTAATAAAAAGAAGAATACCTTCAAGGAATAACACATTGACTATCTTTCCATCAAGTCTTGGTGTTGAAAATTGAAGTAATTTTTCAATCAAGGCAATCGAAGTTGCTTTATAGTCTGTCATTTTCTCTGTTACTTGTACTCTTTCTTCAACAACATCCTTCATTTCAACATCAGCCATTTTCTCTCTTTCCCCACCCCCTTCTTCATCACTTTTTAAGGAAATATCCATAGAACAAATACACGTAAAAAAAAATAAGAAAGTAAAAGAAAAGAGAGAAAAAGAGAAAAGAAAAAAAGCTGTACACTTTTTAAAAGAGCTGAACTGAAAAAGCAGTCCTCCTATTTATTTCCTTTTTAAAGCATCTAATCTTTTTGCTAATGCATCAAAATCATTTGGATCACTATTGGTTGTGTCTATTTTCTTTATAGGTGAATTGGAGGGTATTTCAGGTAAATCAAGTTGGCTGTCCAACAGGTCATTATTTTGCAAAGAAGGAAGTATCTATTTTTGTTAATTATAGTAAGAACATCAGCAGTATTTATAATAGCTACAAACCTCTTTTTGGCCACCACTGCCACGATCGTTATTATCATCGTCATCATTATCAATGTCTTCTTTTAACACCTTCTCTTCCTCTACATGTTCAATCAAATCAGATTTCCACTTAATATCATATATTTTAGCAATTTCTTCAAGGTAACGTTCTACTAAATACGAATCGGGTACACTTGCTTGTAATTTTATAATAATCTATTTTGGCTTAGTTATAAGGATACAAAAGGCTAGTAATTTACCCTTGGGTTAACTAATCCATCTTTATCTTCCATAGCATTTAACATGAACTCTTTTCCAAACTTGGATGCTAATTGATCTCTTACCTACTATTTGTTTTAATACAATAGATTACATATAATAACTACATTTATTACCAGGCTTAGTTCTTTCACTTCTGCTAATCTTGGTGCTGCCCAAATAAGCGTGTTCACTGCTTCAGCGATACTTGTCTCACACGTCCTATTCAAGCAAGTTAAGCTACTTTATGTGTTGTAGTTATTTTACGAATTACTTGTAAGCTTCTAATAAACCAAAACGAGCTAATAATAGGTCACAGTAAAGTTCCAAATTTTCCATGGCTTCAATAACCATGTCGTCTCGAATGACATGTTCAATACGAACTCTTGCGCTCTCTATTTTTCCTTTTTCTAAGTAAGTGCCAATCTCTCTTCTTTGTTGTTGATTTAAAGAGGTCTTTTTGGCTTGTAACATTTTTAGTCTGTTGATAGACAACTTGAGTTGTACCTTGAGTCGTGTGGGATTAAACATGATAAACAAAGAGGTAAAAACAAAAGAGCCTCTCCCCCTTTTTTTTTTTGTTTGACATCATGCTTAAATGCACGTGATGGACTGTCTTTTTATTTATTTACTTCACCTTCCGCTTTCTTTTTTCTTTTTTATTAACAAGATGAATCAAGAGGATTCAAATGATGCTCGCTTAGAAAGGATATTAAGAAATGCACAAAGAAACAAGATTGAATTATTTGATGGAAAGAATAGTCCACAAAATATTTCAATTTATGGTTTTCTATTAGGAATAGTATGTGGTGGAGGATTTATATTTTCATTTTATGGCTCAATACCTCAACTTGGTTTATTTTTATCTGCCTTGACTATCTTTCATTTTATGGAATATCTTTCTACTGCTTTATTTAATCCTCATACATTGACCCTTGATTGTAACTATAATAATAATCTTTGTACCATTTAAAAACTTATTCTTCTCTAGCTTATTTGATCAACCACGGTCGTCAATACCATGCAGCCCACACTGCTGCTTTTATAGAATTTTTCATAGAATATTATTTCTTTCCTCGATGGAAAACATTCAATTACATTAGTTATTTGGGTAATATACATAAATAATGAACCCATAAGCTGTTTGTGAACTCTCTTTCTGTAGGCTTGTTCCTGATCATCTTAGGTCAAGGATGTCGTACAATAGCCATGTTTTCAGCAAAACAAAATTTTTCTCATTATATAGTTGATCATAAAGAAAAAGATCATGTCTTAGTCACTCATGGTATATACAAGTAATGTCATTATATAATACATGTTGTATATGTTGTACTCATTATGCATACTTAGAATAATGAGGCATCCTTCTTATTTTGGGTTCTTTTGGTGGGCACTAGGTGCTCAATTGTTATTATTAAATCCTGTTTGCTTTGTCGGATTCATCTTTGTCCTTCAAAAGTTCTTTTCTGATCGTATCACTTATGAAGAACATACTTTACAACGTTTCTTTGGTCAAGAGTGGATAGAGTATAAAGCAAAAACATCAACTTGGATGCCATTCATTTAGAAAAACATAGAGGCTTCTACAATAAATGTACTCTTTCACACATTCATTAGTTATATACAGAAGGGATAAAATGTTGATTTTACTTGATTCACGCCTTTAAATTTTCGTATTACTTAATCATGTTTGTGACACATTTTTTGATCCGACGTGGTTTAGATCATTTGCATAAAAGAGCCTTATTGTCTTGGTGGCAAAAACATATCGTTATGTAAAAGTTGTAATTGTGTTTTAAAATAATGAGTAACTATTTAAAGGGAATTATGTCAGTTGTTAATAAGACAAGGTTGTTTTGGCGTCAAAAAATATCATAAAAACCTTACTTATATCGGATATGACAGGTTGACAAATAAATTACTGACTCATTGTCTATAGTTAGTTAATTACAGCTTTCACACTTTACTTTCACAAGCTACACATATCAGCTAAATAAGTAACTACAGTTTTTCATAAAAAAACATTCATAAATACTATTCAAAACTGTAAATAGATTTTCATATAGATTAAACAAAAAGACAAGAGTAACCATATAGATAACACGGTACATAAAAAAGACTTTTAATTCAAACATAATTACTTTGAAAAAATAAATAGACAATGTGTAACTTATTATAAAAATGAGAATTTTTAGCATTAAATAAATTACAATTTGTTTATTTGCAACCATGAAAAATATATAATGTACAGTGTTTCTTATGTAAAAAGAATAGGGAATTTATATCATACATAGGAGAGATTTTTTATCGCTTGGCCTTTCTGAACAAGAATACAAAGAACATGAAAGCAAAGACATTAAAGACGCAATAGGCACAAAGGATGCCAAAGTCACGCCATCTATTGCTGAAATTCCAACCAATTCTTGTTTCGTAAAATTCATTACCATATTTGTAACTGCAGTAATTACACGAGCCAGTTGCACCGTTGTCTTCAACGTAACCATTGCCACCAGCGTTAAAGAAATCAGCCATATAATCACCACAGGTCGTGCCATCAGGAATAGGAATTTTTACAAATTCAGAGGCATCGCATACCACAGGAATACTGTCCATGACGTTGACAACAAGACCTTCAATCAAGTAATGATAAGGATCAACCCAGTACATCCATGAGCTCCAGAATCTGGGCATGGCGGAGGGAGGTTGCATAATACCAGCAAACAAGATCAAAATGGAAGTGAAAAAAGGATTGATCACAGCAGCCATAGGAGGTGTGCTTGAAAATGCAGCAATAGTGAAACCAAGTGAAACAGAATAGAATAAGAATACAATAAAGTGAATGTAGAAGAAACCAACACGGTCGGAGGTGTTCATAAGACCAGCCGTCCAGTAGAAACAGAACAAGAAGATAGTGGAGAAGAAAATCAAGTAAGGAATTTCTACCAGGATACAAGACAATGCAAAAGGTGCCCAGCCATAGTAACGAGAGGCATATTCACGACGGAACCAAGTACGCTCTTGCATGAAACGAGGCTGAGCCAAAATGATCAAAGCGTTACTCATCAATAGAGTAGTAAAGACAGAGAACATACGGTTTTGCATATCAGAAGGTGTATTACCCAATTTCCAGAAAGAAAAACCGGAAAGAAGACCAATGAAGCAGACATTAAAGAGACGGCCCATGTTGTAAGTAGGACAACGCCACCAAGAAACATTCATTCGTTTATAGACAAGCCAGAATTGTTGGAAGAAGGAAAGCGAATAGGGGGTACTGTTGTTCTTTTGGTTAGGATCTATTGTTTGATGAATTTGTTCGAGTTCTTCTTCCAAAGCCTTGGCTTCAGGTGAAGATGACCAAACTTCTGACCAATCCTTAGTAGCCTTACCAGCAGTACCAGCGCCAACACACTCAAGAATGTATTCAGCAGGGTTAGCGTTAGGAGAGCACTTGGGACCACCATTTCTTTCAAAGTAGTTGATCATTGTAGAAGCATCTTTACCAATTTCACCAAAGTAGGCAGTTTTACCACCACGGACCAAGAGAACCAAGTGATCAAAATGCTCAAAGAGAGTAGCAGAAGGTTGATGGATGGTACAGAGAACTGGCCAACCGGCATCAGCAAGCTTACGGATAAAACGAACAATGTTGTAAGAACTTTGAGCATCAAGACCAGAGGTAGGCTCATCAAGGAAAAGAAGCTTGGGTTTGCCAACTAATTCTGTAGCAATCGTCAAACGTTTACGTTCTTCGACAGAGATACCAATGCCAGCTTCAAGATCGCCAACAAGAGCATCAGCAATCTTTTCCATTTCCATCAATCGAATGATTTGTTCAACATAGGCATCCTTTTCTTCCTTGGGAACATCCGCAGGTTGACGAAGGTAAGCAGAGAACTTGAGGGCTTCACGAACAGTAGCATTAGGGTTATGAACATCCATTTGTTCACAATAACCAGTCGTACGTTCAAAATCAGGGCCAAGAGGCTCGCCATTCAAGTAGATACGACCTTCCACTTTACCAATTGTCTTTCTTTGGGCCAAAACATCCAATAGTGTAGTCTTACCAGCACCAGAGGAACCCATTAGGGCAGTAAGATGGCCAGGCTTGACAATGCCACCGATATCATTCAAGAGTCTGAGCTCACCACCCTTTACAGGGACAGTATAATCAATGTGATGCCAAGAGAAAGTAGTACCGGTAGTAACAGCCTCCATTTCTTCATCATTTTCAGTAGCGGTTTGTTCTAAAGCTTTAGATTCATCCATTTCTTTAGGCGCCTTGCCTGCCTTGAAGACTTTAGTAACAGATCCTTCCTTTTGAAGATCAACGTATTCCATAGCAAGAGCAGTCAAAACAGTAAAAAAGATGAAAAAAAGAATGACAGCCACAAAGTCGATCCAGCGCTGCCAAGTTTCATAACCATAAGCATAGTGAAGATAGCTATCACCAAGGACAGAATTGGCACCAGGAGTAGCGCCAGCAAGACTGCAGGTCTTGTAGGCATCGTTGGTATAAGAGGGGCCATAAGGAACTGAACCAGCACCTTCACAAGAGAATTCCATGCCAGTCAATTCATTTGAAATCAAAGCTTTATAACCATAAGCAAGAGGATTGATCCAGTAAATCCACATTAACCAAGGATGCATCTTGACATAAGGAATTTGATAACCAGAATAGACCAGTGCGGCAATCAACAAAATGGATGAAAGCTGAGAGGCAGTAAAGAAGTTTGGTGAAACGGCACCCCAGAAACGGAAGAAACCGTTCATACATAAATTAGTCACAACCAAGATAATGAAGAACGTAAAAAACTAGATATAAAAAGAAAGATTATGAAAATGGTTGTAAAAAGGAGACGGATTATTATATTTACCTTTCCAGCATCAAGTACAAGTCCCATCATAAAGTACACACAGATTTCAAAAATCAAGACTTGAGCAATAGCAAGTGGCACATCGACGATAACCTGTGCGATGTAAAAAGCAGAAGGATGGTACAAGGCAAAGTGTTTATGCTTTTCTAATACACGACGACCTTGCATGAAAGCGGAAAGCTCAGCCTGAGCAATCAAAGCATTGAATAAGAGTGAGAACAGGAAAGAACCGCCACGAGAGAAAGCACCAGTCACATCCTGAGGCATCTTGAAAAAAACAGAAGCCATGATAAGACCCTTGACAACAACACCACCATAACGAGAAATCAAAGCACCCTTATCACCCCAAATAAGCTGGAATTGACGGATAGTAAGAGATTTGACTTGCTGGTAGTAGGTGGCAACAAAAGGAGAGCGGACAGGAGCATGCTTTTGATGAGCATCGACAAAGGCTTGACGGAACTTTTCATCAGGACGATCTTCTCTGATCTTTTCTTCATATTCGTCACGTTCACGCATCATTTCAGCATAAAGGGCAGATTCCTTGTAGGCCTTTTCGAACTGCACCGAGTTAACAGGAACCTTGTCCTTGAAACCTTCACGGTATTCACGTTCGTTCATATTACAGAGACCAGTCAAGAAGTCAGGGGTGGATTTACGATCAGGACAGTGGAACCCCATGTCTTGAAAGTATGACATGGCAGAAGAAGTAGGACCAAAATAGATACAACGTCCTTCATCAAGAACCATGACCTTATCAAAGAGATGGAAAATACTATCGGATGCTTGGTAAAGAGTGGCAACAGTAGTCTTGTGCAAGATATCAGTCATGATACGAAGAGAACGAACGTAATCAAGAGCAGAGGAGGCGTCAAGACCACGCGTAGAACAATCCCAACAGTTGATAGAGCTACGTGTAGTCATCTGTTCAGCAATCGAAAGACGTTTACGCTCACCACCAGAAAGACCACGAACAAAAGCATTACCGACCATAGTGTTCATTTGTTTTGTTAAACCAAGCATGTTTCCGAGCATATAAAGAATCTTGTTGATAAATTCCTTCTTGCTTTCACCATCTAAACGTTTACCAGGAGTCTTGTTCTTCAAAGCAAATCTCAGAGTTTGTTTGGTAGTCAAGGTAGGGTAGTGAAGATCTTCTTCTTCGTTATAGCAGACTTCACCGCGGTAGTACTTGGAAAACTCTTGAGCTTCGATACCACCATAGGTTACAATACCCTCAATATTTGTATAAGAAGCACGCATATTGGCCAAAACACGGAGTAAGGTTGTGCAACCGGCACCTGGGCGACCCAGGACAAGTAGCATTTCACCATCTTTACAAAACCCATCATTTCCTTTCAAGATGGTAAAGTCATTGCCAGAATGCTTACCCCATCTCCAGAATTTTAGAGTATCCCTTAACCAAGTCCAATTGGTTGGAATCGTCTTGGCATCAGCACCAAGACCTTGAACAACCAAGTTCTTCCAGATCAAGCCCATATGTTTGGGATGCATACCAGCACTGACGGCTTGGTCGTTTTGTTCGCTCAAAAATTCAGAGAGATCGAAATCTTTAATGTCACCTTTTTCAGCAATATCAGCAGCTTCTGCTGTGTGAGTGGACTTGATACGAGAGAGGCGAGACTGAGTTGTTAATTCTCTGCGAAGCTCTTCATAATTGGACATGGCGTCTTGAATATTGACGGCATTTCCATGAACTTCGCCAAAGGCACCGCTTGTCGAGTCATCAGCATATTTTTTTTCACTGCTAATTTCTTCCTTTTGATTATATCCATCAATCGTTGATTCATCAGAAGAATTATGTGTTTGTCTAAATTCTTCGTCTCGGTCAGTATGCACCGAGCGCATTTGTTGCAATGCAGGCATATCCATATTGGATCAAATTATTCTTTTTTTAATGAAATTAGTAGTATTTGCTTAAGATTAGGCTTCAGATATGAATGAATTATAAAGAAATGTGATGAAGTATATAAATAAATGCAGAGAGATGACAAAGCAAATAGAAAAAAGAATTAAAAAGTTTTGTTAGTTTGAGATTCTTTTATACCATAACCTGATCGGAAAAAACGTCAAAAGCCTAAATCATTCTTCCACTGTTTCGATTTCCGACAACCTTTTAAGTGTCTGCGGTAAAACCATTATCTGATTGTGTTACGAAATTACATCATTCACATAGAAATCTAGCATCGTGAAGTAAACATTCGGTAAGCAGAGCACGGATTCCCATATAGCACCGCTTACAAATACTTTAAAACCATGATACTTTTTTTTTTTTCTGTAAAGATTTGTTCCAATCGTCTAAACGAATAATTTTCATTATTGCTGAGCATCTTGAGTTCGAAATCTTTTGCCAATCATAAAATTAAATCATTGAACAAAAATGGATTTTCCATAGTAATACAATCTTGCTCGAATTTTCTTAATGTTGGATTCTGGAATTCATGTAAATGAATTGCGGAATCTAAATAACAGTAATGGCAATCTGGAAATAAGGATAAACATGGACCAAGACTTGCAATAAAATAAGAACACAAGACTTCTTTTTTTTGGGGGTAAAAATTTATCTGTTGTTCTTGATCAACATATGTGAAACCTTGTTCAAAAACATGAAAGTTCATCTGTCAAACAAAATAAACATGAAATAGAATACAATTTATCATCTAAATGAAAGCAGCAACGATACTATCAACAAACATTATAAATGAATAATAACATGGTGAGAAATAGGAGTGAATTGCATGGACAAATATGAATACATAGATGAAGTAAAATTTAGCATTAATATGAAAAAAAAAGTATAGAAGTGGTTATCAAAAGAGAAAATATTTACAGCATGTCATATATGATATTAAACTCCTTTATGCTTGTAGGCACCAACAAGATGGCAATTCAAGAAATTGCATCAAAGCATTGAACAGTGCAATGAACTTTAAAAATATTGTTTTATTATTGGTAGACATTTATTTACCAATTAAAAAAACTTTAAGTTAGCTATTATTGAATATGAATAGTGGTGCATATATTTTTTTCTCATTCATCTGAACTTGGCCCAATTGAACCATTTTTGGCCATTAATAAAAAGCAAATTAAAAACCGGGTCTCTTACTGAATCATGAAAAGACCTTGTCAAACAATAATTAATACCTGTAACTTGGTTACTCAGAACG
Organism: Rhizopus arrhizus; assembly: GCA_024220505.1. NCBI lineage: Eukaryota > Fungi > Mucoromycota > Mucoromycetes > Mucorales > Rhizopodaceae > Rhizopus > Rhizopus arrhizus. Next base: position 1,009,603 of record JAKZZE010000011.1, read on the forward strand.
ATCTTCAGTTATTCTCGTCTTCATTTTTATGGTTGTTTAAACACACTTTTAATTCATAGCACCTTCTGAGTTATTTGAACCTAAGCTGCAGCATTCAAGCGTATCATCATTTTAATCTCATCATATTGAATGACAACGCTCTTTAGTCACATTCCATCAACCAGAAAAAGTTCAGATATCATGCATTAGAGATTAAACGAAAGTAATCTTTTTTTTTTTTGTCTAAATTTCTTTTAAAACTTGTTTAAATTTGCTACAAAAGTATCTAAAGTATATTTTCGGTTCGAATTAAAAAAATTTCCAGAATAAATTTGATTAAATCCTACTGCTTCATCATTGGCCGTAGTTATGCGCTTTTTTTTCTAATTCTGGATAATTGTGCTAAAGGATTGAAAATAGGTAACTTGAGATTGCCTGTGTAACCCGACGAATAGGATGTTCTAAATATCTTGTTATGTTCCTTATCTAAAAAACCCTTTCTGTTAATGAAAGAGGATAACTAAAAATGAATTAAATAGAAATGAATTAAAGAATAAATGAAAAATGGCTCTTGCATCATTCCAGGTGCTTATTGTATGCGTTACACGTCATATTAATTGTATGTGACAAAATATGCTAAAAGTTCTCGATTGAAAGCTTAGAGATTCCAGCATATCTGTGGCAAGCCGAAATACTTTCATCGCAGTCCGGAGCCTCTTGTGAGCTTTGTCTGTTTTCTAGTTTATACCCTTTTCTGATACTTTCCGGTGCATTAGACCGAGCGTTTTATATTTTTCGCATACTCAAAAACCTTAAAGCTACTCGTGACAGGAATTTCCTTTTTAGGAAAATTGATAGGCACAGCTGATATGAATACAACCGCACAAGTATCAAAACATACTTATCGTGCTATCATTAATCATCTAGCACGAATACAAACATAAATGACAAATATCATAAAAATGCAAGATTTTCATCTTCATTTTTAGTAGCCTTCCTAGATTTCTGTCTGTATGCGTGAAAAATAAAAGTATTTTTACAAAAGAGTTTTTAAAACACTTTCTGCTTATTTTCAGCTAGCAAACAAATACAACATACAATCTATTAATCTCATCTCTCTTTTTTTTTTTTTACGAAAGCTACTCCCTAAAAAGTAAGCCAGTTGCTTCTATTTTTGTATGTGTAACAATTCTACATGGTCGTTGGGCTTTGCATAAAACTATTTTTCCGAAATTGAGCGACAATAGACAAGTATTGGAATCATTATTTTCGTTAGAAAATGATTTATAGAAAGGCGGAATAAATTAGATTAACATCTTCTGTTTTATTTTATTATTATTTGTATGGCACGTATGATTGTTGGCGTATATTAAATGTAAATTATTTTTGAAAATATAAATTGGGCTTGGACTTTCTACTTGTATTTTGATTAAAATATAATAAAAAAAGGCAATCTGTTACAAAAAAAAGATTTACTTTTATTTGAAAATAATAAAAACATTAGAAACTATACAGGATATAAATATATAAGAAAATAAACTTTACAAAATGAAAAATGACTATAGTACAGTAATAATATGAAAGGGAAGAGAAGGCTACAGAAAAGTATTCTAAGATAGCTTGGCATACATTGCTTGGAATCTATTATATCTATGCCTTATGTAGCTTGAGAAAGTACTCTTGTTTGTTCCAATAAACCCTGATCCATGTGAAGTGATTGTGGCATCAACCATTGGGATCAAAAGAGCGTTTATTGTTGTACCGACGCGTGTATATTCAAGATCAACCATTTCATTACCAGTAGCCATAGGATTAGCAGCAATAATGTCATCAATCACATCAGGGAAATCAGAGAGAGTGAAAAGACAGGGAAACTCCTCATGTAATTCTTTCAAGGTTGTACGAGGCTGAGGCGTGTCTGTGGCCATGTAAATCAGGCGCAGTCTTGGATGATTGTCTTCACGGTGAATCATCAAGCATTGATTTAATAATTCATTGGTATCACTGATCCCTTGCACTTCTCGAAGTGTTTCTTCTTCCAAAGCTGTGAGAGGTCGAGTGCTGGGAACAGTCAGTTGATCTGTTGGTAAATAAGCCAAGCTTTCCTGTTCTAATGCAAGTCTCACTGCATTTACTGTTTCAACCATTGATTTCTTAAAGAACCCATCACCTTGGCGCAAATGAACACCCACGAAGGTGTTGGGACCACCAAGTCTAGAAACTACTTGCAGGGCTTGTTTGATCACTACTGGATGGCCGATACTGACTTCTTCGCGAAGGTGATTTATAAACCATGTCAGTTGAGGATCGCTTAAAGCCAATCGATTGGTATAATGCAAAGAGCCAAACACGATAAAGCGTTCCTGTCTTGTCGCAAGGTCCTCCATGTCTAAGCGTTGAGTGAAATTACGCATGTTGTCTTCATTTTCTTTCAAATCATAGATACGGTAAGATAGGCGCATCGTGTCTATCACCCGATAGATGTCTTCATCAGTTGCTGACCATTCGTCTTGAAAGTAAGTTTCTGACATGCTTGTACGATGAATGATACGGACACCGTTGGCACGGGCAGCAGATATATCAAATATTGCTTCGGCAGGAAGAGGCACATACCGGCGGAAGTCTGCGCAATCATCAGCAGTCTTGTGGAAACCAGGGCAGATGCTCATCTTATGCTCATAACGAGAAGTAGGAGCCCAAGAGGTGCCTTTGCCAACATTGACTTCTGGTAAGATTAATGTACGATTGAGTACCTTTGCAATTACGATGGCATTGATTATAGCAAGACGTTGATTGTGTAGACCAGAATGAGGATAATAAGTAATATATTTTTCTTCATCTGAACTTCCTTCTCCATGCTTTGTTGACATTGGCTTAACTTTAAATCGTAACTGTACACTAATAGACTGAGTGGTTGTGTAAGTGACCAAAAGCATGGTAAGCATCAGCATGGCAAGACATGTAGCCCAGATGAATCTTGTCGAACGCATCATCGTCATGTTGTATGTCACTATTACTAATAGAAAAGATATAAAATAAGAAGGAGAGAGTGAAAGATTAAAGAAGCAGCCTTTTAAATATAAAAAAAAAAAAATCTATTTTTATTTGCTTCACCCAAAATTGCGGCGTGTGTAACAGGGGCTTTGTTGTAAAATAGATTCCTTTTTTTAGATAACAGCAGCAGCATTACTAGCGGGGCTGAAGCCTGGAGCTGCAGACGAATACAGGCCATTGAAATAAGCTTCAGCCCAACTATAAACTATACTATTAAAGGCTTTTCTATTTTATGATACACGCTCCCTCTCTAACTACAGCAATAAATGATATAGGTTCGTATTTGAGGATGATCAAAAGATCAGTATACATGGGAATCTATGCAATTTTTTAATATAAAATGAGCATGAAATGATCGCTGTATTTATGCATATCTACAAAACATCCACTTTTTCGATTTTTACTCTATCTGTTACACATAGTTGTTTTAAAAAATTCACTACCAAAAATACATTATAGATCTGGAAAGAAACAAATTCTGAGATTACAAATAAGCCAAGGGAGACCAACATTATTACACAGCTTCGTCTAAAGTAATGTCCATTATAAATGGAATTGAACATTATTTTCAAATAGATATGATGCATGTCATCATAACATGATTTCAAATGAACGCTCTTTTTCAAAGCTTTCCTGATTCTGGCTTTTTAAAGAGAAAGCATCTGCTTCATTCTTTGGCATGGCCTATCATGAGAATTTTAGATTCAACTCATCAAAAAATACATCCACTATAATATTAAGGGCTGCTGTCTTTAAGATACTATAATCAAATCATAATCATGCAAGCACTCCTAATAATAATGAAAATCTGGACCTACGCTCAACAGAAAAGCGACAGTGGAAGATAATAAAGATAAAATGTCTCGAGTCTTGCTAACTTGAGTTATCATGGGTGTAATTCATTGTGAATAGACAACATACTCAAAAGCCTGTGGTCTATTGAAGAATATGGTTCGATAGACGATTTGCTTATGATTGACTTAATACTGACCCTAATTTGCTGTAATAGGGTGTATTCCTTCATGATGAGACTTTTTGTTTATTTTGTGCAGATTGATCTGCCTATAGTTTTCGTAACTAATCAAATTGCTGATTTGCAAATTGCACATATTTCATTGCACACTTGTGGTACAATAATAAATAATGAAGTATATGCAAGGAATGTAAAGCTTGAAAGGCTTGTTTTTTGTTTTAAAAAAAAAAAGTTCTAGTATCAAAAAAGACTACTTGTTTAAGAATTTCATATTTATAAGAAATAAAAAGCGTAAATGTGTTTTGGCTATCTACCTTTAAATAATCAAAGCTTTTAGTTAAATTTGAGGCTGAATTACACATGCAAAGCTAATTTATTGTAAGTTGGTATGCGCATAGACATAGTTTTAATTAGGTTTAAAAACAGATCTGTGTCTCGTATTAAAGCATTATTGAACGTGAAGAATATAACTACATGAAATTGATACTATATTTTTCTTATCATCTTCAGCAAAAGATCTTGATTACCGTTATCTCAAGCCCATTTGTGGTTCTACACCTAGATTTTCTTTTTTTTTTTTGGTTTTTAAATACGGCCAACCGTTCTTAAAAAAAAATGAGGCAACAGAAACACCAAAAAAATAAGTGCAATTCATAAACAAAAGACGAGTCAACCTGTTAAAGATACAAAGTGCTATGATAAAATGATGCATTTTCACTTATGATAGCACGGGGTCTCCTTTTCATTTTTTTGTAGTCAGGTTGAAGACAAGGCAAAAGCTTGAAATAGTACTTTTCTCCCGTTTAGTTTCAAGTGCAACAACCACAATTTAGTAATAAGATCAAACAGATGTATCGATGAATAAATTATCTCCATTAAAAACATTGTTAACGCCGTGTTGAGATGCCCCACTAGCAGTAGGCAAGATTAGAAATGAAGCACATGAAGAGGACCAGGCACCACTTCCAGTGCTGCTGCATTCAGCAAAGACGACATCACCTGTTCCAGGACCACCTGTACTTCAAATACCCTATCCTACTAGTAAGGCGCCATTGGCGATGCTGGAGTACATGTAGACAATTCGGACATATTTGCCCCAAGGTCTACTCAAGTAGCAGGTGTTTGGAAACCGAGAATAGGATGTAAAGAGCATGGAAGAATTATAAGTGGAAGCCAAAGGATCAGAGAGAACTGTGACCCTTATTGTGCAACTGTTAAATTAGAAACCATCAGTAGCACTTGAGCTGTCTCTATTGTGTGTCATTATAGAACCATCTTTTTGAATGAAGGATATTGCACAGTGGTCAAAATAGCCTAAATGGTACTGTAAGTTCCACAAACATAAGAACCATTCTAAATACACCATTTTCGAAAATCGACTGCATGAACACAGAAACCCGTTGCATACATAAAAAATAAAGATCATAAGCCCTCGATGATCCTCCAAGTAGAAATTGTTACAAGCGTCGGTTATTCTTGTAGTTGGAGTTGCTTCCAATCGTTTTTCTCTTTTAATCTTGCCTTTGATCACTGGCCAAAATTGCTCAGTAGCATTGAGCTCTGGAGATCATGGCGGAGGATATAGGCTTCCATATCCACAAGCTACAATCCACTTTGCAATCAGATCTAAATTGCGTATAGATGCATTATTCATAACAAGATAATGTCTTTTTGGATTGTTCATGACGATCCAACACGTTTAATAAGGTGACAGCAATGAAATTAAAGCCATGGCCAAGAACGGTTCCTACTGACTTCTTTGCCTTTGGCTTTCCTGTAGCTTTTCTTTTCTTGGAGCTCTCTTTCATAAGGCACTTTTTACCTTCGTGTTGAAGATTTCTTGAGCAGAGATTGTTTCCCAAAATGGTTATGGTTTTAGCTCTAGGTTCTCTCATGAGCCAAACCATGCTACTACTCAAACTAATATGAAAAGCAGACTCATCGATAAAAATGCAATTGGTTCGGTGATCCATATCTGTTTCTATAAGATTGATTACTCAGTTGAGAGGTGTGACGATACTACTTGGTCAATTTCTTTCTTTGGATTTATAGTGTGCTTTCTTTATGGACAAGACACACTTATTGGTCATAAAATCATAAACAGCGGTCTTGGCTATCTTCATACTGGTAAGCAGTGTAGTAAGACTCTCCACTGCTTCACTCACTGTAGCTCTAGAGTCATCACCATACATCTTTATCAGGGATTCTTTATATTTTTCACCCTGTCTTACTCTCTTTTTTTTTTTTTTTTTTTTTTTTTTTTTTTTTTTTTTTCAAAATATAAACTATTTAGTAATGTCATATTCCAATGTACTTTAAACCGATTCATATTCAATTTATAAGAAATCAGAGTAGTGAATGCTTTATGTCGTATTTACCTCATTAAATACTTATTATTCGTATGAGATTATTCAGATCTTATATAAGAAATAACAAGTACTGAATACATAATATTACTTATTACACATTCCCTAAAACTCATATACAATATTTATATTATTCAAGCTCAATACCAAAATTGACCTTGAGCTCACTTTGGTCTCTGAATAATTCCATTTCCTATATAAAGGCGTAGTTTGATTAAATGGGTTCTCTCTCTCGTCTTGAAATCTAATAAAGAGGTTACATAGAGACTCATTCACTAGTTTTCAAGTACTATTTTCCCCATTTTTATTATCTGCAATTATCTCACTTTAAAAAGATTTATTACAGTCTTTTCTCTATTATTCGGTCATAACTAATTCCACTCCTTTAACTCTATACAAATTGTTTTAATATAGCTCCTGATACAATGAGACATAAATGAAAGATAAATCTGCTTAAGAAATAATTATAAGCAGTTCACTTGCATAACTAGAAGCAGACCTTATTAAAGTTTATTCATACTAGATCTACAGCCATAATTGATTATAATAGTACCTTGAGAGAGATTCAATTGAGCCTTCATGAAAAGGATATAGATATTAGATACAATAATATTAAATAAAGATATAACTTTTTAAGTCTTGTTGAATTTTATAGTCTTTCTTATTCTTACGAGATAACACACTGTTTATGAATATCAAATGAAGCTGTTTTATAATTAAACATATATATCCTTTTCTCAATACAATTCATTAACAAAATTATTTATGTATTCAATGCAGTAAATAAGATTTTTGACGAGTTCTTCTTTTCCTAATTCTACCTAAAAAGAAAGTTAATTGTTGTATGATTGGGTTTAACTACATCTATTTTATTTATATAAAATTAACTGATATAAAATAGATATTACATTAGAAATATATTTGCATGATTGATTTATTACATATTATGATAATGAAACGATAAGCAACAATATCTATTTTTTTTTTTTTATTATTTTTTTTTAAAAGAGACTTCTATTTAGGAAGTGTCAATCCCCGTATAATAGGGGATCGCAGCGATTACCGAACTTTGCCTTGGCCATCCTGAACTGGATCAATCACCTTGACAATATCGTTGAAGATTCCTACAACTTTGGCTATTCTGTTGATATAACCAAAAACTGCAGGAATCCCATTCACAGTGCTAGGGAAGGTGAAGGTGTCCAGCTCGACCATGATATAGACGTCATTCGATTTTTTCTGCATTATATAGAATGACATCTTGGTTCCAACTGCTTGGATCAAGAAGGAGCTTCCAAGTCGATGAATATCGATGGCATTCTTTCCAAACACGCCCAATCTGACCAGATCGTACTGGATTTTTTTTGCATCATTTTTTTGTGAGGCTGATTTAGCCTCAAAAAACCCAATTGTCACCATGGAGCCGTTTCTGTTGGCGCGGAAGTAGCCATCGGGTCGCCGGCGGGAAATGTCAAACTGCTTGCTTTGACATTCATGGTTGTTCTCGTTACTTATTTTGAAATAGAAGGTATTTGGTGAATCTATATCATCAAATAAAGACTGGATGATTGGTAGGATGAATCGGCTTTTTAGATCATCTTCCTTGATCGTTTCTTCAAGATCGTCCATTGGAAAAGTTTCAAGCATTTTTTTGAAGAACTTGATGATGGCTTTTTCTATCCCACTTGATTCCAGTATGGCCTGGTCCATTTTAAAGCACCCTTGTTCCCTCGAAATCGAACGGTCGTACACTTGTTCAACAATCAATAAGATTGGGATCATCTTGCTATATGGGATATCATAATTGTAGGTGTTTAAGTCCTCTTTGACTCTTGATCTTACTACTTCTAAGCTCTTTCCAACAAAACAACTGGCCAAGTCATCGTTGTTGTAATTCTTTTGAAGGAGTAGAATTGATGACAGAGAAAGTATTTGGTGAAAATGCTTTTCAAAGACTACACCGCTAGAATTAATTTGGTCACGAAAGAGAACTTAGTATTTATGGAAGCAGGATGATACGTCAACTCCATCTACAACGTATCTATTCGGCATTGACGGAAGGGTAAGGTTCTCAGAAAAAAGCCGTCTATTTCTTCCGTGATGTTTGTTGCTACGGAAAGTTGAGTTACCGTAGAAGGTGAACTAATCGGTCGGCAAACTCATCATCCGGTCTTTCCCACTCTTCTTGTAGAGCCACCTTCAATTGCTGCAAGCTTTTGACCGACGATCTTTTTCTCTCGATTTGTCTTTCAAGAGCATTCCAAACATGCTCAATGGGCCAGTGCTCAAAACCCCTGATTTGGTGGGTTTCCTTCCACTAACGAGCATAACCACCTATATGACAGGAAGCTTCATCCTCTTGGAAGATAAAATCCCTCTCCTGATGCATTGTGACATTTGTAAACCAAGGATGAAACTTGTTGGCCAAAATATTGATATATATTTCTTGGTTTATGGAACTGGTATCAATAATTTCTAAAGGTCCGAAACCTCCTCCCCAAAGACATCCCCAAACCATAGGTGCCCATGCTCTGCTTGCCCTCCTATTGATATCAAAACCAGCTTTATCGATAAAAATACAGTTTCTTGAAAAATCCATATTCGTATTGCTCCACTTGACGACCCAATCGTAGCGTTTTTGAACATTTTCTTTGCTTGTTCTTGCTTCAGGCCAGCAAGTAGTTTGCTTCATACTAAGATTACGCTCACTTCTCATAAACTCGTGCACTCTGCACTTTTTAATCTCGTGACCTTCAAACTTGTTTGTGAGCATCTTGACAACATTTTGAAAGTATGCATTTGCATTATCGTCAAAAAACTCATAGACTTTGTTTATGCTCCTCCTGCAATCTAGACTTCCGTTTGTTTTGGCGATTGGATTTTTTTTTTCAAGAGTGAAAGTATCTGGGTTCTCCTGTAGTTTCTTCCACCAAGTACGCGTAATACTTTCTTTGAGACCAGCTTTTCAGGCAGCTGCAGCAACTGACATTATATGTTGGTCTTGTAATGAAAAAAGGCTGTCTTGGATCAAACGTGTATTCCATGCACTTATTTGAAGAGCCCAAATTTAGTTTCATGGTAATACCTTTGCTTTCTTCAGTCTGTTCTTGATCTGGTAGTGTATTGACTTTCCGTTCAAGATACGAGTAGAGATTAACCAACTGCTTTATAGCAAAAAAAATCTGTGTTTCGTCTACGACCATCTCTTCATTCCCATTCTCATCGTCAATATTTCCCTTGCCATCTTTAAAAAAAAGACTAGTTTCGACATGTTGTAAATAAAAAGAACAGTGTGAAATTAATTGTTCGCAATCCGCGAAATTAACTTCAAACCAATGGAAAGCCGCCACAAATTTATTTTAAAGTCCATATTTTTTTTGACAGTGGAACGACTGCATCATCTTCATATTAGTTTGGAAAAAGGCTATTGGACTGTAAAAAAAAGATTGTGAAATACATAAGGCTTGGAAGTATTGATTAAAGTCTTGTATCTGCTACGATGAATATCTGTTGTAAGAAAGTTTATACAGTGTTTTAATCCAAAATGAGACGATTTAATAAAATAAGTTAGACGGCTTAAAAGATAAAAGAGACTAACGTCAGATTTTTTTGAGACAAGTGAGTAAAGAAAATTAGACAATACAGGTTCTTTTTGTAGACACATGTTCAAAAAAATGTTGACGAGCAATCCCTTATATTATTGTTCAAAGACTTACACTATATCTGGGATTAATGCAGCGTTAACTACAAAGGATTATTTTGTCTTTTCGTCGGTTGACTAGTACTAGCTGATGGTGATGGCATATCCTTTCTTTTAGAGCCGGTGGAGAGAGATTTTTTCGATCTGCAGAAACGTTCTGGTCTTTCACCATTTGCACGCAGGCTAAAAAGGATTTGTCTAAAGTTTAACGTAGCAGCCATATCACGATTCCAAAGACGACGAAGAGGGGCTTTATCAGTAGTTTCTATTGTGCTCATCACAGCCTTTAAACATTGTTGGTTTTTGCACCTGAGCAGAAATTATGAAAGCTTGTTATTTTTTTTTACTTGCATATAAAAAGCACTTACCTTAAAAGGCCATGACGGTCTACAACGGGATACTTTTCTCTTTGATATGGTCTAGGATTCTGCACTTTTTTAAACGTTTCAAGTTCACCATTTTGGCAAGAAGGGCACAGACTAGAAGTCCGGAACTCGTCAAGGAGGTACACCTGGAAGCCTTCTTTGGCTAACATTCTTCTCATTCCGACACCTCTAATGGGTTCATGATACTTTACCTTTCCTGCCGACTAATTACCAAGTATTAAGATAGAATCATTCCCAAACCTCTCTCTAAGCTTCTTGGCTAACCGTTTGTCTGCTTGTTGCTGATTGATGAAACTTGAGAACTTCATTTTTCTAAAGGGTAAAAAACCACCGGCACCCTGATCTTCTGCTGCAGGGCGATCTTCATTTAAGTAGTACGCTTTCATGACATGGGTGACTTTAGCTCTTTCTTGAAGATACTCGATAAACTTGTCTTTGTTGACAGTTGAAGATTTGAAATGCGACAGGGAAAGCTCGGCTGCAATCACTTCGTCTCTCTTCAAGTTGTTCCTGAGCTTCCTGAATTTTCTAGATTTAGTTTCGATTGGTTTTTGGTTGCTTGTATATCGGTAAATCATTTTATTTTCAACAGTACTCTTTTCATGCATACAGTAAAGCAAGTCTCGACGGCCAGGATCAATTAATACACATTTGCCAACACCAGCCAGCAACTCTTCTTTTCCCAACTTCTCAATGTACTGGAATTCTTCTGCTTTAATAGACTTTGGCTTTCCACCACTGCTGCCACCTTTCTTCATTGTATCGTAGCTTTGCTTTAACACCGACACACCTACGCCATCTGTGTATATCGTACCTCTAAACTTCATGATCCTTCTTTCTCCTTGTGGTTTCATCGCTTTTGATCTAACATCAAGAACGGCTCCCCATACTACTTCTTTATCCAAGTGGCTGATGATGGAATTCTTCAAGATTTGAGTATTTAAAATATATGTATCAATCGTCATATACGATGGTATGAAGCCCTTTCTTAATGGAAAACAATTGAATGATTTGTTTTGAAGCGCTTCGCACATGCTTGATAGTCTATAGTACGCTTTTATGTGCTTGAGAGGATTAGCTTTGCAGTCGTAATAGATCGAGCCTTTCGCAAATCGATAATCCGTCGAATACGAGTCAAAAAGATTACGGATTTTATCTAAATCATTTGAGGAGAAAAACTCTTTGGGAACATCTTCAATGCTCCTTGACGATATAACCAACTTGACCTTGCTTATCTGCTCTGTTATTGTCTTTATAGTTGCCACAATCTCCTTCTCTGTTCCCTCGTTTTTCTTCATCTCGCTTTTCAGCGCCTTGATTCTTTCGTTCTTCTTTAAGAGCAAGTTAAGAAACATTCGAACTTTGTTTCCGAATTGAACCTTGACCCCATTCAGATAAGCAGTGACGATCTTTACTACTTCATATGAGGCTATCTGATGAGCATACTTCATATTAATTGGCTCGTACGAACAGCACTGAAAGTACTGGTGTCGATAGTTGAGTACTAGCCCTTTGTAAGTTCTTGATTTTGTCGAAGCTTTCTGCTTGTCTGGTTTGTAGTTTTTGAGGAGTGACAAAAAGACTTCTTTAAAAAAGTCAACATTAATGAAATCCTCCAAGGGAAACGCAGGGTTATTTTCCAGTTCATGAATAAAGATGTACTTCAAAAAGGAGAATGTATGTGACACAAGGGTATGAACATTAGCTACAAGCGTCTTGAGTAGCGGAATATATTGTGGCTTCCACCCAATACCAGCGATTGAACTTTTAACTGTTATGATTTTTAGAGGCGGTTCCATAAAGAAAAATAAAAGATAAATTGACAGTGTTTTTTATTACTGTTGTCATTTGTGCTGTCATTGTCTTTTGACAACATATTGTCATTGATAGAATGGAGTTAGAACAATGAAACAATTCTATCTATAATCTTATACTATATGATATGATGAATAATGATCAAATAGTTCAGTGCTTCATAACATAATGTCTCGATGATGAATTATAAACTCTGCCCCTCTTTGACATTATGAAGAAAGTGCTTATACTGTTGCCATTTCAGATACAGCACTACAAAGCTAATGATATGTGTGCATACAGCCAGTTGCTCGATTACATTGCACTCCACAGTAAAAGGTGGAGAATGATAGTATGATAAAAAAAATCGTCTACAAAAGGAATCTGCATTGTCTAATTTGTTTTTTTTACTTGTCTCAAAAAAATTTGACGTTCGTCTCTTTTACCTTTTAAAGTGTCTAATTTATTTTATTAAATCGTTTTATTTTAGATTAAAACACTATATTATCCACTCGAGCCAATTTGCATAGAATCATCCCAGCAAAGGTAGATGACGACTATTGCCAATTGTACAAGCTACCAGAAACAGAGCAGCATATGCTCTTTACTTGTATTCAAAAGCAAGACTTGTGGAACGCAGCCTTCAAGAAATACTAGTCAAATCCTAAAGATCCCAACTGTAGCTCAATATTCGAGGATTTATCCACACTTAGGTTATCCAAGTATTACATCTTACACTATCATGACAAGTTTACAATCTATGATTTTTTTTGCTACAGTCATTCGATTCATTTGGAAAGCCCACTGGCAACAATTCTTTGAACAGACTCCTGTCGTGGATGAGATTGTCATCAATCAAATCCAGAAGGAGCTATTGAAACTATCTGCTTACAATTCTCTATGCTAATTTCTTTTGTATTTTTATAAGTCACTGTTTAATACACTTGTATCGCTCTTAATCCTTATACTCTTTGATGAGTTTTAATAAACATTGATAATTAGACCTGAAGAACAAAATAGGAAATGTTATTATGCTAGAATCATCTTGAACTTTTATTTTATAGCGTATTCCAAAGATATATAAGAGTGAAATAAACAAACTTTTAACAATTAATCGAATTTAAGCTCGGTCAAAATATAAGATAAAGAAGGGAGGGAAAATAAATCATATACTAAAGAGATAATAATAATAAAAATGAAGGGTGGGATAATAACATTTCTTATTTTGTTCTGACGGTCTCAAACAATTCTTAAGAGAATTTTCTCGACCTAGAATAAATTTATTTTCTCAATCTTTTTCTCAATTTTTTTTCTTGGCTATTATCAATTTAGCTCTAACCTTTTCTCAATTTTAGTGAAAATATTTTATCAAATCTGGCTTTAAATTTATCATTTTATTTCAAAGCCTTTCTCAATTTTACTGAAAAATACAATACATATAAAGAAAATTCAAAAACGGATATTGTTTTTAAAAAAAGATCTGTTGAGCCCCCAAGTTACTTTTCCAAGCTTGGAATAAGAGATGCAATTGATATTTAGTTGTGTTGTCTCGTCCTTAAGGATTGCGATAACTGCATTTAGAGATAATTAATACTAGAGAGCTATCAATGATATCTTATTTCATATGTTCGTCAATGATTTGTATGAAGGCCATAGTTACAGAACTCAAAACTCGACAATATTAATAATCAATTAACGGATATCTCAGTAATTGACCTCTCCTTAAATACGACTTTATTCATTGCAAATCTTTTTTTTTTTGTTAATATTTTGATTGCTATGAGATGTAGTCCTTAATGAATTGCGCGATTAATGTATGCTGGTCGACTTCTTGGCATTGATTCTGGGATGGTGGCCTAATATATACAAGTATATACATAAAAAGTTACTAGGTTCCTATGCTTTATAATCAGTAGATACAAAATTATACAAGGAACTTCATGTAACAACAAAATAAAATGTGTAGGCCATATCAAACTTGTACCATAGCAGGAACGAATAAAGAAAAGAATTGCTATTATCTATTAATAGCATATTGCCATCAAATGCTAGACATTTTCTCGAATTTTTGTCATCAAGTTGTACCCTTGTCATCTACTGCTTGAGCCCAACTTCAACTGGATACAATGACTAGCGTTGTCTAAAGCAAAGTCTCATGAAATTTTGCAAACAACAAGAATGTGATCAGTTGTTTAAAGCAGCAACTCTATGTTATAATTATAGCAATGCATTTTAAAGAATATGTGCTTCATGATTTGAGCTCACAGCCATCCTTTCTCCTTTTTTTTATATAATCCTTTTGTTCTTCAAAATTGTCTCATATACGTTAAATAAGTGTAGCTACCTTAAACTCAAATTCGTAAATCCCATGCTTTAACCGCGTACATAAAAGAATGTCTCGATTTAGAATATGCCTTTTGGCCTTTAGTGGGGACTTTGTTTTATGAAAGCAAGTTCATTTTATCACTGCAAACTTTGCAGGTTCTTACCTGATGCTTGCATCCAGTTCTCTTTATGCTTTTCATAGAAGCTCAAGGATGATACATTTTGAATACTTGTCTTTGAAGAGCATCTGCCAAGATGATTAGTGTAATTCATGCTTACAACTAACCCTAATATGGTATATTTGATCCTCTTGATGTATAAAAACATGAAAAGTAGTTGGTGCTTCATTATTATCACAAGCTTAATTTTTTTGCCAACAAAGAGTTAAAAGGGGCTGTTATTTCATAATAGAAATGAAAACTGAATTCAAAGAAACGCAAAAGAAAGGGATGGTTGAGTGTACATATATAAGTTAGAGGCCCCTTCTTTTTCGTTATCTTGGGAAGTTTTTTTTTACTTATTTAGGGTAAATAAGTGCATCCTATTGGTGATAATTGGAGACAAATACTCACAGTAAAAGAAGTAAGGGTAGTTGACTAGTTTATAAGACAAATAATATGAGTATCTATTCACACCAAAAACTTACTTTACTCTTTAATAGATGAAAAGTACACGTAACCCATCACACATGAAAATCACAGAAACATAGGTCGATGATATCTTGACAACACATACCTGCCAAAATATCCAACCAATTACTTTTGGTTATCTTTATTTGTCAAAGTATGTCAGTTTTATTAAAGTTTTTTCAAGGATAAGAATCAAGATTCAGTAGTATGTAAGCATCTGTGATTTATCAAGGATTATTTTTATACTTGAACCTTATCAGAACAAGCTAAAGTAAATGATTAAAGAAAGCTGGTGATTGATTTATAGCTGGTATTATCATTTTGGTAGAGTTCTTTAATTCTCAATAAACTCAAAATTAGGATCGACGTTTGACGCAAGTCTTGCATTCGTTTGGCCTGATTTTATTTTACCAGAAACTCTTGGTATAAGCTCCGACTGCACCTAAACGAGCAAAGTCATCTATGGTTTGCCAACCTAAAGAGGAGAATAGGATCTGAAAAAAAGATGAAGCTTTTGTGATTTTTTTTTTTTTTTTCCCATTCCACTGACTTTATTTTCCAATATTTGATAATTACAAGGAGAGGATAGTATTCTCACAAATCAGGAAAGAGAATAAAAGGGCTACTTGCATATCTTATATATACGCTCTTTCACAACATCCCACCTTTTTCTCTCTCTTTCTCCCCGATTTCTTTTTCTCTAGCAACACATTTTACAATTAATGAACACGACAGATTCTCATCCTCATAAAACAATACACCACAATATAACAATTCACAATATCTATGTACCTCCTCCGTCTGGACTCGTGCTAGCCACGGCGACACCCACCACGATTCACAACACCATGCCATCCATCACTTCACACTTTGAGACAAGTATACCAACTATAGAAACCAACGGCAGCAAAACATTAGAACAAGAGACCAGCCAATTTGCCTTTGTCGGTCCTCTGCTGGGTGCGGTGATTGGTTTGGGTCTAGTAGGATTTATCGTGTTGTATTGCTTTCATCAGATGAGCAAGTCGAGTATGGATCATAAAAGAAATCTGCCGGGGTGGAAAAGTACGGATAGTCTGGAGGAAGGCATGCCTCCTCCACCTGTCTATACACCTCTGGCGATACCAACACCGGTCAAAGAGAAACGATTGACCTCGGATACCTTGGTTGACCCTTCTTCATGGGCCATGCTCAAGGTACAGTACTCACCACAACTTGCCCTTAGCCCGAGTTTAGTTTCAGGAGTGTTTAAGCAGGATATAAAAACACCGCCCCCACCACCTCCTCTACCTCTTGATTCGACTATTTCAGCCTCCAACACCTTGATTGATAATTCGAGCTGGCTTCTTTCATCTTCAATAGAAAAAGGAAGTTCTCAATTTGATACTTATGAGCCTCAGTTACAGCAAGATGATGAGGATGATAATGATTCTTTTAAAAACATGCATTCTCAGCACGATAAGAATCAACACGATGCAGCAAATGAAAAGTATTGAAAAGATTGAATTCTGAGTCTTGCACACAAAAAATGGATGGTCAGAGCCTAATTTACCTCAGACAGACATCATTTATTGTCACTTTTATATTTAATTTATTATATAAAACATAATAAAAAAATCAGTTTCTAACAAACGAGTAAGTATGTGAAATTAGTATTTCTCATTGTTTTTTTTTTGTTTTTTTTTTTCACAAGGGGCTTTCTCGAATTTTTGTATCTGAAAAGAGGAAAAAGTAAGCCCCTTACATAGAAAGTAGGGTCTAGGTCCGTTTTTCTTATCATCCTAATGATGGATGATGTTAAACAAAAGGGCGAGAGATGAAAAGAATGCGAACGTTGTATTGAATTATTCTAAAGCTATTCATAAACCCTTTTTTTTTTGCATTTTTATGTGTTTCCACTACATTCAATTCTTTGATTCTTTTTTTTTTTCTATGCTGATCACCTTCCCTCACTCCTTTCTTTTTTCACCTACCCACCTCAAAGATTTTGTTATAACAATTTGTTGCTTTAAAAAGTAGACATGTCACTAGGTCTCACTAGAGATGGATGTGATGAATAGATTAAAACTAAACGGTGATTACATAACGTAACATGTTGTATGTTCTGCAAGGCACTACTTTTCCAAAGAGATTAGTTTATTCAAAAAAGTAAGAAAAGCTGAAAGATCACAAGTGCTTGATAGAGTTCAGACTGACGTATGAATTTTATAAAATGAATCTTTATTGACAGATAGTTCTTTACGGCTTGGTTCCGAAAGTACAAGAAAATAAAAATTAGACTTGATAGCTTATACGGGAAATATTCACCATAAAAACATGTGCAATACCCGTTACAAGTTTCGTTAAAATTACGTAAAGAAAAAAAAAGGGGATCGCTGAAAGAGTACAAGGTTTGAGCTACTCTTGTTTTACGTGAATAGATATCTTGCAATTGGATAAAGAAGCATAAAAATATCTTTCAATATCAACCTGATTGAGAGCTTTCTAGGCCACTAGCAGTCCCAAGTTCATTTTTACTAGAGACCTTGCTGTCAGTAGAACAAGACGAGTACAAAGAAATGTTTGTTAACTTAATCATTTGATCGTAAGACCTTGATGGGGGAGTCCATTGACTTGATAAGCTGACCCCTTTTTTTATATTCTAATCGGCGTTTTAACAATTTTCAAAGTTTGACTTGAAGGCCTCTATCACAAGTCATCCGGAGTTGATGTATTCCGCAATGATGTGAGAAAGTTTAGAAGCTTTTGGGGTCTATGGTCAGGATAGAGATTATATATTAAGTAATTTTGTATAACTTTTTGCTATGGACAAACCGTATCATTTACTTTTTTTTAGTAGCCGTCAAGAATTGAATATTTAGTTTGTTCTTTGGAAAGGATCTATAAAGTTCTTAGAAAAAAAAAATTATGCGTTCATTTAATAAACAGAAAGAAGAGCACAGACATATTGATCCGAGTGATTGGATCTAGGGTGAATCATATAATACAAGTCTTTGCTTTTCATTGTTTATATTTAGTAAATAAAATTTAACATCAAACTGTGAAAAGGGGGTTCCAGTGTGGCGTCCTCGTTTAACTTTTCGTCGGCAGTCAGTGATGCGATGGTTAGGTCATAAAAATTAAGTTTTTTTTATTTTTTTTGGTCGAAGCTGATGTAGTACGCATGTAACCTTTCTTTTTTTTTTAAAAAAAAAAATTATATTACCTTTGTACTAACAAAATGAAAAACAGAGATATTCACTCATTTAAATCCAAAGGATTTCTATTTTTCATCGTTCCCTAGTGATAAATAATAATATACGTTACACATTGACAAAGTGTCAACAATGCCATAGCGTAAAAAAAATTTTTTTTGTATATGTGCCTCAACCAAGTTGCTTGATCGCAAATTTCAGTAATTTTCCTCATTTAGTTATTTCATTCTTACTTTTATTATAGCAGATCAATTAAAATTAAATTTCAATTGTAAAAAATAAAAGAAAAGACCCACATAAAATGATAACAGATGCGAATAGTTAAACTATTTTACTGTACAGTAAAAGGGATGTGGATTAGATCTGGAAGTATACAAGTTGATTCTAAGCATAAAATGGTAAAGCCGGTTCCATAAAGAATCCTCCCCTTTTTAGTTTCCTAAATCGAAAGCTTATTTTCCGTCATCAATATAAATATGAGATATCTATTTTCTCTCTCTTTTCTCCACAACGTATTCTTTATTATGTCTGAATATATTAAACCTTTGAATTTACAAGGCGGTCAGTGGTAAGTAAAAAAGAAGCGATGCAAATGACTTGTTAACCCTTTCTTAGTTCCTGGTGCGGTAAATATGGCCATAAAAGACCTACTTGTCCTCTGCTCAAGTAAACTGATATTGGCTCTCTTTTTCTTTCATTCGTATCTTACACATTATCAAAAGTACTTTTCACTGGCATACACACATACCGCATACTTACCCTTTCCTCCTCCCCTAAACATTCATTTATTCAACAAGTTGGTTTTAAAAAATATCAAAAAAAAAGCATAGACCCTCTTCATAATCTTTTGTACATACTTTCTCTTTTATTAAATAAAAAAAAATATATTTTGTAGATCATTACAATGACATGGTTAGACCTTCAACATGACAACCTTCATTATCTTACTTTTTTCTTTCCAATTGACAGGCTCATGTCAAAAAAAGATGGATAATCAAGGACGTTACAATTATTCAAAAACAAAAGGCCTAAACTTACAACGATATTTGTGAAACTTTTCTCTAAAAGAGCTTATTTTTTTTTTTCACATGTTCTACCTAAAAATACAGATTCCCGCCAAAATTAGCTATAATTTTTTTCTTTCAAGGAAAAAAAAAAGGGGGGGGGAGGATTTCTTCACTGCTTTCGGAAACATGTAGAAACAAGAAAAGCACATTGTTACACTATCAATAAATATAACGTCCTTACTTCTTTTCTATTGTCATTAGATGAATACCATAGCCATCTATCAATTCCAACTTTAGGTTTACAAAGTTTAGTACAACTTTACAATCTATCAAAAAAGTTGGCCTGATGTTTTTGTTACATCCAATTATTCTGACTCCGTTTCCATTTTGGTCTCAAAGAAAAAAGATCGGCTTACACTTCGAATAGGAAAAAGGTCCAGATTGCACTGGAAAAAAAAAAGATTAACCTCGAGTAAACAAACAAAGTTGGAAAAAAAAAAAAATAGAATCCAAGACAAATTGAACAATATTGTTTTTATTTGAAGGGATTTAATTTTATACAATTCTTTTATGCTGGGATAAGTCTTTTAAGGACAGATTTGATTTATTTGTGAATATAGACAGACATACAACTTGAGCTCTCCTTTACAAAAAAAAAAAAAAAAAAGTTGAGAACAAAATAAAAATCTGGACTTTTGCATTACAATGATTTTATGCACCTGAGCATGGGCTCTTGTAGGATTTGTTGATGTGATGTAACTCTTGAGTTGATTCAGGGTAACTTTGTCAAGTGAGATTTTGAAATTCGTAAACATCTCTTTCCTGATGTCTGTGTTGGTGTTTCTTCGAAAGTATATCCTGATGGATATCCTCAGTCTTTTAAACAAGGCATCTTTCACAAGGCTGTCTGTAGTTTCCTACGCTGTACAGTTTCCTTATCTTCACGTTTGACTTGCATGGATCTCTTGATTAGCAATCCTATCACGATTCATGTGGCTCTCAACTGTTTGCATTCACTGGCATATTGTCAGCTCCAGTCATCCTTTGCTTATTCTCAATAAAACGAAATGATTCATATGCTTTCAAAATAAATTTCTCAAAGTGATATCCTAACAGAAGGCTCCATAACTCACAAGGATTGCTATGTTTTACTGATTTCAACTTTTAAATTTATTATTTAAAAAAGACGGTCATTTCCAATTCCACATAATGACTGGATACATTCATTTTAAGCCCATTGCATGTATTCAATTTTTAATCATTTCTGCTGACTACTCTGCCTCACTACAGCTCCTGGGACCTCTCTTGAATTTTAATTATTTTTGTATCTCCATACCCTTTCCCTTCTCTTTTATTCACACTTTTCTATTTATGAGAAAGGAAGAAAAATATCGAATGGGTAATCCCACAAGAGTATTTAAACTTTGCTTTTTTTATCAAAACCAGCCTTACTAGGAGATGATACAAATTTTGATGTAAAGAACTTGATCTTTGTCAAGTCTACCGCATGAAAAAAAAAACCTCCAGTGTTTCATTTTTTTTTTTTTACTTATACTATACAATGGATTTAGAGAGTATAAACCAAATAGGAAACTCCCCCCCCTTCAAAACGTGAATTGACATGCAAACATAAAATTACCATAAAAAGGAACACTTGTTCCTGATTGTTTTTATTGTTCACCTTGCTGCTGCTGCTGTTGTTGTTGTTGTTGAAAAGGACGTTCGGCAGGAGAAGTGGGAGGTTGCTGTTGCCAATAATTGGATGGATTGTTGGTATTACCGGGATATGATTGATGATAAAATGGAGGTTGGCCATAAGGAGGGTAATTGGATGGTGGCAAATTACCATTATAACCAAGGTACCTTTGATTGTAAGGCATTGGCATTTGTTGATATTGTGGATACTTTCGAGGCTGTCTTGGGTTGGTTTGTGGGCTGGTTGTGGTATGATGGACGGGTTGTGGAGACAATGGCTGTACCAAAAAAAAAGGGAGTTTTTAGACAAATAATAGAGAATTTGTAAGCTTACATTTGCTTCACGTTTAGTTGTACTGTCTTGACGATAACTTGTAGCCATTGGTTCTTCTGCTTTTTTTTCTCCAGCCATTTTAGTGGTAGTAGCATCATTCTCAACAGCGGCTGCAGCAGCAGCAGCAGTAGTATTATTATCATCCGTTGTTGCTGCCTGTAAAAAAGTGAGTTGATGTCATTAACAATAAATGCCTTTTACCTCTGGATCTGGTGTATTTAAACAAGCTTGGATGAGATTTTTACCTTCAGGCTTTGTTACAATGGGTTGTAGTTTTGTAGTTGTAAAGGTATAAACAAGTCCTGTTTCTGATACAACTAATAATAATACTTGTGTACCTGTCAAGGTGCTCAACTCATATGCCTTTTTATACATTAATAAAAAAAAAATGCATGTGTATACAATAGCATAAACATACCTTCTTCATAATACCCGCTTTACGTTTTGAAAAAGTAATATGTCTTCTGTTTTTATCTTCAATGTATTCAATCTTAATCTTTCTTCTTCCATTACGTCTTGATGGTTTATCCTCTGAATCATCAGAATCTTCGGGTTCCATATTTTCATTGAGCTTTTGACTAATAATAGAATAAATAAAACTGTTTCTTTTTATATCAAAAGTTGACGTTACGGTTTGATATTTAACCCGTCTGGTAACATTTATTTTTTTAGAAATAAAAAAAAAAGGGGGAGGATTTTTTTTTTTCTGCAAAAAATTATTTTACACAAAAAAGAAACAAGTGGCTTATTTTTACAGAAGACACTGTTACACGTTTTATTAGTTGATTGAGCTTTACATACTTACAGTGAGAAGTTTAGGTTCTCAAAAGAGTTTTATACCGAACAATGTCAAAGGGGGTACTTGAGAGTAATAATATTTTAAAGTGAGAAAGAAAAAGTGCTATTTATGGATCATTAAAACAAGATGGAAACATGTCTTTGTAACCAAGTTGTTTTCATCAGCAAGAAAATAAGATCAAAGATAGTAAAGTAGTTTGCCTAATAAATAGTCAAATTAAAACAAAAAATTATTAATTTCTATTCGAATCTTTTGTTTTTATATCAGTGCTGCATAAATTAAATCTACCGTCTTATTTCTATTGGCTATCTCTCACTCCCATTCTCACTCTTTCACTTCAACCTCATAAGTTGATTAACCAATGGTTACACTCACAAGTACTCTTTCACAAACATGCTTTATTAATTTTCTTTTTCTTACTGTTGCTGCTGCAACTAAAGTTCAGTTCTATCATTGGATGGTAGAAAACTCTACCAATTCATTTTTGCATCGAAAGCTTGCTCTACTTTTACCCTTTTGGGTATTTTGACAATAAGGGCTTTTTTTACTCCGAAAACGCATTACTGCCAAACAGGAAAAAAAAATGTGTATTTTTTTTTTCTTTTTTTCAATTTCCTCTCTTTCTTTCTTTATTATATAATGTCTTATAATTACACACATGATAATTCCAGTGAAGAATCTAAATTGAGTAGAAGAGATGATGAGTCATTTTATTCAGCTAGATCAGTATTTAGTACTTCAAGTAGACTAAGCAAGATACCCAACGTAGTCAAGTCTTCTGTAAAGAATATACTTGGACGTGAAGCAAGAATAAAGAGCTGCGTAAAGAAACATATCTTGACAACAAGTCGTAGTAAAAATGAACTACTGAGGACAAGCAACCTATTTCAAAATAACCGACTCATACAACGTGCAGGACACGATAACGATAATGAAGAAGAAACACGACATATAATTAAGATAGTAATAAAGGATCTATTATTATTATAATTTATTAAATAACACTCAATAGGATAACAAGTCATCGATCTTACAACAATTAGCACACAACAAAAGACCGATGAATAACATGGCAGATTTGTATTATCAATTAACAAATGAATGCGATGATATAAAATACAATATAAACAAATTAACTTTAATACCAAATATTATTGACGGTATTCATCAAATGATGGAAATGATGAAAGACAAAAACAAGATTGGATGTGATGTACAACAATCAAATAAACGAATACAAGAACTATTAGTGAATATAAATGATAACAATACAATGATTGCAATACAAGATATCATCAATGACATGAAACAAATAATGAACGAATGTGTGTGTGAATATTATAAAGAAGATAAATTGATGGTGATACCTTATAAAGGTTATAGAATCGAAGATAAAAACAATTTGAGTTCAACTATACCAACTACAATAGAACACATGGATAAAGATGCTTACTGGTACAGAGATCATTTTATGAATAATCCAACCACTTGTCATTTTATTGGTTACCATCACAACGATCCAATCTTTATATCTGCTGTAGTAGAATATATTCATCATAAAAAACATTACAGAATCATTTACAGAAGTCAAAAGGTAGCTTGGTTTTTTATTATTATTATTATTATTATTACCAATGCTAATTAGTAGCTTAGAATCGTGTTCAACGAAAGATAATTCGGGATTCATTTTTATTAAATGAGCCTTCTTGTGATACCTTGGATGATATACCAGATACAACGTGGAAAACAGTGATTGAAACAAATTTTAATTTACCTTTTCATTCGCTAAAGAAGATGACGGATGATGTACTTGTAAAAAATGGTTTGGATCAAGAATTATTAAAATCAGATGAATGCGCTGTAACTTATTATTCTTGTATATTTTATGAGTCACTCATAGTCTGATCATTTAGTTACAAAATGAGTATAAATTTGGTGTGTTTTTAATTAAAGAAGGCCAAACAAGAGAAGAAGAATGGCTTGCTAATGAACACGATTCACCTTTATTTCAAAACTTTCTTGATATCATTGGTACCCGTCAAGATTTGAAAGATTACAAAGGTTACACAGGGAAACTAGGCACAGAATGTAATTACTGTTTAGTACAAAATACAATGACTTATATATTATTAGGTGAAATTACTTATGTTAATAAATGGTATGAGCATATAGTAGCTTATCATGTATCCACCTTAATACCCTCAAACCCTGGTGATCGACAACAAATAGGAAGAAAGAAATATATTGGAAATGGTAAGCAGTGAGCATTTCTATATATGCAATTTATTTTAACCTCTCAGAAAGATGTGGTGTGTATTGTATTTATAGAAGGAAACCAACCGTTTAATCCATCAGCAATCACATCACAAATGCAACATGTATTTATCGTTGTTCGTCAAGAACAAGACGGCGTAGAGAAATTCTGGCGAGTTGAAGTGGTTGCTGCAGAGGATGTACCTCCTTTTGGACCACCGTTACCTGATCTATTTGATAATGCTGAGGACTTGTCCGAGTTTATCTTAACCAAGCGTAAGTAAATAACAGAGCCAACATGACCCTCCAACTGTTCATACTCATCCTTGTAGTAATTAATGCGGAATATGCTGCATTAAAAGCACCTAAACTAGTTCATATGACTACAATTGCAGGAGAACAACTATTACCACACATTGTAGAAAAAGGATGGAAAATATTAGAAGAAATGGATAGAACAGTCTGTTGTTCATCAGATTCTTGTAGTACTGCAAGCAGCAGTAATTGCAGTAGCAGTTGTTCATCCAAGAAAAGATCACATATCAAAGCGACATCCTCTATCTCTTCTTTTAGTACACACACGAGTATTAAAAGCTCAACGGTCGATTCAAAAGTAGAACAACAAAAGAAAGGTCGACCAACAGAATCGGATTCTAATGGTAGCAACACACATCAGCAAACATTCAAACAACGATTCTTTACTATTCCTGGTTTAAGAAAGAAGGAAACATAAATTTATATTTACAAATAGTCAACTCTTTATTCATCTTTTTCTTCTTCATCATTACTGCCTTTGGTATATTTTTTATGCTCCAATGCTTGTTTTCTATCTCTTTCTACTGTTTCTAAAAATGCAGGAATAGCTTCTAATAAATAACTGTAATCTCTTTTACTATCATCTTCTTCAAAATCTTCATTGTGTTTATCCATGATGTTCAATATAAAGAAATTCTGAAGTTCAGCCGGGGTCACTGTCAGATCTGGTATCATCTCGGTAAATTGATCGGCCAAGGTTTCTAATGCTTCACTAGGCTTTACATCTTCTTCCCCATTTAAACTGCCATCCCACAAGAATCTCCAAAACATCTTTCGGATTTGATCTTTATCGGCATATCCCAACTCCATCTTCATGTCAATACGTCCAGGCCGTAAAAGAGCAGGTTGAAGTCGGTTGATATCATTACATGTCAAAAACACCATGGCGCCCTCTTGAGCAGCCACACCATCCAGCGCGTTCAACAGTCCACTCATGGTTATCTTTGAGCTCGTGCTATCGGTTCCAGACGAAGGGTCCTTGATGATGCAGTGATCAATGTCTTCCATGATCAAGATACTGTTGTGTGGTACATCTTGAAGCATCACGTTAAACTTTTCATCGTCCATGGATCCCGATAAACTGATGATAGCCACGTTCATGTTGATCTTGCTTGCCACGGATTGTACAAAGGAGGTCTTGCCTGTGCCTGGAGGACCATAGAGCAAATAACCACGACGGTAAGGAATACCACGGCATGTGTACCAGTGTTCACGACGACGGAAGGTTTGAATGTCCTTCAGGATGCGTTCCTTTTGTCCTTGCTTTAAAATGACAGATTCAAAAGATCGGAGTTCTTTCGATCCAATGTTACTCCATTCAAATCCATCATATCTTGAAGGTAAACACTTGTAGATATACAACTAATACAGCCAGGTAAGCCTCTTTACACATCCAACTCATCTAATTTACCTCTCCCGTTTGCTTTGCAAAATGTTCATTGATCCATTCTTGTACAAAGGATTTCAGCAAGTTTAAATTTTGACCACGCATAGAGACCTCGATGCAAGTTTTTGAGTTCATGGCACCCAAAAGATCTTTTAGATCATTCGAATAGTGGCTATCCGAAGAGATTCCATTCTTCTTCTTTTTCACCCACACTTTATGTCCCTTGTATATCAGTTCATTTTGAGTCTCTTCCACTATTCAATACATTAGCATCGAAACAGGATATGTCCACGATAACTTACAAGGATAAAGCGTGAGTCGCGGTGGCTTTGATACATTTTTTGTATCCCACTCATCTTCTTCATCTTCCCAATCATCCTTATAGATACATCGACCTTCCACACATCTCAAGTCTCGAATTTGTGTTGTTCGGGAAGCAACATACTCTAGAATGGCATCATACCCATTTTCGTTACTATCGATCTGGATGGAAACATACAGGGATTCGTTGAATTTGCCAATGACCCAATAAAAAAGTTGATATACTTGACACCTGACAATCGCTATACAGCCGTATGAATATCATGATCCCTTCTATTTTCTATAACTTACGAGCGAGGTAAACAATGAAACCCAAGCAAACAACATCGCTTCCGAAATAACGTTTTAAAAGGTTGAGTACTCTTTCTCCCAATAATGTGTTCCAAAAAGTTTCATCAGACATCTTTTCCAATAAAGTCAACAGCTTGTCAAACCATTGACATAGTTTGGCATAGTTGACCAATCCTCGTGTCAAGTGTGTAGAAGGCATCAGAAAATTAAAGTAAAAAATAAAATGTAAAGAATAAAGGAAAAAAAAGAGGGAAAGAGGAGTTAGGGCAATATATTTATGTATGAAAGCTAGATATAACCGCAGCATGAAAAGTGGAATTGCCTCTTTTTTTTTTTATAATTAAAAATAGCATCACAGAGTGCCTCAAAATAAATCTGTGTTTGGTAATTTCTAAAAATGGATGTCTTGGTACGGCAGTATAAAATTTAGTAATTTTTTGGAGTGGCGATTACTATTATACCGGCTGTTTTGAACTAATCATTCGTAGAAACAAGCGGGTTCTGTTAAAAAGACCATGACGACTTGATTTCAATTACAGTATAGGAATACATCACCTTTGTTATACATGCTGGATGAGTTTCGATCGCGCAGTCCTTTTTTGTGGCTGTACAGAAATTAAACACGTATCGCCACTTCAATCGAAAAAGTTAACTTGCTGTAATATACCGCAGCATAGGATTCCTTCAGAAATGTATCTGAGCATATAGATGACATCTAAACAAAGAAAGATAGTTTTCATTTAGGCATGAAAATTATAGTTGAAAAAAGTATTGTATCCAAGTTTTATTTCTTTAGGTCAATCAAATGCCGCCTTGATTTCCAGTACGACTTTGTTCAGCAACACTCAATATCTCTACAATTTTGCCTTGTTCTTCTTGACTTAGACTTTTCATCAAGTATTCATAGAATTGTGGATTATAATGTTGAAGTTCTAGTGTAAAAACATGAGTTTTGTGCAGTTGCAAAGAAAAGACGAGATAAATTACCTTTAAGTGATTGTTCAAAATGATCGTATGGGTCAAGTTCATCTAAATGAGAATGATAAAGACTTTCTTCTAAAAGTTCAATCTCTCGCTTCTCTTGCTCTTTTTCATCATGCGCCGCTTCATGAGCTAAATATTCCAGGTATTCAGCGTCCTCATCTTCAACATCATCATCTAAGTACGAAAAAATACATAAACATCATGACGAATATACACCTCGTAAGTTTACCTGGTTCATGTTCTTCTGTATCATCCTCATCTGATTCTTCTTCATCTTCATCGCTTTCATCCTCTTCTTCACTTACTGTTCCATCATTCTCGTCATTTGTGCTTTCTTCATCCTCTTCGTCAGCTATCTCAGTCTCTGAATCTTCTGTTCTCATCTGTCAACATTGTATGAATAGGATGTCTTTTCTTATTTTACCTTCAGGTGCCTCTGGTAGCTCCTTGAACATCAAAGATAACCCATTCAGGATTTGAGGCCAAGTTGCTTGCAAAGAAGCTGGTATTTGATTTGTAGGTAATCTCAAAAGTGAGCAAAGAGCAACAATTGTCAAGGTTTTATCATGAAGACTACAAAAAGAACTTTAATATGGACAAGTTTCTTGTCTTTTTGTCAAACCTTGAAAGATCAGAAAGAGTTGAAAACCAAAGAGAAAAGAAACCTTGTGTCCAATGGTTTTCTTCCAAGAACCCAAGAGTCAGAAGAGGATTGTAATAAATACAGTTGACTACAATCTCTAAGCAGTGCACCTTGAAGTCAATTGATTGAATATTGCCAGCAAGAATGTAGCGAAATGCGAGGCTTAAAAAAGATGAAACATACTTTTATCAAAAATAAATTTAATCGAGTTATCAAATATTTTATTTATATCTTACTTGATCCATTTGGTCTCTGCAGTTCAACAAGACAGATTCTAACAGTCTACAAGCTGGTATTCTATCATTTTCCTTCAATTCCTCACTGCCCATACATACTTCAACAATATCAAATACCATGTGTTTTACTTGATCATTTTTGATAAATACATCTTTACCAAACGTAATGAAACTGTACAGAGAGGGTACCATTTGATTCGCATAGTACTTTAGTCCCTCTCCATCTTCTTTAAAAGTTCTATAGCAAAGTTCAAAGATAGACCACATCGACTGACTCACGTGTTTTGACGACAGAACACAAAAGGCGACCAACTCAAATATTTCATTGTACAATGCATAGGCTTTGCTTTCGATCGTACGCTGAATGATGGGTATCACTGTCATCTCAAGTTGTGAGAGTACGTCTTCGGTTGATTTCAACACCAACTGTTGAACGGTCTCTGTGACGCTCATGGCTGTAACAATCTTATTATTGAATATCTCTTCACTGCCAGCTGATGGATTCTCGGGTTCTTGATGAGTGATGATTTCCTCAAGAAGATGCAAATAGGTATCGGACAGTTGTTTACAAAGTTCAACAGCAAAAGGCGAAAGCTGTTGACTGAATATTTCTACAAATTCTTCAAGCGCAGTAACCAAAACGTCCATGTCGACTTGGTTCATTAAGTTCAAAAGTGTTTGCATGACAAAAGATAAATGAGGTACTGTTGCATCTCTCACTATAAAAAAAAAATGGATTAATCGACATGTTATGTAAGGCAAAGGAGATGGCTATATACCAGTCGTGTATCTTATCATGTGTTGTAAGGCCAATATCGCTTGGAATCGCACAGGAATTTCATCATCATTTAAACAATCCAATATATGAAGATAAAGGTTGTTCAGATTTTGTTCATCAGAAAATTCAAGGTCGCTAAAATACCTAACCAACTCACAAGCCTATCAAGTAAAGTGATTAGATTTTTGTTATATTTTACTCTCTAAAGCATTTGTCTTTTTTTTTTTTACTCTTGCTCGCAAAAAGGGGAATTTGCTTTTAAACTCGGGTAATACATGGTTAACAAAGAAGGGCTCCATCATAGGAAGAACACGCTTGCTTTCCAAAATAACAGGAGCTAAAGCTCCTACCATATACAAAGCTCCATCTTTATCACGTCCAGTTTCAAAGACCTCTCCATTCAATAGGCTGTTTACAAAATTCAATGTTGTCATGAACGTTTGCTTCTTGCGGTCTCTTACTAAATCAATTAGTAACAAGGTTACGTTCTGTTGTGGCATGTTAAATTCTTCAAGGATCTCTATACACACGTTTACTAAACATAATAAAAAACAAGCCAAAAATACTTGCCGCTCTTTTTGTGGATATATTCAATCGCGTTTTCTGTCCAACACTGTTCATCCTTGTCTGAAAAACAGACAAGAGGAAAAATAAACTGTGCAATCAATACATTCACGTAATCCTTCATGATTTTCCATGTTGCTTTATGCTTTACGCATTCATTTAAAAAATCTGCAGAGGATGCCAAACATTTATCAGATAGATAGCATTCCTTCTTCATCCAGCGATCCAATTGATGCAAATAGGTTGTTAATATGTTGGAAGCAAAGTTAACCATGAATGATTTGGTCACATTGGACGGCTGCATCGTATACTTCTCCAACAAAAGATTCAAGCATGCATAAGCCCACTCCTTGGTTCCCTGCCAGCCATATTTTTCAAAACCGGCATCGTTCTCTGGTAAAGCAGCCATAGGTCTTTCAATGACCTTGACAAAGAGTGAGCACCAGGGTACAAGAAACGTCATTTGATCCTCAAAACACGGTGGCAACTCCATCTGGATGCTCGAATGATATATTTTAAAGCACAACTCTAGCAATTCTGAGGCCCCTGATTCAAATAGCTTCTGACAAATGGTTTGAAGCACAGGAAAAGCAAGTGCTACAATCTTATAAAGTGGTTCTCGATTCTCTGCTGATTTCCATCTTGTTTTTTTTCTGTTTAGCTTTCTTTACCAACAACACGCCTTTTTCATTTGACTTACTGAAACACCTTGACCAACTCATAAAGCCCGATCAATCCAACCTGAATAACTTGAACTTGGTCTGACACTAGATATTTTTCAAGACTTTGCATAAAATCAGACCACTGATCTGGAAAATCAATGCATAGGATTTTATGTAAAGAAGCTGTCAAATGAATTCTATAAAAAAAAAAGGGGGCACGTCGTATTTTAGTTGTATTTCTCATCTTTTTCTTTCTTCCAATCTCTTACTGTACTGCATTAGGCGCGTTAATGAGTGCTTGAAGGATGTTGTCCTTTATTGTCTGCTTATCTTGATTGCTTATTGTTTCGTCTTCCCAATCACTACACACACGATTTTTAAAGTAAATGGCCGCTAATAAAAAGGTCAAAAGCTGTTAAAAAGTCTCTTTGGCAAAAAGTACCTGCTTGACGCGCTCCCAAGTCCAAATCTTGGGATGCTTGAATATATAACACAATGGGTAAGAACCCTTCAAGTGATTCGATCTATTAAAATAAAATTATACATGTTTTATTCTAGACATAAGAAAAAAACTTTACATTTCTAATGTTGATCTCTGCTTGTTTATGAACCTCTGGTGATGGGTGATAAGTCGCAAGAAACAACTGGTAAACTGTATTTTGGTCCATTTTTTCGTATTAAAAAAAAAAGGAACAAAAGTAGCATTGACGCGGTAATTAAATAGAATCGTACCTGGGAAATAAATTCACAAAATTCACATTTTTTTTTTTATTACAAGACATAAAATAAAAAGCAAAAAACAACAAAAAAAATAAATGTATTTATCGTGTTGGCATACCACGACCACGACCAGCACCGGGACCTGCTTGAGGCTTTTCACTTTGTGCATTCTTGACAGTTTCATCAACTGACAAGATTAAGCAAGCAGCTTCTGTAGCAGCGGCAATAGCATTAATCTTCACAAGTGCTGGCTCCCAGACAAATGCCTCAAAGTTATCTGCAATTGTTTCATTATTTATATCAACACCATACCAAGTGCCATCTATAGATATGAATATGTTATCAGAGAGAGTTAAGAAATTTGTCTTTTCTTTTTACCTTGAGCGTGTTTCATTCTTAATTTGTTCAAGATATCAGTAGCATCAAAACCAGCGTTATCACATAATTGTCTGGGAATGATTTCGAATGCTTTTGCGTAAGCTCCAATGATTAATTGTTGTTTTCCTTCAATAGTACGTGAATGAATGCGAAGGTATTTAGAAAGTTCCATTTCTGTAGCACCGCCACCAGCAACAACCAAGCTATTCTTAATCGCACGTCTAACAATCATAATAGCATCATGAAGGGAACGTTCAACTTCAGCGATAAATTGTTCGGCTCCACCACGAAGGATCAACGTACAAGTCTTGGCTTGAGGACATCCTTCAAAGATATTGAAACGTTCACCACCTACTTGTCGTTCGTCAAAGTTTTCACATTGGCCCAAATGTTCAGAACGTAAATCAGAACAAGTAGATTGAATTGAACCACCTACAGCTTGAACCACACGATCCATGTCATCCTTTGTAACACGGCCGGCACAAAAGATATCTCGGTCAGCAAAGTATTGTGTAGCCAAATCACCAATGGGCAACTTGGACAGCACAACCTTGGCACCACTGGCAACAATGGCTTCCAACTTTTGGAAAATAATTTGCCACTCAGCATCTACAATGGCTTGGTATTCGGACACTTGCTCAACACGTACTTCAGCATTATCCTTTTCGGCCTTCAATTCAAGTTCAACGTTGAGACACAAAATCTTGGGGTTCTTGAAAGATTTAGGTTGTTGTTCAAAACCTGCATAAGAAAAGGTTTTTTTAAAGGCAACACCGTTTACCAAGACTGAGTCTTGCATAGCACCACCAGGAACTCGCTTAATACCAATCAAACGTTCATTTAAGCTTTCTTGGTCAAGAGACAAAACAGCATCAACAACCATCTTGGTAAAGAAGTCTTTTTGGGAGTAAATTAGCTTGGAATTCATAGCAGTAGCTGCACATTTAGAAAGCAAATCTCTGAACTCACTTTTGTATACGAAATATAACGTTAGTTTCTTTTTTTAACTGTTTCTTTTTTTTTTTGTTCTTACGATTCGTTGTTTCTATCAATTTGAACAGCCAATTCCTTTACTTTTTCAATTGCCTATTAAGAAAAAAAAAACCCCGTGAATACTTGAGAATCTCTCATATCAATCGCCACTTACTAAACGAGCAGCAGCTCTATAGCCCTTAATGATAACGTGAGGGCTGACACCTTCTTCAATATAACCTTTCACTTCCCTTAATAATTCTCCAGCAAGTAAAACTACACTTGTAGTACCATCACCCACCTAAAGAAAAACAAGATTAAAACCTTTTTACGAAAAAAAAAAAAAAAAAA
This sequence comes from Rhizopus arrhizus, assembly GCA_024220505.1. Taxonomy (NCBI): domain Eukaryota; kingdom Fungi; phylum Mucoromycota; class Mucoromycetes; order Mucorales; family Rhizopodaceae; genus Rhizopus; species Rhizopus arrhizus. The sequence continues at coordinate 1,042,693 of JAKZZE010000011.1, forward strand.
AGAATATTCGAGAATTACCTCAGCATCTTGAGAACGTGCAATATCTACTAATGTCTTTGCAGCAGGATGAACAATGTCAAGTAACTTCATGATGGTAGCACCATCGTTAGAAATAGTGACTTCACCTCTACTGTCTACCATTAATTTGTCCATACCTCTTGGACCAAGTGTTGTTCTCACAGTGTCAACGACAGCAGCACAAGCGTTGATGTTTGAAAGAAGTTGTCCTTTGCCTTGAGAAGTGTCGGTACCTTCTTTTAAGAGAATAATTTGTGGTTGCTACATAAAGAGATGTATAATTAGAAGCCTGATTTCTATAAAATTCAAATAAAATCTTCAAATCCAAAAAGCATCTTGTGCAGTCATCTTGGAAAGGTAACTGGACGCGTTTTCATCAAATTGAGCTTTAGGAAACTGAGGAAAAAAGTTTTTTTTTCCTATAAAGGAGTGGATGAAGGGGAATTAGAGAAAATACTGTACCATCATTGAGCGTGACATGGTTTTAATGAAAGATGTGTTTGATGAATTAAAAATTATTTGACAGAAAAAAAAAAATAGTAAAAAGGAGAAAATATTGTGACTTTCTGCGGGGAGCAAATTGCTGTATGCACGTTTTCGTGGTTCTTGTAAGGCGACCTGCAATACTTTTACTTCAACTTCCGTTTTAGACGAAATTGAATTACAAGACAGATAAAAGTAGTTGTACATTTTTATCAGCAGAAATAACATACTCGGACTATAGTAAGCTTTTATCTCCGTTATCCATTACTCGACTTTACTTCAAGTGGCTTTTTTCATATTTTATTCAAATGTTTTTATTATCGTTCATGTATTTAAATAATTTGTTACTGAGCTATCGAAGTCTAAAATGAAATCAAATTGGAAAGCAGGTTTAGCATTAGATTTAGCATCTATCTTATTAGAATTGGTCAATTAATAACCTTGAATATATAAAACTGTGTTGATTCCCCAACTGAATGTATGTTTAACTGTCTTTAATTTTCTTTTTATGAACATGCATATCTCATATATAAACTTATTTGGATAAAACAAGCCATTATGAATTAGTTTTACAGTTTTTCTTCTCTATTAAATCAGCAAATGGATCATCTGCAATAAATTCAGGCAATTGTACTTCCGGTAATTGCAGCAACAGCTTATGCGCATGCAGCATCATTCTAAATGTATCCGTATATTGTGATTCATAGTTAAAGTCACCAACAATTGGATGTTTAAGATATTGTAGATGTAATCTTAATTGATGCCTTCTGCCTGAAATGGGACGCAAGGATACTTTTGTAACAGGTATCTGCTTTTCAACAGCCGTCTTTTCTTCCTTGTAACTGTAATATCCTCGTTCAATCACTTGAATATATGTTTGTGCAGGCTTTCCGGTTGGTGTGATTTTCATTCTGAATTCATGTTCAGGATCTTCATCGATGGGTTGATCCACAATGTATCTAAATTTAAAATAAGCGTTACTAACAACAAATAAAAAAAGCTTCTTTACAATTTTTTTTTAATACTCGTCATTCTGCATGTGTCCATTCACAAGCGCAAGGTAAGTCTTTTTTACAAGCCTTTCTCTAAAGTGTTTTGAAGCTGCGGCTGCAGCCTTTTTGCTTAAGGCCAATACAAAAACGCCAGAAGTAGCATAATCTAGCTGATGCACATTACGAAACTTTGGTATTTCTGGAAATTGCTCTTTTAAAATACTTTCGACTATTTTGTTGTTAATAAAACATAGCAGTGACATGTAAGTTCCATACCGGAAGGATCGTTAGAATTGGGATACTTTTGTATCCTCATATCATAAGGTTTATTTACCACAAGCCAACTTTCATCTCTGTATATAATTGATATTTTCTGTTTTAGCTTATCCGTTAAATACATTCAATAAAAAAAAAAATGCGTGTCGCCCACTCAATTTTTTTTTTTTTTTTTTTTAAGCTTGTTTCGGATTGAGTATTAAAAAATGACCACTCTGATTGTTGTATTTCGCTTCTGTCCTGAAAAAAAACTTGAAACTTTGAGTAAGATTTTTAGATTAAAAAGATCAAGTAGTACGAAAAAATTGAAAAATGAATTGTTTATTGATATGACATGAATGGATGAATAATTATGAGAATAAGTTTAAATATTAGCATCTAGCATATTTATGTGATGAAAAGGTACTTGAGTTGATAATGCCTTGATCAACAAGTTTCTCAAATGACCAAACGGTTGAATTAATGTTGTTCTTGAGCGACCAAAGGGTGCCACCGGCACCACTGCCCTTATAAACCGACACTTGCGTATCCATCATTCGTTTCAACCACCACGTATCACTCGCTGCACCCGAAGCCAAGGACCATTCGCCAAACATGACAGGAAGGTGGAACTTGGAAACACTGGACTTTGTTTTGCAAATACTTTTGATGATCGAATTACGGTTCTTTTGAGGAGGATAGGCATAGTATGGGTGAAGGTCAATGACAGCATTGGCTGTAGAAGGCAAGAAGTTCTTCCAAGCATCGAGGCCATGGAAAGAATCATGAAACATCATGGGAACCTTGAAAGGAGAGGCATTGATGATTTTATAAGCCTTTTGATAGTAATTTTTGAGAATAGTCAATTGAGCCTTTGTCGTTCTTGGTTCGTTGGCTGATTCAATCGAGGCCACTGTGTTCTTTAAGGTGCTGTTGAGGCCATTCATCCAATCGACCATCGCTTCGACCGTCTTTAAACCTCTCTTGATGTTGTATGATGAGTAAAAGTGGATGGGGCCAATGTGACCAGAGTGGGCTTCACCATTTTGCGATCCAGGGAGGCCATGCAAGTCAATGATAGCATAGAGTCCATACTTGTGGCAGTAACCCAGGATACGTTCGATTTGTTGCTTTTGACCACTGCTGACATAGGGCTCACCTGAATCAGGTTTTATAAAGGCCCAATAGCCAACAGGAATACGAACATGATTTACTTTGACTTTGGCAAGTTTCTTGAAATCGTCTTCAGTGACCCAATTATCCCAGTGTTCTTTCAATATCTTGGAAGTATTGGTTGTTTGATTGCAAAAATTCCACTCGTCTTGTGCATGAGGCGCATGCTTTTCAAAGATGCTTGGATCCATCCAACGTTCGAGGATAAGCCAGTTACCCAAGTTGACACCCCAAGCTTTTTTGGACCAGTAATTGTAGGTTGTACCATTTCTTTTTTCAGTGGATGATGCACTTGAAGAAAGAATGGCAAAAGCTGATAGCAATAAATAAAACCACACAACCATTTTTCAGAAAAAAAAATTTTTAAATTAAAAAAAAGGTACAATATCCACATGGTTTATATACCCCTTAATATCTTCTGTTGTTAAAATATGTGAAACTTGACTCAATCAGTACCTGTTTATAAATATGAAATAAAAAATTTTGGAATCAAAAGAAAAAAAAGAAATGAGAGTAAAAGCATCATGATTTGTGTGCTACAAAATTGACAATGTTCTTTCATGCTATAATGATTACACAAATATGTGTTGCAAAAAAAGCGAGAAAGAACTTGTCATGTTAAATAGTAACACAGTAATATGCTGTTACATAGGTCCCCCTGAAACATCGTGTAACATAAAGTACCTAAGCATTTATTACGTTTGTTCTTTCTCAACAATAGAAATAAAGCAATTAGCCCATTTATGTATTGATACAAGCAAAAAATTCGTTTTTTAAAGACTCATTGATAGCTTACAATGCAGTCTCTATCTAATCTTGTGAGAGAATATGATGAATAATAAAAGATAAGTCATTTCCAGACTAGTATATTTTAATGACAGATAAAAAATTTTTTTTCACGTAGTTTTTTCTTTTTTATCCGAAACCCATTCAACAGACATCTCTTACAAGCAATTATTTTCAAGAAATTATTTGTAAGCGTAATTGTTAAAGAATTCACTGCGGCTGGAATTCTTGGTGTCAAATCATCCTTTTTTATAAGCCACTGTAAAAGCTTTTCTAAAGTTTTAGAATGATTAAACAGGGAAAAAAAAAAAAAAAAAAATCAATACTTGAGGACATAGTAAACTTGTTATATGGCTTTTGATTCTAACAAAAAATTTTTCTGTCTTTATTCAAGTTTGTCTTTGTCATACTTTAAATATTCAAGGATGAATAGTTTGACCAATGATTTAATCCAAGACTGATTCACTCAGTTTTGTTTGCTTTAATCAATAATTCAGGAACAACCAATCATCCTTTTTGATCACCAATGAAATTCAAAGCTAAAATAAATAAACCGAAAATTCGGTACACAACAAACACCACTTTTTTTTTTGACTCATTTATATTAAGCAAAACGTAATACAGCCTATTGCCACTAAAATTTGAAAGTTGACCTTGTTTCTAGAATAATATTTAAAAGAAAATCGTCCTATTCTGAAGCACCTTGCCCGAATCAAAGTGTTGTTTCCAGAGGCTTGTATTGTATTAAGATCAATATCTTTGCAATGCCCCTTATTTTGTAAAGTTGCATTACCGAGAATTATGCTTCTTTTAGTATAAACAGGAATGTGTTTATCATCGTGTTTACAAGAGAACTTATTGCAAGTATTTGGCACTATCACATTTCTTTTTTGATTTCAAATAAAGGTCAATGGCATCGCCAGTTTCTTTTTTTTTTTAAAAAAAAAAAAATAAGTAAATAAACGAAGACAAATATCACTTGTGTTTTAACGTGATTTCTTTTTACCGACTTTCCACCAAGCCGAGAGCATTTCTGACTTGGGTATATCCCGGTACGTGCTCTTATTGTAATCAGCAGATTTTGAAAAAGAAAGCTTTGATCGTGTAGTTGTTTCTTACAAAAACAAACAAACAATAGGTGGATGGTTGTATAAGCTACATGCTAATTATGGCTCTCTATCATTCTTATTGAATAAACTACTTTACTCATATATCCGTATTTGATTACTATCTTGTTCAAATTACAAGAAAACTCCGTGTGTCAGCCAAGCAATGAATGACAAGAAATGGTTTTCCTCATGTTAAATTTATGAAAAATTCGGCACCATGAAGTACCGTAAATTTAAGAGATATCATTGGTCAAGCTTTCAATAAGAAAAGCAATCGGGGTACAAATAAGCAGATGAATTTGGATATAAAAAGCAAACTTCTTTTTGTCCTCCTTCTTTTTCTCCATCTCATATATTCAACATATAATAACATGGCAGAACCCCCAGCGAATAATCTGAAGAATCAATTTCCTCATTATTTAATTATACCCATTGCTCTTGTACAATCCCAGCTCTATTGGATATGCTCAGCGGTTTGTTGGGTCTTTAAAGAATCCGGAATCATTCACGAAGAGCAAAAGTCAACGATCAGCGTTAAACGAATTAGGGCGAAATCTGAACCGATGTCTAGACCACGCCATAGGATAGCAAAGAAACCTTCTCGTCGCCGTGTTAGTTTACCTGAACCAAGTATTTCTGTTCGAAATAGGCCCACTGTGCATGATGAACTCAACGGAACAACGTGTCCTCCTGTCTGGTGGCAAAAGACAAGAGTTAGATTAGGACACACACCAGTTCATGGCGATCCTAAACCGCTCAAAAATACCACACAGAATAATTCTGAATTACCAAGTACTGCCTCATCTATGACTCGGACTACTTCCAGCAGTTCATCTCATTCAAATGAATCAAATAATTCAAAGAATTCGAAAAGAAAATTTATCTTTAAATTATTTCATCACAAATGACAACCTTCACACATCATTCTTATTGTACATGACCCTAACTTATTTATAAATAAACCAAAAACATATACTCTTTTAAATATTAGATCAAAAATGGATTTCTTGATGCAATTAGCCTTTTCGTCAAGACTACACAATGTACTCGATCTAACCAAATTAAGTCACATACAATGAAAACACTCAACCTTATTCATTGCATGCAGAAAATCCTTTTATTTATCATTGTTTTATTTAATGAACGTAAACATGGAAAATAGCAATTCACCCTTTGGGAAAACTTCTCCCCCTCCTTCTCTGTAAATTGACACTTGAGCACTGTAGGCTATGTTGAATGATGTGTTTCACATGTTTTCATCTGCACCAAATTGTATCCAGCTAAATCACAAACAAGGATGCATGCTGTATGGTGCAATCAAAGCAGATGAGCGCTTCTTGTGGTCCTTCCCAGTTAAATAACCGCTGTGGGATGCATTGGTATATCGATTCCTTGATCAGCCTTGGTTATTATCTTTTAAATAGGTTGGCCACTTCAAATAGCAGCCAAGACACCATCGCATTGAAAACTTGGCCTTTTTCACGTTATTGATTGTGGTGCTTTGAGTTTATGGAGACCACAGCGGTAATACACTTTTGAAGATTTACTTTTTTGGACAAAGGAAGCAGCCGCAAGAGCTACAATGCCGCTTGGACGAATTCATCATGAAAACTCCCATCATTAGGAAATGCAAAAAAGATTGCCATTCAATATGAGTTATTTATTGTTGTATTTTTTTTTTCTCTTTAGTTTATAACAGTGCTCATCTAGAGGCGATATTAAAATAAAACCTTCATAGACAAAAAAAAAGATAGGTGGAATGATGTAGGATATAGGATGATTCATTTGAAAATCATGAGAAATTTTGTCTACTCTTATAAGTTTAAGCTCTCATTTCCAATTCTGGCATTCATGCAGCCATTTTCATTGATGAACATCATCGGATGTATCCAGTGGCCCTTGATAACGGTATTGACCCCACATGAACCAAAAGAAGCCAGTGGTGAGTGTGATCATCAATAGCCCTACTCCACTATAATTTGCAGTATCCCCTATAAAAAAAAGAGTTGGAACAGGACGATCAGTTAGGGGAGATTACATGTTATTGGCCAAGACGTAGGTAAAAGGAATGCAAAGACAGCAAAAAGGGTGTAAAAAAATGCAAGGAGATTGATTGGAAAACTCCATTTTCCCAAATCAAAACGACCTTTTCTCTTTCGTTGGTCTATTAAACGACAGCCCAAGACCATAGCTTTATCAAAAAAAAAGTTAAAAAAAGGAAATGGATATGATGTCATGCTTACCATAGCTAAAATGAACAGTAATAGTGGTTGCGCTAACAATCGTGTCGAACAAATGATCGGAAAGAGGAAAGGGTAGTACAATAAAGCAAGTTAGAGCAAATGTAAAGAGCACAGCATTTTCAGGTAACCTGCGGGCATTGATATACCTTAAAGTGAAACTGAAAGGTGCCGCATTGTCTCTTGCGAGTGCATAGATCTGTCTTGATGCGATTGTCATTGTACTTGCACCTGTACAGAATTGACAAATAACGATCAGCAAAAGAAATCCTAATGTTGCCCAGGTACCAATGGCATCCTAATGAGTGGAAAATGATGTTTAGAAATGCATGATTGGTTAAAGCGTCGAGCAGAAAGAATACCTGGAACAATTGTGCAACTGGCATATTAAATGAAGTATTCAAGATGGAGTTGATGTCTTGAATTGAAAATAAAAGAACAGTCAAAAAGGCAAGACCAACAATCCAAGCAACTACGATCGAACCAACAATGGCTCTAAGTACATAGACATACACACAATGAGTTGACTGATTTCAACAAAGTAAAATGGATTAAATTTACATTGGAGAAGAAATATCTGCGTCTTGTGTTTCCTCATTGACAGATGCAGCACATTCACAACCTGAAAATAAGTGAGATCTTTTTGTGAAGCATACAAACCCTTATTGTCTTACCAAATAAAGAATAGGAAGCGCCTATAGCACCAAGCATAAATACATAGACAGGATTATCAAAACCAGTTTCATTTTCAAAATGAGTAAAGACCCAGCTGGCTTGCTGATGAGGAGCAAAATAAGACAAGACTGCAATCATAAGAATCAATCCAGCGCACGACCAAAAGACATTCCATTCATTCAAGATACTTAGATAGCTTATATTCCGCGTATTTACATATGCATGTAAAGTGGTGATGATGAGAGTTATGATCATTAAGGATACCTTGGTGAGTTGAATGCCAAATGCTAGGTTTAGTATTGAGCCAATCGAAAGAGCTAATTTACTGTATTATTCTTTTGATACCCTTTCTTTCCTCTTTCTTTTACCAACTGTCACATTGTTTGCACTAATAGCAATGATATTTCCTAAATAGTAGCTCCAGCCTGTAATAAATGCACTTTTATTTGCTTTAGTCAACATGGATTTCATGTACTCCTTCATTTGATATCTAACCTTGTTACAGCTTTCGACTTGTTTTTCAAGTGGCTATTTAATAGTTCATACACCCAATAATATAAGCCACCACTTTTTGGATAGATTGAGCATATCTCTGCTAATGAAAGTGCAACACAGATCATGAAGAAAGCGACAATATTCCAGCATAATAGCATAGTGATTGGACCACCCCTTTGTAAGACTTTAAGATATGAATAGATGAATTATAATACAGTAGATATATTGTACCTGTTTGAAATGTTGCGGAAGTATTCGATAGTATGCCAATGTTAGAGAATGCAAGCCCTGAGAATTTTAATTTAGTTTCTATTGGTTACATCTTGACTTTATTACCAAATGTGGCAAAAGTAGAAAGTGTTCTTTGTAATTCCTAGTATGCCTTATAAGCCTTCTCTTATTTGTTTTAAGCATAGAGTAGTAAATATACATGTTTTTTCCCGAGTTTATGTACTAAATCTTGGTCTTTCATAGTTCCATATCCACTTTTATTATATTCGCTCATTTTATTTATATAAAAAAAAGGAGGTGAAAACAAAAGAGACAAAAAAAAAGAGATAGAAAAAGCGCTATTTATTTAAATAGGCAAAATAAAGGGTCATTTGAATACGAGATAGTAATACTTGTTATCTTTGGTAAAAGTATTCCTATCATAATGACAGACTTATAATCATCTTAGTCCTAGTTTCATATCACTTTCTTATCAACTATCTCACGCGTCTCAAATATACCTTGCAATCTATAAAGACCATTCTACAATTCATTAAATATTTGTTTATATATAACTTTATAGACTAAATATCAATGCAATCCTTGTGCTAATATTTTGTCTTTCACGTAATAGAATGAAATCATCTATTTAATAATCTCCGGTGCAATCATCTTTATGATTTTGAGAGTCTTTGCGATGAATTTGCTTGTTTCATGTTCTACTTTTTATGGTTTTCACATCCCATTCACATCACATGAAATATCACAGTACAAGTGACAAAAGGTCTACTTTCTAACATAACATATCGGAGATGTATGATTACGCCAACAATTTACTCGTCCTTATTTCAGAAGAATTTAAGAACTGCGGCAATTTTTTCTTGAGGCAATTTTAAAGTGTGGTAAAATTGAGGTAGTTATTTTTTTTTGTTTATTGAGAGACAAATAGTAATCGTTATTACAAGTTTCTGAGTAAAAAGAATGATATTGTACACAAAGTTCTATCCAATGCTATCTTATGTAGGAATAGCAAGTATAAGCGTCTAAAATGATTTCAATTCATTCTATGCTCATTATTTAATAACAAGTATGTCTATTGCAATGGTATCCAATTTAGTTATTGCACTAACTTAATTTAAATAAACACATGTTCTACTCTTGTGTTGAATGATTTTACGCGAAAAGATTAGTGCAGCATGTTTACTTGCATACAGTCAAACCTATGGAAATTGGCGTTTTCGCAAAAATAATTGTTGGTCGTACCTACAACAATCTCCGTTTCCTCCGCTTCAGCTCCTAATGTGATAATTGCTCTCAGAGCCACGCTTTATTTTTAATATAAATATATGATATCCAATAAAATCCCTTTCTTCCCTATATCTTTCAAAGCCGCGCATCGTGGATAAAAATTATGTCTGATACCTACAATGGAGAAAACAACCAACATCAACAAGAACAAGTACCTCTATACTCGAGAGAGGACGTTGCCATTATTCTCAGAGAATTCGAGAAACAAAGAGACGAACAAAGAGAAATTAGTTATAAAGGGAGAGAATTACCAGAAGGGATCAGGGAGATTGGACGAAACACCAGCCTCTGATCTCAAAGACGATATCAAACAATAGGAGACAACGAAATCGGGCAGGTGGATGGCAAGCTTAATGGGGAAGATGACAGCGATGATTCCAGCAGTCGCGGAAGCCCTTCTACATATACGGTATTTGCAGAGGGATTTGACAAGGTCGCTAATGGGGAAACACCAGAATTGGGAGAAACCTTTTGTGTGGTCGACACAAGCAAAAGAGGAATAAAATGGTGGCAGACAAGTCTGACGATGAAGAATGGTTTGCCCATAAGACAGCTACAGATGGAGACCCCAGCGATTACAATATACACAGACAGCTCGGACACGGGTTGGGGAATAACATCTCCAGTATTGAAGACTCACGGATTTTGGAAAGAGGAAGAAAAGAACTGGTCCATCAACGTAAGAGAGCTGATGGCCATATATTTTGCCTTAAAGCTCCATGCTCCAAAATTCAGAAACAAAACAATCAAGATCTTCACAGACAACAAGACGTCCATAAAGTACACAACAAAGGCAGGGGGTACTGCCTCTCCAATCCTTCAGGACATTGCAGTAAAGATTCAAGACTTATGCAACCAGTTTTGCCTCAAGGTGACATATCAACATGTCAAAGGCATATTGAATACGGAAGCGGACAGCTTGTCGAGGAAACAACCACCGTTGTACAAAAGAAGTTTATCGAAGAACATATTTCGGGAGGTACAGAGGAGATGGGGTCCATTGACAGTGGACACGTTTGCAAACAGACACAATCGAAAACTTTACAAATACTACAGCCTCCGGCCAGACCCAGAAGCCCAGAAGTTGGATGCCTTACAACAGAAATGGCCGAAGAGAACAGCTTATTGTTATCCACCATGGAAGCTGATTCCGAGGGTTCTCAGGCTTATAACCAGCCAACGCCTGGAGAAAGTGGTTCTGATAACACCAAATTGGCCGACTCAATTCTGGTACCCAATGGTGATGAGAATGAAACAGTTGACACCACCAAGGTTCTACAGATGCCAGAAACTGGACTTGACCGCTTGGCTATTATCAGGAAGACCAGACAGACGCAGGGACTAGGTGAAGAGGAGGTAAAATTTTGGAAGGCTGTATAAGATCTAACACAGTGAGAGCATATGATAATGGTTGGAAGAAATGGGCAAACTGGTGCAATGACAATCGGGTGAATTGTTGCGAGTATAACATGGAAAACATAATCAAATTTCTGTTACATCACAAGGAATATAGTACACAACATTTAAACACCTTAAGGTCTTCAATTGCTTCGGTATTCAAGTACATACATGCAGACAAACCACCTATAGCTTCAAATCAGAGAATACAGGAATTTTTTGCAGCTAAGAGAAGAAAGACGTTCAATATTCCGTCGGTGCAACAGTTAGAAGCTTGGGATACTGATTTACTGGTTACATTCATAAGAAGAAAATGGGGAACAATGAGACGTTGTCCTTGGAAGACTTACAGCAGAAGACGATAGGGCTGTTATGTTTAGCAACGATGGCAAGACCAAGATCGGACTTGGGTAGATTATAGTACCAAGATGTAATCCTCAAATATGGAAAAGATGAATCTCTGTTGGGCACCGTCCTACATTTCAGACAAGCCAAGGAAACGCAAGTAAAGACTATTACGTTGGGTCCAATAGAAGATATATCGGTATGTCCAGTCCGTACATTAGAGACATTTTTAAAGAAAACGGCCGGCATTCGACTTTCCTTGACACAGGATCATACATTATTTTTAGCTTACATTACGGAGGTCTCCAAGGTAACATCTATTCGTCCGTCAACGTTAGCGAATTGGGTCAAGCAATTGATGAGACAAGCAGGGGTAGATCCAAATTATAAAGCACACTCGATCAGGTCAGCGTCAAGTACAAAGGCAGTGGCTAGAGGGAACACGATTCAATCAGTAAAGAAACATGCAAACTGGAGTTTGAACACCAACACCTTTGAGTCGTTTTATTACAAACCTACCGCAGCGAACTCTACTAGTGCTTTGATTACAAATTCAATTTTGACAACTGAAAACCTTATCACATTAGGAGCTGAAGCGGAGGAAACGGAGATTGTTGTAGGTACGACCAACAATCAGAAATATTTGAAGAATGGTGCAACGTTGAAGATTCATTTGAAAAAACATCAGTTATCTTGTGATTTCATCTTCGATTCCACGGTCGAGATTCCAAAAGATCTAGCTGTTCATGACACACCTGTGTCTGTTGCAACGAAATCACCATTTGTACAAGATGTACTCAAATCGCCAGCTGCCATTGACAATCATTTTCCGGCCAATACAAGCAACTCATCAGCTGATGTCTTGCCTCTCAATGTAGACGCGTGCTCAACAGATAATAGCATTTTCGAATTGGACTTCGCTGTGCCTACTGAACATGAACGTTTGATTTTCGAGAACATAGATGTGTCCTGTCGCTTTCACGATTTTCAACTCCAAGTCAAGAGAAGACTCAACGAAAACAAGCATTTGACGTTGGAAGAAAACGTTCAACATCTTTTGGCCCTTTCATCCATTCTTCTCTTGAAACCAGGCCGAACACATATGGATATACACGAACACATCACATTCAACCAATGTGAAAATTTGCTGATACATATTCTAAACAGCAACGGCATCACCAGCCAGATGTTTCCTAGTGCAACAAAAGAAAAGCTTGAAGGAATTGTCCATAATCTGATTGACAATGTATCAAACGTAAGCTCTTGCACATTTTAAAAACAGATAGATAATGTAAAAATTAACTGCTTAACCTCTTTAGAATATCGTTAACGATTCTGATCAATCCTTGCGTCTCGTTGCATCATGCAAAATCGCAGCATTGATTGAAGAAGATGCAACATTTAATACAACGAACAGGATTTTATTAGCCGTAAGAAACATGTAAGTTTTAAAAAAGTAATAATGTATATGAGTCTAACGCTTTTGTAGGGTAGAGGCTCTTCCCCGTTTTGTCATTGAAGATGGACCACAAGAAACAGAGCTAATCACCTGGTATCTTCAAGCCGCTCTTGTACCTTTGGACATAACAAAGACTTACCGACAACAATAAAGGCAAACGTGGCGATAGCTTTATACTTGTCTGAGGCGGTTTTCGCTAAACGTGCGACGCGAATGAGATCCAATCCAGTGAGCCGATGATTTAGTGCTTGATACTGAGATTTGACTTCACCGCAGCCTAATCTTTGATCTAGTGCGGCACCGTACACAATATTAATCGACGCATCCGGTCGTAACATAATAACCTTGTCATTATCACTAATAGATGTCCTATTATGTGGAATTAAGTTAGAGATTAATAGCTGAGTCTGGTTACATTTTATCAATTTCAGGTACGCCTCATTACCATCGAAAAAGAATATGCTTATCGATGTTTTCAAACAAAGGTACAAGAGCGGCTTGAAGATACCAGGTGATTAGCTCTGTTTCTTGTGGTCCATCTTCAATGACAAAACGGGGAAGAGCCTCTACCCTACAAAAGCGTTAGACTCATATACATTATTACTTTTTTAAAACTTACATGTTTCTTACGGCTAATAAAATCCTGTTCGTTGTATTAAATGTTGCATCTTCTTCAATCAATGCTGCGATTTTGCATGATGCAACGAGACGCAAGGATTGATCAGAATCGTTAACGATATTCTAAAGAGGTTAAGCAGTTAATTTTTACATTATCTATCTGTTTTTAAAATGTGCAAGAGCTTACGTTTGATACATTGTCAATCAGATTATGGACAATTCCTTCAAGCTTTTCTTTTGTTGCACTAGGAAACATCTGGCTGGTGATGCCGTTGCTGTTTAGAATATGTATCAGCAAATTTTCACATTGGTTGAATGTGATGTGTTCGTGTATATCCATATGTGTTCGGCCTGGTTTCAAGAGAAGAATGGATGAAAGGGCCAAAAGATGTTGAACGTTTTCTTCCAACGTCAAATGCTTGTTTTCGTTGAGTCTTCTCTTGACTTGGAGTTGAAAATCGTGAAAGCGACAGGACACATCTATGTTCTCGAAAATCAAACGTTCATGTTCAGTAGGCACAGCGAAGACTGAAGATGATTCATTACCAGTGTAGTTGTACTCTGCATATCTTCCTTGGTCTGTGAAAGAGTACATATGTCGTCCAGATAGAAGATCAATCTGATGCCCTGTTTGCGTAAAGGTTCTATGGCATATTTCATAATCTTGCTGAAGATCCTCGGAGCGATACTGAGACCAAAGGCCAGAGATCGGTATTGATAGACTATGCCTTCGTTCTGAAAGGTCAAATATTTTCTTGAATGATGATGGATGGGCACTACTACTTATGCATCTTTCAGGCCGATCTTGCAAATATAATCGTTCTTCTCGATGATTTCCCTCAGGGCTGGGACACCTTCCATCTTGAAATGCTCGCACTGAAGGAACTGGTTCAACCGTTGGCAATTTAATATGGGTCTCCTCTTTGTGGCCTCCTGAATCGTGAAGAAATTCGAGAGAAAACTCTTGTTCTGTGTGGGGGACCTCTCTATTATACCTGCTTCTAGAAACTTCTGAACCGCTGTATTGACGGCTTGTTGTTCTGGTAATGACATCTTCAGTGGAGTTGATTTCCATGGAACTGGCTGTTTCGCAAACTGGAGTTGGTATCCGCTGGACAATACTGATATCGGCCAAGGGTGAGAAGTGGTTTGTTTCCATTTCTGGAGGAAGTGTACGAGGCGACCCCCTGGGAGAATTCCGTCCATTGGAACGCTGTAGTTGCTGTTGTTCGTTGGTGGTTGTGGAGGTGATTGTAGTTGAGGTTGAGCCTGTGGATGTGGTTGTGGTGGTAGTTGAGGTTGTAGTTGCAGTTGTTGATTTTTCAGTGGAGACTGTGAAGTTACTGTCGACTGGAGTCGATGTCGTTGTTGTTGCTGGTAGGTGGTCTGAAGAATCTTTGCTGTCCATTGGGATCGCCACCCCGACCCCGGTTTCCAAAAAAAGATCCTCGTCCATATGAACCACGCGTTCCACCTCGTTGGTTCCCACGGAAACCTCGTGACGAGAAGAAATTTCCTCGTCCTCTGTTTGGGCCTTGGACAACTCTCTGTTCAAATCTTGCTTGGTTGAGTTGTTGGATAAACTCAGTGTCAAAGGCATTTTTCTTTTTTCCATTGTCTGGTGAGGACTCCAGATGTCTAAGGCTTGGCGGTAACCTAAGTGCTTTAAGTGCGTATCCTTTTGCCTCTTGATCCTGAGCCCGTGCGGAGGCAAGCCCAAAGATTGCCAAACGCTTGGCTTGTTCACCGGTTTGTTGTAAGAGGCTGTGTGCTTCTTCGGCGTCCACTTCCCGGTGATGTTCGATGAGGTAGCCCAGTTGTTCATAGATTTCAACTGCTGTGCTGGCTTGAAAGCGAGTATTTTCTGTGACCTTATATATGGAATTAATGACTTGTGTCGTTTCCACAGTGTACTTTTTAAGGTCTGGGAGGAAGTTTCGATTGATTGTTTCTGGAGTAGTCCAGTCGTTCGGGACGTACTTGTGAGCTTCTCGTTTGAACTGTTTGAGGTTGTTTTGAAGTTGCTGTGGAGGTGTGTTCTCCAGTTCTTCAATGATGTCCAATGGCATTTCGGTACCTTGGTGATGTTGTTGTCGTTCGAGTTCAAGTCTCTTGCTGAACTCTCTAAATAATCGGTCAACTTGTTCCTGGGTGTAAAGGGTTTGTCCGGATTGTTCTGCATGGTGAATGTTATTGATATCACTCATAATTTTGTCCACGATGCGCGGCTTAGAAAGATATAAGGAAAAAGGGATTTTATTTGTAAATTTTATATATAAGGAAAATAAAGCGCGGCTCAGAGAGCATATACCACATTGGGAGTCGACAATTATTTTTGTTTAAACATGGTATTTTATTTATTTATGATCCATTTGAGCGCTAAAATATACAACAAATAAGTGTCCGCCCGGACCAGTTCAATCCGTTTGGAAGTGAGTGCTAAGAAAAAACCCTTATGGGAACAAGGGTAAAAAATGAGAAAGGAAAGTAGGATGCATAGAGAGACGTTTGAAGTTAGTTGAATTGTCTCAGCCATTCAATTAGCTTTTGACCATGAGGTGCCTTGCATGGAATGGTTGTATAGTGTTGTAGTTGATCTAATTCATGGAGGATAGAACATATAACGGGCCATCGCCAGGTCCAGGACAAAGCAATACTAGAGGAAACAAATGCGCGTGTCGGAAGCATATTCAAAAGGAAAGATATAGGGTCGGCTATTGTTTCAGGCATACAGAGTCGGCGATGCGTATTGAGGCAACTGATGGCGTGTCGTCTTGACAGGTTATTGTTGGGATGACGGGGGCAGGGTTTGGGGGCCCCACCCGGTAACCAACCAAGGCGCCAGCGTAGACATCGACTTCTTTCTTCATGAGTCATTGGTAGCCACAAGATGGGGTCGAGGGTGATTGTTGGTCGACAGCTGGATAGCAGTTTGGAGTTCTTACCTTGGATCTGTTTTTCAAGGTTAGAGTGAAGAAATTTCTTTTTTATCGCTCTAAAGCCTCGAGCATCTAAGTCGGCTATCGTCGGCGGCATCAATCTCCACAGAGCAGTTTTTGATAGTCGATACCATTGATGACCTCTTGTGTACTGTATGTGTGGCATTAAGAGATATAGTAGTGTGTCTTCAGGTAAAGATAATGAACGAAAGAGGAATTGGGCTTGCAGGATAGCTATCCTTTCTTTCATTGTGGGTAACTTAGCCAAATGCAGCATCACCTTGGTGGATGTGTTTCCAGATGCGCCATAGATCTTACGTATGCATTTGTTTTGTGCCTCTTCTAGAGTTTTCAGCTGAGTGTGATTGAAGCAGTTAATAGCTATGCCGTATTCCATTTGTGGTCGAACTATTTGAGCATAAAATCGAGAGCATAGGAGCTTGGAGAATCCTGAAGGATTTACCCCAATAGAAGATAGAGCATTCATCGTAGCCATGGCTTTGAGAATATTGCTTTGTACAAGCTTCTCCGGATCAAGTTGACCACCTGGTTTGAAAGGTATTCCTAGGTAGTTAAAAGTTGTCGCTTGCGGTATAACTTGGTCATAGATCGCATATTCTATTGTTTGTGGTTGGTTATCCAAGATGACACATTTTGAAGGATTCCACCGGTATCCCATTTGCATACTGTGTTCTTCGCATTTTTGTAGTAGGTCAACCATTGTTGAGCTATTGGCTATTAAAACCACATCATCCGCATAAAGTAAGCAGTTCAAGAGTGGTGCTAACTGTAATGGCGATGTATCCTCCTTTATGGTTTGAGGGCGTAGGTATACCGGAAGTTGATTTATATATACCGAGTAAAGATAGGGCGAGAGGATGGATCCTTGGAGTACTCCAGTCTTTGGATGGAAACGCCTAGAAGTTGCGTTTGAGACAAGTACTTCTATCTGAACTTCGTCGAACAAGTTGCGTAGAAGACCTAGGAGTGGAGCTGATATACAATGTTGTAATACCTTCCATACATGGTTTCTGTCAACAGTATCATAGGCGGATTTTATATCCAGAAAGGCCAGAACGGGTTTGCTATGGTAATGTGAACGCAGTATATGGCAGATCTCTGCAAGACAAAGTGCTTGGTCTAACGCACCACGGGATTCTCTAAAGCCCCCTTGTGCAATGTCAAGCGAGGGTCCGTCAGTTTGCAAATTATATTGGATGCAACGTTCCAAGATCTTTCTAAAGATAGAAGTTAGGCTGATAGGTCGGTAATTACTCGGTTCGTCAGTGGAGCCTTTTTTATATATCGGGACAACTTGAGCAACACGCCAAGATTGTGGAGTATAAGACCACATCCAACACAAACGGAAGAGCGAAAGAAGAAGCGGTGTCAGTAGATGTTGTATTGGTCGGAGCATTTCATTCCGTAGGTGATCCACACCAGGTGCTTTCTTTGTTGGTAAGTTTCTAATGGCTTCTTGGATATCCTCTGCAGTAATTGGGCATTCTATCTCAAAGGGTAAAATTGGATTATAAATATTGTTTATTTGAACTTCCCTTAGCAATTGTCCCGAAAAAACATTCTCTAGATGTGAAGCCATTATGTCTGCAGCATGCTGAGGGCCTTGTGGTGTAGAGAAAGCTGGCCGTAGGGTACGATGTTTACGGATACGACTAAGTCTAGAAATAGCTTTTGTGTACTCCCCAATTGCCATCTGATGACAGAACCTACGCCAGTTTTCTCGACGTCGTTGATGGATAAGGCGCCTTAGCATTGCACGTGCTTGTTGGTGTTGTAACCAGAAATGGAGTTTATTCAGACCGTATGCTTTACGCCATTTCCTATAGTAATATTCTCTAGCCTCGTATGCTTGTCTCATTTCCGCTGTCCAAAAGTCCTTCATTGGGTCGGTTTGTTGGCATATGCGTCCACAAATGCTATCCAGTGACATATATATTGCTTGGCAAATGTCATCATTTAGCTTTTCAATAAAACCTCTTGCTGACTGTTGATCTTGAGGCTGTAGGTTATTGTTCTCGATAGACATTGATATGTTGTTGGTTGCATTTTGGAAACTTTGGATATATTGATTCCTTGTTTTGGCTTCTTGCAGCTTTGTGAGCCTCCAAGTGATACGTGGTTGTTGGTTACGGACTTCTGGTAATATGCTGGGATGAAATGAAAAAGATATCATCTTGTGGGCAGAATCCAAAGAAAGATCTTCCCATATTGTTAAGGAAGGGTTACATAGCTCAGTATCGCTCATGAAGAAGTCTATGATGCTGCTACCTTGGTGTGCTATAAAGGTGGGTTTTCCATATGCAAGGCGTTGGTTCCATAATATGAAATTATGTTCTTGCAGCCATCTATATATCATGTTGCCTCTGGGGTTTGTAGAGCTATCTCCAGTATAAGATCCCATTCTTGCATTAAAATCGCCACAGAGGATGGTATACTTGACATCGGGTGCTGTACGTGGTAAGGAATCCAGGACTTGACTAACAACTTGATTGTTAAGTGAGGGTGGGAGATAAACACAATGAACGAGAGTGTCTGCGATAATGAAGGAGAGTTTGTATTGTGAAACCGACGTGTTGTCGTTCGGTAGGTGATGAACATGATATGGGCAGGTTGGGTTAATAAGGAGACTGATACCTTGATGTCCCTTAGTGGCTAGGGGCTGTGTTTTGATGCCATATGTGTGAAATTGTTTCCAGTGAGTAGGGTATTTGTTGGGTGGCAAAAGCCAAGTTTCAGTAATAAGTAGAACCGAGGAAGATTGGGCAAGATGGAGTATTGGTGATATGGCCTGTTTTGCTAGGCCTGTGGCATTGAAGAGAGTAATAGTGATTGGACTCATATGGAGGCTGTATCATCCATAGGAGTCGTAGTTTCGTTCATGTCCTTAGGTTCTTCAAAGATGTTCATATGGTCATCATCGGAAAAGAATATGTCTATATCTTGCTGTCTGTTTGTTGTTCGTGCTGGTAGAGTTTCTTGTAAGAGCTGTTTGCTGATCCAGCCCTTCGAATAAAAGTATCGGGCAACGGCAAACTTGACTGGGGCTCGAATGTATTGCAGAGCTCTTTCAATGCGGTTACAGTGATGCATAAAAGCAAGATTTTCTCGCTCTTCAGGGGTGTGGTCAGCATATTTTGGATCACGAAGCACTTGGGGGTCACAAGGATTAAAGTCCTCTTTGATGGTTACTTTGAAGCGTTGTAGTTGTTGTCGTAGTTCGTTTTCGTAATCATTGTGGATCAAAATGGCGACAATGTTACGATCAGGGTAATGTATGTCAATGATGCGGTTATTGTTGATATCCAATTTGCGCAAGCGGGAGCGTATCTGTCCAATAGGTACTCTAGCCTTCGTAGGCAAGTAGATATATTTAAATCCTTGGTTGGTAGAGGGTGGCTGTAACAGACGTGCGGCTGCTTCTTGTCGTTGTAGGCGTCGTTGTTGTTGTTGGGCGGTCAGTTGGTCTTTAATTTGCTGAAGTTTTGCAGGTTGGTGCCATGGAGTTGAGTGTAAAAGTGTTGTTGCGGTGTTCTGAAGAGGAGGAAAATCGGACGGGTTCAAGGGGTTTGTAGGATTCGAGGTGTTGTTCTGTTGATTTAGTTGTTCTTGGAGATGTGCTGTCTGGGCTCGAAGTCGTTCGATTTCAGTTCTTGCGGAAGCTAATTCTTTTGTTAATAGTTGGATCATATTAAGGAGAGATTGTGAATCATTTTGGTTGCTGTTGGTTTGTGTCACTTGGGATGACGTAGCATCTTGGAAAGATCCAGAAAATTCAGGATTCATTGATGTTTGTGTGTTTGCAGGAGTAGACTGCGTAGAATTCACAATGTTTAACATAGTTTTGGCTCGGAAGCTACTGCCGCAACCATTGCAACGGAAAATAGGTTGTGGAGGCTCAGATTTAGTAGAGCCGTTTCGGCGGAAAATACCCTTTTTCTCGCAATTAGGACATCTCAGAGATTTGCGATGGGTCTCGAAATGAGAGATTAAGTAATCAATTTCATCCTGTGATAGGATATTACTAATATTAGACAGGTTATTGTTGCTATTATTATCAGATATAGCAGAGTCTGGAGGCATAATTGACGTTCTTTGATGTTTTACTGTTGTTCGTAGTGTGTGTAACGTATAAATTCGCGAAAGAACTCGACAATTATTTTTGCGAAAACGCCAATTTCCATAGGTTTGACTGTAACCATTAAAAGTTTTGGATTTCGTGTAACACTACATTACCAAACCTGATTGGCTAAAGTATCACGCTCGCCAATTAAATTGCCAAAGAAATTCTTGATTCTTTTTCTATCTTAATCCCATCTCTTATATATAATGAGTTCATCTGACCTTAAAGAAAGCGCTCAACAAGTTGTTGATGGTCCTAAACAATTTTTCAAGGAAGGTGTTCAATTTATCAACCGTTGTAAGAAACCTGATCAACAAGGTAAAGAAATATGCTTTTTTATACATCACTTTTTTTAAAGCCTTTTCATTTAGAATTCTTAAAGATCACACAAGCTGTTGCTATGGGCTTTGCTGCTCTTGGTGCTCTGGGTTATTTTGTTAAGGTAAGGAAAGGGTGATGAAGAAACCAAGCATGTCCATTAATAATTGTATGTTTAATAGCTTATTCATATTCCTATTAACAATATTCTTGTTGGTGGAGCCTAAAAAAGATGACATATTTTTCTTGTATATACATGAATACCGAAAATTCCTTCTTTACATTGATCTTTCACCCATTGGATAAAGTGACATACCTTTTTGTCTTGTTAGAATAAAAAAAAAGGATAGAAAAAGTGATAAATGGATGAAAAAAATGAAAATGTATTCACTCTTAAAGTATGTTTTGACAATCAAGAAAAAAAAAATGAAGCGTTTTTTGCTTTAAATGTTGGCGTATGAACAATTTCAACTGAAAAATATGAGATGAATATCTAATTGATTGGGAATTAATTTTCTTGAGCAAAACAACTAATACATACATATTTAGCCGTCTTATTCAACCTATTGATGATGTTTGCAAGCATTGTGATTTATAAAATGTGAGCAGATAAAACAATCATAATTTATCTCAAAGTAAATCGGAAACAAAAAATATGGCTTATTTGATTGGAGAAGAGAAGCCGCCAAAAAAAAAATATTTACAACTCCAATTGTCGAAAAAAAATCAAAGACAACTATTTTTGACATGGAACAACAAATTAAAGAAGTGAGTTTACATTCAGTAACAAGAATCAACAAATTATAACTTTGATTATTTAGCTCATTCCATTTTTACACCAACCAGCTTTAGAGGTAAAAAAAAAATACATACACGCAATTGTCAATTTATTTTTTATTAAACTACTGTATACCAAAATAGATCAGAGCTATTGCTCTTCACCACCTTGTTCCATACACACCTAACGGCAACCAATATCGTTACATCTTACTTGAACAAAAACAAACTATTTGTAAGGATATCAAAGCTCTTTGTCGAGAAGATCCTGTAAGATTAGTAATAAAAACTGTCTTTGACTGCTAATTAACAGAAAAAAAAAATGTCACTTAGGTTACTGCACACGATGCGCTTCGTTGCTTGATCAACCTTTCCAGTGACCCTGCTGTTCAAGATGAATTGGACGACCAAGATTTTATAAAGTACATTTGTTTGTTGATTACGGTAAGCATCAGTTTAAAAAAAAAGCAAACTGCTCTTTTCCTCTAATTTTGTCACTTTATGATAATAGAATGCCAAATCAGTATTAGCCGATCTCGCTTGTATGCTTTTATCAAACATGACTAAAAATGAATCTGCATGTGTTAAATTGATTCAAGCCAAGACGGAACCCATGGAAGGATTAAGCAAGTCAACACGTATGTTGGATCATTTGGTAGAAGCATTCCACAAAGGATATAAAAAGGACTACAACCCTGAAGCTGAATATCATTTTCTGGCAAGTGTCTTTTCAAACATTTCCGGTCTTCGTCTTGGTCGAGTCTATATGATTGAATCTTCTGAAGCAGATCAATTGCCACCTCTTACAAAGTTGCAAATCTTTACCGAAGACCCTAGTATTATCCGTCGCGGTGGTGTGATCACTGTATTAAAGAACTGTTGTTTCGAAACAAGAGAGCATACAAAACTCTTGGAAGTGGATCAAATCAACGCATTGCCTTTCATTCTTTTGCCTTTGTGCGGTAATGAGGAATATGACATGGATGAGTTTGAGCAGTTCCCTGAAGAAATTCAATTATTGGATGATGATAAGGTACGAAAAGATGGCATGAATTCAGTGAAATAGAGAGAAAATAACATACTGCTTTAGACTCGTGAAAAGGACACTTTGCTTCGTGCTATGTTGGTAGAGGCAGTCATTTTATTAACCTCTACACAGTTTGGTCGAGAATATTTACGAAAGAAGCAAGTATATCGTGTTATTCAAAAACTTCATGCCCAAGAATCGGATGAAGAAATTAAAGAGAAATGTGTTTCAGTTGTAGATATGTTAATTCGTGATGAAGCAGGTCCAGAAATCAGTGAAATTAAGGAGGATGAAGAAGAGGATGAGGACATGGTGATTGAAGAAATTGCATAAGTTTTTTTTTAGAATAAATATTTAGACACCGATGTGACTATTCTTTTAAACCCCTTCCCTCGCTTTCCTTTTTTTTTATTTTTTTATTTTTTTTTGCTTATACATAAAAAATGGATAGACGTCAATTACAACAAGGTGAAAAGAACCCTTCATTCTTACAAGCAATCAAATCAGAAATTTTCTCTCCTGAGAAGCGTCAAGGAAACTTAAATATTGCTCTTTCTGTCACAGTCTTCACTGGTGCTATTGTCTTCCTTCGCAACTGGGGTGAACTTTTGGCTGTTTAAACCAACAAATACATTGTTTAGAACAAATATTATTATGTATATAAAGTCAACTTGAATATTTGCAGCAACCCTATTTTATGTTTCTTTTTACATAAAAGAGTCGCCAATTAACATTTTGTCTTGATTTGTTTTTTTTTTATTACACTTTTTTTATTCATTGGACGCCTTGCGCATCATGTGCTCAGCAACACTATTTAAGGCATGGATCCATTCTTCTTTCTCTTGTCTACTCTCTGCTAGAAAGGTAATTGTCTGTCCATTTGAATTCAAGCGTTGATCTTGGCCATAAACTCGCAGTCTATGCTGCCTTGGGCTATAATATTTTCGAAGTTTGGGTTTCCAAATAGAAAAGATACAAGCCAGGATGGCATCATCTGTGGCTAACCCACTAGAGTACACCTTGACCATCTTTTCATTTATCTCTGTCATATTTGTTCCCTTTTTCTTTTTACTGCAATCGACACCAGAGTAGAAATAGCATCCTGCAGTATCAATAGCTCCTTTACGGTGGTGATTACCAGATTTGCTTTCACTGTTTCGGTTGAATACGTCAAATGAATATAGCCAGCCATTTGCTGCCAATATAAAAAACTTTTTGGAATAAGTGCCGCGATGGTGAGGTTTGTAATATAAAATACCAGATTTCTAAAGAATAAAAGTATGAAACTGTTGATTTTAGCTCGTTTTGTTTATCTACATACCACTATATCGCGACACTGTTCATATAAACAATAGCTCCAAACACGTGTGTCAGCTAATTTTTTCTCTTTGTCATGTCTACATGCTTCTCCCATCCCTTTTTCTTGTTCATTCATCAAGGAATTTGTAAATCGATCGTTTAAATGTGCTTCTCTTTTTGCCTCTTTCCGTGCTTTCCAATATACAACCAACTGTGATAAGTAGTTGACCCATACGTCACATGTAGACATAGAAAAAGTTTCAAATTGGATGTTTAATCCATTATCCATCACCAGTTCTAGCGTACAAGAGGAACTATTTCTGGTTCCGGATCTTCCCAACATATGATCTTGACTCGTTTGGCTGTCATAGGTCACTTGTTCATCCTCTGATAAGTCTATAAAGCGTCTTCTCACATAAGAAACTTCGGTCAAATCAATCAACCCTTTAGCCTCTGTTAGTAATTTCATTCGGCGGTGCATCTCTTGCAGCTCAACCTCTTTTGTGGCATGCTCCGCATAGGGTGAAATAAGAGACGCGTGAGAAATTGTACGCAGATTCTCTGGTACCCATTCCTCGTCTAACCTACATGCTACATCAGGTTCCACCGCTTTCAAGGAAGGAATGTAAAACAGGTATTGGTCAAATGAAGCAAAATAGAGCGCCCTTTTTGAAATCTTGGCCTTTAAGCCAAAGAAATTGCTTGTGCATTCCAAAAACCCTTCGACAGATGGTGGTTCTCGAAGTGTTGCACCTTCTTCCAACAGGATATCATAGGGACTATGCTCTATTATTCGAAGTTCAAGCCGGTGTGTCTGTTCAATGCTTTGGGGACAGATGGCCCAATCAATACGTTGATTAGGATTAGCAGAAGAATAGGTCCAGTGAACCCACTCTGCCCTTTCTTTGGTTGCCCAGCAGAGGCCCAATTCATCATCATCCAGACAGGACAACTTACCTTCATATCCACCTTCCTCTACCACGGCTATCACGGCCTCCTTGACATCAGCAAGCGTAATATCATAGCATCCCTCTGTCTTTTCCAAAGGTAGATTGAGAATCAGGTCGAGCATGGGGATATAGACTTCACAATAGGAAGGAAATGGGCTTTTTGCATCAGAAGGGAGTAATTTGTATAATTGCATATACCATTCTTGACACTGCAAAAATGATTTTGCTCTAAATGTCATGACGATCGTCGTAGGTATTTTTCCTGTATTGGATGAAAATCGGATGCCAAAGGTATAGTCTATGGGAGAAACTAGAAAAAGTTCAAGATTTTTTGGTTTGCGTGGCCCATCAAAATAAATACGGTATTCCAATCGATGTTTTGGCCAAAAAAGTGTCTTTGTAAAAAGTTAAAATGGATATACAACACGTCTGATTATTTTTCTTTTACCGAAAGTGAATAAGTGGATATGTAAGAACGCGTCAAGACCAACTCTACTTGTTTCCACTCCTCTGTCAACAAACTATATTTGGATTCTTTGGAGGCTTTATATCTGGTTGGTTCGGAGCCAAGACGATCTGTCACTGTCCTCATACAAACCACGGGTCCTCTCTTAATCGTTTCTCCAATTGCTGGTGGGATAGATGATTCTGGCTGATGGTCTGTGAGTCCATGAGTAACAAAGAGAGAGCCCGTCTTTTTCCAAAGCAAAGATTTGTTCGTGCGGCGTCTATGCTTTTTCCTTTTTTTCTTATTTATGGTGATGGGTTCTGCAATCTTAGAGGATAGTGCTGTGAGAGCAGGAGGTAATGAGGATGTTAATGAAATTGTAGGTTTCATATTGGATGGTTTAATGGTTGCAACAGACTCCGTATCATGATTATCTTTTATTAAACTCTTTGCTTGGTTGTCATTATCGTCTTTTCCGAGTAGACCTCGATGTAATAAATCATAATCAATGCTATCTTCCTCGTCTGCATCTTTATCGTCATGAGAAGGAGATAAGTGATATGAAGCAAAGACACTGCTTGCATTTGTATTTTTTGATCTGGCAGTAATAAAACTTGTTCCGTCAGAATTTGGTGTAACGAGTGGTGGAGGTTTCATGCGGTTGGCTGCAAAAGGACTTTCTGACAAACTATGAAAAACCGCCGAAGCAAATATGTCAAAAAAAATAAAGAATTTGTATTTAACAAACGTTGTTTAGTGAGTACCTTGCTCTACTGTTATGCTGCGATGAGCTGGTCCTCTCATTCAGATTTTCGACACTAGATTGCTGGTTTTGTTGTAAAGGTGTAGGATTCGAGTCCCAAGGACCTATAAATAGACGCGTTGAACATTGTTTCCTGTGCCAAAACTTTGTTTGGTTCATGCTTTCATTTTCTCCAACAGGACTCATTTTCTTTCCTTTGGCTAAAAAAATAAAGAGAGAAAAGATAAAAATGACGCTTTAATTACGAAGCCAGATTTTTTCTTTTTTTTAAAAAAACAGGCTTATATTTCATTCGTCTCAAAACAACTATCTAGTTTCTTATATTTTTAGTATGAGTACTCTTCAAGAAATATTTTGCATATTTTGCTATAAATTATCTGCAGTGTTTTAATAATTACAGTGTGACGTAAATCTTTGCATTGTTTTTCATTACTTTTATTTTCTTTAAAATCACAATTAAAGAATTTCAAACTTATTACTTGAAAGAAAATGAAGGGTATGAAAAACTCCTAGAATTTTAGAGATCAAACGAAATTGCATATTACTTGAAAATATTACAAGTAATGACAATAACAACAATGATTTCTTTTAATTTGCTATAAAGCCTACTCAGTCGCATGTACTGTTATTATTTGGCCTGTAATATGAAAAGCAAATGAAGGGCTATATATAAAATCTAAGGGTAGACACGTCTCCAAAGGATGTTTTTGGGAGGTGATTGTTATTAGCCAGGCGTTTGGTGCTTTTATAAGCTAGTTTGTGTGGTTGGTGTAGAACATAAGATAGCAGCAGCAGTTAAAAGTTCAAAAGAACACTTGCATTTCCCCGTGCTTTTCAGAATAGAATGATGGAAAGAAATAAAAGGAAAATATTAGTGTACATTTATTAGTTGGCGGCTTTCTCTTTAGACCAATCTACAATGTTATCATTAGCACCGACACTTTAGTATCGATTAAGAAAATAATCTAATGCTGAATTTTTAAAATGTATTGCCTTTCCCGACCAGCGCGACGTTCCAGCATGATTTCTGCGTTCATTTTATAAGTATCTTTCATAATTTTCACTACGTCATTAGGCTTATTTTCATTAATCAACAGTAAATAGAATACTCCTTCAGGTGATAATAAGTCCTTAAAGGGATTAAGCAAAAAATATCTGCAATGCAATATATATGTTACCTTTATAAAAGGTAGTAGCTCATCAATGACTTCCCTACCATCAATTCCACCTGCCCATGAGGCTTCAATGCCCATACTTCCTACTTCCTCATGAGTGGTGACTACATAAGGTGGATTAAAGCAAAGGATATCAATACTGTTTTTTAAACGCGGTAATAACCCTTGAACGAGTGAGGTTTGAATAGGCTCAATTAATTTGATTTCATTCTGTATTCCCGTCTGTCGAGTTATTTGACACGCAAATGGATTAATGTCCGTTGTAAAGAAAACTACTCAAAATACATAAATTATTACCCTAGCAATAAGTTGTGTATGTGTATATACCTGCATTCCCATCTCCTATGATCTTTGCTAGTAAACTAGTAACACAGCCAGATCCAGATCTTGAAAAAAAAAATAAGTCTCCACTGTATATTGTCATTTCAACTAAACTAATTACCCAATCTCTAAACAGAATCTTGGTTTTAGTGAACGGATCAACTTTTCCTCTTGTTCAAGCGCGTCTAATAATAGAAAAGTATCCTCTGTGTTGTGTATTTATCAGAATATTGTGTAATAGTGCACTTATCCCTCTCCTGAATCCTAACCTGCAGGCTCATAGACCCTTTCAAAGTCGTCCTTTTTTATATGCGATAAATCGGGAGTTGGTATCATTAAAATAAAAATTAAAAAAATGCCTAAAAATGTTATCTGTCGGCTTTTTTTGTTTTTTTTTATATATTTTTTATTTTTTATTTTCTGGAAATCTAAAAATAATCTAGTAACAGCATAAAATGCATATATTCAATACTTTCTTTTTCTCTCTTGTTTTTAACCATTAAAAAAAAAACAATGACAAAATCAATAACAGATGATTTGAGAATTCAAGGTTATAACGCCTTACTTGCACCCAATTATGTTAAAGAGGAATTCCCATCTGTAAGTTGAACACTTTTTTTGTGAACCCTGAAATGTAACCCTGATCTGCAGACAACTAAATCCACCGAAACAGTAATGAAAGCAAGAAAAGAAATTCAAAATATTGTCTCAAAAAAGGATGATAGACTGTTTGTGATTGTTGGCCCTTGTTCGATCCATGATACAGTAGCTGCTAATGAATATGGTTTGTATTTCTCGTTTTATAGAAAATCTTTTTCTTTTCATATACTGATTTTTCTAAAGCCAGGCTATTATTAACCGCAAAGGAAAAATATGAAAAAGAACTGGTTATCGTTATGCGTGCTTACTTTGAAAAGCCTAGAACTACAGTTGGATGGAAAGGTTTAATCAATGATCCTGACATTGATGGAAGGTAACAAGGTACATGTGATTGAAACTCATAATTAAAAACTTTCTTTTATTTTAGTTTCCAAATCAACAAGGGACTCAGAATTGGCCGAGGTTTACTCAGTAATCTCACAAACATGGGAGTACCTGTTTCGGTTGAATTGTTGGATACCATTTCGCCTCAGTATATGGCTGACCTTATTTCTTGGGGTGCTATTGGTGCTCGAACGACAGAATCTCAACTTCATCGAGAGTTAGCTAGTGGCGTTTCATTTCCTGTTGGTTTTAAAAATGGTACGGATGGCAATCTTAAAATTGCTATTGATGGCATTGGCGCTGCTGCCGCCTCTCATCATTTTTTGGGTATCAACAGCTTGGGAACTATCTGCATCACTCACACAATAGGGAATCCTGACTGCCACGTCATTTTGCGAGGAGGTAATAAAGGGCCCAACTTTGAAGCAGCTTATGTCAAGGAAGCAAAAGAAATGCTCCAAAAGGCTGGTTTGCCTGCCTCTATCATGATCGATTGCTCTCACGGAAATTCAAACAAGGATCATAGAAACCAACCCAAGGTAGCACAGTGTATTGCTGAACAAATATCTCAAGGTGAAGATGCTCTCGTTGGTGTCATGCTCGAGTCTCACCTAGATGAAGGTAAGCAGAGTGTGCCTGAAGAAGGGCCATGCGCTCTCAAATATGGCGTATCAATTACCGATGGCTGTATCAACTGGAAGGATACAGAAGCAGTTCTAATGAACTTGGCTCAAGCTGTTCAAGAAAGAAGACGTAGCAAAAAGACAAACGAACAAGTCCAATAAAAAAAAATAGGTTTCTATAACGTTTTATAAAAAAAAAAATTAAGCAATTTCGTTTGAAATGACTCGATCTACAAGAGGCTGAATATCTTTAATTTTTTCCATAAACACATCAAGTGCAGAAAGGAAAATTTGTTCAGCAGGAATGACACCCGAAGTTTCAACTTTGACTATAAGATATTCATTAGCTGTTGACTCCTTTTTTTTTCTTTTTGACTTACAAATGAAGTGATCACGAACACGAGTTAATCGAACTTTATCTACAAATTTGTCGTGTCTCAAAACTTCTCTGCTGACCGTATCTTTACGAGGGTTGACTACCTTGGCTGTCTTCACACCATTTTCTTTAACAACCTCTACAACACCTTCAACAAAGCAATTTTTGAATTCTTCAGCATCTTCACCAGTAATAGGTTCTAAAATAGTTATTTCTGGCAAAAGACGATAAGATGCTGTGGCAACAGGTGACCATTTTGCGTGCTCCCTTCCAACACCCTTTTGACAATGCAATTCCATCTCCATTTCTTGACCAGGTCTTAGCTTGGCAATCACAATATCATCATGAACAGGTCGAGGTGGGTTATTGGCAAATTTTTCTTCTTGGTTACCCTTGGGTTCCCAAATTAAATCCTTTGAATAAACTGTGAGCATAGATTAGTTTCACAATAATTCAAATGTATTTCGCGCTCCTAAAGTTACCATAGCTGTTGATATATTTTTTGTGAGGATCAGTTTCATCGGGTGAGGCTTCAGGGTTAAATTCGCACTTCTTTTTTAATCTAAATACCAATGTATTCAAATCAGTGGGTCCACCATCTTCAGTCATGTAATCAAATTCTTTGGGATCTGCTAAAATAGGGATCAAGCCTAAACGGTGTGCAACCACTTCATCTTGGATAATAGAGGTGTTATTCATCACATATACTTTTTCAATAGCCATAGTTGGAACCTTTATTTATATAATGTTAGTATATACGACTGAGTTTTTGTAAGCAGCACACTACCTCTGCAATCATGATACGTCGAAAAGCGTTAGCAATAGATGCATCAATACCAATCAAGTCAAACTCGACACTGTGCTTAGATAATCGTTGAATCTTGACTTTGAAGTTCTAGAATACAAAACATTAGAAAAATAACGTTGATTTAAGCCGCACACGTTTGCTGTATACTTTTTTGAATTCTTCGAGATTAAAACTATTATCGATTGCAGGATATTGGTGAGGATAATCACTTCCACTGGCCTATAGTTTTTTATGCTTAGTGAAGCTAGTATTAAATATGTTGAGCCATATATCATACACTATAAACCCTGTCTTTTTCTATTACAACACGGGTACGCAAAAGCTCAACATTCTCAGGAAGTTTGGAATCTGTCATACTAAATATTTACAAGTTGTTTAAAAAAAAGAAGGCTCTTTTTTTTTTTTTTCTAAAAATCGGGACTTTTTATTTTAGTAGTCACGTATTAACGGAGTTTCTTTTTGTTCAGGTTCATGCACAAAGTTTTTGGACCCCCAGGTTATGTAGGCTTACGATAGATGTACACCTCTCATTCGCATATCGATACCGAATATCTATTATTTTTTATTATGAGCAATTCTTTTGTGCTAACAGTATGTTAATTCGAAAATTATGGGAAAGGAATTTTAAAAAAGGACATATTATATAAAATATTGATGATCTCAATGATTTTCATTCAGAGATTCATTTATAATATCATTTAAGCCATCGATTAACTCCGGCCAGTCATATAAAGCCTCCATGATACTATCGAGCCAAGCAACATCATCTGGTTGTTGTCTTCTCGTAATGCAAACAAGATGGATTATATCTTCTTTTTCCTCTCCATCTTCACTATCTGTGCAGGTCTGTAATCTTGGTTCATCCATTTCCGTCACCAGGCTCGGAGGCATTTCTCCTTCTAATATTGAGTTTCTGCGCATGGTCGCAGAAAATCTACGGGAAGAAGGTGCAAGCGAAAGCAGTTGTTTAGCTTTGCGAAAAAAGCCAGGATGAGCCTTAGATAAAGATGCTTGAATATCAGGATAGTCACGTAGTCTTGCTAAGCCTTGTATATTTTTATTTCCTTCTTTGAAAGCTGTACGAAAATTGTGAGCATCTTGATCACTGACTTCTTCATCATCATCGTCATCAGTGTCTCTCAGTAATTCCTTCAAGTAATCACTGTCATTACCAATATCGATTTCTGCTTCATCCACTTCATCAATTTTTGATTCTACAAAAGTTGGATGAGGTTCAGATTGGAGAGTATGGCAAGAAGAACGTCGTCTTCGAGGATATCCAGCAGATTGCTGGTAAAATTGTTCCTCATTAGTAAACATGCTCTCTGTAAACAGAGATGATTCTTCTTCAATAATACTTTCATCCTCTGTCAAATCAAACTCAAAACTTCTATTTGACAACCTGCGACTTCTTCGACGGCCAGTGGAGGAGGAAGTGCTGCTGCTAAAGGTGCCAAAGTAAAAAGAGGGAGACATCACCTCAGGCACATCCTCTATATAGCCCACAATATCTTTGAATTTAGTCAAAAGAAGAGTATTATGAGCTAAATGATGGCTGATACAGGAAATCCAAGTGCGGTCAGGCATTTTTTCTCGAGGCTTATAGAGTAAATCTTGAAAACGCTGCCATGCTTGTTCTCCTTGCGTTTCTCTAATATAGCGTTGAATGGATTCATAAAATGGATAATTGCGAGACACAAGTTGGTTCATTTCCCCTGGTCTATCTAATAGAGCAACAAGAATATCCGATGCAACAGCTTGACCTTGGATATCCACAGAGGGTGACATGATTGAAGAAAGGGACCTTTTTCTTCCTACATCTTCAACAATCAATCCTTGTTGTCCCTCCTTTATTGTGATTAATTCAGTATCAATGTTGTCAAGAAACATCAGACGTTTTTTTTTTTTAAAAAAAAAAAAAAAGAAAAAGGAGAAAAAAGTGCATACACGCGTGTGGGAATGGGAGGACAAATAAACTTCATGCAGTCTATATAATCCGCTAAAGAGAAAAACTCCTATAAGCCTCTATTTATTTATCAAATATAGGATTGAAACACATATCTGATGGAGATCAAGTACAGACAGGTAACAATCAGAAACAGAGCCACCATCATTAGCCTAATAATAAGTCAATAAGCTCCTGAAACTTGGAGCGGTGTCGAGCTTTGGTCTTGTAACCCAATGTCAGGTGCAGCGGTTGTATTTGGCATTATTTTGTACTCTGGGAAACTTTTTTTTTTTTTTTTCATCATAGTATTTATTAACCTTATATAATAGACTTTCTATTTGTGTAGCACATTTGCTCTAAAACGCGGTAGTAAAGTTTTGTTATATAAAGCAAGCGTCCATTAGACTGTCCTACGTTTGATAGAAAACAGCAAACCCAACTTGTATTGGCAAACAAACCTGTTTTTATCTGCATTTCTGTCGTATTTCTCGTATCGAATAATTATCATATTGAGAAATAAGCTAGTACACGGTTAGACAGTAAAAATAAACAAGGTGAAATAGTTTATATTTATTTAGAATGATGGTTATTATATGAAAGCAATTGAAAAAATGTGCAATTGGGGTCATACATAAATTTATGGTATATAATATAATCCAGCAACTATTACAAAGTAGCCAAGAGTAAGAATATATTTTTTAAAATAATTTGACTTTCCTTCTTGATAATAAAAACGCAAAAGTCATAACCAAGACGACATCCCAAGAGGAAATATAAGGCTATATAGTTTGATTAAAAAAATAAAGTTTGTTTCGAGTTCTTCATGAATGTAAATTTCTCGTCTACTTTTTTCCAATTTAAAAAAGGAAATGCCACCACGGCAAGATTTTGTAGCAAACACCCTTTCAAAGCATAAGCAGAACCGATATTCATACTATTAGACAAAAGAAAATTAGGTGTATACACCCGAAGCAATTTTTTTTATGGGTGAAAATTTTAATTTTTATTATAACTCATCAAAGAGTATAAAGATTGAGTGATGCAATTGTATGAAACAGTGACTTGTTACGAAAATATAAAAGATATCAGCATAAAGAATTGCAAGCAGATAGTTTCAATAGGTCTTTCTAGGTTTGATTGATGATAATCTCATCCAAGACAAAAGTATATTCATCTTAAGCAATGTATTTGACTGCTGTATTTTCAAAATTTTGGGAAAAATAAAAAATAATTTAGAAAGGAAATTTGAAGTTCTGGAAGCAATTGATAGAGAACGTTGAGGTAGTATAAGCGGTGAAATTAAAAGAGAGATATAAAAAAATATACATAAAATGAATGTTAGTAAAATATTATAGGAATATTATATACAATTTCTCCGCTAGGTAAGGGGTGAGAACACCATGACAGGTTTTCATACAATCCCCAGAAGAAGCAGAATTCATGTATTCGGGAGGTCTTTTATTATTATGTTGTGACATGAATGTAAAAATTCAATGTATGCTTTTGGCAGCCGTCACATCGCGATTCGATACCGTACTAGTATTGCCATCCAAATATCTGGCAAGCGCACCAAAAGATTATAGTTGGCTAGTAAACTTCAGTCGACAGGTTGTAGAATCGAAGTCTTAACCGAAATGATGATGACAGAGATAACGAATGTGAATATAATTACTTTAAATAGTAGTGAGTAGAACATGTAATTTTACAGAAATCAACATTATTTTTCATCGTTTAAACTATTTGAGTAGGCAATACTCAGTGCAAATAATCTTATCAAACATGATACTCGCTACCACCATTATTTTTCAGAAGTAACAACCTGTCATGCTCCAATGTACTAATGACATTGCTACATCCAAATAAGACGGACTTCGACCTTCATGGATCCTGAATTTTTTTTCTCAGTTAATAAAAGTGAAATATAGGGCATTGACTGGCCACTCATAGTTTTACATTGTTTGAGACTGTACTAAACTTACTAAGACCATCAACAACATTGTATTAAATAATTATGATTTTTATAATCTGCTGTGCCCACGACTGATCTCGGATACGAGTGTTCAAGAGCCAGTTTGGAATATATATAGTTACCATAGTTACTATATGTGCTTGCTGTCAACAGATAGAATCGTAATATCTTTAATTTATTGATTCATGCTATGCAAACACTATACAATGAACTACTTTTTGTTTTATACAATTCTCTTTTTCCATTCATGTACCATCCATAGTATTTTTTTTTTCATTCTGCTTTTAATGGACTCATTGATTATCTGATTCAATAAGGTTACTCAACACAAGTTTGGTGTAAACAACAAATGTTTTTTTTTGTGCTTTTTAATATAAAAATTAAATTGTTGTAAAGTCAAAATTGGGGTATTTTTTATGTAAAAGAGTTGTTAATATACACAATTATAAACATAGTCTATTGTCCAATAGGTAAGGTAATCTTCCAGTTCCACCAACCTTCACCTTGACTAAACGTTGCATTTGAATTTTCACGAGCATCAAATAAATGTGATTGCTGCAAATCAATCCAGCATCTTCCCTGCCCCCAATAACAAGTAGAAGTAAATAAAGCAACTAGTAATATTGTACAATATATGCTATTGATAGGAATGTAAATTGAATAACGTA
This sequence comes from Rhizopus arrhizus, assembly GCA_024220505.1. NCBI lineage: Eukaryota > Fungi > Mucoromycota > Mucoromycetes > Mucorales > Rhizopodaceae > Rhizopus > Rhizopus arrhizus. The sequence continues at coordinate 1,077,791 of JAKZZE010000011.1, forward strand.
CAGAAAATGCGTAATATATCTTTTTACCATGGCTTTTGATGAAGAAAGAATGAAATTAAAAACAAGATTACAAAAATAGGTGGTGCATCTGGAAATGGTAATAAGAGTAGTGGAACAAAGTAACGCATGCAGTACATGCTGAATGTATTTAAATTATAAAAGTTAAAAAAAGAAAAAAGAAAAAAGAAAAGCTGAATCCTTTTTTTCAAATAAATTTTTCAAATATCGGACTTTACACGACAAAAATCCTTCTCCTTTATTCATTAAAAAATTCCTCCAAGACGCCTTTTGTTCTTGCAACATGTAATACAGGCGACGATCCTTCATTTATATGCCTTTCTTTCATTGACACTAATCCTGAAATCTTTAACAAATCTCTTTTTTCTTGTTCTAATTGCGCAATCTTTTGCTCATAGTGATAGTCAAGTGATCCTGCATCATGGGCTATTCTTAACGTCTTGGCCAGTTGAGAAAGTTGTGATTGAAGTGCGATGTTTTCCATGAATAAAGATGTTGTTATTCCCTAATACATTCTGCTTTATCAGCTTTGGATTTGTACATCTCACATCTTCAGTGTACCTTTTCAGCTTCTAATAGTGCATTGTACTCTCTCCTTAGCTGTATCTGCCCTTCGGAAGCAGCATTCTATTCAGATTAAAAGGTGATTAATAAAAAAAAGGTCAATAGTGCATTCAGCGTTAAACTGACTGCATAGATACGAAGTTTATTCGTCACTGTCTCAAGACTGGTCTCGTACTCCTTAACCAAATTTTGTAAGTTCTTTTTCTCCTTCTCAAGCTCCTGATTTCGTTGTTGCGCTGCTTGTTGTTCGGATAGTGTTTTTTCTAATCTATTTTTTAAGGTTTCTATTACTTCATCTCTTTGCTCGGGTAGCAGTGGCTTTGGTATAGAAACTGATTGATCTAAACAAACAAACAAACAAACAAAAAAAAAGGTTCAGATTTAAAACAGTTTGATGTTGTTTCTGTTTACCATCAAAAGGAAGTTTAGTTGTTGAGGTTTTTTGCTAATATAGCATCATATTATTCTTTATATTCAAGTACTCTGTTGAGTTATAAGGGCAGTACCTTTATTTCTGTTATCTGTTTTGAAAGGTCCAAGGCTAATTGCTGATTATTTTGCTGCTGTAAAGCTAATTCATTGATTAAAGTTGCAACTTTTTGTATTAATTCTTCTTCCATGAGAGAACAAAAGAAAAAGAGACCGAGTGTTGGATTTTCAATTTATTTTGCGCTCCGACCCTTATTTTTTGTTCCCTTTCAACTTAGCATACAGTCAGGCTGGTGGATATTGGCGGTTACAAAAAAAGTAATTGGCGATCACAGAAAAATGAAATTGTGGATACCTTGACCCAGAGGAACTCGTTCGACGTAACATACAAAAGGCTCTTGCGACGATGAACATGATGTCATCCATTGGTATAAATCCCTCTGGTTTCTCCAAGCTTCTCTCAACTAGATTCTACGCGCACATCGTACATTCACAGGTAGAATACGGTCTAGCCATCAACCGCTTCACAAGCTCTCAACTCTATGTTCTTGAAGAAGCGCAAGGCATCTGTATTTGACAGATTTACAGTGCTCGAGGAAAGACATCTACTAAAGTGATGCTTCACCTTATCTAGACTACCTCCCATGTCAGAACGAGTCAGTATTCTGCAAGCACAGTTTCTCTTTCGCTCCTATATATACCTGAAGATACGCTACTCAGTCGGCTATTACCTTCTATTCAATGTACTAGAGGTCATCAATGGTATCTCCTGTCTAGGGCCACGCTTTGGAAGATGGCGTCATCCATCATCGAGGAACTCGATACTCGTATATTGAAATCTACCAAACGGCAATTCCTGCAACAAAACCTGAATAGACGCCAGCAGAACCGAAACTTCAAACTGATTTCTAGCTGTCGCCGGTCTGTGTCTATAGACCTTATCATGTGGCTACCTATGTCCAATGCAGAACGTAGTCGCTGTATACGGTGGCAGTTAGGCTGGCTACCTGGTGACATACCCAGATCATGTCCCAAGCATCCTACACAACACCTCTCAAAGAATCATGCTATTGACTGCCTTACTGTGCACTGACGCTTAATTATGCCCGAAAATATAAAAGATCCATTGTCATTCCTTATGAATAGGCTCCCGCTACGTCCTTTGGTTCCCTCTGGGGTTGCCCTCTCCTGGTCACAGCGATGGCCGATTATATGTTCAATACTGCATGAATTAGACCAGCTGCACCATGAGAAACCAATCCCTATCAAGAACCCACATGGTCAGAAGCTTCTTATATGGCTAAATCAATTCCTCTAATCTTCCTTTGGTGACTCCACTCATTCCTTTTCCTTCTTACATTTTTTACCCTTGATCCCAAAGGCGGTTTTTCTTAGCATCAACTTCCTAACGGATTGACCTGGTCCGGGAGGACATTTGTATATTTTAATTTTATGCGCTCAATTGGGCCTTAAATAAAAGATTATGTTTAAACAAAATACAATTGTCGAAAGACAAGATTTTCTTTGTCGGTTAGTGACAAACAAATTGTTTTTTTTTTTATGGATGAAAATTTTAATATTTATTAAAACACATCAAAGAGTATAAGGATTAAGAGCGATACAAGTGTATGAAACAGTGGCTTGTCACGAAAATACAAAAGATATTAGCATAGAGAATTGTAAGCAGATAGTTTCAATAGTTTCTTCTGGATTTGATTGAGGACGATCTTCTCCAAGACAGGAACCAGAAGGGGAGTGATATGTGGGACGAGTCCAGTTTACACATTCCGTAATCGTACGGGAGAGTTGGTTAATGCCGAGGCTTTCAACAGTACCCATACGGCCGTTGCTGATTATACTTCTGAGTTCTAAACCTAAAGATTCCATGCTTGACTTAATAGCAAGCAGGTATTCAAGGGGCATATTCAGGTCATTGAAATCATCAGGCTTGCTTAGTAGAACAAAGTGTGTTTGTGAGGTTGCCACATACAGCCCGTTACACGCAAGATCCAGAGTGGATAAAATGCAAGTATTACAAACAATTTGAAAGAGGTATGCCCGGCGAGACTTTAGATCAATGTTGGACAGGATGTCGACTAGATTATCAACAATGTCCTTGCCTTCTCTTGTCAGCTTTCCCTCGTCCAATATTGTTTTGTTTTTGCTGCCATCTTTGGCAATCTTAGCAGCAGCAAGATCAATTTCTTTCCCGTCAACGTCCACGACGAATCGAATGTCGATTTTAAATCCTTTTATATACTTGCGATAAGGATAGAGTTCTTTTTTATTAGCTGTGCTAACATCAAAAATCGATTCGCCAGACTTAATTTTAATGATGCTATTGTCAGGGGAAACGTTTTTTTATACAACTTGAACCAGATAATACATGTATAATCGGGTTCAGTGTAATCAAGGACGGGAGTACGTGCTAGCATTAGCCGGCAGTTTATAATTAATTTTAAAAAATGTTTGACAACTGTAAAACAGAAGAATTATTGTACAGTGAAATCATTATCAAGGATACTTTTGGCGTATTTCAGTGATTTGTTGACATTGGCATCTTTACTGTAAAAATGCAATATGATGGTTAAAGTTGACTTGATAAGGCTATAAACTATTAAGGGTTTCATTTTGAGGCCACTAAAACAGGTACGGAGCTCTTTCCATTGTTCTGACGAAAAATACCGATACTACGAGTTGACGAATTCTTTAAGCAACCATCTATTGCAGCAGTCACACTCCAATGCATGTTTTTGATTTATCAATTGCCTTACTACAACGATATTTAAAATGCTGTCCTCTTCATCTATCAACATTTTTCAATACCTTTTTGTTAAAAAAAGCGCTCTTCAATATGCTAATGAACATTTGGCCGATATCCTATATTGCAGACGAAATGGAATTTGACGCTTGATATTCCAAGTTTGCCAATTGGATCAAACATCAGAGCTCATGTTAATAAAAGAAATGCTACTGCTGTTTTCCATATATCTAAAAGGCATTGAAAACTTGTTTGTTGCTAAATGAGACGTGATACTTCATATTTGAACACAGTAAAACAAAAACAGTAAAGAAGCAACGAATGTGTCAGCATCAGGAGACTTACCCTCTGGTGAAGTATCTAAATCAAATGAATCAACCACTAAAAAAAAAAAGGAGAGTAACAAAGAAAAGGCAAAAGATTTGTCCGATATGAGCACAAGACAGAAGTACGAGAGTAACAAAGAAGCCTTCCAGCATGTCTTTTATTAAGTTGTTAAAAAATTGTGACAGCTACAACATATGGTTGTTTAAAGAGATTCTTATTTTTTATATTCGGTATTTGAACGACAATTTGTTTGTATTTGGAAAGCCCACTGGCAACAATTCTTTGAACAGATTCCTGTCTTGGAGAAGATCGTCCTCAATCAAATCCAGAAGAAACTATTGAAACTATCTGCTTACAATTCTCTATGCTAATATCTTTTGTATTTTCGTGACAAGCCACTGTTTCATACACTTGTATCGCTCTTAATCATTATACTCTTTAATGAGTATAATGTTATTTATTGTAGATAAACCCAATTTATAGATATGTAAACTAGAGTATATCCATCAAACCTAGCCCTCTGATTTGCTAATGCCAATATTTATTTTAAACAAAAAAATAAATGTAAAAAACTTGACAGGGTGCTTATCTATTTCTTAGAAAACATGAATAGAGATCAAAGTTTTTCTGAACAGCAGTCTCCACTGGAATCCTTTTGCTGTACATTTTTAGACTGATTCGTCTTTTTGTCAGTCGGGGGTACATCCAGAGCAGGATTGGCCATGAAGAAATTACAGGGCCTCATGGAAAATCCACAGGCGTCGACAGACATGATTGGGAAATCCTCTACACGAGGCAGGTGTGTGATACCAAAAGTAAACCAGACCACAATATCCTTGTGAACAATGTCATGAGCCGGCTTGACCCAGCTGGCGATCGTATCCTCTCCTCCTTTGGATTGATTACAGTAAAACCCACCAGGAAACATCTGGGTTTCGTCATAGGGAGTCACCCAAATCGTCCGCGTCGCAAACCCAGCACGCTCAGCCACGACAGAATCCTCCCGGGCAAACAAAGGGATTTGGTGATTCGAGGTCAATTTCCAAGCAACAGGCGTCTGGGTGTAGGGGTGGATCCGATGATCATTCATGATCTTCCAGAACCGACCGGTTTGATCGTTGGCCACTTGCTGTCCCTCCAGGGTATTGCTCAAAACAGTCGTCTTGGTCTGGAAACCATTACCGTAAAGGTTGTTGGGGTGACCGGTTGGATAAGGCAGGGGCTCAACATCGACTTGTGCGACCGTGTTGTGGACACCATCTAGCATGGGATCAATACGTACAGTAAAGAGATGTTGGTGGTATTGAGCGTTGATTTGAGGGGAAACTAAGGTACCGTGGCCTCCTGGTGTTTCGTCCTTGGCCAAGACGTGCGTATTAAGCTCGCCCGTGGCCTTTACTTCATATTGAAAGGAACCATCTTGATAAAAGTAATAATAGAGACCATAGTCATAATTGGCAACTAGAGAATTGCTTGGTGCACAAGAAAATATAAAAAAGGAGGCTGCTTACCTGTCACATTATGGGAGATCACTAGACGACGAGAACGAACGGTATGGGACCTACCGTTTCTGTAGTCTGTATGCTTAAAAAGGATGCCAGCATCTTCTTCGTGAAGACAGATCGCATTAGGTACTTGATAGGGTTTGCCTTGATGATCATTGAAGACAGCATCAAAGTAATAAATGGACCCAAGGCAATCACAACCCAGTTCAAGAGAATTCGTACAGAGCCCAAGACCATACTCGCCTACATCAAATGCCTGTTTACGACAGTGAGGGAGTTGAGGATCAGCATAGGGAACAACCATTTCAGAAAGAGAGATTCGATAAAAGAGAGGGCGCTTCTCTGCTCCGTCTTGATAGCTAACGTTGTGGATCACGAGCCCTTCTCGATAATTCATAGAGATACGCATGTTCCACTTTTGCCAGTCGATTTCATGACCAGTGACGCTAAAGGAAACACCCTGTGGTTGTTGAATGACGATCGGCTTGACATCCTTTCGGTATCTTTCTTCACCGACAAAGCGAGGCAAGTAGTTGTGACATGTTTGAGGAATTGTAGGACGGGTGAATTTCGAATCTCGAGGTCGAATACGATCGATTGAAATGACCTTTCTTTGACCAACATCTTTGTACAAGTCAATCAAGTGCATCACGTCAAAAGAAAAAGCTTACCAACAATAGGAACAAAATCCAAAGGATGAGCATACTGATTGTCTTCTTCACTTGTACGCATATAGACAAAGGCTTGCATCAGTCTCTTCTCACGTCCAGGATAGGAAAGATGACGACCGACAGCCCAAGGATCAGCAAAGACAGAAGACATGTCAAAGATACCAAGTTCAGAACACTCTTGACGAACCTTGTCACTTTTCAAGATCACTTTCTCAATATCAATCATGTCTTCCACCGTCAAGATAGGCTGGACATCGGGCACATGGTTCCAAGCTGTGAGTTTTCCTCGGCTCAAACAGATCGTGCCTTCAAAACACCTCATTGTTTTTTTTTCTAAGGCAACCACCAGCGCTTCTCGTTCGACATGCGTCACCCGAGGCTGGGTCGTGTCCCAGCCAAGAAAAGAAAGCATGAGCTCCTTTCTTGGCTCCTTTAGCGTAATCGTGTTGAAGACAATGTCCATTTTAGGCATGGCTTGATGAACAATAGCAGTGACACGAGCAATCTCGTCCACTGTGAGTTGATCCAGTGGATGAATAGATTGGTTTAGACTCTCTGTATTTATTTCACTCATAGTAATTTAAGCAATACGATAAGAAGAGTGTAGAAAATAAATTAAAGCTTGATATGAACTGAACTTGAATTAAAGGATATAAAGTTGCATACAATTACATCAAAAAAGACGCTCCTATCAAAAAGCAATCATTTTAAACCATAAATATTTATATTTCAAGGGGATGAATCAAAAGTTCATTTAAAAGCATTTTAGTTGTTCAGTTCAAAAGGGATCCAGTTCAAATGGTCTTCTTTTCATAATTTCCATCATTTATTGTTACTAAATCAAAGCATTAAATTTTTTTTTTTGAAGAAGTAGATTTGCATGGTCTTTACATTTTAACCACCAGAAACCTTTTTTTTTTTTTTTTTTTTTTTGACAATGATTCAAATATGCAGAAATCATAAATTACCTTCCCCGATTTGTTGGGAAAGATTTTAGCAGTGTATTAAAGTATCTTTCTGCAATTTTTAATTGTTTGGTAACAATGTGATGGTTAATTTTTTCATCTTCTTGGGTCGCTTTAAAATACATATTTTGGACAAGTACTTTATGAAGCACAAGCAAAAACGAATGGTTGATACCCTTGCAGTTTTATTCTATACAAACAACAGTCATATTGACTGATGGCTTTACTTGGAAAACTTAAATTTATGCCTGGTAAAAGACAGGATAAACCCATTTTTGCTTATCATCTCATTTATGTTAAATGTACACCTCTTTCTTGAAATATCTTCAAATTTTGGTGTTATATTTATGCCTATTGTTATACTTTGTCATACAAAACATGATTGACATGTTTCGATGAATGGAATACAGTAGACACAGTGACATCTGTTTTGTATTTAAATAACGAAATACGGTTATAACAAGCTGGTTTCTAAAATCTATCTTGGAAATAAAGAGCATGCTTTCCATCTAAAAGGTAAATTGTCTCCATTTCATGGCTTTTTGTCAGTACTTGTGGGTTTATGTGAAAAATCATATTATGTCATCAACAACCTCTATAGCACTATCTCCCCTTCAGTAAATAACATGGACTACTTTTTGAGTCTGATGGATATAATCATCAGACCGTGCTTGACTTTATCGGCTTTTACAATCAAAAAAGAAAACAATGCCACCAAAAATAATCATTGAATAAATTGACGTGTATATTTCTAGTTTATTTCATTATTCATCTATTTTTTATATTTCAAACTTCTATTAAACCCTTTTCATTTATTCACCTGTCAAGATTTTTATTTTTTATTTTTTATTTTTATTTATTTTTTTTTTTTTTTTGCACGCGATAATGAACTCATTAGACTGGGATTCAAAAATGCATTTTCATTTCAACAAATTGCCACTCGTTCTTTCTTTCCCCTTTTTTCCCTTTTTATTTTGCTTTTACTCTTTTTTTAAAAAAAGAAAAATTAGAGAAAAAAAAAGCTTGCGTCCGTTGCTTTATATCCCCCCCCCCTTTTTTTTTTCAAAAGTAAATACCAACTATTAGTTTGATAGAAGAAAAAGACGCATGGCAGGACCTAGCGAGGAAGCCGATTTTACATATCAAGTGCAGCAATTCAATTTTTGTGGAGAATCGATTGATGCTTCTCTAAGGTAAGTCGGATGATAAAAAGAAAAAAAAAAAGAGGGTTAATTGTTGACTTTATAAAGAAAACTGTTGGCCAAAGTACGATTACCAAAAGAAGCACAACAAATTGATCGTGCCATGGAAGATTTTGCAGCAAGATATTTTGAATGTAATCCGACACTTATAGATAAACCAGGTAGAAAAAGAAAGAAAAAAATAGGAGAAAGAGAAAAAGAAATAAAGAGAGAGCGAGGATTTGTTTATGAATACGATTTGCTTAGAGTGTTGTATCTATAGATGTTGCATATGCTGTTGCATTTTCAATATTATTATTACATACAGACGCACATAATAAGAATGTAAAACAAAAAATGGATAAAGATACCTTTATAAGAAGAACCAAGATTATTGAAGGTGGTGAAGGTGTACCCGCTGAAATATTAGACGTAAAACTTTTTGTTGCGTCATCTTTTATAAACTAATATTCAATTTAGATTATGTATGACAACATTGTTTTATCAGAATTCACGTATGCAAAAGATATAAACACTCGACCGGAAAGATCAAATTCATGGTTTTCGAAATTATTAAGTGATACTTCAACTACCGCCACAAACCCATCTGGTGATAATAGCAATACGACATCCAATCAATCTGTACATATAAATATACATTTAATTTAAATAGCAGATATTGATTCATCTATTCTGTCTAGAATGCTACCTTTGCTGATCTCGCACCAAAATTAGAGCAACTCATGCCAGCCGAAAATAGTTTCAATTACAAAAGAAATATATTGAAACCAATTCCTATTATGGATATTCACTTTTCTCTGTTAACTGCCAAACCCTTATGTTTATCTGGTGTAAGAAGTAGACATGGAAACAACACTGACAATAAAAATAACAATACATTCACCATCAGAGTGGCGAAAGCCGGTATATTAGACAGAAAGCACGATTTACTGCCAAGCGGTAAAAGAGCAACTGCTCGAAGTTGGAGGCCCTTTGGTATCATTTTAAGTGGAAGTCAAATCATCTTCTTTTCAGACATGTCTTCCTATCAAGCGTGGCTCGAAGAAGAAGAAAGCATGGCCAAGAGACCGCCGAGGAGAAACAGCAGTGTGCCTCACTCGGTCTCTTCTTTGACAGCATCCGCATCCAATTTGAGTCTCAATAACGCCACGATCACATCTACAACCTCTTTTTATACGAATGATTCCGGAACGATACCTGCCCTGCTGTCTACCAGAAAAGTTCATCTACAACCTGTTCAGATCATCTCTCTATCCTATGCTGTTTGTATTTACGATGAGAACTATACAAAATACCCTCATGTATTCAGACTCATCTTGGGTGATGGACAGCAATTCTTACTACGAGCCAATAGTGATCAAGAGATGGATGATTGGATGCTAAAGATTAATTATGCGGCTTCTCTGAAAACGACAGGTGTTGGTGTGAAATCATTTAGAAGACGAGGTCATGACGTTGCACAGTCTCCAGATACACGGTATGAAACCGAGCGACAGAAGCGACAAGAGGAGGCAAGAGAAAAAATACAGGAATTGTCAGATCGCATCGAGGAGCAAATCCGATTGTTAGACAGAGAGCTTCAATTACGTCGTAACCTGATGGTCCTCATACCCGTACAGAAATCAACCAAGGACCGATTGATCTCATTTGCTGACATGGTTGGAGAAAGAATAAAACATAAACGGATCGAATTACAGCGTTTGGAGTGTTATCGTGACTATCTTGAGTCTGAATTAGCTTGGTGTTCTTCTCCTCAACAACAACAGCAGCAGCAACAGCAAGAAAGAAAAATGTCTTTACCTGCACATCTAACGAGCTCCAAGACCCTGAAAGGGATCAATGAAAGTTTTAGAAGCTTATCTAATCTCTTGTTCACACCGTCTTCTACAAGTACCAGCACAACCAGCAATAGCAGCACAAGTACCAGTATATCAAACGTGGTCTCAATTCATTCACCCAACAAGAGCGATGAAGAGGATAACCATACTAACCCAGATATAAATGATGAAACTCAAATACCCTCAGTGTCTTTTCCAAAGCTAGTCATTGATAAAAGTGATTCACCAAAAAAACCCATCGATCTTGAACGTGTCATGCGTCGTCGAAGCCAAAGTAACCCTATATTACCCAACAACAAAAAACTATTACTACTTCAACCACCCAAGGTAAATCAAAGAGAAAGAAGTGGATCTGAAGCTTCTTCTATAAAGGAAGAAGAAGATGACAATATAAGTGTCATCATCATTAACGAGTCAGAGGGGATTGAATTACCTCATTCGATCGACACTCTGCGAAAATAAAAATAAAAAAAAATTCAAGATTGGACACCCCTTGTTTTGTCTATTTTTTTTTTTTTTTTGTTACTACTTTTTTTATCCATGTCTATTTCTTTCTTGATAAAAAAGCAGCTAAGTCGATCACAACAACAATTCATTTTTCATACAACCAAGCGAAAGAACTTTATATTAGCACCTATCATTGCTTTGAATTTAAATAATCACTGTCGACATGACATGGCTACTGCTGCAGCACTCAGCAAGACACGCATGACAAAACTTTGCAAAAACAACACAATGTGGACGTTGCAAGTCAGAAATATTCATCATGCGTCCACTTTACGAAATCAACCGCATGTCACCAAAGCCGAGTTATTATCCCAAGCGCGTGGATTTCTTGAAAGACTAAAGATTCGTATCAAATACCCACTCATGCGGCAGATCAGACCCTGGACACTGAATGATGCAACGGCCTTGTTCTCCTGGCTCTTTCTTGGTCACACAGTCTGGTTGCTGGTAGGAACAACGAGTTTTGTGAGTTTGATCCTTTGGACAGCGAATTCCCTTCAATTTCAAGGTAAATCCTCCCCCCTTCCCTCTGATTTTTCACTCACCCTTTTTTTTTTGGTAGAGTGGACTGCTTATCGTATTGGTAAATATTTGACATCGGCCACGGGAGCCACGGTCGTGTTTGAATCAGCCATTGTGCCCAATTGGAAAGACGGCAAGATTCGATTCAACAATGTTCGCATCTATCGCATGCCTCAATCTGAGCTTGAGAAATTCGAACGCCATGCGGCTCTCTTGAGCACGGGCCAGACGCTACCCGAGGAAGAAAAAGGAGTGGAAGAGAGTGAGGATGACCCGTTGGCAGGTATCGAGCTGGACGAGGAAGAAAGAGAGAATGAGGTGTTGAAGAAGTGGATGTGGTATAATCTGATGATTGATCGTGTTGAGGTCTCTCTGAGTTTGATCCGCTGGTTAGATGGCAAAGGGTTGGTCCAGAGTGCGGATGTGCAAGGCGTACGAGGCGTGGTGGACCGTCGGCATGTCCGTTGGGACCCTGACGTGCCTTACGACCCTGTGGCTGCTCGACATCAATACACACCGGGTGATTTCGAATTAGAAAAGTTGACCGTGGAGGATCTGCTGGTGACTGTGTACCAACCCAACGGCTTTCGACCTTACCCCGTTTCTATCTTTCATGCTCAACTGGATCGATTTCGTAAACAATGGTAAACTATCTCTGTCACTTATTCTCTTTCTCACACAAAAACACATTTAGGCTTTTTTATGATTTGCTCTGTGCAACAACTATCACCGGAGCATTCGACAAGTGTCTCTTCAGTGTTCACTCTCCTCAGTTAGAAAAAAGTGTACTTCAGCAGTCATGGCATATTGATTCCCCAAAACGTGGATTTAGAAGTCATGATATTTACCATTATTATCCATTCAGCAAACAAGATCCAAATGGTGTCGTGATCGGTGGTGAGACAGAAAGATTTGGTGTGTTGACGGATGATGATATGAAAAAGCAAGGTTATAAGAGAAAGGTAAAGGAAAAGAAGGGTTGATGGTGGTATTGATGAATAAGATAGTCTCGTTTGAGAATTGATGGAGTAAAGGTCGATCATTTATTTCGTGGTTTAGAAGGACCACCGGGTTGGATTACTTCAGGCACAGTAGATGTTTGCGCCGATATTTATATTCCTCAAGAAGCAGTTGAAGCAGATTCTACAGAACTTTTACGCCAGCTGGTGTATGAACTTACAGATAGCATTGATCTTCCTCAGCCTGTGATCCTTGGAGCTGGTAAAGGCGAGTTGGTTGTGGGTGGTGGTAGCCAGAGAGAAGAAAAGAAAAAGAACGATCAAGAAGACATGAATAGTAAAAAGTTTGTGATGGATGTGGATTATCGCTTCAAGGAAACCAAGGCGTCTGTGCCACTGAAAACGCCCGAATTAAGCTATTTGAATAGTGCGATGGTAAGACCTGTGGTTGGCTACATTTCTCGAAACAAGGCCATTGTGCCCATCAAGACACGTGTGGTCATGGATTTAAGCAACTTTGATGGATCATGGTCACTGTATGATTCCACTTTAGCAGAAAGGTTAGGCGAAAAACTGGGTCAGGCATTTGTCGATTTGACCTTGGACCAGCAAGAACGTAACCGACGATTGAAACGTATTGGATTTTGGAGTATAAAAGAAATGTCTAGAAATTTGGTTTATATTCATGACATGATGCGTGGTACATCAAGAGGCTTCTGGAGTTATTTGGGAACTGGTTCTTATTGATTTTGCCTGTAAATCCTATATTCATTATTTATCATTACTGTATTATACCCTCCCCCCCCTCCTCACACATTTTTTTACCTTTATTATTTGCTTTGTACATTTCCTTTTTTTTCTAAAAAGCATTAAATATATGAAAAACTACCTGATTTTATTCAAAACAGTATTTTTACAAGTGCCTACTACATCATTAAAAAGTACGAGCAACTAGTTAGACGATTTGTTCAGATAAAGACTCTTTTTGAAGGGTTTTCTTAATAGCATATTGATAGAATAATTAAACTTTTTATTAATAAATTAAACAATGTGAAGAACAACAGCATCAACCGATTGCAAGTACAGGTTTATACGTTTGACGGCCAGTAAAAGAGCGGTAGTGTTTGGTCCAGTATAGGCACTTTCGGGGACGGTAAAAGGGAATACAAGTTGGCTGATTGGACCACCTGCCAAGATATCAGTCTGGCCAAAGATAAATATAGAGACAGTTTCATTGGCATTGTAATTATCTTCTCTGAATGTCTAACAAAAGACACATTAAAATCAGTGACTTCAAAATGATAAAGCAACTTACCACATTGACATTTTCGCCTACATGCCATGTCAAATTGTCTTGAGGATAAATAATATCTAATACCACACGTCAATGATCGCCACCCAAAACCAGCGTATCCCCTCTACTTACCTCCAGTGCTACTATCCTTTTTTAGAGAGTCTTGAATATACATTTTTGCAACTTGGAAATCATCGATGTTTTCAAGCTTGACATTGAACAGATTCAATGGTGAAGCAGCAACAGAACAAAAGAAGAGAGCGACCAGATAGAGCGTTGAGAGATAGAATTTCATTTTATTTGTGAATAATAAGAATAAATATCAAATTGGGGAGGGTCTTTTTATACTGAATGGCGAGAAAACATCAATGCTTTCTTCCAAGTGAAACATATCATATCGAATTCTTACTATGCATCCTATTCGTTCTCTGATTATGCTTTGATAGGTTCAATTGAGAAACCAAAAAAGCTTAAAAAGGGGAATAAAACCCCTCATTTACGATGGTTATGTTCCAAAGGAAACTTTTTATGTTTTCAAACCTTTTCAGAACATAGGTTTTGATAAATAACCAAAGGAAAGAAAGAAGACAAGTATTTGAATTCATGCAATAAAAAACAGATCTAAAAAGGACGGGAAGAGCGGGAAAACGATTGCATGATCGGTAAAATATTTTATTTATTAGAGTTCATAACCTACAAGAATATAGCCAGGTTCTTGACCATACACTGCTGGGTCAATCATTTCAAATCCCAAATACATAAAAGCACGAAGCATAGTACTCAGGGAATCTTTAAATAAACTGCGATCAAGTATGACAACTAGAGCAGTACAACCTGTCTTTTCTTCTGCAAGTTCAATCAAGTGAGTGATGCTGGTTTAAAAAAAAAAATTAGAAAAAGAAGAAATAGAAATTTCCTATTATGGTTATACCATGATTGAAATTCACCATCCGCCCAATCGAGCAAACCTGTACCTGCAAAGGGAGAGCTAAGAAATACAGTTTGGTTAAGAATGAAGGCTTCACAAGTGAGATTTGAGATAGTAGAAGCAGAAAGGGTAATCGATAGAGATTCATTTACTTTTGTATTTAATACATTTGTTTCACCAAATACCTGTGTCATCATGTCATTTTGACCTATCATAAATCATTAAATATTGACACACAACTTCAAAAAACGTGTGTATATGTATACCTCTTGCACGAGGATGAATAGTGACATGGTCAATACTGTTGGGTTCCTTTGGTGGTTCTTGTTGATTAAATTGATTAGAAGATGTTAGTGGTTGTAAAGGAATATAAGTTTCCTTTTTGACTGAGTTTGCAATAATCATGGACTTTTCTTATAAATACGATTAGTATTATTTATATTCTTTTTTTTTGTGGCCTTGGAAAAGATGGTGCTTGAAGCGTAAAGAAAGAGGACGGTGTTTTTATCCAGTGCTGTTAGTTCTACTTTGAAGGCGTTTCTTCTGAGTATTGTTATTAGTTTTAATTCTATTTCATTTTATCTCTTTCTTACCAGTGAAAACGCCCTTAAAACAGTAATAAAAAAAAGTGTGGGATTCTTTAAAGGGGAGGTTTAAAAAAATAAAAAAAGTAGTTGCTGAAAATAATAAGAGTTGCTTTGTTTATAAAAGGATTTCTTTTTTAGTTTATGTATTTCTCTTTTTCAAGGTAAAGAAAAGGGAGAGAGAAAAAGAAGGAAAAAGAAAAAGAAGGTTGTTTGTTTATATAAGTTAACGGAGTTTTAAAGCCTTTTACATGTTTGAAAGAAGAAAAGGGAGAAAGGCAACGTGTACATGTGTGTGTATTTTTATTTGTACAAGCCAAAAAGATAATAATAAAAGAAATATACAGAGTTCACATTCTAGAAACCAGGGGCTCTGATCTGTTGCTGTTGCTGTTGTTGAGGCTGTCCATAAGGATTTCCTGCATTCAACATCTATTTGACATTTATTAATATATCCTAGCGCGTTCAGTGACTCAATATTTTACCTGCTGTGTTCCTTGTTGTTGCATGGCTTCTTTTTCATAGGCAACCAATGCTTGTTCTTTTTCAATTTCCAAAGCCAAAGGCAATACTAACAAAAACATAGAAGTAGTAATGACCCATGCGCTCTTTCCAACAAAAGTGGCCCCAGTCTTTGACCAAGAAGTTAAAGTGGATACACTGGAAGAGATTCTATTTCTGTGTTTAAGAGGAATAATATCCTTTAAAGCAGTGATTCTGTCTAAAAGTGATTCGTCCTCATCGTCAAAATCTTCATCGTCAGAAAAATCAGAGTAATCTTCTTCACTTAAAACTTCTTGTTGTTCGTATTGTTCAGCAGAGACTTCTTCTAATTTGACCATCTTTTTATGTAAAAGAAAAGAAGAAAAAAAAAAGAAAAAAATTTTTTGTGCTAAAGTGGGTCCTTGTTTCATTTTTTTTTTTTTTTATCTCAATGACGTTCTTTTTTTTATGTGAGTGGCATTTTAAGTATGGTATTTCAAGTGTTGGCATCTATCGTATACGCAATTGAATAACATTCTAGTGAAAAGGATCTTTTTATATTCTTTTTTATAGACGTTACAAAATGATAAAGTCTTGTTGTATTTATACAATTTATCTGTCTGAGTGTATCATGGGTGCATTGACACGGAGTTACCGGGACAGAATTGGTGTCAAAATAAGATCAAGCCTTTTTATGTAAAGAAAAGTCTCCAAATAGAGTAAAGATAGCGAAGAAGAGTTAAGATTAAAAAGACACCATCATTCGTCCTTTACGTTTTAAACAAGTGATCTTTTAAATCATTTTGCATTGTATGATGTCAAAAGGCTTACTCAATATACAATGGCCTTTGTCCTATTAATTTAGATCTGCTTTTGTATACAACTTCCTCATATCTTTTATATTGACAGTTTTACATCTTTAATCTAAAGTAAGACAGGGGGGAACACAAAATTAAGTCACTACCCGGATATGGCATTCAAGATTATAACAATGTGAGTCAGAATAACTAAATAGAAAAGTCAAAATTTTTATTTTTCATTTTTTCTTCTTTTCTGCTTATACACACTATTTCAAAAATGTCTCACTCACGTACACTTATTACTGAAGGTAGAATATTGAAATGGAACATAAAAATCTTTACAAGTACTCATGACAATCTAAAGCTTTAAACGAACTCGATGACAAGCGTATCAAAGGCATCAAACCTCTCATTCCACCTCAAATTTTGATGGAAGATATTCCACTCACATTAAAGGCTGCCCAGACAATTCTTGAAGGAAGAAAAGCTGCTGAAAATATAATCAAAGGTACTGATGACCGACTCATGGTCGTCGTTGGACCTTGCTCTATTCATGATGTGCAAGCCGCAAAGGAATACGGTTGGTGTTTTATAGTGTGTATTTGGTTATGTTATTGATTTCCCTTTTAAGCTACTCGTTTAATTGAATATAGCGAAACTGCAAAAGAAGATCTTTTGATTATTATGCGTGTTTACTTTGAAAAGCCAAGAACAACTGTAGGCTGGAAAGGCTTGATCAATGATCCATTTATGAACAACAGGTAAAGAAGAAAACAAGGCGATTAAAAATGTTTAATATCAAAGACTGACATATGTTGGACAGTTATGAGATCAACAAGGGTCTTCGTATTGCCCGACAGCTGTTGTTAGACATTGTAAGAAAGCAAAAAGATTAAAATATAGCCTCTCATTGTTTTGATAGAATGAAATGGGTATCCCAACCGGTTGTGAATTCTTGGATACTGTGAGTATAAAAAGACCAGAACTTTTTTTTTTTTTACTCATCCAACTAGATCTCTCCTCAATACACAGGCGATCTTGTTTCATGGGGCGCCATTGGCGCAAGAACCACTGAATCACAAATCCATCGTGAATTGGCATCTGGATTATCTTGTCCTGTCGGATTCAAAAACGGTTTGTTACACACAAAAGGTTTCTTGACCTGTCTGACTCACGGCTTTTATTTCAGGCACGGATGGTTCCAATGGTGTTGCTTATGATGCCATTCGAGCTGCTAGCAACGGTCATCACTTTTTATCCGTGACAAAGCAAGGTTTATCCGCTATTGTTCAAACAGAAGGCAATGATGCCTGTCATGTCATTCTTCGTGGTGGTAAAAGTGGAACAAATTATGATGTTGATTCAATCAAAAAGACAGCTCAAGAACTTTCAAAATTGAAATTGGCTCCTGTTGTCATGGTTGATTGTAGTCATGGTAACTCTTGTAAAGATCACAAACGTCAACCATTGGTTGCACAATCTCTCGTACGTGTTTTTTTTTCCGTCTTGATGTATGTCGTATTGGTTTTAGTTTAATCTTTTTTCTTTAGGTTGAGCAATTAGAGAAACCAAGTGTTACAGGAGATAATATTGTTGGTGTCATGATTGAATCAAATTTAGTGGAAGGTAAAATATCTATGCGCTGTGCTTTAGCTCAATATACTTTTTGGTTCGTATAGGTCGCCAAGATGTTCCTAATGAAGGTCCTCACAGATTAACTTATGGCCAATCTATTACCGATGCCTGTATCAGCTGGGAAGATACTGTAAAGACATTGGATAACCTTCGTGCTGGTGTACGTGCCAGACGTGTTGCCAGAGCTCAACAATAAATAATTTTTTTTCGGAGTATAAAATACAAAAAAGCCACAACCTAGAAAAAATTTTCGAAAAAGCGGAGATCGCAGGAAATAAAATAAAATTTGAAAGTTTGCAAGTCAATTATTCCTTCCTTTTTTTCCCCTTTTTAACAAAAAACTTAAAATGTCTGCCGAATACGAAGGTGCCATTGGTATCGATTTGGGTACTACGTAAATATCTTCAACCGTCTTGTATAAGGAGGAAACGTTTTGCTTAACATAAACGATCTTTAGTTACTCATGTGTTGGTGTTTGGGAATCTGAACGTGTTGAAATCATTGCCAATGAACAAGGTAACCGTACTACTCCCTCTTACGTTGCTTTCTCTGAAAGCGAACGTCTTGTTGGTGATGCTGCCAAGAACCAAGCTGCCATGAACCCCAAGAACACCGTTTTTGATGCTAAGCGTCTTATCGGTCGTCGTTTCGATGATGCCGACGTCAAGGCTGACATGAAGAACTGGCCTTTCACCCTTGTTGAACAAAATGAAAACCCTTTTGTTCAAGTTGAATTCGAAGGTGAAACCAAGACCTACTCTCCCCAAGGTATATTGTAATTTTTAAATGGAAGAGGAAAATGTATATTGATGTACCTGGATAGAAATCTCTTCCATGGTTCTTATCAAGATGAAGGAAATTGCTGAAGCCAAGCTCGGTAAGAAGGTTTCCAAGGCCGTTGTTACCGTCCCTGCCTACTTCAATGACAGTCAACGTCAAGCTACCAAGGATGCTGGTACCATCGCCGGTCTCGAAGTCCTCCGTATCATCAACGAACCTACCGCTGCTGGTAAGTGATTCAGGATATGAAGAGAGAGTAAAGTTAACAATGTGTTTAGCCATCGCTTACGGTTTGGATGCCAACGACAAGACCGAACGTAACGTTCTCATCTACGATTTGGGTGGAGGAACCTTTGATGTTTCCCTCTTGACCATCTCTGGTGGTGTCTTTGCTGTCAAGGCCACTGCTGGTAACACTCACTTGGGTGGTGAAGATTTCGATAACACTCTTGTCAACCACTTTGTCCAAGAAATCAAGCGTAAGCACAAGAAGGATATCACTAGCGATGCTCGTGCTCTCCGTCGTCTCCGTTCTGCCTCTGAACGTGCCAAGCGTACCTTGTCTTCTTTGACCCAAACCACTGTCGAAGTTGACTCTCTCTTTGACGGTGTTGACTTCCAATCCAACATCACTCGTGCCAAGTTTGAAGAAATCAACTCTGCTGCCTTCCAAGGTACTATTGAACCCGTTGAACGTGTTTTGAAGGATGCCAAGATTGATAAGAAGAAGGTTGATGAAATTGTCCTTGTTGGTGGTTCTACCCGTATCCCCAAGATCCAATCTCTTCTCCAAGACGTCTTTGACGGTAAGGAATTGAACAAGTCTATCAACCCCGATGAAGCTGTTGCCTACGGTGCCGCTGTCCAAGCTGCTGTCCTTACCAACCAAGCTGGTAACGAAAAGACCCAAGACCTCCTTTTGTTGGATGTTGTCCCTCTTTCTCTTGGTGTTGAAATGCAAGGTGGTATCATGGCTGTTGTTGTCCCCCGTAACTCCCCCATCCCTTGTCAAAAGTCCAAGGTTTTCACCACTGCTGCTGATAACCAAACCACTGTCACTTTCCCTGTCTACGAAGGTGAACGTTTGATGACCAAGGAAAACAACCTTCTCGGTGAATTCTCTCTCTCTGGTCTTATCCCTGCTCCCCGTGGTACCCCTGAACTTCTCTGTACCTTTGACTTGGATGCCAACGGTATCTTGAAGGTCACTGCCCAAGACAAGACCACTGGTCGCAAGGCTGATGTCACCATCTCCAACTCTACTCGTCTCTCTGCTGCTGATATCGAACGTATGGTTCAAGATGCCGAAAAAAATGCTGAATCTGACAAGCAACGTGAAGCCGTTGTTCAAGCCAAGCAAGATCTTGAATCTTACGTCTACCAAGTTGAGAACAACATCTCTGACCCTAACGTCAACATGAAGCTCCGTCGTGGTGACCGTGAAGCCATTGAAACCGCTCTCGCTGAAGCTATGGAATTGATGGAACTCAACGCTGACGATGCTCAAGCTGATGACCTCAAGGCTGCTCAATCCAAGTTGAAGCGTGCTACTACCCGTGCTTTCGCTCACGTCTACTCTCAACGTCGTTAAATTTCTTTTTATAAGGAATCTGTAGTTTAAAGAATGAATAGAAAAGGTCGATCCTCTCTTTGTTTTTTGTGTAAAAAGTATAATTAATAAATTTTGCTCTATTAAAGAAAGTGGTATTTTTTTTTTGTTTAAAAAGAGGATGAATAATAAGGAGTATCGAGCACAAGTACTTTTAGTTTTGAAGAATTGTTTTGAACGTTAGATGTATCAAGACGCACTGTTTTTTCTGTTGATCTTTTTTATAAAATTCCATTATGGCTAATTCTAGTCTCAAAGGCAGCTTTGGCTTTTGGCAGTGACTGATCTTTAGCTTTCTTTGCTTTTGTAGGCTTTCAATATATATAATGATTGGAAACAAGCTATGACAGGTTCAGATATCATGTTGAGTTCAGCCTCAGCTACAATAATCTATTCACGTATATAGTTTAAATTGGAGAGGATGTTCTTTGTTTATCTTTATTGTCATAAAGCACCCTGTCCTCGAAATTTCTTTTATGCTGCTTTCTCATGTAGCAAATGAAAAATCGTTCTTTTTTTTTGGTTTTTCAAATCTGTGCTTTTACGATTTCGGCTTGGAATGGTTCATACAAGCATAACAAATTCGAGTACAGAGGTTGATACCATGACTATAGACAGTGCAAGTGCAAAAAGAGTGGATTTCTTTGTTGAACACTTTAAAACTGTTATAAAGTTTGATTGCACTTGTTTTTATTTCTGCTAAAGCCTGTCTCGTGATTGAAAAGAGTTGATGGACTGCAAAGAATTCATAGTCTTTGCTTTGAACAGTATCGTAGTATGGACTACATCTATTCAAAATGAAAAGACAGCATCCTGTTTCTTCAAAATATCTGTCATGAATGCATTATATATATTGGGCTTGAATCTTTCAATTCCTTGAATTATTTAACAAAAAAAAAGTCTCATGTTGACTGTATAATTTATTAACGAAAATATTATTAGATAGTTTAACCAACAATTTCTTCAGTTTCTTCAATGACTTCTTCGACCCATTCTTCAATTTCTTCAGATTCTCCTTCATCAGCCAACTTGATTTGCTTGCCCAATGCCTCACGTTCCTCATTGAGAGCACGCTCGGTGCTCTTTCTCCAAGCATACCATTCTTCAAGAGCCTTCTTACGTTCAGCACGAAGTTTGGCAGCTGTAGCATCGCCCATAGCAAGATCTTCTTCATCGAATTGCTTAGAGTATTGACGAAGATTCTTCTTGATCTTCTTCTTTTCCTCTTCAGACAACAAGCTTTCGGGACGAGGTCTCCACAACAATTGTTTAAAGTTTTCAATGTTTTGCTTGAATGAGAGTTGACCCTTGAAGTCCCAAATACAGAAACCATGGTCAGCAGAGTTACGCCACATGCTGGAACCAGTGACAACATAACGACCAGAAGGATCCCACTCGACATCACTGACACCATAGTGTTCTTGAGTAGACAGCAATTGCACAGAAGCACCAGGTTTCTTCTTGTCCTTCTTATCACCAGAGAGAGGTTCAAAATCAAGATCGTAAAATTCAAGATCTGAACTGCTGGAAGAACGCAAGGTGGCCAAGACAATGTTGTGACCCTTAGGAGACCAGAACAAGTGGTTGCATGTCTTCTTTTCAAGTGTCTTCATCAATCTGAAGCCAGTGGCACTCTTCTTGGAGGTATCAAGGTGGAAAAGCTTGACGTCGGTCTTGATGGTGACGGGACCTTGACCATGAGCAGGGGTAGCACCAAAGTTAGGATCACTGGTAGTGATAGTAGCGAAACGGTATCCATAAGGTTCCCAAGCAAAAGCAAGCATAGGATCCTTCAACTCGATGGTTTCAACAGGAACACCCTTTTGGCTGACATCAAAGATTTCAATGTTGGCAAAGGTAGATTTCTTGGTCTTTGTATGACGATCAGCCTTGACAGCCAAGTAGTGACCTTGGTTTTGCCAGTACAATTTACACTCAGACACATTGAACAAGGTCTTGGTAGCAACTGTTTCCTTGGAGGGAACACCGATCATGCTGACACGAGCAGGTTGGTTACCCACTTCAGGAGTCCAGTAAGCCAAGACTTCTTCCTTTTGATAAATCTTGGGGTCAGAAGCATCACCTTTTGAAGGTGACCATTCAAAGTCGACAATACCAGGGATTTTGATACTCTTCTTGCCGACCAAGCCCATAGAAGGTGCTTCATAAACAGATAATTGTTGGCCAGGAATAACACGAGCAAAGTGTTTTTCAGAGGCAGACCATTTGAACATAGGCCAGCGTACAGTCTTTTGTTCTTCAGAGGTTTGGACAAGAGGGAACGTACGAAGGAGATTGCCAGTCTTGACATCCCAGATGGCGACTTGGTTTCCTTCATCATAATCAGAATAAGGGTGGCCTGATTCAGGTAATCTGGCCAAATTGATGGGCTCGTTAGACCAAGTGACAAGGTATCGTTCGTTGGGAGAGAAATCGATCAATTTGACACCAGGATGAACGAAACGCACAATCTTTTCCCAAGAAGGACCACCCCAGAGAGCAATACCTTGAGTGTGGAAAGTGGAAAGGTAAGAACCTTTAGGTGACCATTGAACATATGTTTCAGTCCAGTTCTATTCAATCATGTCTGTTAATGGTGGTATACATGGAAATAAATATAAAACCTACAGTTCTAGAATAAACGTGTTCAGGTGAATCGCCCTTTCTGTTCCAAAATACAGATACATCATCGCCCTTGTATAAAACAAATTGGTCACGAGCAAGAGGATCCATCAAGAAACTCTTAAAGTGTTCTTTAGGAACAAATGGTTCAATAGTGGGTTCAACATATTCTTCATTCATGTCACTGTATTTTTCGACATCTGTAAACTTGTTGACGCTTAAAGTAACACTTTTACTCAATTTGTGTCCATCCAAATTCTTTACTGCGGCATGAGCAGATTCAGCTGAAACAAAATCGATAAAGAGATAACTATAGAAACATCAAGTTTTTTAGGGTGTATAAAAAAAAGCTTTGATTTTAATATTTACCCTGAACTGGTCTTTTTTCCTTCTTCATTAGGTGTCATTGGCATCCAAATACCGTTTTCTTTGATCTCACCAGCACCTTTTGCGAAAAGTTTTGTTAAAACTGTAACTAGTTTTCCTTCTTTAGCTTCATCGACAATAGGGGCGCCATCGACAACAACAATGGTGTCAAAATCAGTCTCAAGAGGCACATGGTGCTTTTCATAAATATCATCAAAGTTGATGTCTTCTATTCTTTCAGGAAGATTGTTCAAATCGAGACCGGGCATTTTGTCTGTGTGAATAGGTGAAAGAAACAATATGAGACGAAAAAAAAAAAATCTAATTTTTTTGGGAAAGACACAAGCCACAAATTTTACTTTTTACGAGTAAGGAAGTCTCTTTAAAAAGAGATGAATTTAAGGACAGGCGATGGATGTTGATAAAGAAGAAAGACATGTGCTATAGCAATCTATTAGTCCCAATTGACTTATACGAGTTGATTGATTTCGTACGGTAGGAATGGAGGGAAGGGCGCGTGTTTGGATCTTGCTCCGATGTTTTTTTTTTGAAGGCAAATTCTCAGCTGTCACGCACTGTGAAAAAAAAATAGAACAATTTCTTTTAGGTTTTAGTGAATAAAAGACATGTCAAACGAACAGCAAACTTTGGAAGATCGTCTTCTTCGACTGGCTGCTACTGATGCCAGTGATTTACCTGAATTTCCTGATGACAAAAGCGACTTACCTTCTGACTTTGAATACAACCCAGAGGACTATGAAGAAGAGGAAGAAGTGATTGAAGAGATTACTGAAGCTGAATTGCTAAAATATTTGGACCAACAAGAAGACGCTCTTACAATCTCACAAAGACTATTCTATCACGAATTAAATACAACAGAGTATCAACATAAAAGCAGTACTTGGGACCTTCAGTGTTTGACAGCTGAAGATGTTGAAGCGCTTTATGGCAAAGGTTGGGTTGAACTTGAAGGGTTAATTGACTTGGATATATTAAAAGGTTAAAACCATTCTTTTGTTTATAAGAATTCAGAAATATAACGTTTTTTTTAATTCGAAAAAAGGCGCTTATGAAGAAGCAAAGAATCTACATGAAAATAATGTGCTTGTGCCAGCAAGTCGAGTCAAAGAAAATTCCGACGACCCTTTTAGAGATGTTACTGCTCGAGATGATGCTATTGTCTGGTAAGTTTAGGATAAAATTTAAACTTTTTTTTTTTTTTTTTTTTTTTTTTTTTTTGCGTATAAAAAATAATTTATTTTAGGCTTGATCCCCAAAATAATCTAGATAATCACGTATCTACTACGCCTCCACCTTATCTTCAAAAAGTCTTGGAATTTCTTCAGGGACCGTTTCATCATGATATTTCTAGTATGATTCGATTGAACGGGAGAACCGAATTTCAACTGGCCTATTATCATCCTAATGGCGCTCACTACGAAAGACATCGGGATGCTCTTCCAACAGATGATCCTGAGGATACGGACCAAAGACGTGTTACAGCCGTACTTTATCTAAATCCAGGTTGGACATCTGGCGATGGTGGAGAATTAAAAATCTACGGCCGTCTTGATAAACACGGTATGCCTGTAGGCGCTGATCGATTAGTGAAACCACAGTTAGGAAAGATATTGCTCTTCCTGAGCGGTGTCATTGACCATGAAGTCATGGCTTCTAAAAAACCAAGATACGCGCTTACTTCTTGGATGCGATAAAAAGAGAAATTTTTTACACAGTCATGCAGTAGCTTTGTTACACGAATAAAGTGCACTTGTACATTTTAATGTTTCATTTCGTGTCACACGATATCCTTTTGAATCGCGTTTGCACATGTTGTCAATCTCGTATTGTTCAATGCTTTGCAGCTTTGACCTGAAAAGTGTTCGAAAGCGGGGATCATGCTGTCCAATAGATGAATGTATGAGCTCAATTCTATAAGCTACAAAAGAAGAAGCATCCGAAAGCTTTTAATTCTCAGCAACAATAGTTACAATTTGTACAACTAATTTAAACTTTTAATCTTTTTTCCTTGAGGCCTTTTTCTTTTCTTTTTTCCTCATCATTGTTTATTGCAAAATATTATGAAAGAAGGCTTTCAGTTTGTCAAGATTGAGCCTTGTACAGACGAATTGGAATTCATTGGACAAATAAAGAAATCAACTACAACTAAAGGGGAAAATCTTAATGGGAATATTTTATTAGCACTAAACAAAGCAGTAAAGATAAAATCCATCACTTTAAAGTTCAAAGGAAAATCTCAAGCAGCCTATACTCGTTCAAGTGACTTGCAGACCTTTACTATCACTGCAAGTGTGCTACCGAAATTAAAAACAAAGATCGTTGAAAAAGCAATAACGCTCAACGCGGGTCAACATACCTTTCCCTGGGAGTTGAATATACCAAATCTATACCCGCGTACTCTTAAAACAGAACGATGCAGAATTCAATATTATCTAGAGCTTAAAATATCCCTAGGCGTAGGTCGATCTTTCACTGTAGAGCACCCTATTACTATCCACAGACACTTGGTAACCTCGCTTCAATCAGCTGTGCTGATAAATACAAAAGTTTACAAGCATACATCACCAGATAAATTTTATTGTGAAATAGAGATTCCTAGAGTAGTCTGTGCTGGACAAGAATACTTTCCTCTATCTATCAAGTACTCTTGCTTTAAAGGTGTATTAATTAATCACATTTGCACACACCTTGTTCAAAACGAAGTTTACAGGTACAGAATTTAAAAACAGCCAAAAATTTCCAAAAATTTATTGATAAAAAGAACAAAATAGAGTGCGAAATTTATCAAAGATTGAAACTGAAAAGAAGGGAGAAAAGCCGCAGCCACTATCAAAAACAATGAACTATCTTGGACCTTATGTCTATAACTACGTAGATAACCAGTCAGACAATGCTTTGCCACTGCTTTTGATGCAAAACTTGCCTCAAGATGGTGTTATATATGGAATAGAATCGCCTTTAATTGCCGTCTACCACCAATTGGATGTTACATTTGATCTGGGTGATAATAAAGTGCAGATTAGAATTCCTATCCATTTAAGTTCTATCTCAAAAGAGTCCCCCATTTCTCCAGCCAAATATACTGTAGAAAGCCAACCTCATCAAAAGCCAACCTCCACCAAATTGTTTAATTCACCCGTTCCTAAAGATATCATCAAAGCGCAGTGCTCTATTGGCAAGTCCTCTCCTTTGAGAAAATGCGTATCCGATCAAAACTTGAATAATCATAAATTAGAAGAAAGATCACCTTCAACAAAAACTGCTGGCAGTAATAAAAGTCTCAAGCCGATCGATACATATCTTGCCAATAAGCTAGAGCTAATGAAACTAGAAGGCTCTAACGAAGTCAGTTCAACTGCACAACTTTATTATTTGGGCTCACCCTCTCTGGGACCTGCATCACCCGAACCCAGCTTGAGTCTTTCTCCGCCTCCTAGACGACCGCGAAAGAAAACGTTGACCTCAGATGAACCCGGCCACCCTCTGAGTCCAACGGTGATGATGACAAGAATACCTGAAATAGATGATCTATTGCCTACACCACCTACGTCGGGTCGTTTGCCTGTACTGACCACACCCTCTTCACCTCGCAATGTATATCCCAAATTACATCCAACTGATCCCTATACCGAGAGAGCAATTCGCAGCATCAGCATGAGTCGAAGTAGCAGCGATAATAGTGCATTAAGTCGTCGAAGCAGTAGCAGTAGTTGCAGTAGCACTTGCTCCACCATCCATCCAGCAAGGCATTATCCCAAAAATTTATTAAATGGAAGGAATTACCCAGAAGCTATTACCAGCCATTATTTTACTGCAGAGTTACCCCCTGTTCCAATGCAGTGTCAAAGCGATGAAGACGAAGAAGATTTTGATCTCTTGATCTATCGCGATTTGATTGATGATGACAATCTTTCAATAAATTTATAAAAAAGTTATTTGTCAATTTTATTATAAAAAAAATGAGAGAGTAAATATTGGTACACAAAGGAAAGGATGACAAGTTGAAAAGATGAAAAAAGAAAGACTCTTTTTGATAATTGTTTTTGGTATAAAGAAGCTATACTAACGCAAGCTCTAATGTCCAGGTTCTCCTGGCCCATAACCGGATGAATTGTCCTTCTAATTCGATAGAATTACCATCCCACCAACATTTTCTCTAAAAGAATAAAAATTCAATCGATTGTATGAGGCAGATCAACATCCAAACTTACCGCGGGTTTTCTCCAAAACAAAAAGAGCTTTTGAGCCGTCGCCATATGGTTATTGGGTCCAATTGTTTTCAACAAGACCATGGCCATACTCACGATCGTGGTTCGCATCGGTTCAATCTCACGGTATCCCCAACGATCATCTCTTTGAAACCCTGCATCACACAACATGTCAATC
The DNA here is from genome assembly GCA_024220505.1 of Rhizopus arrhizus. NCBI lineage: Eukaryota > Fungi > Mucoromycota > Mucoromycetes > Mucorales > Rhizopodaceae > Rhizopus > Rhizopus arrhizus. Next base: position 1,105,567 of record JAKZZE010000011.1, read on the forward strand.
AAATGCTGTTCTGCAACATTGCTCTCTCTTGAAATATTCTTTTGTAAGGCATCAAAAATAAGATTTTGTTCCTTCAAGTAATGGCCCGAACCCAACTTTAGATGTTTTACGTCTTGCTTCTTTTGTGTGGGAAGACAAAAATATTCCAACTCTTCACGCAAGACAATGATGGGTTGCTTTGTCAAGAGTGTGTAATAAACGGGTGATGTCGCTGCTGATGTTGTCAAGAGCTGTTGAAGATCTGCATCTTGTTGGTTCCTGTCTCGTATCTCGGCTGCGTAAGAATAAAATTCGAGTACATAATTTAAACAAGCGGGATCAAAGTCAACCAGGTTGATCTGTTCGTCTACACCTGCTGAATGACTAGAGAAGCCGTCGTAATCCTCATCTTCGTCATAATCTTCTGTAGGTCTTGCCAAGACAAGCCCATTAGGAAACATGGCAATCAATAAACTTTCTGGTAAATTGACAAGTGTATCTCGATCAAGTTCTAAACGAGTACCTCTTAAGTCGAGCTTTAGTTTTTGTGGAATGCCATTGTGATTATCAAACTCGTCAAACTCATCTTGTAATTGCTCTTGTTCTGGAATTTGATAAATAAGTTCTTGGTCATTATTTTCTGGTTCAGGTACCTGTGTTATAGGTGACTCTGAAGACATGATTCTAAAAAAAGAATAAAAAGTAAACAAATAAAAATATTTTTTTTTTCTTTAAGTAATCAGATCAGTTTTTTCAACTCGTTTTCAAAATATAAATCAAGCTGCTTGTACAACGAATGTGTCTGTCCTTTTCTTTTTCCTTACAAAAGTACCCTATCTTTTCAAATCAACTTTTATATTTTCACAAACTATTCTTCTATGCCACAATAAACACCAATTCTTTAGGTCTACACTTTGTATTATTAACTCTAGAAAAAAAGAAAAAAAAATCTTTTTTTTTTTGGTATTTTTAACTGGTTACTCTGTCTAGTGAAGTTTCAAAACATGTTCATTGTTGAAGTAGATCGCGCACAAAATCTCAAAAATTGATTTTGTGTTACTTTAGAGAAACATAAAATGCATTGTATCGTTTATTACTAATGAGTTTAGATGTTTCAACCTTTTATATCCTCTGTTCATAAAGATTTCAATGCTTCCTTTTATTTCTTGTCAACACAATCAGGCCTTTAAATATAATATTTATTTATTGAAACAAAAGCAAACAAGGATAACTTAATATGTGAAACATCACTTTATGTTATATACTACAAATTGCCTTTTTGTGATGCATTATCGCACGAATGATAATCATAGACTTGATCTACATTCGTTGTTCAGGAACAGAATCGGCTTTCTTTTTTGCATTCTAATGTCACATGTATATTTGTTAATGATTGTCTTATTGGCCAAGTTTGAGAGTCCTGAGCATATATTTATTTAGAGTCGTGGCTTATCTTTTTTGTTTCTATTGTTGCTGCTATCCCAATTTCAAGCATGGTTCGATCCTATCGATAAGAAGGTTCCAGTCAAGTTGGCATTTTGAGAAGTGCAACATTAGATACACTGCAAGAGATACAAAAAATCACTTTGTCTCCGACTGATTCATTCTTTCCAATTATGAATACCGCCGAAGCTCACTTAAATTGTCCTGATACAATGTCTTCATCCATTCATGAAACTACTTTATTAAAAGATGATGCTTTCAAATTGACTAATGACTCTGTTGGTATTGTTAAAGTAATATATTGGCTTTAACACGCTTAATAACTCTTTTTTTTTCGTTTCTTAATTGCAACCTTAGAAATAATTCCAAAAAGGTCTTGGTCAAGTAATCGTCCAATTCAATCAACCAATTCAGTTCTCGACACAAATAACATAAATAACACTAAAATAAGAATGATACGTCTACCAAGAACAAAATCAAAAGAAAGTGTGAGGGGTAATGCAAATAAAAGTATAGCAAAAGGAAGAATTAAGATTGTTGAACCACACAAACCAATACTTGCCAATAATAGAATAGAAGAGCCATACAAGTACATTGATAATAACAATAGGGAAATGGATCAAATTATTACAATGATGCAACACCATAAAGTATCGGATGATAACCATGTACCTTCTTCTGAATTTAAATTCTCCTTTCCAACCACAGGCAGTAGTAAACATAAATCCATGATTTATAGTAAAAAAGATGATACAAAGCATGATACAATCCGACAAAGAGTCATCTTGCCTTTACCAAAACGTAAATCAAGAAATTCCCCAGAAACAGAATCTGAAAGGAACACAAAAGATAACCGATCCCTACTCACTATGCCAACTTCGCCTTTTACCTTTTTATCTGAAAAACCAATGCCTAAAATACCCTATTTCACTAATGAAAACCAAAACTTACAACAACAGCAGCAGCAAATACACAATTCGTCATCATTAGTGTCATTAGAAACAGCAAACTCTGCTATCAACAATAAAAAGGATAGGCCAAGTATGTCAAAAAAGATGAAGAGTATGGAAAGAGTACAGGCATGTTTAACAGAGAGCGAGACAATCAAAATACAACCACAACCAGAATTCATTATGAACTACACATCACAGAATAAATCCACTTTTGACTTTCCAAACTTTAACTTGCAATTCAATAATGAAGCAAAGAAAACATTCAGTGTAGATGCTGTTGATAACAACGAGAGTGATATCACCTTTGATACTTTTGTACCAAATCACGGTGCATTCACAGACAAAAAGGAAGTAGAGAATAGAAAGATCTTGAATGTCAAACCCCCTTTGTCTGTGATCAAACGACCTATACCACCACCCAATCCAATTGCGAGTAACATGAGCCATAAATCAAAAGCAGTCAAGGACAGCGAAAAGAAAAAGTCGAGCAAGACGATGAAAAGAAGACGAAAAGCAAAAAAGGGGAAGATGTGGCTCCAGGAGGATTTCTTTCTTCTGATATCACGCTATTTGACAACCCACTTTCGGATGACTGGGTTTGCTTCTTTTGTCAGTTTGATATATTTTGCAATGGATTGGAAGACGCAAAGAAAAAGAATGGATATTATCGGCGAAAGAAGGAAAGGCTAAGTAGGATGAGAAGAGCAATCAGTGAATTGGAGTCCTCTGATGAACTATTTTTTAATCAAGAAGAACAACACCATTGCCATCATACATGAAGCATTATATATACAAACACATACATTATACACATACAGCGCCATTTATATGTAAATTTCACTTTCTTTCTCTCTTCTTCCTTTCTTTCTCCCCCTTTTTTTGTACATGTTTATTAAACCAACATATGTACATATATTCTCGTTTAACCAAGATCCATCACTTCTACTTGTCCAGCAGGGCTGTTTTCAAATCGTTGTGCTGTTTTATGTTCAAATTCTTCAATCATATACCAATCTGGATGACCTTGTAAACATTCGGATGGAACAGTCTAAATTGATATGTCGTTAATTTTTTTTTTTAAAAAAAAAGACAGAGCGTGTATATCATTCAAAGCCAAAGATAGATTATTGTACCTCTTCTTCATCATTGCCATTTTCCCAAATGATCGTAAACCGTATTTTACCAATCGAGTTTCTTACTTTTCTAGTCACTTTTTTTATTCTTTTTTTGTGGTATCTTGTTCTCATCTTGTTTGCTTTTATTTCTTCTGATCTTTCTTCATCGCTTTCTTCCTTTTGCTCATCGGGTACATATAATCGGATCGAGTCTGGTCGAACAAATGTATTTCTTACTTCTGCTGGTAAAACAGGGATAGAGACAGAAGTAATAATGGCATCTGCTATTCTTGGATGAGCATTCTTTTGTCTCTTTTTCTATTGGATTTTTAAATATATAATGTTTAATCTTTTTTTTTTAAAAAAAAATACCATTTTTGTCAAAGTACAAAGTATGAAATGGAGAAGAAGAAAAATAATTTTTAATTTCAGTAAACAAATCAAAAAATAAAAATCAGAATGCGGAATAATGAATAGTCTAACATGCTTATTATTTATTTAATGCAACAAAAATAATATTATTTAGGGGGAGGGGATGTTATATCCACAAATGATAAAGTACTAATCTTATTCACATATCATATATAAAAGCTCACTCGTCAGCCTTGCACTCACAGAGACTTCTGTCTTCATCCTTCCAAAATCAACTTCTCCAAACGCGTCAAATCCAATCTTTTCAAGGTACACCTTTTGCTGATTCATTCTTTCAGTCGATCCAATCGTGGATTCCGAACATGCAGTAAGCAGAATTTCTTTGACAGCCTCGATCAGCAATAGATTGTTGCTTGAAATGACGATAGAGTTCATTTTGGGTATCAAGGACTCATAGACCAGTGCGAATACCTCTGGCGTGGAAACAGCAGCTTTCGACAGGAATCCGTACAAGAACAGCCTTTCGGATTCGGTTTCGGCAAGACTCAGCATGCCGACCAAAAGGGATGAAAGGAGAATACCTGTCGTGTTGTTAGGAATATCCATCATGCGCCATATGGCCATGTAAACATCGGAAGGTACGGTGAGGGTGTCAACATCAATATCCACACCACCAGCCAAGTTCAGCAGCTCATGAAGCGCGTCATTTTTTGCCGCAAACGGAAGTAACCCAGCAAAGTAACCAAGACACCGGCTTTCCACCTTATTCATCGTGAAATCAAATTTTGTTTCCGTTTCCAAAAAGTCAGTTAGACACATGTAAATATCTTCTCTGGCATCCGAGCATCGGAATCCTTTGAGTAAAGTACCAGCGATTGCAAAAGAAAATTGAGTATCAAAACTAACACCAGCCGCTGCATCAATATTGGAGAGAATAGAGGCAAATGGGGCTCGAGCCTCCATCAAGACATCCTGGACAGACCTATTCTCAAAAAAGTTGTATGCACTCATCGTGCGTAGAACAGCATTCAAGAATTTGACAGTATGGGAAAAGACGGCGGGATGATTCATTTGGACGATGGCAATAGCAAGCCAAAACATGGGTTTTAAATATCTCGATCCAGAAGACAAGTTGTGCACAATGTTTTTGAGACACATGAGAATACTAATCACGAGCTCAGAATTCTTTTCGTCAAAGCGAGAAAGCTCATTACGAAGGACAACCAAGATTTGGAATAGGAGATCATCATCAATCTCGTCTTGAGCAAGACAGCCAAGGATGACAAAGGATCGAGGTTGCAAAGCAGGATTAAATTGAAAAGTCATACTAGTGGCTAAACTCATCCAACGAGCCCGCCAAGCATTTGCAATGTCTATATTACATATATGAGTACATGTGTTTCAGTCAACTTGCGTCTATAATCCAATCTACCTGTACTAGGAGCTGCAAAATTAATTGTGTCTAACAACAATTGAACGATGGTTTCAAGTGAGGTAAGGCTCACGCTTTCCACATCGTCAGTTAACGTTTCATCGGTAATCGTAAAAGCGTTGGCATACGATTTGTTTAAGCCGAAATGAACACGGTATTTACCATCTCCTACATCATCCATAAGGAATTTCAGCCTTTTTCTATTGCTGCTCATCACAAAGTCAGAAGTTACCAAGGTATGAATCGCATTGACCACAAATCCATGAATAGAAGAACGTATAAACGTAGGACCTGTAGACACCAAGAGTGCCATAATATGAAAACAATCAGCCATATAGGGTTTTCTAGGATCGTTGTTGAAGAATGAAAGGGCTGCCATGCATCGTATCAAACAGGCAATCTCGCCCCATACAGGGTGCTTGACCACTGTACCACAATAGTTTTGTGCTGTACTTTCAAGTGCTCTTCGGGTTCTTGTGACAATCTTGCCTCGAATGCTATTGCTACTCATAGTCACAATCGTATTTGCAACGACTTCGGCTTGTGGCGATCCGACCCCATGTTCAACAGAGTATTGAATAAGGCAATCGATCATTATATTGTGTATTTCATACATCTCACCCAGCACTTTCCATACCTTTCGTTGGATCTGTTCAAATAACTACAGAAAGGTATGATATTAAAACAATATACTTGTAAAATAAAAATACAAAATACCTTTGGCTTTTCAGCAGTCAGAGTAATTAAGGAACGAATGAGTTCTTTGACCTTGTGGATTTCTTTTAAATTGTTTCCGTGGGTAAAAAGAGCCAGATTGTTCAACCAAGGCACAATGTACTCCAGCGTCAAAAGCTGTCTGACAGGCTCCGCGTTCGATCGATTGAATCCCAAGACACATTCATTCAAAAACTCCAAAGTCAAATGGACTTCACTGGTCGCAATCGCCTTGCTAATGTTAACAATAAAGTCTGTATCATTGTATGGAACACACATGTCCTTGGCAAACATAAGTTGATTCGCAGCACTAAATCGGAATGAAATACAAAGAGAGTAGAGCAAGTTGTAAGCAGAAAGTCGCAAATTTGGATCTTCACATCCAAGGTTGACCAGTGCCATATTAAGCATACGACCAGGAACGTCCATTGGATGAATACCATGACTTTCATTGGTGATATTTGTTTCAAAATTCTTTTTACTGCTCAGCAAATACTTGAATAAATCAATTTAGTACCTCTTTTCTTCTTCTTCCTTTAGTATCACTTACTTTATACACTTCTTCATGATTAGGAACTATGAGTGACATAGTCGACTTGCCACGGTGAACAGTAATATGAATTTTCCCTTCATCGTTTGCCTTTTTATTTGGCGTTGCGGGAGGTAAGTAAATGTCTACTAAATCATTCATACTGTATATGTTGTTTAATATCGTGTTCAGACTCCAAAGAATTTCTTGTTCGCGTATCTGTAAGAAATAAGTAAACAATAAATAAATAAAAAATAAATTATTGACCCTACCGTAGTTACTTGAAAATATTCTGCTCCAATCTTTATTTGTACGGGTATCATAGATTTGAAACTATTTACAATAAAAGCATTCTTAATTGTCATTCCCATTTCCCTTTGTATTTCATCTGCCAAAGAGGCGTTAACTATTTGTTTAAAAGTATAATTAGCCCACTTACATGATTCTTTGGGAAGTCGAATCTCGAATGGCGCAATGTATTGAGACAACTCGCTGATACTAGTTGAAAATTTGGTACGTCTGACTAATCTATTAGTGATCACTCGCGGTAATTTGCGAATATAGCGCTGAAAGTAGAAGTTAGGGTTGAATACATGGAAAGCTACCAAAAAATCATTCAATTCACTAAATATGAGCTGAAAGAATTGATTGAACCAGTGGATGGGGATTTCACAATCTTCTGAAAACCGTGTCATATCAAACACTAGCTCAAAAGGTCGATTGAGACTAGGCTCCATTACCTAAACAAAGAAAAATAAGTATTTTTTTTTTTACTTGAATAGAGATTTACCCTCAACATGTAATACACCAAAAGCTCGTAATCCAAGTTATCTGAAGGTATATGACGAGCAATTAAGTAAAAGACTGGATTACCGTTTCTTGAGACACCACCTTGGTACATAACGTTCAATGACCGTATACTGTTTAAATCACGGTGTTTGTTTCGACGCATAAATTCATTATAATGTGTGTTTCCACTGACAAGAGCATAGTTTCGTACCATCGAAACTTCTGCCTGTGCTGCACCCGATGGAGGCCCCATTTGACCAAGCAAATTGGAGAAATTCTCCATGGTACGTTTCATCTCCAAGATCTTTTGTGTTTCATTAGATGCACGAGATCGTCGTAAGGATAGATCGCGAGAGATCTTGTCAAGGTTTTCAGACATGTATCTGTGCAACTTCATGTGAGTCAAGGTTTCTAGACGGACAACAGGGGTATCTTGAACTTCTTCCAAAGGTACTGCGGCTATTTCGCGTAGAAAGTTGGCTACTCTGTATAGATTGTTTGTAATAAAGTCATTGAGTGAAATAAGATGGGGTTCTTTGGCGCCAAACATGACGTTATTAGCTAAATTCTGCATGAGTCGAGTTGCTTGCAGCAGGATCTTTTTCGTATTTTTAGATTTTGGTAAAGCTTGTTTAGATACTCCAGAGTTTTCAGGCGTTAAAATGGCTGGGTTAAACAATCTTAAAAATACGAATCCTCCTACTTGTGTCTTGGCTGCATCTGAAAATCTTTTGCTCACTGCATTTACCAGAAAAGCCAGTTCCTGGCGAAACATTCTTTCCATAAAGATTAGAATTTTTTTTTAACCATGTTTTTCTTCTTACCTAGGAGCGATTGAAGCAGATTTACAGATAGCATCCAAGAGTATTTCAGTCACCTTGCAAACATTTCGCTTGTTTTTCATGATGATTTCTACAGATGCATCCTTTACTGGATCCATTTCCCATGTCAGCTCTTCTTCAGGTAAAGCATTGATTGACTCCAATGCAGGCTGAAGAGTCGTTCTTACATAATCCATACAAGTATTTCTTGCAAATGTAGACAATATTCGGCTTGCCATATTTGTTCCTCGGAACAGGGTCGATTCTTGCTCTATTCTACGACTTAGCTACCCGTACTTCTTTTACTTCCTTAAAACTTACCAGCAGAACAGACCTCCTTCTCTATAACAGCTTTTAAAAGCGGCAAGACCTTGTTTCTCGATTCAAATGCCTCCAGCAGGACTTCGGCCACACCAGCAGCATCTCCCGTTGGACATACATCGCAAAGAGATAAAGCGACTTCCATATCTGACTCAACTAGTAACTAAATACATTATTTTTAAATTAGCAATATATACATGAATGCACCTTTTATTTTATTTTATTTTTTTACCTCGACTAATTTGTCGTATCGATCCAACATGATGTTTTCAGCCAATGTATCAAATTGAGCACCTTGATTAAGAATGTTGGACAAGACTTGTATAAAAGCACTTCTTGTTCTTGAATCTTCATGATATCCCATAGCTAAAGTAGACCTTAATCCTACCTCTACATTAGCGCTCAATAAATTTGATATGGCATTCACTGTTGACTCCTTAAGAGGCCCCCAATAGGTATCTGCTTGTTTGACGGGAAGATTGGCTTTAAATGTCAATGCGGATGCATACGGACTATTTACATTTTGGCTCACTTCAGCCTACAGGAAAACAATATGATTAGATCAAACAATTTTAAATGAAAACGATTGTACTTCTTGTCTGTGACATCTGTCTAACAATTGCGTGAAAAACGTAAAATATTTTTGAAACAGTCTATTCTTGCTCGTCGCCCTGTCTACTTCACGGGATTGCTCTGCTGTTTGTAGTGGAAGCTTCAATAATAGGGCAACAATGGCCTTTAAGCAAATCTGATCCAAGTCTCGTTGAACTTCCTTGTTTTGCAAGTTGTTTGTTTCCAATGTAGAATTACTAGCAACAAACTAGCATTGGAGGAAATAAATTATACATATGTTCTTTTTTTTTTTTAAAAAAAAAGAGCTTACCAGATTGAAGGCGCTTGTCCATTCTATAATAATTTCAAGCAATTTATTCTTAACTCGGACATCATCACGTATCACAACCTGATCCTTTTTCAACATAAGCACTTCAACAAGATGACACATCATGATCATTATACGCATTGTTGTATAGTTGTCGCGAGGCAAACGATTGATATAGTTGGCAAAATGAAGAGCAAGTGTACCAAAATCAACACTAAGCAAACAATCATTTTCAGTCAATCGATCAAGGATCATCTTTATAACCAGCACCGATTGCTCCACAAACAACGTATTGGTACTACTGCACAGTATCTCACCATCCGTATTAAGGCATTTGCTCATCACGCTTTCCATTTGCTGGAAAAGGATGGCATACAAGGAAGGTGAAAGGTCGCCTCCCAAGGTATCCTTGACAGTCTCTCTGACGACCACATTCTCTGAAGTAAGCAATTCAACCATTTCAACAACAAATTTCTCAACTAATATTGCTGATTTAACAGGCGATTCAATGCGATCTCCACTTTTACTTTTTTTGAGTTCATCTTGAATGTTTTCCTCCTCCATTTCTGCTGTTAATCGACTACCTCCCAAGGCAGCCAAAAATCCAGTATAATTCTGCCACTCTGTCTGTTTTCCATCATCAGCTTCCTTTCGGCTGATAGGTGCAGGAAAGGGAAGTGCTGCACCGACCGTGGCTGCTGAGGATTTAGCAGATGGCCCTCTCAATTTTTCGTGTCTTACCAGGCCTCCAATTTTTTTGGTAGAGGTGGAGGTGGTAGAGGAAACAACAATGTCATTCAAGTCCCTGAAAGAATCGGTACCGTAACGAATTACAATTTGCGTTAAAATTTTCCATCTCTTCCAAACTTCTTCCCAAGCCAAAAGACTACCCACTGTCGCTACTGTGATCATTCTTAGATATTTTCTCACTCTTTTCTGCTGTGCTTTTTTGCCTACAAACAGTTGCTTGCGTGAGCCCTTTGTTGCTGGCTCTTCAGAGCATAATCCTTCGTAGATTTCACTATTGTATTTGAATGCAATCATGCTTTGACTGTTTTTTAAGGACGACTCGATGATTAAATTGTCCTTGTCTATTATTTTTGATTCTTTACACATGTAGCCTAAACATCGAATAGCCTTTGAGCATATTTCTGGAGTGGGTGAGCATAGTAAGACTAGCAAAGCAATTTCAAGTGTGACCATCGTTTGGTTGCGTTCAGGAGCATCACAGAGCTCTTCAGTAATGGCCATTTCCTATAAATAGATTGAGCTCAGCGCTGAATACATACAAGTGCCAATCTACTTTATTTACCGAAATATCTGTCAAAAAAGTTGTCCTTGCATCCAAAATATTTGCTAGCAAGTCCAAAAGGATCTTCATGGATGGCTCTGTTTGTCGACTGATATCCAGTATCTGTCGTGCAATCGATAAAACTACTTGACACGAAATTTTCCAAAAATTAGCCATGATCGTCTCACTTGGCCCCCAGTGAACAATGATTGAAGGATTATGCAGCTGAGTTAGACAATCAACAGCAGCACGTCTTACACGATGATCTTGATGTCTCATCAAATTTGTCATTGATGTGACTAATAATGTGTTTTCCTCTACTCTCGTCTTATTTCCCTGTTTTTTAGTATGATTAGTTTACATGTCCGCCTCACACGACACATTTGTCTTACCATCAATGCGCAATAAGGGTCCATGCGAAACAATTTGAGCATGCTTTGAACTAGACCTGCTGTGCTCTGCAATCTTTTGTCGCCGCTGTTATTTGCTTTTTTAGATCCGATGCTGGATATCTCTGATCTTGAAGACAGCTCAACTTGAACCGTTTGTATAAATATATGTCGCAGTGGTGTGCAAATAGAGTCATACATTGATTTAAGTGTTGGATTCCAAGGTAATGTTCTTTCTTCTGACGCAATGGCCAGGCAGGCATCAACAAGTGCCTGTTTAAACATGAGGGGAGCATTATCATCCAATAGAGTGGGTACGAGAGTACAAAGTGTTTTAGACGGCTTGAGTCGTAATTGAGTCAACAAATAGTTGGAAATCAAGCTTTGCTGATTGATAGTGTAACCTAAAGTAGAAGAAAGTGTGTCTAAAGCTGAGGAACGGGAAAAGTCCCATACTTTTTCACGTAATTGATCTTCGATATCGTCTGCGATATGCCGTAAAATTGTGTCATCGTTGGGTGCAATAAATGAAGCTGCTTTACACAGATCGACATAACACGTAGCAGCAATCTCCTGTGTTCTTATAGAGTCCAATGCGCTTTTTAATTGACGAGGGAATCCAGTCTAATAGTAGAAAATATAATTTTAGCTGTGGGAAAACTCAACTTTTTTTTTTCCTTTCGTTTTCTCACCCTTCGATTTTGTAAACCTTTATCATCTAAAAATGCTTGTACAAAAAGATCGGGTGATAAGATTAAAAGGATGGTTTGTAATGGCCATAACACTGCCTTTTTACGAGAGCTATCTGCTGCAACATTGCACATGTCAAAAAGAATCTCAGATCCAGTCAGAGTTGGTTTACTGCTCTTGCAAATATCAGAAAATTGATGTGGTTTCTCAGAGATCCAATTCCAAATAGCAATTCTTAACATTTTTGCGAATAATAATTTACCATTTATCTTCATGTTTAAGAAATAGGGACTGAGTTCTATTTTTCTTGATTAAATACATATCAAGAAAGACGTTTTTCATTATTATTTTTTACCTGTTAGAATAGTACGTAATTTCAATGTATTTAGGTTTGTAAAGGAAAGAATTCTGACTTCAGGAGGATTTGACTCTGAATTTTCGTTAGTAGCTGCCAAAATGTTGACAGTGTTTTTAATTTTTGCATAAAAAGAATTCCAGTTGCTGGCACTGATATAACACAACACTTTACCCGAAGTGTTGTAAACCTCACGTATATATTCCATTAATTGTGTATCTATTCTATTTGCTACTGCTATCTCGTTGGTTTGTTCAAATGCTAATAATTGATCATTGCGCTCTTCAATGACATGTAATTGATTTAAAAAACGTCCCATTAAATTCAATAAGAACGATACAAGTGCTTCATCCAAGGGCGGTGGATCAAGTGCAATTTCCTCTTCTTCCTTGGGCGGAGTTGATGTATCGTCTGTATAAGCGCCTACCGCTGCCGCTGCGGCTACTGCTTCCTCTGTGATGTTTGTTTCATGAGATATTCTTCCCATGTGTTTCTTGTACCAAGACCAGTGATACTGTAAACAAGCAGATAAAAGTCGAACAATAAACAATTGAGATTGTATGATATCGGAAGGAATAGAGGTGTCATCGATTGTAGAGGGTTGGACAGCCTAAAGACACTTTTTTTAATTAATGCACAGCCTTAGTTTTCTTTTTCTTTTTTCGGTCACCTTGGAAATTAATTCTAACACAAGCGCAAGTTGGTTAACAACCACAGACAATTTATGGATTGATAGTTCAATAATGGCAGCCACTATTGTATGAAGTGTAAATTCTCATATCTCTTTCCCGGGAATACTAAACTTACCCGTTTGTTGTGTTAATACATCCTGTTCTAAGCTCTCAATAGTCGCTCCAGTGTTGTTTATTGGTAGCTGAAAAAAAAAGAAATAGTTGTCAGACAATCAAATATCATGTAAGTTCTTTATCAGAAAATTTAATTTACTCGAACTTCTATTCGCTTAATTAAGCTAACAATCAACTTGGCATTGGCCCTCATTAGCAAAAAAGAAAAAAAAAAAAGAATAAGGAATGACTTTTGTTAAAGAAGCAAAAACAAGAAAGAAAAAGAGATAAAAAGTATATAAGCTTAAGAAGGAAAAGAGAGAGAAAGAAAAAGATATAAATGAGATTAAATATATAAAAGATAACACCCTTTACACGCTCTGATCTCTCTCTCTCTTTCTCATTTTATTCTTTGTCGCTTATTAAACCTTGTTTTTATTTCAATCACAGTTTAACCCTGTGTCACTTTTCTTATTCGATGCTGCTTTACTCACTAAATTGTCTGGATAAGCATTGAGGAATACGAAACAGAACAAACCAGGATGAATCTTTAAATAAAAAACAGATGTGCGGGAAAACAAAGAGTAAAGGAAAACTGATAAAATATCAAAATATTTTTTTTTCCCACCATGTCAAGAAGTGTACAGCATATGTATGAATCTAAATCTGTATTAGGGGTTGGTTTTAGAATTACCAATTCTACTAAAGACCTAATAAGAATTTTTTTTTTTACTTAAATGAATGGCTTATGCATTCAAAAAATACTTGATAGACATGGAACGATATCTTTTTAGCTTTATCCGATTATTTGGAACATTTATCTGTCCAATCTTTATTTCAGTAAAGTGAAATAAATTAGTATAAAATAAGTTGATCATCATTTTGTAACACTCAAAATCCCATTAATAGAATGACATTTTGAAATCAAACTTTTGCCCTCTTTTCTTTTTTTTTTTTTCTTTCTGGGACGTGCTGTCTTTAGCCTAAAAAGTCAAAAGCTTTCATAAATTAAACCTCCTAAAGTTATTAGTACATATAAAACAGTCGGCATAAAAAATAGAAAGCGCTAGTGCCTCTACAACTAAACTTGCAACCAAAGCATTTTGTATCCAAAACACGGTTTTGATGGGTAGCTTAGTAAATGTCCTCTCCGCTGGTGTAAGGGAAAGCCCAATCAAACAAAACAGTTTTATTTGAAACATATCACTGTTTGATTGGATAATATCAGCCCTTTTTTTTGCCCATGTCAAACGCATCATAATAACTCTCTTCATATAAGAAATGAAACCGAGGTTTATCAGCGTGACCTAGGGTCGAATGGCAAAGTTATTTTTGCTCTGATATACAAATTTTTTGAATTGAAGTCGCCGGCTTTGTAAGTTTATACAATTCGAGAAAGCGTAATGTCCTTTAAGCTAAATGAACATCCTTCAAGTTTTAGATGCAAAATAAAGCTGCTTCGTTTAAGCACATGTAACGTTCCTATTTTTTTAATGGAGACAAAGCTCAAATTTATTGATGTGACAGACTATGTAGTCCATAAATTGTTTTTGGGTTTTAATTTTTTTTTTTTTTTTTTTTTTGGTAGAGTTATTGAGATTGCTTGGAATCTCTTTGAAGTGTTTTAAATATTAAGAATAGGACAAAGAAGAATTAACGAGACCGAACAATAGTTCTAAAGTCGAATACTTTTATTAAAGAAAGATTTCAAGGCTATTTATATTAGTTGAGCAAGACCTGAGATTAGATGACAAAAAATAGTTACGACCGATATGATTTGACATGTACAAGAAGAATGTTATAAACTGATGTTAATAATCAACTGTTGAGATGAAAATGAAACTTGGCTGTTTAAGGCAGTGATAATTATTAGGTTCTATTCTTATTCAAACTCATTTGTAAAGATTTAGTTCAGAATGATAAAACTGTAACTTATTGACATGTCAAAACATGACACTTTTTAAACAACCATATATTGTAGCAGCCACAATTTTTTAACAACTTAAAAGACTTAATGGAAGGCTTATTTGTTACTCTTCTTTCTTTTTAGTAGTTGCTTTATTTGATTCAGATGCTTCACCAGAAGGCAAGCCTTCTGATACTGACACATTCGTTGCTTCTTTACCGTTTTTGTTTTACTGTGCTCAGATATGAAGTAACGCGTCTATTTTGGCAACATACAAATGTTCAATGCTTCTTTGGACATGTGGGAAATAGCAGTAGTATGTCTTTTATTAACATGAGCTCTGATGTTTAATCTAATTGGCAACATTGATAAACCAAGCGTCAAATTCCATTTCGTCTGTAAACTGGGATATCGGCCAAATGTTCTTAGCATATTGAAGAGCGCTTGATTGAACAAAAAGGTGTTGGAAAATGTTGATAGATGAAGAGGACATCATTTTAAATATCGTTGTCAGTAAGGCAATCGATAAATCAAAAACATGCATTGAAGTGACTACTGCAATAGATGGTTGTTTAAAGAATTCGCTATTTTACTATGAAACAGACCGATAGGCTTATTGTCTTTTACATTTTCTTCAAAACGTCTGTTATCCAACCACACCGAAAAGCATACCATTAGAATTGCCATGAAAAGGAGCATCGTTTGAATACAAAATAAGCTTTAAAAATCAAAAAGGAATCAAAGGCGACTCCCGACCAAAATCCGACTTTTTCGATGCATACTCTAAACAGTAACAGAATCTTTGGCCAGATGCTTCCTAGTGCAACAAAAGCAAACCTTGAAGCAAGTGTTTATCATGTGATTGGCAACATATCAATGGTAAATCCTTGCCCATTTTAAATGGAACAAAAAACAGATAGATTATGGAACAGGCAGTGAATTCATCAACCTGGTTAGAATATTGTCAGCGATTCGGAACAACGCTCGCGTCTCGTTACATCATGTCAAATCGCAGCATTGATGGAAGAGGCAACTTTAAATTCAACAAACAGGATTCTCTTGGCCGTAAGAAACCTGTAAGTCTAAAAAATAATAATAATAAATATGTGTCTAACGCTTTCATAGGATGAAGACTCTTCTTCAGCATGTCATTGAAGATGGACCACAAGAAACAGAGCTGATCACTCGGCATCTTCAAGCCGCTCTAGTACTCTTGTTTGAAAATGCCGATAAGCATATTTTTTTTTTCCAATGATATGGGGCGTAACTCAAATTGATAAAAATGTGAGCAAATTCAGTGCTCGATCTAACCTAATTTCACATAATAGGGCGTCTATTAGTGATGATGAAAAGACTATTACGCTAAGACCTGATGCGTTAATTAACATCGTACATGGTACGGCACTGGATCGAAGATGAGGCTGTGGTGAGGTCAAATCTTAATATCAAGCATTTCATCATCGGCTCACTGGATTGGATCTCGTTCGTGTTGCACATTTATTTAATCAGTTTGGAGGTGACATAACTCTGGGATTCACAAAATTAAAGTGTCTTTTATTATCGTGATAAAAGTTTTGTTTACAAATAATTGAATTCTTACATGTACACACTGTTGAAGAGTTAGTCAAGCATGAATTCAAAAACAGCCTTCAAACAGCATATCAAGAAGCAGAACCAACAGACGACTAAGGCAGCTGCAATGACCACATAAAATAGTAAATTAATAAAGCTTATATGCATATTCCCATTAGTAACGCTTTTACTGTATGAGGAATAGGAAAGGGGCAGCTTATTGACAGTTGAAGTTGTAGTATTGCTGTATTTTGCTATTGAAACATATATCTCGAATATGTAGTATGATGAAAAGCAATGAATAATTATGTTTTCAGTGATAAATTCAATGAAGCAATGATAATAATGTAGGTTAATAAATTTGTTTATGCTGCTTTTTATCTAATAGTCAAACGAAGCTATTCGATTGAAAGAAATGATAAAGATGGATTTATATAAATGAAAGCATATTGTACATCATTTTTCAATACTTTTATAGATTGTTCAAATAACAAAAAGAATAAAGCAATGCTCGTCTGAATTGAATAGTTGCATTGTTGATTCCAAAACATTTTAATAGCTTGAAGCGTTTGTCTTCTCCATTATTTAATAATCATCTTTATTATGATCCTATACTTTTATAAATCGTAAAATAATTCTCGTCTTTTTAAAGTGTTGTGGACAATTTTTACATGTAATATCCAAAAAATCCTTAAACAAAATAAATCCCTTATGTGCCAAACATTTTAACTTACTGTGCTATAAGCTTCAGTTTCACGTCCAAGCTTTATATATATACGCTTTGGAACTCTCAAAATAACATTAATTAATCTAATGGCAGAGATTGCATCTAAAATCGATGTTGTATTCGTTTTCGTTTAGGAATTGTGATTATTGCAAGAGTTTCTTTCTTTGACCGAGTCATGCTTCGTTTCACATTAATATGAAAAGCTATTTCATCCGGAAAGACCCAATTTATTGTAAAGCCCAAGTCAGTTTGCTGCCACTTTTGAATCCAATTATACTGTTTTTGAATTTTTTTTAACAACACTACGCGAAACATTGAAATATGCAGTCCTGCATTAAATGGCCAACTAATTCAATTAAAACAGCAGAAAGATTCTCATCAATGTAATTTAAAAGAAATTGTTTATGGTTCTCTTCAAGAATACGGCAACTACCTGATTTTTTCTTCTTCCCAAAAATACTTTCAGAAACTTTGTAATAATATTTGACCCATTTTTGGACTGCACAAATATGAATACTTTTTTTTTTTTTTTTTTTTTTTTTTGTAAATTAAGTTTTTATTAACTTGTTAGTCACACATACTCGTAGAGGTGGAACTTGATTTTTAAAGGAAGAGAATAAAGGATACAGAAAAATTGAAAATTATAAGCAAAAATAAAATTAATCGGGAATCCTATTCAGAAGAATATGGATTTGTCGATTAATGGTTGTAACAATTGCATCGGAAGTAAAAGGAATACTTCCGATGACGAGCTGCCAGTAAGCTTTCCAGATATAAAATTGAGTAGTTGAGACAATGACAAAGAAAGGTCGGTAAAGATTGGATCGATGATGGAAAGGAGACTTGATAGAGTGTAACGCATTCAGAATGTCGGTGTTGGTGAACAAGTAAGTGGGGAAATGATATTTGAGTACCATGGACCAAATAGGGTTCTTGTTCGGACAAGAAACAACAAAGTGTTCAAAGTCTTCTGCTGCCGAGCCACACAGCCTGCATAGAGTACTAGATACAGTTCCAATTTTATGAAGATATGTAGCGGTAGGTAATTTCTTGGATAGTACCCTATACCAGTGATTTCGAGCCGGAAGTAGGAGGGGGAGTGACCAAAAAGTTTTGAAATCTTTTGCTGGAATGGGGGAGAAAAGTGATATAGTTCCAGTAATTTTCAAATTGCGAAAAGTGTGGGATGTATAACTGTGCCATAATTGATTGTGTTGAAGTTGGCTGATGAGAGTAGTAATGTTGGGAACAAGTTGGATATCTTCATCAACGTCAGCAACAACATGATCAAAGAGGTAGGGGTGTAATTTAACTGTTCGTAATTCCAAGATTTCTTTTTTTAACTTTCGACAAAGTGTTGGCTTTTGGGAGTATTCAGTGTCAACTTGCAGTCTTAGACGACGGAGCCGAGAGTCATAGGTGAAAAAATTGCTTGCTAAGAATTTTTTATGTCTGTGCAACCAGTGGTCGGCCGGGTAAGATATCATTAAGTAATGTAAAGGTAGCTGTAGTAGAGTAGCCACCGGGCACCGAGAGAAATCGAAGTTGATACCAAAGTGGTCAAAAGCTTGGTAACACGCATTGACAATGGAGGTGGGGTGATTGAGAGGATGGGTGCGCCATTCAGGAACAAAAAAGGACATTTCAGGAGACAGTGGACTTGGGCTGATGAGATTCATATGGTGTTTGAAAAGAGGTCGAACAAGTGATGAGGAATTGTTCGGGCGAAACACATGGTGGAGATGTCTTATCTGCAGTACCAGATGCTGCGTTGCTGGTTGTAATAGACCAACCCCGCCGTGAGAAAGAGGTAGACTCAATTGTGAATATGATACAAGAGGTCGCTTGTTTTGCCAAACATAATCATAAATGATACTTTTGAGTTTTTTCAGAAAGGCTTATGTTGGGTGGAGTAACCTTAATGCATACCATATCTTGGTCATAATCAAGGTATTGGTGACTGTTGCCCGGCCTCGTAAAGATAATTGCCTGGAAGAATACAACTTGACCTGGTTCTTCACCTTATGAAGAAGGGTGTCTTGAATAAAGTTTCTTTGATTGATGGTGTAAGCCATATAGAAACCTAGATATCGAAATGGTGCAGAAGAGTATTTTGTGTGGTACGTTGATATGTTATGATGAAGAAGATAGCGTTCCCAGTCCTCATCCTTATCTCCATTAAGTGAAAACGCTTCAGTTTTGGCTTGGTTGAACTTGGCATTGGAGACCTGTGAGTATTGTGAGAGGTGGTATTGCAACCTGGTGAAATCATCTTGTGTTTTTAGTATGACACAAACATCATCTGCGTAGGCAATAGTCTTGACAGATTGAGGAATCCCATCAGGTTCGTATCCATATCCAATAATTGTACGATCTTGTTGAATTGAGAGCAGGAGAGGTCCCAAGGCTAGATTGAACAAGAGAGGAGATAGGGGATCCCCCTGTCGTAAGCCTCTTTGCTGGAAGACTGTCGACGTAAAGTACCCGTTTACATTCACTTCAATTAAATTGCCAAAGAAGAAATTGTGTATACACATAAGGAATTGACGGCGAAAACCAAAGGCCTCCATAACTTTCATCAGATATTGTGGGTTGACTCGATCATAAGCTTTTTCTTGGTCAAGTAAAAGGCCTATACCAGGATATTGACGATATCGGGCTTGGTTAAGCAGTAAGTGTAACAAAAGACCGTTTTCTCCTATAAACCGGCCTTTCATAAAGCCCGTCTGTGAGCACTGAAGAATATTGTTGATGATAGGATTCAAGCGAGAATTGATTATCCGGGATAGGATTTTTGCATCACAGTTGATAAGCGAGATAGGTCTCCAATTTCTTAGGTCAGTTAGATCCCCTTTTTTTGGTAATAGTCGTACTCTGATGTCTTTCCATGAAGCAGGTGCAGAATCAGTAGTTAATGCGTTGTTATATACCTCTAAAATTAAAGGTTGTAAAATTGGCATTTGAAATAAAATCTCTAGAAATTGATATCCTAAACCATCATCACCGGGACTACTTTGTTTTGGGCATCGTTTTACTTGGTCTAAAATATCTTCAATGGTGATAGGTGACATAAGTTGATCATTTTCGTCAATCCTCACTGTTTTATCGAAAGTCACGGAAGCTAGATACTGATCTAATTCATTGTCTTCGACGTGGTCTAGAGTGTATAACTGTTGGTAGTATTGGCGTACCACTTCACGCATATCAATGGGATCCGAAGTGCGTTCCACTGGTAGCTCAATTTCAACAGAAATGGTATTGCTGCCATGAATCGTAGGTCTCTGAAAGGACACCATGAACTGTTGTGCTGATCGTCGTTGGTATAGGTTCTTCAAATATCCAGCATCCTTTTCCCCTTTTTCTCTCCATCTGATTCCAGACTTAAGTCGTTCTATCTCCACTAATTCGTGTTGTAATTGACCCAACTTGGTATCAATAGGTCCAATTAACTGAGATCGTAAAGCGGGTGTCGGCTTTCCTCTTAGGATTCTGTTGCGCTTCTTTTCCAATTGTGTAATCGCTTGCTTCCTCCAATTCACATATTCGTAACTGTATTGTTTAATCACTTTTTTGGTAGAAGCTTTCACTCTATCCCATTTTTCGGCTGGTGAAATTGAGGGTTCGACTTTTCGAAAATAATATAGTAGATTAAATACTTTCCTATAAATTTGTTGCTGTAACTCACGATGAGCAGCATAGGCTGGGTTTGCTCTCCACAATCCAGGTCCCGTTGGTGATTGTCCTACGATCAAAGTAATATCCAATACCGAGTGATCTGACCATGCTGCCTTTAAACGTGTGATGCTAGTGTCTTTTAAATGATGATGAAATGATTGTCCCAAGTAGATATAATCAATTACTGAAGTCACCATCGATTGATGGAGTGTTCTTTGGAAAGTCGGTATTTCAGTTAAATCATTCATCTGCATAGCATTGTAAAAGTGGATGTCTAAAAGATTAAGCCATTCTGAAGATGTGGCACTAGAGAGGCTTTGTGGTCGTAGTAGCGAGTAGTTAAAGTCCCCAGATATAATCAGGCGATTGAAATTAATTCGATCTTGTAGATCATATAACATAGTTGTTAAATTATCAAAAAATTCCCGTCGTGTTGGTTGAGAGTGAGCTGGAGCATAGATATTCAGTATATAAAAGGTTTCATAGAATTGTTGAGGGTGATCGATTCGACATAGTTGAAAACGGTCATTGGCATAAACATGGTCAGTGTTAATGAGTGTAATTTTAAAATTTGCGGATAAAGAGACAATACCGACATGTTTAGTCCAGTGTGAGTACTGTGGTTGAAAGTGAAAGTTTAATGATTGAACGAGGTCAGGTGTTCGAGCCTGGGTTTCTTGAAAGCATAGAATATCATATTGTTTGGTCGATTTCAGAAATCGAATATAATTGGATTGAGTTTCTGGTGATCTGGATTTAACCAGACTGTTGGCATTGAGTGATGCATAATGGCATATAATATCTTTCGACATATTCATTTAATTATTAATTGTTTCGATTGACCTCCTTGGAGAGGCTATCCCCAGCCCGTGGTTGAGGTGATCGACGAGGATGAATGCTGGGTGAGTTAGACAGCTGGTCGAAATTGGTGTGATTGTTGAACCACGTTATCAAGGCTTCTGCTCGTGCAGTTTCCTTGGTAAGACGCCATCCTATGATAGTTAAATTGCCATCATTTCCTTTGGCATGGAAAGGGGTAATTTCATTGGCTGCATGGACTTCATCGAAAGCCTGTTGAACTTGGTCAGCATTATATCCATTTAAGGTTTTGACATAGGTTTGGATTTCATCCTGATATCGAGGTTCATGTTCGTCATCAGTGGACTCAACTCCCTCGTCAATGTGCATATCATCGTCGCTTGGCCAATCTTTCTCTGGTAGTTCATTCGCTTGCGCATTCTTCTCTTGAGTGGCAGGTGATTGGGCTCCCTTAGGTGGTGGGGAATCGGTCGAAGGGATGTGCTTGACATCCTTACGCTCAGAAATCTTACTAACCTTTCTGTCTTGCTTCTTGTTGGGAACAATAGCCGAATTCTTTCGAGGACATTCGTATGATCGATGGCCTTGTTCATGACAGGAATAACATAAAATGCGAGCTCTGGAAGTTTCACAGGTAAATTTCGTATGACCTTCTTGGTGACAATATCGGCACCACATTGGCATGTTGTTCCAGGTGGCTCTAAATACTTCAGTGTTCGATTCCATCCAACTAATTTGATGGCTTAGTTTTTGAAACTTCATGGAGGTGGGAGTATTGTCCGGTTGATAGATGTCAAGTACAGCATAACCGCTACCCATAAAGAAACCCGTTGTCTTTTCAGTGGTGATTCCAATGTCTAAGATATTTCCAAAGATTGCCAAACTAGTATTCAGCCCGCTGAGCACCTCCTCAGATGTAAACATAGGCAGATGAGTGAGTTTTAACGTAATGACCTGTGATTGGTCCGTAATTGCTTTACATGGGAGTACTTGTAGCTTGGTTTCACTGAAATTGATACCAGTACGGAAAATGTCGTTTATGTCGTTAGCACTAGTAACATAAACTTCAAGGTAACGAGTCGCTCCATCACTAAGAGCCATACAAGCATGTACTTTAGGGTGTTGTTTTTTCAACTCCACCATAAATTGTCGATCGGTATACTGTGTTTTACATTCAGTAACATCGAAAAGATAAGCTCCTTCTGAACGAGAAGAGCGATAAATTCTGGTTTGCAGTACACGGTGAATATCTTGATTCTCTTCTGGATGGGGAGTGATATCAGTGTGAAGGAGGGATACATTTTTTAGGCGTGTCGCCTCAGCATAGGTTTTATGCTTAGATTTTTGTACGGAAGAAAGCATGAAATATGAATACTTGATTGTCTCGCAGAAGCACTTTGGTTTTTACTTAAAGAAAAAGAATCTCCGTTTTATTTATATAAAAGGTAAAATGTTAAGTTTTTTTATACGGTAATTACTAAACGTAAAGCTCAGCATTCTTGTATTGAAGGATTTTTTGGACGACAAAAATT
Source organism: Rhizopus arrhizus (assembly GCA_024220505.1). Taxonomy (NCBI): domain Eukaryota; kingdom Fungi; phylum Mucoromycota; class Mucoromycetes; order Mucorales; family Rhizopodaceae; genus Rhizopus; species Rhizopus arrhizus. The sequence goes on from JAKZZE010000011.1 coordinate 1,128,656, forward strand.
TCTTTAGTGCAACTTTATTTTTTGAAATGATTGTAGTTTCACGTAAATTCAAGTTGCTACTCGAAATTTCTACTCGTTGCATAAACTTCACCATAAAAGGAAACTCAGAAAGTTTATATTTCTCGATTATTCCTTGACAAAAGATATATAAACATGCCCTCTCTCTTTTCTAACAAAGAATTCCTCAGTTTATATATTAACAATTATATCAACTATGGCTCTTACAAACCGCTTTTTTAATGACGCTTTCCGTGACATGCACCGTGCTATTTCTCTCATGGATGATCCAAGCTTCTTTGACAGTGCCCGTCGTTCTTTGCAGTCCGCAGGTAATTCTATTGGTTCTGTGTCTCGCTACCCTGCTACCAATATCAGTGAGACACCTGAAGGTTATGAATTACAAGCTGAATTGCCTGGCTATGATAAGAAGGATATTCACATTGACCTCGCTGATGATCACACTCTGCTTTTGAGTGGCTCAGTTGAACATCGTCGTGAATCTTCTTCCTCAAATCAAGAACAAGAGCAAACCACAGCCACATCTAAGGATGTCAAGTCCACATCTCCTAAATGGTGGGTAAATGAAAGAGTATCTGGAAGCTTCCAGAGATCTTTCAGTTTCCCTAATCCTATTAACTCCTCTGGCATCAAGGCTTCTTATGAAAACGGTATCTTAAAGATACTTCTTCCTAAGGCTAACAATGAAAACAAGAAACGTATCACAATTGACTAAACAATCATCATTTGCTTATAACTATTCCTCTTATATCATTCATCCCCCCCTTTTTTTTTGCTACATTTCTTCATAAAATAAAAAATGCTACCTTTACCCATATTTTTTTTTTTTAATTGAATTGATAAAATCACAAGTTCTTCAAGTTAAATAATCCTTTTCTCGTAAAATATATCAATTAATACAAAATTAAGTAAAGCATATTGCATTATTTATTATTCTAATCTAATCAATTACCACCGCACTCGCGCTTCTCTAAACATATCGGCTAAATATCCAACCTCAGTTGAACAATCACTTTCTTCCAGCTTCTGTAAGGCCATAGGCATCTAGTATATACAGAAATAAGATGGTTATAATTTCAAACGTTATAAATGATTTACCTCCTTTTTAAGACGCTGAATACGATTTTCATGACTGGGATGAGTGCTCAAGAACTGAGGAATGTCATGTTCATTTATAGCCGACATACGCTTCCATACTTCAAGCGATTCTCTAGGCTCAAAGCAAGCCTGCGCCATCAATTGCAATCCTATCAGATCTGCCTCTGTTTCACATTTACGAGAAAACGGACTCATCAGCAAATAGTTCATGGTGACTTGATTGAATAAGAATGTAGTATCCACTCCAAAGAGTTGCAATGTCATTATTAATACTAGAATGATTTTTGTAAAACTGACTTTTTCAGCACTATGGCGAGCAAGTTGATGAGCAATCTCGTGACCAAGGACGGCTGCCATTCCATCTACACACAAGATAAGCTACAGTCCAAAAAGAAGCAATTTTTTTATACCTTCATTTTTGACAACGGGTAGAATGCCAGTAAACACAAATACCTTGCCACCTGGGAGCACAAATGCACTAAAAAGATGAATTAATAATTATGCTTTTTATGCACAAGTTCCTTATTTCGCTTACTTTCTTTCAGGTGAATCTATAACATAAAACTCCCACTTCATGTTTTCTAATCCAGACACTTTGACTAGTCTTTTAGCGACTTTCTTTACAAACAGAGTATAAGGATGATTCGGTGGTAAGATACGTCTACCAAACTGACGCATGACATCATTGTATGCTAAAACTGCCATAGCTAGAGTTGTTTTTTATTTTTTTAGTGAAAAAAGTACACGTTCACAAAGTTGATCATATATACCTTCTTCTTGCTTTGGCGTAATGCTCATAAATCTCAATCTACCGCTAATAGGTACTTTTTCTAAATGGGTAACATAATAACCACCATATATTACTACACCTGTAGCAGTAAATACCCAAAGTCTTTTTGACATGTAAAAGGGCTCTCTCGAATTATTTCCAAATCGCTTGTATCCATCCGCAACCGTAAGTGGAGGTCGATATTTGATAGGTGAAGAAGAGTAGCTGCGGACTGAAGGGCGAATGGAACACGGTTGAATGAGTTGTCGATTAAAGCTGCATGAAATATTTCTTCTCAACGGCCAAAGCACAGCTTTGGTACGTAATCCGAGAAATGACATGAACAGTAATTAAGAATACGAAAAAAAAAAAAAAAGAGCGTAAAGTTTCGAATGGTTTCTTTTGTTAATGCTAACGTCACACAAAGAAATCAAATACTGTTTCGCACAATCGAAGAGACTCTTTGTTCAGTGTCACTTTTGACAACTTCATTCTATACATTTATACTAGTAATTCATGATACATAAGCATTAATAATTTGCCTATCAAACAGGCTTTTTTTTTTTTTTTTTTTTTTTTGGTTGGGTGAATATAGCAGTGTCAACTCAGATGTCAAAAAAGTCCTTAAAAGCACCCAAACATGTAAAGAAACAAGTATTAATTAGGCTAATGATTGGTAATAGATAAAAAGGAATATGTATCTTTCTTCATTTTCTAAATATGAATAAATAAAGAGCTTCATTCTGTTCGTCTTCAATTCTACGCGTCATAAGCGAGAATGGTACCTAACCATTTCTCAACAGTTGGAACCTCCATTTTCTTACGTTCAGCATAGTCTTCAATTTGATCTTTTTCAATTTTTCCAACAGCAAAGTATTTACTTTGTTCATGTCCAAAAATCAAGCCACTCACACTTGCAGGTGGATCCATAGCAAGTGATTCTGTCAAGGTAATACCTGTCTTTTCAGCAATTTGTCCCAAATTCCACATGGTTTGCTTTTCCGTATGATCTGGCTGTGAAGGGTACCCAGGCGCGGGACGAATACCTTGATAACGAACAGAAAACAGTTCTGACGAAGAAAGATGCTCTTCTGAAGCATAACCCCATTCAACTTTACGCACTTCTTCATGAAGCAATTCAGCAAAAGCCTCTGCTAGACGATCCGCCAGCGCTTTAGCCATGATGCTGTTGTAATCATCTCCGTCCTTTTCATACTGCTCAACGAGTTCATCACATCCAAAACCTGTGCTGACTGCAAACATACCAAGATAATCAGGAATACCGGTTTCTTTTGGAGCAACAAAATCAGATAAACAATAATAGGGCTCATCTACTTCCTTTTCAGCTTGCTGGCGCAATCCGTAAAATACGGCAGATACCTCCTCACGGTCTTCATCTTTATAAATCAGAATGTCATCACCAGCAGCATGTGCAGGATAAAATCCAACAATACCACGAGCAGTTAAAAGCTTTTTATCAACGATCGTCTTTAGCATTTCTTGTGCATCATCGTAGAGACGCTTCGCTTCAGGACCAACATGCTCATCATCAAAGATTTTGGGGAATCCTCTATTAGGGTATCGACCTCGAAGCTGGAACACTTGAAAGAATGGGTTCCAATCGATATGATCCACAAGCTTTTCTAACGGATAATCGTTGTATACTTTAGTACCAAGGAAGGTGGGCTTATCTGGTGGAGGGCTAAGGGCCCAGTTGATCTTTAACTTCTTTTCTCTTGCGTTTTCAATACTCAGCAGATGACGTTCTTCCAGACCTTCATAGTATTCCTCACGCATCTCATCATATTCATCTCGGATATCTTCTGCAAACTCTTCCTTCAAATTATCATCCAACAGACTAGCAACCACAGGGACACTTCGAGAGGCATCAAGAACATAAATAGCCGGACAAGAGTATTGAGGGGCAATTTTAACTGCGGTATGCATTTTGCTGGTAGTTGCACCACCGATAAGGATAGGAATTTTGATACCAGCTTTTTCACATTCCTTGGCAACAATTACCATTTCCTCCAGAGAGGGTGTAATCAGACCGGAAAGGCCAATGACATCTGCTTTTTCTTCAATGGCCGTTTTGATGATTTTATCACAAGGCACCATCACACCCAAGTCAATAACCCTGTAGTTGTTACAGCCAAGCACAACACCACAAATATTCTTTCCGATATCGTGCACGTCTCCCTTTACTGTGGCCATGACAATAGTACCATTTCCTTTTATTTCTGTTTCTCCTGAAAGCGCCATATCAGCTTCCTTTTCAAGCTTGATGTATTCAACTAAATGGGCAACAGCCTTCTTCATTACACTAATGATCATGACATGAACTTTAGTAAAATGTGCATTAGTAGTCCTGATTTCCTTTCTTTACCGAGCAGAACGAATAACTTGAGGCAAAAACATTTTTCCTTTACCAAACAGATCACCCACAACATTCATGCCTGTCATCAAAGGGCCCTCAATGACGTTCAGAGCACGAGGATACTTTTCCTTATCTAAGCGTGCTTCTTCGGTATCTTCAACAATAAACTTCATGATACCTTTCACCAAGGCATGAGTAATACGTTCCGTTACTGCCCACGTTCTCCATTCTTCTTGATCTTCGTCCTTTTTCGCATCTTTCGAGTGCGCTTTGGCATATTCTAATAGCTTTTCTGTCACGTCTGGATCACGATTCCAAACAGCATCCTCACAGAGCTGAAGAAGGTCTTTGGGAATATCATCATACACGGTCAGGAAACCAGCATTCACAATTCCCATGTCCATGCCGACTTTGACGGTATAATAAAGGAAAACAGAATGCATAGCCTCACGGACTTTGTCCATACCACGGAATGCAAAAGACAAATTAGAGACACCGCCACTGACTTTTGCACCTGGCAAGGTTTTCTTGATGGTTTCACATGCTTGTATAAATTCAACAGCATAATTATTGTGTTCCTCTTTTCAATGGGCTTAGTATATACTCGATCAAATCATGTATTTTTGTTTTCATTTACCCATGCCGGTAGCAATAGTAAGGATGTTTGGATCAAAAATAATATCATAAGGGTTGAATCTATATTGACATTAATAATCTCAAGTAGACAAGTGCATAAACTTATTACTTTACCCAACTTTGTCTACCAAAATACGATAAGAACGCGTACAGATTTCGACTTTTCTATCCGCTTCAGCAGCTTGGCCAATTTCATCAAACTAGATTAAAAAGAAATTGAGTTGGGTATACGAGATAGAGCAAATATAATTACAGCCATAACGACAACAGCAGCACCAAATCGTTTGATTATTTTTGCTTTCTTGATAAATTCTTCTTCTCCTTCTTTAAGAGAGATTGAATTAACAATACATTTACCTTGCGCACAACGTAAACCAGCTTCAATAACAGCAAAATTTGAAGAGTCCACCATGAGAGGAACACGAGCACAGTCAGGATCAGATGCAAGCATATTTAGAAACTTGGTCATAGCCGCCTTACCGTCTAAAAGACCCTCATCAAAGTTCACATCAACCACTTGAGCGCCACTTTCTACTTGGGCACGAGCAATAGCAAGCGCTTCTTCATATTCATTCTTTAATATATGACGGCAAAATTTACGAGATCCAGCCACGTTACAACGCTCACCGACGTTGACAAAACCTGTTGTTTCATTCACGCGAAGAACTTCAAGACCAGAGAGCAACATGACGTCTTGTTTGCTTGCAGGCTTACGTCGTGGACTGTATTGTCTGCATACCTCTGCAACTGCTTTAATGTGGTCTGGTGTCGTACCACAACATCCTCCAACAATGGTGACAAGACCCTCTTTCGCAAACGGTTCAACGTTTTTGGCCATGGCTTCAGGGCTTTCATCGTATTCACCCATCGCATTTGGTAAACCCTAGACATAAAGGACAATAGTCAGAATACACTTTATACATATTTCCTTTCTCTCTTTTTTTTTTCAATTACAGCATTGGGATAACAAATGATGTGAGCATCGGTAAATCTGCTGATATTTTGAACAAAGGGCTTCATTTGTTCTGCACCTAGAGCACAATTCAAACCGAAGGCAACTGGCTTTGCATGATTTAAGGAAGTAACAAATGCTTCACCAGTCTGTCCGGACAAAGTTCGTCCACTTTGATCAACAATAGTGCCTGAAATAAAAATGGGAACCTTGGGTCGACTGCGCAGAGAAAGGCATTAGATTTGATGTGAACCAAAACATCCTTTTACTTACTTGTCTTCTTCAAACACCAAATCAATAGCAAATATAGCTGCCTTTGCATTCAATGTATCAAAAATAGTCTCGACCAACAGAATATCTGACCCACCATCCAACAATCCACGCACTTGTTCAGAATAAGCAGTAACAAGCTCATCAAAAGTAACATTTCTGTAGGCCGGATTTTCGACGGAGGGTGAAATTGAACAGGTACGATTTGTTGGGCCGATAGCACCACAGACAAATCGACGAATGCCAGTTTCTTTTGTAACCTAACCAAAAAACATCACACTCAGCCTCTCATATAAAAACAACACAATTCCTTACATCTTCACATGCTTTTTTAGCAAGTGCAGCGCCTTCCTTATTAAGACGATAAGCATACTTCTCTAAGCTATAATCTAATTGAGCAATGGATGTTGAACTGAATGTGTTTGTTTCTATCATATCAGCTCCAGCTTCAAGATACTGACGATGGATATGATAGATGGCATCTGGTTTAGTCAAGGTCAACAAATCATTGTTTCCCCTTAAATCGGTTGGCCAATCCAAAAATTCTTGTCCTAAGTTTTTAATTTTCTGTTAGATTTAAAAAATCTAATCAGCTTTATTGTTCTGACCTCGAAAATCCGATTCTTCAAGCTTCAAACGTTGAACCATGGTTCCCATAGCACCATCAAGGAACATAATTCTCTCAGACAGCGTCTTTTCGAGGTACTCAAATGTATCTAAAGTTTAAGATTGTCATTATGTGGACATGTCGAAATGTCAAAACACATTCTTTTTTTTTACCCATTTTTTTTATGTGAAAAAAGAAAAAGATGAAATTGACAATCTCCTCTCTGTCAAACCTAATTTTGAGCCAATCACACATCATATAAATACGAAAATATGATTTGACAAAAAGATAAAAGATTACACACAAATTGAAATTCTTCCTATCTTTATAAAAAGCGTCCACTACAGCATATACAGATACAAGGAAGAGATTGTATTCTTTTTTATTCAAGTATTGAGCAACGCCATTCAGCAACAGTATACCAACCACCGGTATGATGCAGTAAACAAATAAGCGACCATTTACCTGCTTCTGATACTTTGACCATTGCTTCGTATACTTGATCTTGAGGCTGGTACATCAGCTTATGTAATTTCCCTCCTGGACTCTTGATAGCCAATTTATGGTGAGTCGCTTTGTAATCGAGTCGAGTGCCCTTGATGATAAAGCGGTAATTCTGAAGTGGATAAAGCTGATAACATTGCGGTTCTTGTATATAGAATTCATTGTGATCAGCATAGAGTTTCACAAATTCGAACCCTGTGCTAGGTTTTTCTGCAGTGACTTTAATACACATGGCCAGCGTATAATGATTTTTCTGTATGGTCTCTTGTTGTAAAGTAGCACTGTTCGATAGGGTTGCCTTTGGACCAGCATATACCTTGAGCCAACCTTCTGTTTGATGAGAAGGCATCACTGCTTTAATCTTGCACAGACGATTGTCATTATCATCTTTTAAGCATTGCGCTAATCCCCGAGCAACACTACCATCTTTCGCTTCTATCTCTGCAAAACAGCTTACATTCGGTTGAACCTTCATACTCATATAGATGATTCCTTCTCCTTCTTCTTTTGCCGATTGATGTACAACATATTTCAAGACACGCATCCTATGCCAAAAGAACGTGTTTCGAACATAGGGTAAGCTGAAGAAAGCATGAGGCGTGATGGAAGGGGAAAGGTGTTGATCATACTTTTTCTCTGGGAAATGAGTCATCGCCATATCTAAGGGCAAAGTCAAGAACCAGTGAGGCTCCATCTTGTTTTCATTATGAGGATGAAAAGGTGAAGACAGCCAACAGTCAATGAATCTATATTCTCCTTCGATTTTTACTATAACAAAAGAAGATTGAATAAATCAAAGATCACAAGCTTTATTCTTCTATGCTTTACCTGCACACCAAGCATGGTTTATAGGCAACATTTCCTCAGCTTTATCAATTGTATCCTTGGGTGCTATTTTTTCGGATTTTCTATTATTTTCTTTGACTTTTAAGGTTTTATCTTTTTTTACCTAACAACCTTTTAAATACCCATACACTACCTTTGCTTCCTTAAACCCAGCAGATATAGCCATATCAACAAATAAATGTGCTATACCAAATGCTGATTTACATATTCTCTTTTCCAGCACTTGTTCAGGGGATTCGTTCACATGGGCTGATAAAAGTATTGCTTCCTCTTGTAATAAACTCATTGCGTCTAATTTATCCATCAAGGGTACATCATTTTCTTCTTCTGAAGCATGAGCGATTCTGCCCAGCTTTTGTTTGAGCAAGGACGCTTTCTCGCATTGTCGTTGTTGATAACGCTGCATCAAGTAAGCCTGCTGCTTTTGCAATAGAAGCAAATCGTTTCTCTTTTGATGATATTCGGGTCTTATATTTTGAATAATCCAAATGAATAAGGCACGTAGTCTGAACAGCTCTTTACGATATGGTCTAACTAGAAACTTCTGAGAGAGAATGGTTGGAGTGAGTAAAGGTCCTCTTTGTTGTACAGTAGAGGCATATGTATCGATTTGAATAAAGTCAGACTCATGAAATTGAAGACCTGTATTATCAGCTACATTTCTAGTATGTCTATAATAATCAAAAAAGGAAAGTTTAGTTTTGTAGATATCCATACAAGTTCTCTTGGACTTACCTCAAAATATGAAATGGGTTATTATTATCATAATTCAATCTAGGTGTTCTTGATCTGCACAAGCTAACCTGGCAATCCTTTATATCCTGAACTTTTGAAGCCTCCTCAAGTTGGGTGCGATGCGGTTGAAGTAACTCTCGAATTTTTTTACTGATGTTTCTCTTCAGAGGTTCATTTTCTTTTCCTGTTCGAGGATACCAGAATGTGGGGATAAGCGTAGAAGTAGGCATATTAGCAGCCACGGTAGTTTTCTTTTCAATAGGACGAATGATGTTCAAATCTTGAAATTGCCGTCTTTGCCTCTTTTCAACCATGTGTTGAACTGGCCGGTGAACTGGGCTTGCTTGACTGTAAGCAGTGATTTCACTAGGAGTATCAGCAATTTCATAATCTTTTGTAGGCTGTAGTGTAACATTCAATGAAGGCACTGGCTTTCTATGTATCCTTTGATGGGGTGTGGCAGAATAATTGCTATGGCGACGAACAACGGTTCTACTATTACTTTTATTGTCATGCTTGTATTCATTACTAGCACTACTGTTACTGTTATTACTAATGATTGTAGGAGAACTTGTTTGACTACAATCGTCTTCAAATGAAACACGACAATTCATATCAGGTAATGCTTTTGTAAATAGAGGAGTCGACATTGAATAACGAGGAAATACTCCGTTCATTGTTTAAAACAATATCAAAGAAAAAAAGAAAATCAAAAAATAAAGGAAAAAGGAAAAAGGAAAGAAAACATTGGGAGTGAGAGGCAAAAGCTGATTAAAATCCCCAAATGTGGATGTTTATTCATTTCCTTTTTAGTGTGTACCATTTTTTTGCATTTCCTAATTCCCCTATTCGTAAAAAAAAGGAAAAATTTAAGACGTTTTTTAATCTTTTTCATCAGAGAATACATTTTACCGAAACACCCATGCTGACGAAACGAAGACCAAAAATGCGATGCATACTCCCTAAGCCGCACTTTGTTTTCCATCTATATAAATGATAGTAGCAATAAAATCTTCTTTTCTCTCATAGCTTTCTATTGTAAGCTAAATATAACTTTAATTTTCTTTTTTGGAGACAATTGTAAAGTATTATCAAGTTCTGTCATTATTTCGTCTATTTTTTGATCCCATTTAAGCAGTATTCATCTCATGCTTCCTTTTGATATACTTTGCATAAATTGTAACTGACTCTGTGAAAATCTACTTTTTTTTTTGTTGCTTTTATTATGGGTCGATAGTGAACAAAGTCAAAGATTACAACCTGTTTACATACAGTTACATAAATAAAAGATTTTTATACAAAAACAAAAAAAGAACGCGTATAATAGCTGCTGAAAAGTGAGGGGCATTTAAAACTTTAAAAAAAAATGTGCCAATAATTTCGGGAAAGCGTAAGGTGTTGAAAGGTTATGCTATATAATGTTTATGTTCATTTTTATTTATTCGTGTAAGTTACAAAAATAAAATTACAATTGTATGCATTTGTTATACACGTTCACCTCATTTACATCTATATTGCTGAGAGAACGTCTGAAGGTTATGATTCCATTTATTCTAGCATTGAATCAGCCACTTCTTCCATTATTTCGTCTTGCTCATTTACTGCTGAGCGTAACTTATTGTCCGTTTCTTCCTTCATCATTTGTTCCTTTATTTCTCGTGTAGGAGGGAATCGTTCATTTTCCAAATCAGAACGCTTAGCATCCTCAAATGTTGTAATAGCTGTATTCTTATCATTAGCATATTTTCTTATGCCTCTATTAGCAAGACCTTACCTGTCTTCAATCCTTCTACACCCAATGCCAAAGTGCCCAAAGGTAATTTACCAGTGGGAGACAAGGATTTCAGCTCTGTCACACGTTCAGAGTTCTCACGCAGTACAGAAAACACTCTAGACATTTTGCCAACAGCCATAATCTTGTTTCGAATGACTATTCTGCGCTGCTCAGCATCATCTGTCACTGGCTTCTCTTCTAATAATTGATCGTCTTCAGCCAACTCTTCTTTACTGCAAACATTCAAGACAGAAATTAACATGTCAGTAACTACACCAACAAGCCATTAATAACAATTGATCAGTGTACATATTTACGCTTACTCTTTTCTCCTACAAAAGGCAAACTCCAAGTAAAGACATCCATAAAGTTGGGTAACCAATAAGGGTGTGGAGTACAATTGAATTGTCGAATATTCATCACATTATTTTCATATTTCAATACGGCTGCTTTATTGTTGTACAAATCCAAATAGTTGGGTGCAGAGAAAATAGTCATCACTGAAGGAAAAGAAGTTGTTTTACTTTTTCTATACATACGATAACTACAAGGATTAAATCAGTACAGTTCTAGATGATGAAATCAATTTTATTCTTACCCAGCGTCTTGTGCTTCATGAGCTCGAATAATAGATAGCAAATTATTTCTTTCCAAAAATTGACAGGCAGCATGATAACTAAAGAAATAAGAGCAGCCTCTGACATGGTTATGAACAAACAACTCATTTGTCTTTTCTTGACCAAATTCTTCAAGAGGATCAGCCCAAAGTAAATCACACATTAATCCATGAGTGGGTGGTTCCCTAAAGCGATCAATCTGATTGCAAGTCAGTATATACAAATACGCAGACTAATAGTAACTTGCTAACCTTTTTCAAATCATCTAACGTTTGTAATTCGGGAGATAAACCACCGTGTATACACAAGAACTGTTTGTTCATAATAGCAGCCAATGGTAAAGAGCAAAAAGATTCCATACATGCATCATATACTTTCTCGGTGTATTTATGACGACCTATAGAAATAGTCAGCAAGCATTTGTCTCTCTTCCTCTTTTACTCTTTACACTCAATCTTGAAAGTAAAATAATCTGTCAAGTGCCTGCACTCATGATTTCCACGCAATAAAAAGAATGTGTTTGGATACCACATCTTTAATGACCATAAATAAAGTACACACTAATACACGCTCCTTATGAGTCCCTCATGTAAACGTATTGTTTTCTTCCATTTACCTCAATTGAAAAATAGCCTCTATCCACATAATCACCTAAAAACAAATAAGTTGTATTTGCTGGATCACCTCCGACTTCAAATAATTTCATTAAATCATAATATTGACCGTGAATATCACCGCAGACTGTTTACTGTCAATACATACAGCTATACTATATCTATCTTGGTATGATTTACCTGTGATGGGAGCGCCTACTTCCAACAAGTTGGGTTCTTGCCTTAATATTTCAGTTCCCTGCTCGAGGATGAAGAGGGCTTGTTCTTCTGTCAATCTCCCTTCTCTATAAAAGTGGTCTTTCAAAAACTTTATGTCAGGTAATCCCGGTCTTTCTTTACTCCAAAACTCTTCATCTGTTGGAAAAGCAACAGCTGGAGCAGGAATATCTATTTTGTAGTATATAAGCTTATATATAAACTAGAATGAATCGAAGGAAACCTTTAATGACACGATCTTTTGTCGAAACAACAGTTCCATCTTCTTGAGTAAATACTGTAAAGTCAATTTGTGGTGCTTCTGGTTTATTGCGTAGCCTCATGAGAGCAGGGCTAGCATCAAGGCTAATTTCTGATTCCATATTTTTATTAAACAAAAAAAAAAAAAAAAAAAAAAATATGTACAGTCTATGGCCCGTCAGACTCAGTCAGACTTAAAGTATTTTTAGCTGTGATTAAAATTTAGCGGTGATTTTTTTAAAAAACAAGTATTTTTGATTGTTTGCCGTTCCTAAATCAATCTCAGTTAGCTCCACTCCGTTTCCTAATGTGATGGATGCTCTCTGAGCCACGCTTTATTTTCCTTTTTGTAATAAATAATAAATTTCCCTTTCTTTTCTATATTTTTCTAAGTCGTGCATCGAGGAAAAACTATGAATTATATCAATCACAAATGTACAAGACGAAGAATCAAATCAACAAACCTTCACTCGAGCTGAAGTCGAGGAAATCATCAGAGAACTTGAGGAAAGAAGAGAAAGTCAAAGACAATTACAAACCATTGGGAGTGAGCTTCCTTGGCTGCTATCCAAGTCTTGAACGGCACATCTACAGCCCAACTCAAGGACAATTTTAAACTATACAAAAGAAGCATCCATCGTTACAACCATGAAGGGTGGACCACAGCTGAACAAATCAAAAAAGAGTACATCCCTGAACTCAAGGACTGGAAAGTGGATGCCTACTAGCTCATACATACCATATATAAGATCATAGAAACCACAAGAATTCAAGCCAAAGCAAGCACTTGTTGTATAATGGTAAAAGTAATTGAGGAAAAGGTAGAAACAAAGATCAAGAAACAGTTTAGATACTTTTTGAGACTGATCTTTATTTCAGTTTAAGTTAAATTACAAATTATTCTAATTGAAGGCAGGTATTTATATCTTATTGAGTAAGTAGCTTGATATCTTCTAGTGTAAGCGTTCTTCTAATATTCAGGTAATTTAGCAAGTGTCATCTATAATTATGAAAATGAAAACTTTTCATTTGTTCTTTGTATGTCTGTCATAGATTATCTTTTATTCTGGGAATTCCTCACTGATTTGAATAAGGTTATTTTACGCGTTATTTCAATTATGTGAAAGATTAGCAATATTCCTGATATTGGATTGGATCTTGTTATTTTAGTTGATACTTCTTCTTATTAAAGAACTCTCATTAATACAAAACATATTCTAAAAGAACATGTTTAATTGGAATTGATTGTATGATCGTATTTAAATAAACTTATATTTTATTTTATTTAATTATGATCTTGTATTAAGACTTATATTTATCAATGTCAACTACAATCAGTTACTGTTCTACAACAGCACTGAATTGTACGAACAACTCAGCTATCTAGTCGCTGATATTATTCATTAGAGAGTAAATTAGATTAACCATTTCTACGGCAGCTGATCACTCACCAACACCATGAAGCTATTGAGAATTGGGCCATGCCTTGATGTCTGCCTCAAGATAATTGTTAAGAACGAGGCTAACGTTGTACTTCAATGCATGTTTCCCCTTGGATCGCGAGGCAGAGGTACAAAGAGTAAGTCATTTTTGCTCAAACGTAACAAATTTGATGGTATTACCTGCTTTACCATCGCTGTAGGTATAATTGGTTGTCATCGTATTTATTTCAAGCAGAGCAATGTCCCAAACGTCGTCATCATTTCTAAGACTGCTTGCTTTCTTTAACCGATTCTAGTAGCAGTGTACTTAGCTCTATCGGCAGTGGCAGTTCCGATATTTATGACAGAGAAATAAATAACACTAAGTAATGTGAGAAATATTGTATTTTAATTGCTTTGTGCTTGAATAATTGAAAAAACAAAGTTTACTTTGTATTTATACTTGTCTAACAAAAAAAAAAAAAAAAAAAAAAAAAAAAAAAAAAAAAAAAAAAAAAAAAAAAAAAACATACAGCCCAACGTGTGAAAGGAAAAGTTTAGATGGGAAAATTCATTAAAAGAAAGCCAGTTTATATATTCATTTATTTAAAAACTAGTCAATTTGTTTTGTCATGCATTCAGTAAGGACTTTGCAAAGGAGCAAAAATCATTCTTGCTGAGGATCAACATTTACGCTTCCATTATAGCTTTCAAAACATCAGCGACCGTGTGCTTTGGAGGGGAAAGTTCGATGATTTCCTTGCTGGTTGGAGTTGCAGAGAGAGAGTTTACACCCTGCCATAAAGGTTTGAAGCTAACCGAAATCGGCGGCAAATATTTCTCTAGGTGACCGCCAGCCGTACCCAAGTGTTTGATCCAACTTTCATCCTTATATTCTACATCTTGCACTTTGATGCCAGCGTACTGTTCGACTGTTTCCACCAACCGTCTTCCGGTAATGTCCTCTGGTCCGTTCAGAATGTATCTGGCTTGATTATGTGGAGTGGGATCGTCAAGGGCTAGGAGATGAGCTCCGATCTTGCCTACTTCCTCTGGGTCAATCACCCCCACAGGACCATCAGCGGCCAGTACAGTTTTTAATACCCCTTGAGTTCCAGTATTTTGGTACTGCTTGATCCAGTCTGCGATAGGACCGATGATAAAAGTAGTGAAAAGGTTTGCCTGAAGAGAAGTCCACTGTAAGCTCTTGAACTCTGGTTGACTCAGCTGGCTCTCAACTGCCCAGTGCGCACGGCCATAGAAGATTTGGCTGGAAGGGCTTACGTTGCTTGAAGTTGTCGAAAGTTTCACCACATACTTGACTCCGGCTTGCAGCATGGCAACATAAAGTGCAGATTCGTCCACAAATTGCTCTGGCAAGGCGTGTGGTGCAACGTACGCTTTAACCACTTCTTGTTCCTTGAGCCAATTAGCGTCGATTGTGGTCCAGTCTTTCTCTTGCATTTCCACGAGTGGTAACTTGGCGAGCTTCTGGGAAGTAGAATTATTCAAGGAGCGGGTGAGACCAAGAATTCGATAATTGTTATTCTTTGATGCAAGCAATTTAGAAAGGGTATAGACAACACCCTTACCAGTGTTGCCGGTTGCGCCGATGACAAGAATAGTGGGAGCCATATTGATAAGTTGTATTTTGGTCTTTACTGATGCAGGTTAAATCCTTGGTATTTATATTGATTTGATTACAAATCAAAAAAAAAAAAAATACAAATCAGCAAGCCTTACAAACTGTTCTTGATACCTCCGACAACAGGTTTAATGTTGCTTCGCTTCTTCAAATGCCATTTATGCATTTAGTTTGTAGAATATGCATGTTAATACCTCCCCAGTTAATAAAACTAACAAATAAACTAAGCGGTCGATAAGGTTCTTGAACTTTTTCATTCTGTAGTGATGAGAGAGATCAGTACAAATTACGCTTTGAAATATAGCAATACAGTTTAGGGTCCGAATTAATATGATGTAAATTGTATTCGCACTTCTGGTCAACTGAAGCAGCAGCAAGACCCACAGTGTTACTTGGACGAATAGACTAAGGAAACTGGTAGCAACAGAAAAACATAGATCTCATAATTCAACATCTTAATAATTATTCTATTGTTATAATCTATTTTTAATTTATAATAATACTCATCTAGTGGTGGCACCAGAACAAAACCTTCATACAAAAAATAATGGGTCCATGATATAAGATTTTATTTACAAATAAATTAAAGCCTAATTGAACATCTAGTGTCTTATTGTACACCTATTTCGTCCGGGTTATACCTTAGAGAAATAGAAACTAAAAAGTCCCTGATGGAATCAAAGGTAAAAACATTTAGACACGGATAAAAAGGAATGAAATGACCGATACTAATGTCGGACAGAAATTCCCAAGAACCCTAGTGGACGATCTGAGATCTTTCTTTTTATGGATAAAAACAATGTCCATTAAAACTCAGCAAGGAGTATAAGGATTAAAAGTAATGCAAGTGAATTAAACAGTGATCCCAAATGATGATTTCTTCACAAGTTCTTTCGTACTCCCTTCTGTCCTTTTTTTTTTCTTTTTGATCCTATTAGGAATCTTTAGACTGCTCGTTTATCCATATCTTTACTTATTTTTTTCTTGTACTTGCTAATAAATTATTGTAAGATCCATTTGCATTTCACATCTTCAAGCCTTTAACTTCAACCTCCCTTGTCCTTTTTTAGCTGTCTACCCAAGTTACTTAGTTCCTGTTTGGTTCCTTCTTTCTCTTCTTTCTGACTTGAAAAGACAGTCCATTGCATCCTTCTTCCTACCATCTGATTCTCCCTTTGCGAGATTGAAGTTACTTGTAACTGTAGCGGGGAAGTCATTTAAATTGACTAATGATGTCAAAGCAAAAGTAAAGTAAAAATATAATAAAAATAATAAAACTGCAATTCTACTTTTTTGGAATGAATGTAGAACACTACAAAAATCGAACAAAACACAAAGACCAGCTCACAAATCATATAATAAGCTTTATAAAACTAATTTTGTAGTATTTGTGTTAACAATAGGTATACTAGAACAGTCGTAGTTAACAAATAGACTCTTCTAGGTGTATAGGATGGCTTAATTGGTGAGTTACGTTTTTAAGGTTTGCATGAATAATTTTTTATTGTGTGTCGTTCCCAGTACAATTGTCGTTGGCTCCACTTCGACGTCGAATGTGATTATAGGCTTTCCAGCCGCGTTTTATTTTCAGAAAATAAAATAAAAATAATTTTTTTTTATCTTATTATAATAAAGTCTTTGATACGAAAAAATGACAGAACCTGGCTCTAGAAATAAAATATCCTAGAGCGATGTAGTAGCTCGAGGCCATAAAGCCAAATTCGTCACGCCCATACAGCGTCGTGATGTTACCAATGACCCTCGCAAATTTACCGCATCTAAAATAATTTATGATATTCCCGACATTTCTCGTCTTCTTCTAGCGTAGAAAGCCCAATCAGCCGTACAACAAACTCTGACTCCTGGCTCAGTTTTGTTCTCTTTTCCAACATCGCTACTTGGCCATTACACCCAGACATACAAATGTATCGAAGATCAGATCGGAGCTGTACATGGCTTCCGTAACATCAGCAAATATGACCATCGTCAAAACCATAAGGATCTTTGATCGAGGCTAAATTTCGAGAAGCTGTAACTACGGACAAAGTGATCAATCTAGACATTACTCATAAAAATGTCGTGATCAAGGCCGTCCCGTCTAAAGGGGATCAACCCAAAAATCTGATTAGAGTACAAATGGATCTTTTGCAGATAAATTGCTCGAAGAACTTTTGCTCTCTCTTAGACATTATAGAAGAGTTTGTCAAATCAAACAATTCCTCCGTGGTGGCTATTTTGAAGGCAAACTGTCCGTACTAATGAATGTCTCCACACCATCCGAAGACACCTTGGGTGGCCCCTTAATTATCCGCCCACTTGACCGAATATTCTACCTAACAGCTTGGGATACTTATGTGCCTGCATCATTTAAGGGAGCCTCCCCTGTATGCTACTACTGTAGAAAATCTGGGCACATTCATGCTGCTTGCCCATTTCTAGCCAAACAGATCCATTCTAGCTGTGGAATTACAAGACAAAACAGAATTTGCATCAGCGAAAGACAGAGACATTTTCAACAACGCAATTGAAAAAGCACAACGACTTGCAAATTATGGTTTTGGATCAGCAAAATTTCAAGAAACGATTCCAAAAAGGTGGCAATCAAAGTGTGTTATCTCGTAAGAATAAAAAAGACTATAAAATTCAACGAGACTTAAAAAAGTTATATTTTTTATTTAATATTATTGTATCTGGTATTTATATCCTTTTCATGAAGATTCAATTAAATCCTTTTCAAGATACTTTAATTAATTATAGCTGTAGATCTAGCATGTATAAAGTTTAGTATGAAGACCTGTTCCTGGTTATGCAAGTGGACTGTTTATAATTATTTAAGTAGATCTATTTTTCATTTATGTCTCATTGCATCAGGAGCTATATTAAAACAACTTGTATTGAGTTAAAGGAGTGGAATTAGTTATGACCGAATAATAGAGAAAAGACTGTAATAAATCTTTGTAAAGCATTCACTACTCTGATTTCTTATAAATTGAATATGAATCATGTTTAAAGTATGTTGGGATACGACAAATGTGATGGATGCCCACCCATGGTACCGCCGATATTCAGGCTTTTAATTCGTGTTATTATACTTTGTACCTTATTCCCTCTTCACTAAAAAAAAACGAAAGCTACAGGTTGGATTGATGAAGTTGCCTGCGTAACAGTTATGCATTTTTTTAGCTGATCTCTGTCTTCTATAGCACCTTTCAAAAAAGAGCGGAAAATTTGAATCAGTAACAGGTCTTGATCATTAGCTATTCATCTACTTAATTTCATTCGCATCAATACACAGGGCAATAAGCTCCTTACTCGAGATTTTGAAAATAAATAACTCAAGCCATATTGTTATATACTGGCTATCATAAATGGGCATATATAACCAAGTAAATTCAATTGGCTCAGATATCTAAAAATAAAGTCTAGGCACTAATGTATTCTGATGATGACATAGACGATACTTTGCAATCTTTGTCATATTTAACTTTAGAGTTTGGTTAAGTCATTAATTGTAATGCTTAACAACAAGGATTGATAAAGCATGACTCATGCGGATCAACGTTAACTGATAGGTTCAATTCTTCAATTGAACAACTACAGAATTAATTCCTATATTTTAAGATTATGCCATCTACTATCACATGCCGTAAGCGTATTTAATATAAATACTTCTACTTTTTAATTTGTAAAAAAGGCCAATCTATTTTCTCGACCGATTTGATTCCTATGTTTTACTTTATTTTGATATTACTCAATTTAACATGTACCAGTTCTTTATTTACTAATCTTCTTCTCTTTTTCTTCGTCACCATTCTCTTCTTCCTCAATATTATCAGTCTCTTCTGGACAGACAACTTCATCAATCCAATCTGTAGCTTTCTTTTTTTTTTGTAGCTTGCTTCGCTTGAAATGCTCGTCATCTTTTCCACGTTTCTATCAAACTTTTCTTCTTCCAAAAGCTCTTCCAACTCATCAAGTAGGTGCTAAAATTGGACTTAATTGATTAGTTCATGCATCAAAATAGCATTAACTGCTGATGATTACCTGTGTAAGAGACAGAGCTCTAATTATATCGTTGATGTTCCCTTGTCTTATTTGCTTTTTGATCGTGGAAAATGAGAATTTGAACAAAATTTTCTGCTGTAAACACGCCTTTGTCCTTTACTTATAAAATTGTTAATCGAGCTTCGAATCCCATTATTTGAATGAGAGGGACTTTGATCCTTTTAATGTCTTCTTCGGCAAGATAGGGGCTGGTAGCAATCAGCTCATTAATATACGCCTTAGATGCCAATACAAGCTTAAGTCTATCCTTAAAAAATTTACTTCTTATAGCTTTTTTTTTGCATATTCACAACTACTTCAAGTACATGTTTGCTGTTTTTCATAATCATTATTCACATGTCCAATTTCAAGTTCAGGCCATTTTCTTTGCAAGCTTTGGCTTATGTGTCACCCCTAAACACGAGTTGCAGTTAGCAATATTGAAAGCTTATACACCATCATAAATAAAGAGATAGATATCCTTGATATTCTCTTCGATATCATTAAATGCGCTATTACTCGTCAATTGAAGTAATAATCTTTTTTAGCTTGATGTTGTTGTTGATCTTTGCAAGAAAAAACCTGTAAATACATTAAAAAAATTGAAAAATATTCATATTACCTGTTTGAGGAGAGATCGTATTTTAGGTTGTAATCGACATATTCAGTTATATTGATATACGTTAGGTCTTTAATTATTGGAATCTCTTTATACAACCATATATTGTAGCAGTCACAGTTTTTTAACAACTTAAAAAAAAAACTTACGTTCTGTCATCCACTACCATTGAACAATTTGGATGATCTACAATATATTTCTGACTGAAACTATAAATTATCTTCTATTAATTTTCCAGTAGAAAGCTTCCGTTTGTCTTCATTCTTCAGACGGGAAAAACTTGCTTTTAAATCTGGATGCTGTCGAGGCACTAAAGCAGTATGTTTTAAATAGATATCAACCGGTCACCTTGTGAATACTTACAGTGCACGTATACGATATGATCGCTTAGTTTTACCAAGTTGCCTTCATAATCAGAACAACATAAACATCCATACTTAAGCTTGAAGTTCGTCTATAAAATAATTCATTAGTAAAAAAAGTCAAGAACAAGCAGAAGTCCTTGTTAAACATAGAGCGGTCTTTGCTTTTGTAGCCATTATGAATTTCATACTTCAAATATTTACATATATTAATTCATAAGCAGAAAAATAAAATAAATACATTTACTTTTTTTTTATTATATGTTCTTCCTCCTAGTCTTGGTAGTTTCAAATCTAAGTAAAGCGGTTAATATTCTGAGCAATAACACTCCGGCATGTACACATTACTTTCAGATTCTAAATAATGCCTCTTCAAATTCGCTTTTTTATCAAACTTCATGCTACAAACATGACAGCAGTATAAAAGATTTATGTTTTTAGTGTTGCTCATATTAACATCAGTAAAAAATAAAAAAAAAAAGTTTGAGAAATAAATAGAGAGTCTATCATAAAAAAAAATGATGTTTGTACAACCTAATTACACATAGACGTTTATAAGACACAGTATAGGAGGAAGTGAAAGACGCCATAGAAAATCAGAAAAAGAAGTTGATGAAAGTCATAAATGTTGGATCTGCCAGTAGTACAACAGTTGACTGAAAAACAAAATCGATTGGATCTAAAGTATAAATGGTTTTATTGAACAAAAAAAATTATCCTCCTTCATTGTTGAAAAACGTATCTGATAAGAACAAGGGAATTAAGGAAATACATATAATATTAAGGCTATTATTAATCATAAGATAGACGACAATAATAATCACATGAGTAAATATATCAGCATCAATTCTATGAACAAAGGAACAGAAGCTAAATATAGAGATGACCCAATGGAAATTCAATATGATGGATCTTCCAGTGTACAATGTGTAAGCGAACCTTTAAATCATCGATCCCAACTCGACTTTTCTGCATTTCAAGACAAAGAGATGATGATTAAGCCTCTCAAAATATAATATATAAATATACACAAAGGATATATTTCTTCTATCTAAAAGCTCTATAACTTCTAGCTTATTTGGTTTTCTCTACCTTGGGAAGATTACAAATAAATAAGATGGTTGATTGTCTATTTTTTTGTTTGTACAACCATTTTCTGCATAAATTTACATGAAATTTAAAGGCCTACTGTTCTCTTATTTATTTAAAGGTATTAAAAGCATACAAGCAAATAGAAAAAAAAAGCTGTTCTGTGTCTTTTTTTTTTTTTTTTTTTAGTTTAAATAATATCTTATGTGAAATGCATTTTTTACTTTACTTTCCTATAAAAATGTGAATTTTTAATTAGTTTAATTAATAAAGGGAGAGGAAACACAAGTTTATGCCAAGTTCCGTGTGTAACAATTTTGTGGGAAAAAATATTAACATCTCCTCTATTGTTCAGGACACATGAATAAATATTACTTTGCTGATATGATTTCATTGTACTTTTAATCAATACTCACTTATATTCTAGTAAAAAATAGTAATAATGATGATTAAAAGTTAAAAAAGAAAAGAAAATGAAATATTTAGTATCATTTGTGTTATTGTTTGTACTTTTTCATATCTGAGTCTATT
Source organism: Rhizopus arrhizus (assembly GCA_024220505.1). NCBI lineage: Eukaryota > Fungi > Mucoromycota > Mucoromycetes > Mucorales > Rhizopodaceae > Rhizopus > Rhizopus arrhizus. Next base: position 1,150,640 of record JAKZZE010000011.1, read on the forward strand.
TTGCCTTTTTGTTTTTTTTGTATTGTTTTGTTTGCGCTATTTTTTGGGGTCGATAGAAATAAAATAAAGCATGATCCTTGTACATGTATTGTTGATAAACAATGCTATAAGTCCTTTTTTTTCAGTTTTTGATTTAGCGAAATATAATATTTGACACACTTCAATAACTCTTTATTTCTAATCATCTTGTTCATTAAATCAACTTTAAAAATGTGATAGATTTCATAAAACTGATATTGCCAAATTGCTTATCGATAAGCTATCTCGCTGCAATTGAAAAGATTTGATGTATTTCACACAACGCTTATCTATTATTGTTGCCATCAATTTGAGTATGCTTGATTCAAGCACCAGCTTTAGTAAACAGTACACACCTTTTTTTATAAGCTCCTTAAACATAAAAAATACACACACCAAATAAATTTTCGAAACAATATTTTGAAAAAATATGGCATGCAAGTTCAAGATCAATTAATCCATGTGAATCTAAGCTTGGATTTTCAAGTTTTGAGAAAAGAAGTGTTCAGGAGCTTACTTTAAAAATATATTCATAAAATGATTTTCAGTGTTCTGTTGCGCCGCCTTTAGCTTTAGTAACTGCTTCACATCACCTCTTCATGCTTCGAACTAATCGGTAGGCAAACTCATCATCCAGTCTTCCCAATCTTCTTGTGGTGCCACCTTCAATTGCTACAAATTTTTGATGGACAATATTTTTTTCTCAGTTTGTCTTTCAAGAGCATTCCAAACATGCTCAATGGGGTTCAAATTAGGGCTTTGAGCAGGCGAGTACTCAAAACTCCTAATCTGGTGGGTTTTTTCCCACCATCGAGCATAACCCCCTATATGACAGGAAGCTCCATCCTCTTGGAAGATAAAATTCCTCTCCTGGTGCACCGTGACATTTGTAAACCAATGATGAAACCTGTTAGCCAAAATATTGATATATGTTTCTTGGTCTACAGAACCGGTGTCAATCATTTCTAAAGGTCCGAAACCTCCTCCCCATAAACATCCCCAAACCATAGCACCACCACCGCCCTACTTGACTATAGATACTACATTTCTTTCATCATAGCGCTCTCCTTTCTTCCTGAACACTCTTTTACCGCGCTTACTGCTTTCCACACAAAAGCGCTATTCATCAGACCAAGCTACGTTCCTCCATTGGTTTTCGGTCTAATTGAGGTGTTCCTTTGCCCAGCGAAGCCTACTTTTGCGGTGCCTTGCAGTTACTCTAGGCTTGTGGGAGGCTCTGTACGATTTGAAGTCGAGTCGATCGACATACGATTGAAGAGTTTCTATACAAACAAAAACATCTAGCTTTGCTAATTCCATATTTATTTCTTTATAAGAGGCAAAAGGATCCTCTCTGATTATCCTCTTCAAGTATCTTTCAATTCTTTCATTTATTTTCAATGGACGACCTGTTTGCTTGTGAGGCAAAGGGCTGCCATAATTGTCAATTTTGGCTTTTATACCTTGCATAGTAGGCTTGTTCAAGCCAACAAGTTCTACAGCCTCTTTAATCGTGTGGTGTATTCTAAGAAGATAAAAAACCACTCATGCTTTACTTTCTTTTGTTTCATCTTTAGATATAATAAAAGGTCGTGTGCAGTCTATGGACATATTTTTAATAAGTTGAAGGATGAGAAGAAGGCAATTTTATTTTGCTATGAGTGTAAAATTTTCCTCAATAAATTTCTTTGGTACAATTGTAGAGAGACGATTATTTTTTTTAAAAAAAAAAAATAAAGATTATTTATTTACAGAGTTCATTTGAGCACAGGATGTTTATCATATCTGTTCGCCTGGACTAATTCAATATGGGGTAAAGTAAAGTGAGGCTAAAAAAAAACTCTTTGGGATCAAGGGTAAAAAAGGTCAATGGAATAATATTTAGAACATAGTAACGTTCTTAATGCTTTAAGAGCCAATTTAGAAGGAGCTGACCATATGGAGGTCTGGTACAAGTATCTATATGGCGGTAAAGATAATCCAGTTCAAATAGGATTGAACATATAGTTGACCAACGAAGGGTCCAAGAGGTAACTGTACGACTTGAATGAAGAAGTTTTGTTGGTAGGAGATTTAAAAGGAACGTCAAAGGATCTTTAATAATGCTAGACATTTGTAACCGGTTGTGCATGTTGAGACTGCTATGCTCCAAAGATAATCATTGTATAGTAATCAAGTATTATTAACGATTAATAGTGTGATTATATGGAAATATAGACTTATTAGCATATATGTATATCTACCAAAATAGACTGGTGAATGAGGAGCAAGTGCTTATATCAAATTATATAAAGATCTGCATAGTAGCATGTAGTATTTAACTATCTGCATAATGCTTAGGGCATTTTCCCCAATCATATAATACATATATTAATACCTACGTTATAACATAACTACTCCTAAGATTGGGTCGCGGTTCCTCAACACAATAACCACTGCTTCTCTGCTCAATAAATATTCAACATTAAAAGCACAATTTCAAGAGACGCTTCAGTTTTTTCACACTAACAGAACATAGGTAATAAGAAAACATAATATAAAGTTTTATATGTCTATTTTTTTTTGGTGGTTAATCAGATATTTTATTACAATAAAAATCCCAGCAATGGTGAATTTTTTGCAATTTCGTAGATGCATTGGAGTTGGATTTGGAAAAGAATGAGATAGACATTTTGGTTTTTGGCAGAAAGCGTTCTGAATCTTTTGTAGATATGATCAATCAAACATTGACAACAAAAAACAAGCAAATCAAAATCAATGTAGTAAAAAAAACTGACGTGTGTATACGGGCATCGTGAAGACTGTTGGTTGTTTTTTCCCCTGTCATTAAATCAAATCTCAATTTTTTCAAATGCCTATAAAAAACGAATGTTACCAATGATAAAGGATTACTTTTTAAATTGGTACATGAATGAGTATGGTTTTTAATACTTTGGATAAAATTATTTACGTTCGTGAAAACATACAAATTTCATTTTTTTACAAATGATGATAAACTCGATTAAAATGAGAGATAATTTACGCATTTTGAAACATTTATCCTCTAGATCTCATTCCTACAACACTGTCTCCACAAATCGAAATTTATGTATCGGTGCCTCACAATGCTTAGGAAGCCTTGTAATTCCCTCCATACACCTGATCCGAAAAAAACTAGGACAGAAGTGAAGATAGTCTGAATCACGGATAAGCCATAGCTCATTTGATCTGCTTTATTTAGCCATACTTTCTTACATGATCGAATTAAAGTACACGTTATATCAAATCAGTTAATACTCTGTGTCCATCCTATTGACTGTTGTTCTTTTCTTGTTCTTCTATTTATCTGACACTTCTTTTAAGCGCAGTTCTTATAAAGCTCCACTAACACATACATCATTGGCAGTGATTTAGATGTGGCTAGATTATTTTTTTTATATTTAAACCAGCAGTATTATGACTACTCACCATTATTTTTAAAAAGGATTACAAGGAGACTCATTATATCTCATAAAGTCTTTTATTTAATAGTTTCTATTGCAACTTTAATCAATCAAGTCAATATATTACACTATCAAATAACCACATGATATACTTTAACGATGATGGCAAAAAAAAGAGGATCAGAGGCAAGCAGATGCGACTGGAGATACGCGATTCTGCTGTCAACAGTGATGAATATTATAGAGTGAAAACAAAGATAGGTTTAAAAGAATGCTATACGCAATAGGGAATTAGAGCAGCTTGATGGCGATCTTGAGCATACTATCTTGCTGTTGGGTCACTTGTTCTGATCGGCCAATGATGCATACGCTACTTGCGCTTGTGGCAAGTAATACGGGCTGATGGTCATAACCACCACATAGCCTACTACGATACAAATGAATCGCTCAAATATGGATTGGCCTATAACAAAAGCCGTATTATCGTGCAAGGACCACAGCAAAATTCGACCTTCAAGCTTATCTTGTCTTCCTAAAAATACACTAAATAAAAAAAAAAATAGAATCATTCCACATACTGAAAGGTATTACTCGAAACGAAACTATTAACGATGATTTATTGCTTTACATCTCTGTATAATGTACTATCATCAGCAACTCTCAGTGATCTGTTTTATAATTGCCATAGTAATCATTTTGCTGAGTTAATTCTGAGTTCATGACAAAGGACCGACGTGACTGAGACAAAGAGGGGATGGGTTGCCTTTCTGTTTATTTCTTTTTTCTGCATAGCAGGCTTTTTCTGTAATCAATCAAAGAAAATGAGTTCAGGCATTGCACGTAGTCGTTTAATGGAAGAAAGAAAACAATGGAGAAAGGATCACCCACATGTAAAATGGCAAATCAATAAACTGTTGTTCCATTTTTAAGCATGATGCATAATAGGGCTTTTGGGCCAGACCAGGAAAAAACCCTGACAATTCACTTGATTTGATGACTTGGACTTGTGGTATTCCAGGAAAAGACGATGTAAGAATATAATTAACACGTATATGAAAAAAAAAAGAAAATAATTTAATGCTTTTTAGACACCATGGGAGAAGGGCGTTTATAAACTCGTTATGCTATTTCCAGAGGGTATTGTTTCAAAAGACACACAAAAAAAAAAGCCAAATAAACCAACACATTTCTTTTCATAGATTATCCTAGTAAACCACCTAAATGTTAGGAAAAAAAAAACATACCTACACACAACACCATTTTAATTACATACTTTGCTTAGGTAAATTCACACCGCCTCTATTTCACCCCAACGTCTATCCCTCTGGCACCGTATGCTTATCTATCTTAAACGAAGACGAAGGTTGGAAGCCAGCTATTACAGTTAAGCAGGTGCGTGTACACACTCCTTGTCATTTTCTGATCGATTGACAATTTACGTAGATTCTTCTTGGTATCCAAGATTTACTAAATGATCCAAATCCAGAAAGCCCTGCCCAGCAAGAAGCTTACATGCTATTCAGGTGAGGGGAAAAAAGATTTATACAGTTCTTTACTGACATTTTGTATTTAGAAAGGACAAGAAAGAATACGAGAAAAGAGTACGCCAACAAGCTGTTAATAATCGACCTTGATTTTCTTTCACTTGTCTTTCTAGTAAAAAAATTTAATCAACTTTTTATTTTTCTTTTTCTTCAATGAAAGCAAAAACTGTGTTCAGTTCAATATCTTTAAACAATTATACACAGTGCTTCCACCCCAAATATTCGTTTAGCCAATTACAAAATTCGTTTTGTACTCTGTCCAATTTTCGTTTTTTTGCGCATCCAATTTTCGCTTTTGCGAACTTCAATTTTCGTATTTGTAGTTTCCAAAGTTCACTTTTGTTATGCCAAAATACCAATATTGACGAAACGAAGACTGAAGATGTGATACATGCTCTCTGAGCCACGCTTTATTTTCCTTTTTTATAATAACAATAAACTTGTTTTCCCTTTCTTCCCTATATCTTTCAAGCTAAGTTAGACTATTCAATTTTTATTTCTTTTTTTCAGGGAGGGATACTAATAATACTAATACTAATAATAATAATAGTAAATATAATGAAAGTTGTTTACCCAAAAAAAACGGTACCAGGGTCGGGTATGCATCACATCTTCAGTCTTTGTTTCGTCAATGTTGGTATTTGTTGTCGTACCTAAACGAATTCCAGTTGACTCCACTTCGACTTCCAATGTGATACGCTTTTCAGGACAAGAAAAAATTGAATTACTAATGGCTGTACTAGAGGACGATTGTGAGGATGGCTTGTAATAGTACTGCTCAAAAGTATTAGAGCTTAAGCTCTAGTTGGCATGCTTCTTGACATCTTTGATGGAGTGACCTAATTCCACAGCTTTGGTACTTGAAGCTGCTAGTGTAGAATGGGCTTGGTAGTTATTGGTATCAATTCCTGCCTTATTCATGGCTGCTTTAATCCAATTTGCAACGGTGGTTGGTCAAACTGAAGTTGGTTGCTTTGTAGTCGAATCAAGATATGTCAAAAAGAATGTGTGATCTTTAGACAAGGTTTGTCTGATTGTGGCTGTCTTCAGGATAAATTGATGGGCTGTTCGGACAGGGCACATGTTTTCATCCTCAACCGTTCCCAATGTAACCAATTTTACCTGACTTTCTTTTGGAGCCCTTGCATGGATACGAATACTTGTGGTTGTCTCATCTTGTTTCAAGATAGCATCATGACATTGCAACCTACCAATATCCGATCTTGGTCTCCACATGGTTGCGATGCATAAGAGTAGGATCGTTTTTAATTATAATTGAACTAGAGCCAACCCTGATGTTGGAGATAATTCTTTCTTGATAAACTCCACAAGAATGTTGACATCCCATGTTGCTAATTGCTGTTCACTAGGAACCTTCACCTCAGAATTCGCTTTGCTGTGAAGAAATTTTTGATCAATGGTTGGTCGGCAATGGGCTGTTTTTGACTGTGAACGATTGAAAATACAGAAGCGATTGATGAGCGCAAGGTATTTAGGCAAGTGCTTCTATATTCCTTGTTATCCTGTAGAAACCTTAATATGCTTTTAATATCATAGTCCAATGGGCCACAAGAGGGTCATTGTTGACGATACTAAGATGTCCAGTGGTTCCATTCATTGTCATAAATTTTTTGATTGTCTAGTTTTTTTGATTTAAAAGCTTTACTGTTTCCTCATCTAGACCATCTTGTAACCTGCTGTTGTTAATAATAATCAAGCGACTAGAGACCATTTCTGACTTATTTTCCAAATGATTGGCGGTTGTAGGTGTTTCATCCTTAAGATCATCAGGAACCAGAATTAGCTGGGCCACAATGGAGCCACTAGAACTTCTCGCTTTACCTTTTGTTCTTGAAATCTCTTCAGTACCTGAAGTATCAGTTTCCAAGTTGGATATAAATATATCCCCTTCAGTAACCATACTTGTCGTAGGGCATCTACGGTTGAAGCTGCTGAGTTTGCTGACCATGTCCAATACGTTGGCAGCTGGTAGTTGTGGCGCGCTGCAAAGGAGTCTACCTTCAGCTTCCCCATCTTTGCTGTATACAATTGAACATTTTCCTCGGAATTGTTGATTCATGTAACAGCCTCCTCAGTCGGCTTAACTTGTCTGCCTAAATGTTCATGATCCCTGGAATGTGTTGATATATTACCTTGATGTTGTGCTGGTTGCATAATTCTTGTATTTAAATTGCTAGGTCCTGCAAGATTATTGACGTTGTTCCCCCTAATTTGGGCGTATACTTTAAGACGGTCTTGCCGTCCGAGTAGATCTTTATTATTGATTTTTCACATTTTTCAACATGGCGCTGAATCGCAAACAAAATTGTCTTCAGCTCTCGTATGTTTATTGAATGGGTTTTTTCTTCCTGATCCAAAATCCTAAAGCTATGATCAGTTCAGAGCTGATTCCCCATCCACTGTTTGATGCGTTCACGTGAATGATTGTCTTCGGGTTTTCCGCTTCAATCCTTTGGATTGGGATGCCATTCCCCAGTGTTGTGAAGGTTTCCCATCAACGTAACTCTTGAAGGCTGATATTTGGCGATTTGCAAGTTGCTTCACAGTTCTGTTGTGTCTGGTGTAATGTTCTCGACAGGCTCCGTTGTAGGTATTTTATATGTAATAGAGCCTTTCCTACTGCTGGAACCATGGTAATCATCTTCCTTAGTAGGACTGCTATCCATCTGCACGCTTTCTTCGGAAAAGCAAGCAACTGTCAAATCCTCTTCATCAAGTTGGTAATCTTCAATGATGGTACCGATATCATCATTGTCTTGCTGTTGAATACAAAGCCCAGAAAATCCTGAGTTTTTGATAGTATGAGAATACTCTTTTTGTAATTGATGCTGAAGCCTAGTTTCTCGAGATGATGTCTTACTTTGATTATCATTTGCTTTGCCTTCGCCAGGATGCAGACGTCGTCCAAATAATAGATGATTCGAATCCCTTATTTTCTTAGAGTGTCTATGGCATAACGCATGATTTTGGAAAAAATCCTTGGTGCTACACTGAGGCCGAACGCAAGGGATTTGTATCTGTAAACAACTCCTTCGTTCTCGAAGCTTAGGAAACCTTGGGAGTCTATGTGTATTGGAACAACTACGTATGCGTCCTTTAAATCGATTTCTCAAATGTAATCGTCTTTTTCCATAAGTTCTCTTAGTGCTGGAACTCCCTTCACCTTGAAGTGTTCCACTTGGATGAACGAGTTCAATTTTTGGCAATCCAGGTTCGGTCTTCTCTTTATCTTTTCCTGTAGAGTAAAGAATTTGAAGAGGAATTGACGGTTTTGTGTTGAAGAAACCTCTATCATCCCTCCATCTAAGAATTTCTGTATTGCTTCATTGATATGATATTGATCTTCTACTGTTGTCTCCTTCTTTTGATTCCTTCATGGGATCGGTTTCTTGGAAAATTGGACCTTGAAACCATTTTGAATTACTGATAGGATCTAAGCATGATTGGTTATTGTTTTCTAGTAAAGGGGGGAACGCTGTAGACGACTGCCATCTGAGGAGATGGTGTAGTTCGTTGTTGAGGTTATAGTAGGGTTCGATTGTATTGATAGTTGCTGAGTCGGTGGTATTGATGGAGACTGTGGCGGTAAGAGTTGTAATTTGTGTGGCAATATTGAATGGTCTGTTGATGTTGCACTGTGAGAATTGTTGGTGTAAATGTTATTGTTGAAGGTTGGGGCCCCACGTCTCCTCCCCAAAAATAGTTTTTTGTTCCACCTCGTCCGTAGAATCCACTGATATCCTCCTCGACCTCTTCCACCTGGGATACTGGTGATTGCTGCTCTAAGCACTCGTTACTGGTAGTTAGCTTCGTTGTACTTTGCAATAAACTCTTCGCTAAAAGCTTCTCGCTTGCTTCCTGATTCCTTTGCTTCCAAGTGTTTAAGACTTGGTGGAAATCTAGATAAGCAGTTTCAAATCGTTGGCAAGTTCGTTGACTACATTATTCTCGATAAAAGATTTTGCTAAAGTGGATAATAAAAGTCTCACTTCTTTAATATTGTCGTTAGAACTCTTTTCTCAAAATTTTAATACAAGCTGCTGTTGCCATGATTGAGTTACACAAACCATTCATTGCTTGATTTGACAACCGGTTGTGGATGGTGTTCGCCTTGTGTTATCACAATCAATAATAAACTTGATAAGATAAATATTTGAATATCTTCTTTCGATATTCGAGCCACTGAACAATAGCAGAGCTTTTGTGTCTTATCTGTAGTGATTTGAAATAGTTCGCCTTCATTTTAACTGAATTAAAGCGATTTTTTTTTTTTTGTAGATATAAAATTTCTTTTATTGAATAAACAATTATAAAATAAAAAAAGGTTAAAATAAGTCACACGTCGTATTGAGTGGTGTACTTTTAGTGAAGACTGATCATCCCAATTTTTTTCAAAAGCTGGTGTGATAATACGTTCAGGTAAGAGAGGAGCATTATCAAAGATGTATCGCCAATGTGCACGCCATAAAAATAAAAGGATATAATAACTAAGACGAAGCAGAGTTGTGTTGTCAATATAATCAAAATGTGTGAGATGCAATAAAAGAGCAAGGATATCAGTTGATTGAAACTCGAGATGAGGTGCAAAACGAGACAGAGCTTCTTGCTAAATGGACCATTTATGAGGACATTCCACGAGAAGATGAGATATATCCTCGGAAGGTACATTGCAGAACTTGCATGTAGCACTGACATCAGGGTTGAAACGGGCTACAGATGATTGACTATGTAATTTGCCGTGGATGAAGCGAAAAGAGAACGATCTTGCTTCAGGCAGAATGGTGAGGTTCCAGAAACGCAACCAACCATCAGGCGGTATGATAGGAGCCGGACAAGGAAGCATAGAATCGAGCTGAGTCTGACGGAATACTCGAGGACAAAGAGACCCATTCTAGTGATCTTGTGAGCCATGTGACAAAAGGATAGTCTGTCACATTGTCTGGATCAGTAGATGTATTCAATATGACCTGCCACGTCATATCATTCAGTTTGACAGTACGATTTTGTAAATCTCGTATTAAGCGGGCTGATAATCGAGGGTGAGGCGGTGAGTCTGATGCCAACATAGGCCGTATCCTTTGGAGTGACTGATCGTATGTAAAATAGTGCCTTGCCCGTGATTTGGAGCAGTGAGGACTTCGTAACCAATGGCCATCCGTAAAGCGAATTTTAACAAATTATAATGAACTTTAAAAAATAAGTTTTTTTTTTTTTTTTTTTTTTTTTTTATTTTTTTATTTTTTTATTGTTTTCTTGGTGAACTGAATGATTTTACATAAAGTTGTCATCTTCTAGGTGGAGTGACTGGAGAAGATTTCGTTTGCAACACTTTCAAGCATTTGGCAGCACTGTCACCCATTAACACCTAATTTTAAAAAGAAATGGTTTAGTAAAAAAAAAAAAAAAAAAAAAAGCCATGATACATTTTGTACACGACAATGAAACGGATATTACATTCAATTTGACCATAGTGTCAAACACATCATCAAGCCGGTTCAAATCTTTAGTGTTGTGAGGTAGGAGGAAGGAGCCAATCTCAAACAACCGGTATATCTTTGTATATACCAAGTCCATCACAAACACACGACCGTAGTGCCCTATTGAAATTGTATTCAGTAATCATTTTCTTAATATCTGAATTAAAGCATCACAGCCGTTGTGTGAACGGTCTGATAATTGCTAAAAGAGAGTCTCTTACGCAGATTTTTTTTAACCTCTTCAAAATAACTTTCTCGGATATTTTACCGTTCTCACAAGGCTTGTGAGCACTTATTTTTATTACCTCCCAATAAAACACCAAACACTGGAGTGTCCTCCGGAAAATCCTTGCTCAACATCAAGTCCACCTCGTCCTTCATCAAGTTGGCTAGTTTAGTAAAGTCAGGATGATAGATTCTATCTTCATTTATCACTTTGGGACTTTTTATTTCCATAAGTAAGATTTGTTGCTCGTGTTCTTTGTAGACAACTTTAAGGCCACCATCTGGTATTCTTCCATGTTTTCCTCTTCTTTCTTTGCTTCCTTCCGAGTGTTCATCATTACTACAAAAAGAAAGTATATCATTCAGAAAACACTGTTACACTTATCCTATTCGTAACAAGGGAAGCCTTACCCAAATAACTTGAAGTACTTCGTCTCTTTCAAAAAAGGTGATAGTAGAGGAGTAATAAACTTCTTGGTAAACATATCCTCGTTATAGCTAGGGGAGAGAGGTGCACTATGTTCGGTCAAACTGAGAAAAGAAGTTAATGGTTAATAATAATCTAACAATGTACAGTATCTTACAAGTTTATAATCGATTGACACAACATTTCATTAAATCCTTCTTCATCGTACATCAGATTGTTAGCTAATTTCCTTGCTTTCTCAGAGTCCCATTTGGCCAACTGCAGTTATAGAAGCAATTAACTGTTGTAAATTAATAAATTTATGATAGATTACCTTATATATTTTTCTTAATTTTTGAACTTGAAAATTTTCAAGATCATCTAAATTTACAACTTCTCCAATACCATACTTGTCTGCCAGTTCTTGAATCATCGCTGTATATGTGCTTTCTGAAATATCATTATATTTGTTATTATTAGGCGATATGAAGAAAATAGCATTTATTGCTCTACGAGCAATCAAATTTAATGCTATACACATGAAGAGTTGACACGATAACGACTTACAATTCTTCTATGTTACTTCTTAACTCAACTCCTCTGGTCGCCTCTTGCTTGCATAGTTCCCTAAAGTGTAAAAGCTTGCTGCTCACATCAATTCCATTAAAGTGCCGCTATAAACTTTGTATTCAGTGTACGGAGAACGTAAAATTATTCAATTCCTCCCATTGTCTTTACCTTAATTTCTTCATGAACCGGTTCATCTTGAATACTTCTTCCTTCCAAATACGAATACATCTAAGGAAATTACAGGTTTATATACGATACAAGTTTATAATAGCTTACAATACTTACTGGTTTGACTCTTTTACTTTGGGTTGGCGTGGTGGCGGCCCCAGCAGTAATTATTTCCGTAGTTGCAGCGGTGAGATCAATAGAACTGGGAGATTCAGTAGAAGGGAAGAAATTAACAACAGTTTCATCTCGCTAATACCGTATTAGAATATAAATTATTGTGTATACACTATTATATACCTTTTTGTTGTCACCAACACTGTTTTTGAGATATTTACAGATAATAAAATGAGAAATAGAAAGGAAATAGTACTTGAAAACTAGTGAATGAGTCTCTATGTAATTTTATTAAACTTCAAGACGAGAGAAAGAACCCATTTAATCAAACTACGCCCTTTATATAAGAAATGAAATTATTCAAGGACCGAAGTGAGCTCAAGGTCAATTCTAGTATTGAGCTTGAACAATATAAACGTTATATATGAATTTTAGGGAATATATAATAAGTAATATTATGTATTCAGTACTTGTTATTTTCTTATATAAGATCTGAGTAATCTTATACGAATAATAAGTATTTAATGAGGTAAATACGACAGTTTTCTTCTTCGATAGTTCGTTGACGTTTCAAAGTTTTATTCTGCCAACGCGAAATAAATTTTGTCATGGACTTCTAAAATTTATCAGAAAATTTGAGTTGTGTTTACCGCATTTTTATAGAATTGCCTTGCAAGTTTGCTTTGATACGTGTCTCGTTGAATTACTTGAAGTGTAATTGACTTATTCAAAAAGAATGTTAAAGCAATTTCAGAACCAATAAACTGTATAGAAGCTGTGCTTTAAACATTGAATTCATACCAGATATTATGTTGTTTTAACTTCATTGCAGGTGGTTTCATATTTACTAAAGTTCGCTTTCATACCATCGGTGTTATGCTTACGCTTTCTGCAATTGTTAAAAGCTGTTTTGATCGCGGCTTTTGCCTTCTTTTCAGTATCTAGGCCAAATATTTCCAAGATGTTAGTATTAAAAGTAGCCTTGTCAACATTAGACCGTAAGTAACAAGAAAGAGATCTTTTCATTTTTAAATTATATTTCGTTAATAGAAGGGATAAGAGACACTCAGAAATAGACTGCTCAAGTTTTTGCTCAATAGGCCATTTTAAGTGTAACAATAAAGTTGAGCAAAAGGGTGAGCATCAAAATCTATGCTCAAAAAAATTATTGCGAAAAAACTAATGCATGAATAAGCTTTTCTTTTTTTCGTTCTCTTTCATTATTCTTAAATTTAAAAATGCTTTCAGATAAACAGAAGCTCAAGAAAGCGCTTGAAAAGAATATTACCACTGAAAAGCAGGTGTCATTGGTTTTTTTTTGTGGTAGGTCTCTTCGCAGGAGCAGATGTTGTTGCCTTTCTTTTGCCGGTAGAGGGTTTAGCGGTAGGTTTGTTGGATTTGGGCATATTTAGCTAGTTTTTAGAATAGTTCAGGGGAAGAAATGATATTAAGACAACTAAGAAACGTCAGTGTAATTTAGGAAAGCCATTACATCAAGACTTCTTCGTAGAAGTGGAACAACATGTGTCAATGAATGCAATGAGTTTTTTTTTTTTTTTTTTTTTTTTTTTTTTTTTTTTTTTTTTTTTTTTTTTTTTTGGATAAATTTAGACATTCCGTGACTTAGTATTCGCAAGTGATTTGAAATGATCCTTTGTAGTGTTCAGATGGTATTACTGTAAGTTTGTCAAGCTTGAAAAGCGATTTGGTACAACCATCGTTCAATATTATCTTTAATAACGTTACATTGCAAGTCGCAAAAGCACCAATCAACAAGCTGAAGTCAAATTGGACGGAAAGGTTGCAATCCATTATATACATGGAAAAGTAAAAAAAGACAATCATGTTGAGCTTTTGTGCATGTTATTTTTTATATTTCTGGTAGCAGAAGCAGAGTATTGAATGGATGTTGGAATAAAGAAAGAAAAAAGTATAGTAGAGTTCTTTATGATTATAGAACATTGTTAGGGCTGTGTGGTCAGTCTATTTAATTTCTATTGATTAACAAGCTTTCATTGCAAGTATTTGCTTATAGGGCTTTATTATATTAACGCTTGAACTCAGGTAGAGCTCAAATACAAGATACTGTGCTTCCACTTTCAGTTTACTGAATTTTTGAAAAACCTGTTCACTTTTTTGGACACTTGTGCGAAGTTAAATTGCCCAGAAAAATGAGATCAACTTGGTCAAATGTTTGAAAATAGTTTGAAAATAGTTTGACCAATTTCTGTCAAATTTCAAAACGATTATAAAGGTTCTTTATTCAAGCATTTAGGGGAATACATTGATCGAATGCTGGACAAGTTTTTTAAATTATTTAGTAGGAACATCCTTGCTACCTTCATTACCTCTTGAACAAAGACTTTCTACATCAATCAGTTTACCTCTTTTGACTCTGTCCTTCAAAGCTTTCCAAAACATCCCAATAGGTCTGAGTTCAGGTGGAATAGGGTGGTAGCTGCATAGGTATATAAGTATACACGTATTTAACCCCTTTCTAATATCATAGGATCAATAGCTTCAGGAGAATGTATTGTAGCATTGGCCATAGCAATATGAAGCCCTTTCATGCTGGGGAATACGTCCATAATATCTAATGTATCGCTGATGAACTGCACATAATGGCAAGCCATAGTTCCTTTTAGTATAGCAGATGCCATATCTCCAGGTGCTTTTCGTTTTGTAGCGCCTACAACTATTCTTTTCTTGATATTTCCTGGCTCTCTCATACTTACATTTGCTACACCCAATGCTGAGATGTCACCGGTGACTGTACGAGAAACGCCCCTCGCAGAAGGTGACTTGATAATTGCCTGTGCTCCACGCCTTGACCAACCTCTTGAACGCAGTATATTAATATCAAACCCGGCCTTGTCGAGAAAGACGCAATTTTTCATGAAAAGTATGCCTTTTTACAGCCATTCTTCAACCCTTTTCGTATGAGCTTCCAAAGTGTTATTGCTATTTCTAGCCACAAGATGGCGGGTAATGACTTTGATGCTAAGGTTTCATTCATCTGTCATAAAGTTGGCTACTCTGCTTGATCTCCAAGCTTTCAAAGCTTCTAATCAAATTCTCAACTGCGTCTTGAATAACGGCCGATAGATTCTCATCAAAATGGCCACTAGATATTCATTGTGCTTCTCATTTAGCTTAAAGTTAAACGCACCCCATTTAATGAACTCCCTCTACCAAAAAGACTGGAAGTGTGACCATAATTCACCTTACAGCTATTATCTCTACCACATTTTTATCAACATGACTTCTCTCAACAATTGGAGAGAAGAGCGTGGTTTAAACACGTTTGTGATTAGGCCACATTTTGGCGAGGCAGGGGACACGGGACCATTTGGCTGCTGCTTTTCTGACTTTGCACGGTAATAAGTTATAGTATTTTATTATGCAAGGTTCCAGCATTCCAGTTATATGTATTATATTTGGCACAAATTGATAATTGCCATGTTGCCTCTTTCCGACAAATCCCCTTTTTTCTCACATATATATGAAAGAAATCCTCTTTCAGAGTTCTTTCAGCGTGGCCTCAACATATCATTGTCATCAGACGACCTTGCTTCAATTTCACTTTTTACAAAGGAAACTTTGATTGAAGAATACAGCATGGTTGCTTAGATCTGAAAATTCTCTTCTACAGACATGTTAGAGTTGACTCTCGTAATTCTGTTCTTTAGTGCGGTTGGGAATATAACATCAAGCGACATTGGATCGGCAAAAACTATACAGAATCTGAAGTAACTAGCCGGGAGCGATATATCCTGAACTAACGTGCCTAATATTCGTATGAGCTATCGCTATGAGATACGTTTGGGAGAGTTGAATGTGTTGAAAAAATATATGCTCCAAAGGAACAGGGAGGAGAGGGTGTAATATAGCTTTGCAAGATATGATTCAGCATGACTTGATATAGGTGTTACTGGTTTAACACAAGGACCGGAACTATAGCAAAATGTGATACACTATTCCGCCACTACCGACAGATGAAATAGTGTACAAGTACCTGCTTTATACCAATGGCATGATGACAAAGATATAGACATGCTTTTCCCCGAGGATAGGACTTTTCCAAATCGAGAAACTCCAAGGACGGTCGTTGTGCATCTTTAATAAGTTAAATAATACAAGTATATTAACTCCATCAAAGCTGATCCCACAAAACTGCCCAATTTTAAAAAATGTGAGATGTATGCCACAGAGTGAAGAAATGAGTAATTCACAGCAATAGATATACATATACATTTTCAGTATGTTAGTTTTAAGACGATAGGGCTGTCTGAGACAGATTAGATTTTATTACGAAATAATTGGTACTTTATACTTCAGGGATGTTGTTATCTGTGATCAGTGGCATAGAAAGTATTATTTATTTATTTCTTTTGTCTTTTAGGGACACGGGAGAGGACAACGTTATCATTTGATAACCAATTCAACGGTGGAAGTGGGGCGGGACGTTTTAAATTACTATAGCTATAGTGCACAGTAGTTTCAATCTTTGAGGCAGTTTCAGAGGCAACTCCCTTCAAACACAACATATGTGTGATAACGTTTGGAAGAAGTGATATTTGATTCAAATTCTTGAACAGTTTGATTTTAGAGGCATTGATCATTCGGTAAAGCTTGGGAGAAGGCAGATCCATGACATATGTGTGAACATTTTCACCTTCACAATGAATACCACAAACCTTAGGCATGGTAACACCACTAGTAATCAATTTGTTCAATGTGGCCTTCATCTGTTTCGCAAGCTTGACCAAATCTGATTCAACGTATGAGTTTTGCTCCGTAGGCTTGAATTCAGCAATGAGGACAACGCACTTAACACTACCAGAGAGATTATAAACTAGAAAGTCAGGCTTAAATGATTTGTTATTATTGTTGTTCATTTGACCATTAGC
This sequence comes from Rhizopus arrhizus, assembly GCA_024220505.1. NCBI lineage: Eukaryota > Fungi > Mucoromycota > Mucoromycetes > Mucorales > Rhizopodaceae > Rhizopus > Rhizopus arrhizus. Next base: position 1,167,515 of record JAKZZE010000011.1, read on the forward strand.
CCATTTCATCTTCAAGAGGGGATCAGAAGCAAATACAGATGACAATAGGGGGGAAAGATAATAATGAACATAGCTATCTTCATTTGAGTCGTCAGGAGGGCCATTAATAAGAATCGGGAGGACTTGTGTCAAGACCTGGGCTGTGTGTATATCTAAATGGTTTTTAGACTCACAAGCTTTGGTAAGTAATTCTGCACATAAAGTCAATGAGGAGATCCAGTCAACGGGAGGAGATACTTCAATACTCATGCACGAATCATAACAGTTAAGGCCTCTTTTAGGGAGATAGGCATCAAAAGACAAGGTTGGCTTAAGGGTAGTATGGATTTTAGTCGAGAAGTACTTGCTGACAGATGATGCAAAGTTCATATCAAAGATATAGACATCATTCAAGACGAGGAGGCGAATATCAGATAACTGTGCTGGATTGGCGTGCTTGACTAACTGTACAGTTGTATTCTTCAGGTTGAAGCATAAATCAGAAATACAAGTGTCATTCAGAATCCATTTTGAGCCATCTGCAGCAGCTTCAGTATCAGTTGGATCTGTATCTGATTCTGTAAAAGTGAGAATGTAGTCGCAAGTACGTTTGGGGTGATGATCAATTGATAAATTAGAGGGAATTTTGTCCTCTTCATCATAAAAATGCGCTGAGTCCGCTATAGGCTCGAAGTCTTCTTCTTGGTACAGGGTGACTTCTGTTGGCTGCCGTTGTTGATCTGAAATGAAAGTGCCTGTGCCCAATGTATTGATGACACTGGAATCATTTGCTATTATGCTAAAACTGATGTTTTGTGGCTTTAATTTAGGTGATTCTAACGATGACAACAAATGATGAACTTCTGTCTTTACAAAATCTGGTACAGTACTTGAGTCTAAAATATTCTTCATGATGGACAGATATGTTTTTTTGGTTTTGTTGGTATTTGGTGGTATGGGCTTGTCCTTATTGACTGCAGCCTCGAATTCTATGAAAGACCATTCGCTAATAGGATGATCTGAGAAGTATTTAAGGAAAGAGCAGTTCTTGTGGTTGTCCTTCAATTTGTATGTATTATCCATATGTTAAGACAAAATAAATGCGAATTGTGGAAATAAAGAAAAGCAATGGAAATGAATATAATTATCTTATTCGGAATGAAATAAGAAAGGAGCTGATATATTTTATTCAAGGAACTGATATATTTTATTCAAGAAAATAGAAAGTCACTTATAGTGTTTCAGGATGATCATTTGATATCTTGTTTATATCTTGTTTAGGAAGGGGGAGTTTAGGTAAAATGTAATATAGTAACAAAGATAAAGAAATACTGTTAGAACTTGGTATCTCTTTATTAAGTTAAGATAATTATGATTCAGAATTCTACATGTAAAAAGGAAGAGTATTTATAGACATGATATGGATAAAGAATTAGGACAGATTTATAATCAACTTGACAGAATAGATGATTACTATTTCTAATTATTAGTTTAACCTGTTCCTAGCTTGTATTATCAATTATGCTATTGGGATGGTTTCAGATATAACTATTTAAGGAGGCAGTATGGATGAATATAAAGACCTTTAATTCGTGATTGGATATCATTGCTGACAACAATATCTCAGTCAGGATAAATGTTTTCATGACTGATGATGATCCGGTAAGTAATCGTCATTCCCTATTCAACCTGCTCATATTATCAATAAACTATATTACAACCATGTCATCTTATTTGACTATGTAAAGTTAATATGAATAAAGCTTAATATAAAAATCTAATCAAAGTATTTTATTGATCTGTGTTGGGAATAATGTTATAAATGATTCCAAGTTATGTCAACATATTATTCAGGATCATATTTAATTCCTTTTACTAAAATAAAATGACTATAATCTTATGTATCCTTAACAGATATCTTGTTTATATCTGAATACTGTTGTTTGGGATTGGATGGTTGTTAGAAAAAATAGTAATGGTGTCGTATTTCAACGTACCGCCTTCACCGCCACTCGCTAGTGTTTCTTACACGTGTTATCTTTTCCTTCTCCCCAAACATTTTTACCCTGATCCCATAAGAGCTTTTAGCTTCTACTTATTTTTATCAAAACTAAATCGTCACGCGCTCATTTGAGTTTTGACTTTATTTCTAAATAAAGTAAATGTTTAAACATACCACAACATACTTTAAACTTGATTCATATTCAATTTATAAAAAATCAGGGTAATGCATGCTTTACAAGGATTTATTACAGCCTTTTCTCTACTATTCGGTCATAACTAATCCACTCCTTTAACTCAATACAAGTTATTTTAATATGGTTCCTGATGCACTGAGACATAAATGAAAAATAGAAATAATTATAAACAGTCCATTTGCATAACTTGAAACAAATCGTCAGATTAAAATTGTTTCATACTAGATCTACAGTTATAGTTAACTAAAGTACATTGAAAAGGATTTAATTGAATTTTCCTGACAAGAATATAAATACCAGATACAATAATAATTTTTTTAAGTCTCGTTGAATTTTGTAGTCTTTTTATTTTATGAGATAAAACAGATGGCTTTTATAGTTCGCTGACTCTACAATGCATTAGATGGAGATGGTGACGCGTTTTTTTTTTTTTTTTTTTTTTTTTTTTTTTTGTATTTATTTGGTTCGACCGTGTGGGAATATTAATCTCTTTAACCATTTAATGCTTTCATATTTGCTTGTACCTATTGCATTTGACTGTTGATTGTTTTTATAGTATGGACGTGTTTGGGTGTGAGTAACTAATTCTTTCTGATTAGATTGTATGTTCACTATTGTCTTTTGAAAGTCAAATTAGTAAATGTTTTATTGAAGCTTCCTTGTAAGTACTCATTGTGTATTGATTCACTCCTTTTAAAACTGTTGGTTTACTCATTTATAGATTCAACAAATTAACACAAATATCAGGCCAAAGTACTCAAATTAATTTTACCCATGTTTGTAACTACATGTCTCAATCCATTTCTTTTAGACGGTAAAATGAATATGTAGTGGTTTATTGTTTCTGACATGGTAACAGGTGACAATGCTAGTGATTTACCGCATACTCTATTAGCACTACAGTTATTTCTGTGCCTTATTTTGATCTGACTTGGTTCCGGATATGAAGACGGGTTGACACAAGGTTTACATACATATTTGGGACTCTGTGACGTATGTTTACTGGTCAGATTATTCTACCGAGCTTGGTCGGCTTCCCATGCCGTTGACAAAACCTTTCTTTTATCCTCTTCTTTATACAATCGGATATTAGTTAGTGGCTCGTAGAATAATGTTCATCAAAATAAGAGGCATCTAGACGAAGAGACCTGACTTGGTTCCGGATATGAAGACGGGTTGACACAAGGTTTACATACATATTTGGGACTCTGTGACGTATGTTTACTGGTCAGATTATTCTACCGAGCTTGGTCGGCTTCCCATGCCGTTGACAAAACCTTTCTTTTATCCTCTTCTTTATACAATCGGATATTAGTTAGTGGCTCGTAGAATAATTCTTGTCTCTTGAGAACGTCTTGATGCTCTGTATTGCAATATAATCCGAGAGATGACACATGAGTTTTGATATTTATTTCTCTAATAAATCTAGCGATATTCGTTTTGCTTGCTCATCACCTTTCTTATATATGTGTTCTCTCCTCTGTTACTTGTATTATGCACAGCCAAAACGTAGATGAAAATCATTCTGGATAGTAATGTACCTGATGCCTTTGCTTGTGGATACTACTGTTTAAAAACAGATGTCCTGAGCTCTGCCTTACCCAAAGTGTAAATGATCAGTCTCTTTCAAGGACTTGATCAAGTCATCTATCTTCCAAGCATATTTTTAATGCATTCTACTTAAAGATTGATGGTATTAATGTGTCATGAACTAAAGTATTAATTAGGCTTATCTTCAATTCAAACCATTTTATATACAAGTAGCAAACTGTCTCAAATACAGCCAACATAAAACATTATCCTCTCTAAAAACAAATCCCAATTATAGTAGTTCAAAAGGCAAAGTAATTTCAAATATACCGTAGTAGTCTTGAAAAGGTATAAATACCTCGAAAAGTTTATTTAATTATTTCTTTTCCTCATTAGCTAAATAACCAACCCATTTGTTTTTGTCCGGAATCCTGTTTTGCAACAAATAAGTTTTTGCTTTATCATTTAACTATTGTTTTGGGACAGCTTTAGCCAAACCCATATAAAATTGATAATTTTCATCAAATATTTTTTTCAGATTTGCTATATGTTATCTTCTTAACAAACTTGAATACTTCTTGTTTCTTTTATATCGATGAAAGCTCCAGTACGCTAGGTTTTGAAATTGTTGAGCAAATACACTCAACAACAAAAAATTTTATTGGATGGTAAAAAATAGTCCATTAAGCAAAATTTTGAGCAGTCTATTTTTGAGTGTCCCTTAAAACTTATTCTATGAAGATGGTGTCGTTTATATAAAGATTGACATTTTTATATATAAACCATGATCTGTTTCAATAAAGAAACTACATCTCTTTTGTCTCATTGTATTTTGTTTGGATAAAACAATCATAGCAATTGTCTTGCCAGCAACATGGATACATACAATAAATCTTCCATTGCTAAATAGGAATGCTTCTATTTTTTGACTTAGCATTTAGTAAAGACTCGTTCTCTGGAATTCGGGTATTTGTCAAAAAATATATGACTAAAATAAGATGAGGTTTAGATATAACCAGCATAATCTTGCGATCATTGAACGTTGAGAGACCATCAGGAATAGGTATTTCTCCTTATCTGATAGTTGTTTTAAGGTTTTATGCCGATTAAAGCGTTTATAATGACGCTATGAAAGGTTTTGGTGGTGCAAGTATCGTACTTCAAAATATGTAATGCGGCTAACATTTTACCAATTTTACAAGACCAACAGAGTTTTGCGTAAGGACTTTTGAAAATTAGTATATTGTATGGGGAGTTCCAGAAAATTCCACTTCATTTTGTTTTTTTGTAGTATTTGTTCAAATTGTTGATAACTGGCTTTCATACTTGAGAAATCCAATTAAAGGAGCATTGCTATTCCCAGCCTGAAATCACAATGTGGAGACCGAGATCAGATGTGGGCTGGATCCAATGGAGAGATGTTCAATTTACGCACACAGACGGCGTTCCAGATAGTATCTGGCTACATATCCGCCAGCCAAAAGAAACCAACACCAACAGTATCCAACTAGGTGTGATCTAAGAAGAAGATCTATGTTTCGTCCGAAACTTGTTTCGTTTTATGGAATTGACAAACCAACATAGACAACATTTAGCAGTAGATCATATCTTGTTTTTGGGGTATTTAGAGGTAGATACCAAACCAACTACTTCTGTTCAACCAAGTACGGTCGGTAAATGTGTTCAAACAGCTATGAAAAAAACTGGAGTAGACAGGCGATACAAAGCACATTCGTTGCGGTGATGCTGGGAGCTTCTATTGACCAGATCAAGAATCATGCAAACTGGAGCCGAAACTCAAATACGTTGAAAAGTTTTACTACAGGCCACCAAGAAGATGCCTCAGAAGTATGATAATTCAACAATCAATTTTTTCGAATGCTGAAAGCAGTACCACATTGGAAGACGAAACGGAGCCAACAAGGATTGAATTAGGTACGACATCCAATACAAACGTTGGCGAAGAAAGGTCTAAAAATGTGGTACGTACCCACTCATGGTACAGAAGATTATTCTAGCTTAGTTTATATATGTTATATGTACTTTCCCAACCCAAATTTTTTTTTCCGAAAAACTTGATAGCATGCTTAGTTTGAAAGTTTTAGGGAAAAGGGGGAAAAAAATTTTTTTATTAGATTAAAGGAAAATAAAGCGTGGCTCAGAGAGCTAGTACAACATTTTCAGACTCTTCTTCGCCAACATTGGTATTGGCTAAATGAAAATTTGGGGTGGAGGCACTGTATGGTCGTTCCGCTCTCAATTTGAAAATTATCGCTGACTTCGAATTAACATCATAATGGTTCAGACCTTCTGTATTGTATTGGTATTTAAATAGAGGTTTTATTTAAGCAATTAGAAAAGTGATTTTTTGAATGTATAACAGTATCCTCAATATGTCTAATGTGAATATCATTTGTAGCTTTAGTAATCTTGGTTTCTAGTGTTTCAGTATCATGCAGCTTATGACATTTAGTTTTTCCTTTGAAAAGTGCCCAAAATTGCTCGATGGGATTGATCTCGAGAGAGTAAGGAGGAAGATGTACATAATTGTAACCTCTACTTTTTTTATGCATGAATGGGCACATTGTTCATAATAAAATAATCTCTCAAATAATCTTATTTGTCTACAATGTCTAATGTCTTGTTCAAAACTTTATATAATGGTCAGTAGTTATGTCTTTCGGCTCATATTTTCTGGGGATATTATCCAACACTTTTCTTTCTTCCCACCTTGAGTCTTTCTTATTTTTGGTGGTACTTTGGGTATTCAGGCTCACAAATCCTACGGATGAAATTGCATCGACCATCAAATGTGAAAGCACTTTTGTCAAAGCGGCAGTGACCGCAGCCTCTTTCCCTTTAAGTGTCCACGTCTTTCTCGATTTCAAATCGATACTAAAGCCAGGATCCATCAATTAATATACTATTTTTAGAAAAGCCCACATCAATTTGACTCCATTTCACTACGCAATTAACACGTTTTTGAAGATTTCCCTCATTGTTTCTTACTTCCAGCCCAAAAAGTAACTTTTTTCACTGCGAAATTGCACTCGTTTTTCATTAATTCATATATCCTTGCTTTTTTTTTATCTCAAGATCAGTAAATTTTCTGACGAGTTTTTCAATAGTTTCTTGAATTAAAACTTGTGAATTCTGGTCGAAATACTCGATAAGATGTTTATTATGCTTTGTTTGTAGTAAGTAATTGGTCTTCTCCTACGGTTAATCTATTTTTCTAGTAGCAAGGATTCTTTATCTTCCTCATACTTTTTTTACTAGTTAAACGATCTACCTTTTTTCATATTCATCTTGATCGCTGCAGCTCTAACAGATAGTAACTGCTGTAGTTTATAGTAAAAAAAACCTTCATCTCCCTAGGTGTCGTACTAAAATTTGCTTTTTTTTTAGGCACTTCAGGTTATTTTTCATAGTAGTATCTTAAAATTTGCTCTCTTATTCATCAAATTTATTAAAGCAAGTTGAAACTGATTTTATTTAAGGTATGAATCGAGATTTGCTAATTGCTTACCAAGAATACAAAGCTTGATATTTTATTGAAAGGGGATGACTGTATTTTTGTGATCGCCACACTATTGAATTTCAAAGTGCGCAAAGTGAAATAACAAATAGACTTTTTCTATTTTACTTTTTTTTTCTGCCCTGAAAACAAATAAACGCATGTCATCAGTAAGCTAGTTTTCTCTTGACCATTCTTTCTTTCTCGCTCTTATTAACCTTGTATGTCTGTTTCTTTTAGCGTGATAAATCAGAACGAGGATCACTATCATCATATAATGTACCTCGACAGTATCATTTACCCATCAGTCTATTAAGGTCACTGTGTTTATTACCAGCAGTGATAGGTGCCTTCAACAATATCACAAGGGTATTAGTATCATATCCTGTAACTGACCATACTGGATTATTTCAACATAAAAGTACACCGCTGACCCATATGGTGGCTGTATTATGGGTAAAAAAAATCTAGTTATCTTTGTATGAGAAACTCATATTTTCTTCACAGTGCATTCTAGCGGGTTATTGGAGTTGGATATTGACAACAAGCATGCTCCGAAGATGGCTGCATCACTATGAGTTAAGTAGTGCCATCGTCCGGCTGATTACTCTTAATGTCATCAACTGGTCAGTATCTGCCTTTTTAAGCTCGCACTATGGTATAGATCAGCCCATTTGGAAATGGATGGCTATTTGTTTTATATTTTTTGTTAGTAATGTACTCAAGATCACCTTATCGTCCAACAACAAATATTATGCTCGCAAAGAAGAACAAGAGCATCAACTGAATTACAAGTCAACGTTTGTCAAGGTCCTCATCTTGCCTCTGACGGTCATTGTCTTCATCACTATGTTTGTCTCGCTTTATCAGGTCGGACAGATGCGTAGACAGTCGGCTGTTTTGCTGGAAGAAAAGACGATACTACCGACCTTTCAAAAGCATCCACAGCTTCCAGAGGCAGAAGTTCGAGTGATGGTGATGGTCTTGTCTGCTTGGACACAAAAGAGTTTAGAAAAGAGAAAGATATTCAGAGAGACGACACTGAGATTGATGCCAAAGAACAATCAAAATATATCTTACTTTTATCGTTTCATATTGGGACAACCACCTAATGAAAAAGTAAAAGCCACGATGGGACCTTTGATTGATCAAGAGCAGAGCCAATATGGAGATATTTTGCTATTGCCTTGCTCTGACTTGTATCAAGACCTCAGTAAGAAGGTCTATCATGGTATTGAATGGACTGAACAATATGATTTTGATTACTTTGTAAAGACGGATGATGATATTTTTGTTCGATGGGACACATTAAGTAAAGAACTCGAGCTCGCAGGACGCACTCAACGCTATTGGCGAGGATTAGCCTACTGGTAAGAGAAATTGACCGAGAAAGAAAAGGAAAAGCTCACATTTGTCTTAGGAATATTCCACCCATCCGAAATACAGAGAATAAAAATGGAGAATTAGTTTACCCATTACCCATCTTTCCACCTTATACAGCAGGTGCTCTTTATATATTATCAAGAGATGTTGTCCATCTGATCGCGGGCGTAAAAGGCCCACGGATGTTTGTAAAGAACGAAGATCAAAACTTGGGCATTTGGCTATTCCCATTCAATATTCTGCCTATTCACGATCGTCGTATACAACAGATTGATGTATGTGAAGAGGACATGATTGGCAAGCATTTTGGCGATTTTGGTGAAGCGGATGCTATTGGTGGTACTATGCATGACATGTTGAACAATTTACAAAATGGACGTAAAATGTGTGCAGGTTTCAAGACTTCTGTATGTGCCATGTGCTATCCATGCCATGGTAAAGGAAATCATTGGAAGGATTGGAACTTTGATTGTGATGACAAGAAGGGTGTTACTTTACTTAGCTTACCTCAATTGACTGTGATGGAATAATAAATAATAACGATAAAATAATAATAATAAAAAAATGAATAGAGAACATCATCTCCCATTTTTATTTTACTTTTTGAGTGTACCAATGATAGCATAAGGTGCATACTTTTCAACCACATCAGGCTTATGCATCATATTGAACTCTTCTGTCGCATCTCGTCCAGCATAAATAAGGATCGCTTTCTTTCCGCCTGGATGATCAGCAAGGAAATCGGTTACATCCAATACCTGGCCATTCACTACAACCCAACAGTCATCAGGCTTGTTGTGCTTTCCAACATCAGAAAGTGTATACTCTTTTATTTCCTTTGGATCGTTTGTCTTTTTTATTTCTTCTTGTTCAATAGCTGCTGCGGGTGCTGTTGTTTCTGGATTGTTATTTCCTATAGCTTTCGTTGTGTTACCTTGTGGTAAAGCAATTTCCAAACTGAGTGTGTTATTGGGATTGACCTGAATATTGATGCCAATACCACCATTCAAGTGCTGACCGATAGCACCCAAACGTTGTTGAGCTACTTGAGTCGAATTGATCAGTTTAGAAAACAGATAACGAGAGGCTGTTTGTCCTGCGACGCGACCAAAGACGACGCATCCCAAGAGGGATGACCCACCGAGACGGTTTGCACCGTGAACACCACCACACATCTCACCAGTAGCGAATAAGCCAGGGATAGGTGTACCCTGAGTGGACTTGATTTCAGCATCAGGCGTGATCTCAACACCACCCATCGTATAGTGAAGGACAGGCTGCATGAGGGCCACATAAAAGTAATCGGTCATCTTGATGGGTACATTGTGGAAGAAACGTTTACCCCAGGGATCCTTGATTTTACCTTCAGCAATGGCATTGTAGGTATTGAATGTCTCTTCCAACTGTTTGGGAGAGATATTCATTTCCTTTGCCAAGGCTTCACCGTTATCAAACTTCTTCATGAGCCCACGACCGGCATAGTGACGACAATGCCACTCGATTTCCTTGGAGGCGGCAGTGTTCAAGACGAGTCGAATCGGAAACTTGTTCTTGTTCATCATGCCCGTCACATAATCACGGTGACCGAGCTCATCACAAAAACGATTGCCATCAGCATCCAGCAAGAGACCACCACAACCACGAAGGGCTTCAGCAGCCAAGAATTTAACCTTGGCATCGGGTTCTTTGGGATCCACAAGACCTGTAGGATGGACTTGAACTTTTTCAAGATCGATCGTGTTGGCACCAGCAGCAGCAGCCATCTTGATACCATCACCCGTACAGTGATCACCATTCGTAGTGGATAGACCATAGAGCTCTGGACGATACTTTTTGAGCAACGACTTGTCTTCGGTGAAGTCAGCAGCGTAACCACCTGTGGCCAAGATGACTGGACCATATTCCTTGTGTACTTGACCATCGGAGCCCTTACCGACCATGACATACTCAACACCAATGACGTTACCTCGTTCATCCCTGATCAAGTTTTCAACCTTGGCCTTCTTGATGATCTTTGCTCGTTCAGGTTGTTTCAAGGCTAATTCTTCAAAGCCTTCCATCAGGGCATAGGTAATCGTCATACCCGGAAACTGTTCTTTACCACGATGCGTACGAGGGAAGGTGTGACCACCGAGCCGAGAGACAAGCGAGAGATCAAGTGTGAATTTATCTTGAAGCCACTCAACAGCAGAAGCAGAACGACCGGTAAGAACATGAATTAAATCTGGACGAGCCAAATCACGTGCAGACTTTAGCGTGTCTTGATAGAATTGTTCAACAGAGTCCTTGATGTTAAGGGCAATTTGGGTACGTGTCAATGCACCGTTGATTCCAGATGTGGCCTTTGTAGAGTTTCCTCTGAAAGAAAACGAAATTTAAAAAAAAAAGAATGTTTTGTTATTATTATTATTTACCCAAAGAATGGATTCTTATCCAACAAAAGAACATTACCACCTTGTTCAATTACTGTATGAGCAGCAGAAAGACCAGATAATCCACCACCAACAACAATAATTTGGTTATTAAGAGAAGGCATTGTAAGAAATAAAGAAAGTGAAAGAAAGAGAGAATGATTCACGGAATATTTTTATGTGAACTAAAAAATAAAAATAAAAAAAGCAGGAGTCAGATGATATGTTAGTGAGTGGAGCGGGGGAAAAAAGTTTTCTTTTTTATTGTTTGTTTACATTACATGTGCCTCTCTCACACTAAGAAGATTAAAAAATGCATGAATACAAAAAGAATGAATTTACATAAGAAAATGAGGGGAAAGGTTATAAATGAAGGGGAAGGGGTATAAATACATAAGAGTCTTATTGTTCCATAGAATATAATTTATCAATACTTTTCATCCAATCCATCATATCTGATTTAGAGTTTGCTTGTAGCATATATGCGTTATTATTTGTGTAAATTGAAAATACATGGTTACGCTTTTTATAAAATGAGTATGAATTATGAAATAAGATAGTTATTTACCTTAATCATTTGTTCTAATGCTGGGTTATAATCTATTCTAACTGTAGATACATTAATGATACCTTGTTCTTCGGTTTCTAGTTGATTAGTGTAAATGTAAATATAAGGCCTAAACAAATATTAGTCATCTCATCTATAACAAGCTTAATTCAATTACCTCCGTAAGACGAACCACCTTTTAACCCATTTATCATTCAGTGGGTTCTCTTGATAGGTCAAATAACCTTTCTTTGTAACATTATCACTATATTTCATTTCTTAATAACCATACAATCATAATCCAATCACTTACATTTCAGTAATAAATTTCACTTCTGATATTAACTTTGAATGATTATTCCAACCTTCTTTTCCAATCTCTTGCATACCAGGAATAGGTGGATCTTGACTCAAGGTAATCTATGATCTTGTTTAGTTTGCAATATCTCAAAGATTTGTTTTCTTACCTCTTTGTCTGTTCCCCATTTTTGGTTCCATATGCAAAGAATCTTTTTAATTAACTCTGTTTGGGATTCACTCGATTCGTTCTTGTTGGTATTCATCGATCCATGACTCGTTTGGGATCTTGCGGTATGTAGCATCAACGTTTGTGCTGTACGAGATACTTGTTCTTTACGATCGATGCGTGCTCGGATACGTTTAAAATCATTAATCAAAGACACGCCTCGAGGTCGCCAGGATCCTAGAAATTCTTCTCCTGGTACAAACTTGCTCGCCGTATTCAATCGCCATAATTGACTCACTCTTCGTGTCATAGGAGGTCGAAGGTGAACCAAGAAGACGCCACTGCATTTTGATAGATAACGAGTAGAGGATCCTAGCAATCTAAACAGTCTAAAGTGACTTGATGTCGTTGAAGTATCTCTACCTTGAATACGAACTGCAATATCCATACTGCACTGAATAGGCTTCAAGCATTTCTCTGCCTCAATCTCCCATTTGAGATTAAGCAAGATACGTGTGTTCTGAGCGGTGAGTCGGTTCAGGAATAGACAGTCATGCTGAGAAGAATCCCAAGAACCTTGAGCGGTCAGGATACTTGTGCCATCACTCTTGTATTCAATATGTTGTTTGCTGCTTAATAATCGAATCGCAATATCTTCATGTGCTGCTGATGGTATAATTCTACCTTTGTTATCCAACAGTCTTACTTGGCCAATGATCGCTTTCGATATACGATTCCACATAAACTGTCGTCCGGATGTGTGTGAAAGTGTGATGCAGATTCTTCTTTGTAGACCTTGCTTCAACAAGAATACACCTCGATCCAGTGGCGTTTGTGTCATTGCCTGTACAGGTTTGTATTCTCCATTAGGCATCAATTCGCAAATCTGGATCCATGCCAAGATATCGTGTCTTTCTGCTGATATGAGCTCTTCTTCCGGACGACGTTCTGGTACAACCGGATTGGAAATTTCTCGTCTCATACGCTGAGGATCTGCCAACATCTCATCCAATCGGGGCTTCTCGCGTTGATCGTCCCATCGCTCATATTGCGAGATGATGCGTGGTTGAGCAACACCATAGACTTCAAAGAGTATCATCTCATGCGTCAAAATGTGCTGAATTGGCTTCGTGATCAAGATGGACATGGTTTGACTGTAATCCAGCAGGATCGTGTTTGAAAACTTACTGACCGGCTTCGTTGCAAATAATTTCTCGGCAGCAGAGAGAGGCGAGATGCCTCCAAAAGAAGAAAGTCGGAACTGGACATGAACCTGTGTGAATTCAGCCTCATTCAGACCAATCAACTCAAGCAGACGAATTTCAAAAAGCAACTGCTGTCCCACTTCAAGTACCTGCTTTTGATCTTCTGTACCTGAGCGAGCAATGGGCGATACGAGCAGCCGGAGTTTTCCTTTCACTTGTCCTGTCATCCTGCAAAGAATCTCTACACAGCTTTCATAGGCTTGCTGTTCAACTAAATTCCTGACGGATACAGAAGCGCTTCCTACAAAGGAATATTTTGGACATGGTGATTCGTAAAATGGATCCTCCAAATTAAAATGTTTTCGGTACTGCGGTCGGTCCAAAAAGTTTCTCAGCTTGTTCATCTTCTCAAGACGTTCCTTGAGCTTTTCAAGTGACCAGAGATAGACAACTTGGTTTTTCCTATCAATCACACGAACACCAACACATGGCTTGGGTGTCTTGGTCAATGCTTCATCTTCGTCCGTCTCAAACTGTTGAAGGCTCGAAGTCTCTTCCCAATGGGATCTCAAGTGCGTAAAGCCTTCTTCAATGATAGCAAACTGATACAATACATCTTTTTCCAGTTCTCGAGAGATGACGTTGGCTTCCTTTAATAATATCGCATGGGTCAAGACGACTTCAGCCATCGCTACATGACGAAGCTGTTTCCAGTGTTGAACGACCTTTTTGCTCAGATCTGTTTCTCTTTGGCTGAGAGACGTTTGAGTGTGGTGCATCACAGACATACGGTTAATCTTGGCTTCATAAAAGCTACGCTGAAGATCAAGCTCCTTCTTGTGCTGTTCTTCAACATCCTTGAGCCTTTCTTGAATGACTGAATATGTCATCAACGTACTCTCTGTACACACGCTACCATCATCGACCATGGTAGCTGCTGTCGAAAGCCGTTTGCTCATGACATCATCATCGTCTTCAGACTCTGTACGTCCATCGGCTCGAATGCGACGTGCTTGCCGGATCTTGCCAATATCGTCATACAATTTTTCGATCTCTTCATCCTTCAGTCCGTCAAAGTTAGCCTCGGCCGAATAATGGTTCTTCATGGCTTCCAATCGAGCATAATTCCAATCGACAACCTCTGTGTTCTCTTCATCCTCGGTGTTTGGCATGGGTGAAGCAGTTCTTTCGGTACAAGGAGTACTTGCTCTTAACATGTCGTTACGTTCTCTTCTTACTTCCTCGGGATGATTAAATCGGAAGATGTGATGGTGACCAAGGATGAGACGATAGCCGTTCTTGAGCTGACGCGGTTCACTAATACGTATACCGTTGACCATGGTAAGTGCTTCTTTATTACTAGGATATAGTGTGACCACATTATCCTTGTATTCAAACCAACAATGTTCATCTTGTAGGTTGGGTCCGCTCAAGCGTATCTCACATTGGCTTTCACCATCTTGCCTTCCCACGCGTGTCTTGCCTGGCTTGATCTGATACATTAAGCATTCTGACATGAGAGGGTCCTCGTTCAAATTGACAATAAAGGGGACTGTCTTGGGCATGTAGATTCCCATATCATTCTTGTCAACCGTGATACCCAAGTCCATGAGGGCCTTTTCACGTTCAACATGGATTTGCTCAGTCTTCTTTAGTTTTTCTTCCCACGTTTCCTTCAGATTGGCCAAGAGCTTTTCTGAACTCTGGAGTTGGTCTACAATCTCTTGCTTTGTCATCTTCTTCTTTTGACCGCGACTGTCCTCAATGATCAAGACCTGGTGCGCGTTGGAGATGGATCGTGTCGGAACAGGTGCCTTTAGTCCGTCATTGGTCTGCTGTTGTGGTGATTTATAAGAACTGGACGAGTTCAATTCTTCGACTACTTCAGGAGCATAGACACGAAGACGGTCTCGAAGCACAGAAAGCTCTTCTTTTAATTCACGAATCATCTTGGCATTCGGATCTTCATTGATCACAGCTTTATTTTGGATCTTCTTTGCTTGATCTGCATATCGAAGCGTACTGAGTGTTTCATCATAATCAGCAGGTGAAATGGCTGCAATCATCGCTGTTTTTGAGTTACCGCCAAGGGAATCCTTGAGCAGCCATGTCAAGACCTATGGATTTAAATTTTTTGTTACTAATTCAAATCAACGTATAACTCTAAAAAGAACAACGAGGTACAAGAAAAAATTACGTTACAGAATCACGATAAGGAATAAAAGCTTCTTTGCCCTTCTTGCCCTTGCCCACCGACTGATCTGCTAAGCCCGAAATGACTTTACCCAACGTGGTCAACGAACGATTGATATTGGCGCCTTCTTTTAATCTAGCTCCTGTAGCGCCTGTACTATTGGCACGTTCACTTCCTGCTAAATCAACCAGACTGATACGTGCTACTTTTTCCGTTTCCAATTTCGTCATTTCATCCAGTCGGATTTGTGTCAAAAAGACGGTGAAGACAGCGTGTGATCGAGAAGATGTTTCGTTCATGTTGGTCGCTGCTACTGTACGTGCCTTGTTGCCTTCGTCCATCAAATGGTCAATGTCGTCAAAGGATTTGACGGCCAGGCGAGAAAGGTCTTCCACATAGGGACCCAGGGAAGGGTGTTCACGGACTTTGAGATTTCCTTTATTTTTGGGATTCAGCAAATCATGTACTTTTTCATTGTAAATTTCAATGTATGACACTTCCACGCGATAAGTCAGGTTGGGGTCATTGTTTTCTGCAATCCGATCAAATAATTCTGAGCATGTTTTAGGTATGATTCCCTTGTCTTCACCATATCCCATCTAACCATCAATGACGTTAGTGACTGTATACAAGTGATCTATATTACCATTGAATATGATTTTCCTGCGCCTGTCTGTCCATCTAACAAGACAAGTAAATACATGTATTCTTTAATGACATCAGAATATTTTACATGCGAAAATACAACAATTATAACCATCAAATGCATGGTTTAATAAATCTACACCCAAATCGCTATAGACTGTTTCTTGATCGGCAAAGGCAGGATCATTTTTATCAAATGACCAATAGGATTTGTCAAATGTAAATGCTTTCACGTCTTCTGTGTCTCTACTATTTCCTTTATGATCTGGTGGTTTGGTAATGATGGTTTGGTTGCCTTCCATTCGAATCAAACAAGTGGCTCCTCTAGCAAGTTCTATCCTTTTGTATTAGTTGTTGTTTCTATAGTGCTCTTATTTAAGTTTACCCCTTGAATTCAAAGGTCGACATCGCACAACTACTTTAATATTGCCTCCACCACTCATTTTCTTTGCAATTTAGATGACGATTGTTTCTTCTTTTTTTGTTTTATTAAGAAATTGAGAGAGAGATATTAAAAGAATAAGAAGGATCTGTATTTTATATACGATTTTATATATTTGTATTCTTTTTTTTTTTGTATTTTTATATTATATTATTTCCTTGCTTTTTCCCTTTTAATAATTAATTAACCAAAAAAAAAAAAGAAGAAGAAAAAAAAAAAGGACTTCTAATAATTAAAAAAGGGGGAACATGTTACACATCATTTTATTCCATTTCCCTCTCCTTCTGCACTCGTTGCAGAAAAGTGATCAATTAAATATGTGTTTGTTATTAAACCATTTTTGTGCCTGGATACGCTCTTGATCCATGAACTGAGCTATTGTTTCTGACAGGCTGTCTCTCATTTGTCGTAATTGAGCAGTTCCGTCTGGGTTACTCAAAGACATATAGAGTGGTTTGAGTGACCTAGATTGAAAGGAGGGTTAAAACCGGAATGATGCATACTGTTTTCTAACCTATAAATATCAATGCTGTTCTCAAGTAAAAGTACAGACATGTATTGAATCAATGGAAGCAAAATCCAGACACCCAAGAAAATTAAAAGACTGTGTTGATGATTATAGTAATGAAGGTAACTAAATAAGGCAAGAGAATAAAGTCCGTAAAGCGTTGGCATACCAACCACAGCAACCAAAACTTTCCAAGTAGCCAACACATCGCGAGCAGCAATTTTAATTACAGATCCAGCCAGTGCTTCTTTTCGTAAGTGTCAATAAAGCGTCAGTCTTTCATTTTTTTTTTTTTTTTTTTTTACCTTCTTGTTTCTTTCGACTGATCATCAAAATTAAAATGATCAAGGGTGAATTGATCAATAGCCTTTAGAAAATAAGGTAAGTAAAATGAATAATACTCTCTTTAATTTTACGAGGGAAAGCCAAAGATGGCTAAAAAGAAAAGCTTTAAAAGACGCGAAAATAAAACAGGAGCTGCAGAATAAGGAGCTATTTCAGTTTTGGCTACTTGATAGTCTCGAAGTCCAAAATATTTTAAGGTATTATTGTATGACTTAATGCGATTTGTAATGTCCACTAGTCGAGCGTCTTTCTCAAAATATTTGTAACTCGATAAGAACCGTCGATTAAGATCAACTACTTGGTCAATGGTGAGCTTATGCTCTGCAGTAGATTTATATAAACGTCGAGCGGTGGCGATAGTCTTTAGATATTAAGAGGATTAGTCTTTCAACCTTTCACACTTTCTAGTATACCATTAGCACATCGTAGCTAGGAGCATTGACCGTGACTCTTTTAAGGCCTTCGTAGCCTGCTTCTAAAAGTGAAGCAATTGCCTCACGCCTAGAGTGTCCTCCTAGTTTGTATGCTTTGATCCATTCTGATTTAACAGAGATGGATGTACCATAAGACACGACAGCACGCGATCTGAAACGGTGAGGATGGAAATAATTTAAGCCTACAATGTACATCCTGTGAGCTGTTCCCATCATATATATCGTTCTAGTTTACCAATCGGAACTATTTTTATATCAAGGTCTTTATTTTCAGCCATTGCACCCAGTGCCACAATAGCAAACCCAGCTTTGTGATGATTAAAAATCAGTAAAAATCACAAATTATATTAATCATTACACTCCTACCTTTTAAAGGAAGCATTTCCGAACGATCATGACTACCTCCTTCAGGAAAAATAACAAGACAGGCACCCGAATTTAATCTTTCATGTACCTTTTCATACAGTCTGCTTTGGTTTACGTGAGGAATGATCTTGTATGCATCTGAATTGTTTATCCGATAGACTGCTTCATCCGTAAGTTTCTCTGTCAATCTCAATTCTGTATCAGAAATCACTTGGCTGACTTGAAATGAGTTTGTCTTGGAAAGAACAATGGTATCACGCGGAAATACTTGTTGAGTGAATTGTGTGTGTTTTCCGTTCAGCACAAACCGACAATTCTTGTCGAATACAAGTTGGCCAGAGCCTTTGAAGGCCAAATCTTGGGAACGAGTCACTGGAACTGATGAAATCAATTGAATACACACTATACGTAATTGCTACTTTTCTATTTTTATATTTACTTGCTTTTAGTAATCGAGCAATAGTGCCAACAATCTTTTTCTTAAAAGAAGATTGTGCCATAAGAGGAGAGAAGCGACGAGGATTAGAGATGATAACAAGACCTGGGTCAATAAATCTTTTATTAAATTTGAGTAAGTGAGCCTAATCCTCCTTTTTTTTTTATATGTGCTGCTTACTGATTCGCATGGGGAGCAACAATAAAAATGCATGGTTTATCCAATGGTACATTATGGATTCCGCTTTATAAAAATATGTTTTTTTTTTTTGGCTGTTACTACCTTAATATTTAATTACCTGACTTTGATTTCTCTAAAGAACACCTTGGTCATCAAACTAAACACCCATTTGATACAATCATAAATAAAAGAGTCCATTTTTTTATACAATCAAAAGAAGAAGATATCATCAAAAATCGTTCAAGTATAAATATATTGCATTCATAGATCTCACATGATACACAGTGTGCTGTCTATAAAAAAATAAGGTTACACTTTAAAACTTTTATTTTTCTTGCTTGATGAAACTTTATATGCATCCGTATCGTCTCCTTAAATAGTCCTATACCCAGAGTTATCTGAAACCATCCCAATAGCATAATTGACAATACAAGCTAGGAACAGGCTAAACTAATAATTAGAAATAGTAATCATCTATTCTGTCAAATTGATTATAAATCTGTCCTAATTCTTTATCCATATCATGTCTATAAATACTCTTCCTTTTTACATGTAGAATTCTGAATCATAGTTATCTTAACTTAATAAAGATACCAAGTTCTAACCGTATTTCTTTATCTTTGTTGCTATATTATATTTTTACCTAAAACTCCCCTTTCCTAAACAACTTCTCGTAAATACCAACAAAGATTAATATGCTGCTAATAAGCATAGACTTCATGGATGTTTCCGAGTGAGTATCCTTTGATTTGATTGGTTGTACGTCTCGCATGTCAGTAAAAGAGCGATATCGTCTCCACAAGTTACCAGGAATCCTGTGTGGAACTTGGCGGCAGCGTACAGTAATGACGGTGTAAGACGAAAATCGGTATTCAGAAGACGAATCAAGCTCAAGTCAGGCTCTAAATAGTTGCAACGACCCATAAGACCAGACAAGCTTGATAAACTTACGTCCTTAAGGACACCAATGGATTGTTGATTTATTATATTGTTTTGCGATGCCGTTACGATGGTCGATTTTGTGGAGCTGGATGATCACATCCACCGGGAGTGAGCTGTATCGTCATAGAACGGAAGGCTGGTTGCCAGGAGTTTGACTGTCTTGGTCTCGAATAGTCCAGCGATGCGTAGAGCCTCTTTATCCGCAGCGTGTGACAAATATAGCGCGACAGGCTCGCATCCAAGCCCTGCAGTCAAAAGACGCGCCTTTTCTGATTCCTAATCACACAGAGTTCGTTTGATATCTCGGCCGAAATCAAAGTTCTCAGGTTCCTCTCCAAAGGCTCGCTTGTGGCTTCCATCAGTCTCGTCAGCTAAGAAGGAAACATCTGCATTGTGCTGTTTTTTTCGTATGATTTTTGAACATGTCGACAATGGCACATCACTGCTTGCATTCACCCAAGGGGCACGTAAATGAACCGGCAATAAATAGAACGCCAAGATGGTCTAAAAGTGTTGCTGTCAGTATCTCTCACAGACAACAAAGCATTTAATACAAATAAAAAATTAAAGAAAATTGCATTTGCCAAGGGTAACTTTTGCTTCAATGACATGAGCCCAATGTCGATGCCCTCTCAAAGTTTTAGGTTGATCAAAAGTTTTATCGCAGACAGCGCACTGGCTGATGGAGTTTTTTTTTTTTGGGTCATTAGTAATTGTGTTGCAATTGAGCCAAAGTACGAAGGCCGACAAGTGTTGTTGCTGTAAATTGGTGTTCCCCCAAAAAAAAAGGCTATTGAAGATTGATTAAATTGAAGCGTTGCCCATGGTAATAAAAAATCCTTCCATTTCAGGAAACTCATCCATAATGTTCACAGTGTCGTTAATGAACTGTAGATAATGGCCAGATGTAGTATTTTTAGGAATAGAAATCCTATCCTCAGATGCTTTTCTTTTTGAAGCTCCCACAACTTTTCTCTTTTTGAGGTTTCTCGGTTCTCTCATGCTTACATTGACCACGCCAATAGCGGAGATTGCACTAATAACGGTGTATGAGGCAGCTTTTGTTGAAGGTGGTTGTGATAACAGCTGGCGAGCCACGACTAGATCAGTCTCGGCTACTACGCATGCTAATATCAAACCCGGATTCATCAATGAGTATACAGTTATTAAGGTAATCCATACTGTTTTTCGTCCATTTATCAATCCATACAGCACGGGCCAGAAGGGTTTTCTCGCAATTTCATCAAAAAAAAAAAGATCGAATGCTCCTTGTGGTTTTCATTTAGTTGGCTAACGGATCTGTTAGATGTGCGGTTAGTTTTTTTAAAGGCATATTTTTTTCTAGGTCATTCTTATACGCTTCTTTCTATTTGCGTGCGGTATCATAATTGACATTCGTGGCTTTAGCTGCCTGTTTGGTTTCATAAGCTTTTCTGATAAGAAATAAAAATATCTTCTGCGGTGTTTTATCGGTGTAAATATTGGACTGAGCAGCTCTTTCCTTCTTAGGCGGAAATTCCTTCATTATAACATCGCAAAAAGCAGTTAATCCAAGCTGAATTTTGTTTTTGATACACTTTTGTAGATCAATCAAACTTTTCTTTCAGAATGACTTTTTTCCTCGATGAAACTTATGGCTTCTTTGTCTTTATCATCAAAAATATTGCCACTACCGTCCTTGTAAAAAAAAAAAATGTCCAATTGGCAGTGGAATGACTGTATTCAATAAGATATCAAAAGCTATAGTAAATAAACGTTTACTTTTTTTCCAACTTATTAAGTTCTGTGGATAAAGATTACAAGTGTACAAGTGATATTTATCTTTCTTTTCCTTTGTTGAATCCATTCAGGACTCGAGTCGCGTTTTTTTTAGTAATTTTTTTTTCATTGGATGATGCTTTAGTGATGGACACAATATTTTAAAATCAGTCCATTTCCATATATGTAACCAAATCGCCTTTGATGGATTATTATGATTCGTGAAACATATTAAAAACATATTTGTAAGAGAATCAGGTGCTTTACAGAGAAGCTTACAAGAAAAACAAAGTGGCGACACTCAAAAAGTATTTACACTTTAACTTTTATACATTAAATGAAAAAAAAAAGTTGAGCGGTTATTTAAAAAGTTTTTTATCAAAAGAACCAATTAAAAAAAAAGTTATAAAAGCAGTCCTTCGAACATGAAAAGTTTGCTGGATTTGCTTTAAATAAACGCGTATCAAATTGAACTTCTTTTTCCTTTTTTTTTTCTTACTCCCCTCTCTTTGTAAATAATCCCTCTTCTTTTTTGCTATATATTGTACATATACAATGAACTCCTCTTGTGCTGACAATTTCATGAATTTTGATACACTGGATGACTGGTTAGAAAATGACCTTCAAGAATCTGGTCTTTTAACTGTGAATCCTGAACCACTTTCAAAAAATAGCAAGCTTACTACTCCTTCTCAAGTACTGATGGCCTCTCCTCCAATTTCTGAATGTACTCCTCGCTTGGATCCTCTTTCTGATATTTCTACTCCTGCAATGAAATACGAACCTTTAACTCCCATTGACACACCTAAAGTGGAATCAAAAGGAGACATGACGCCAACTACACCACCAATTGATGTTCAATCGTTCATTAAAGCACTGGCTTTGTTAGGTTCAGCTCAGCAACAAAACAACGATATGGAAGTTGTCATTAATGATAACAACAAGAGAGAAAGATCAGAAAGCTTGGATAAAACCCTCAGCCATGAAGAGCTACTTGCCTTGAAACGCCAAAGAAATACAGACGCAGCAAGAAGATCTCGTCAACGCAAAGCGATAAAGATGGAAGCGCTAGAAAAGAAAGTACTTGAATTGGAAATTGCGAATGAAAGATTACGACTACGTGCGGCCATAGCAGAAAGCAACAAAGCCAGTATTGAAGCAAAAGAAAAGAGCAGCAAAGTTAGAATTTTAGAATTAGAACGACAGCTTGCCAACGCTCACCGAATTTTACTGCAGACCGGCTTTAACGAAATTACAGCATAAGAGAGACGACTCCCTTTATTTATTATACATCCCTAGACTTTCTATTTTACCTTTATTTTCCTTTTATTTTTTCAATTTTTTGGTATTGATATTTACAAAATAACAATACTTTAAAGCGATAAAATTATTATTCTACAAACCAGAAAGAAGGGATGCTTCATTCCCTTCTTTTAACTCTCTCAAAGCGTGTGTTCCATGTCTTAATAGTGTCGAAAAAAATACTTATGGTTTTTTTTTCATGGCTCTTTTTATAGATTGGTCTTCTCGCTAACCTTAATATTTCTTGGCAGCTTTACTAACTTGTGCTCTTTTAAAATAGGTCTAAGTGTTTTCCTCTTCATTTTCAAGCGCAGGATAAAATAGTGGGGTATTGAATAAAAATTAAACATCTTCAAAAAAAGGTATTACTGTTTACGCGTGTCATCAGATTATTTCTAACTTTATGAATAGGTTTGTATTCATGTTCTTAGCTTTTACTCGAGACGAGACTCTCAACATGGCGATGCTTCGGATTTAGCTTTCAAAAAAGTTTTTTTTTTCTAAAAAAAAAAAAGTTGACTCGGTGGAGCGTCTCACAGGTAGTGTATTTGGAAGTTTTAATTGATTTCGATTATAATGATTGGTGTTGTATTGAGTTTGGAAAAAAAAAAAATTACATTTCAGTTCCCTTGGTCTGTAGCCCTTGCAAGAAATAATAGAAAAGTATATTCCATACACATAGATGTGCACTCTAAAGTTAAGTTGTTTAATTTGTTAATAATATGATGCTTCCAGTGCCAATTTATATTTTTGTAAAAATAAATTATTAAAATTTTAATAAATTATGGATTCACTTTAGCCCAACTGTTCTTTTTCAGGTCCCAGCCGTATTTTATTTTACAAACACATGAATTACCAATACACTGAAGTCTTTCTCACGTAAATTTCCTTTAATTGACTAAAGACATAATATTTTTCAAATGGCTTCTCACTTCAAAGCCTTTTTAAAAGTATTAAAGGAGTGCCCAATCAAATCTTGACAATGTTCAATAAGAACACCGCTGCAAGCTTCACTTATTCAGATTCGCCTTGTCATTATTGTATGACTACATTCATCGATCTTATACAAAGTCGGTTGTTTTCCGTTTGGCAATAACTTGCACTTTAATTGTAATCCTTGATGAGAATATGGTTTAATTTGTGTCTCCAATTGTAGAATAATCTTAAAGGCTGTTTACTTTTCACCATAAATGGGTGATGGTTATTTTACATCTTTTTCGCAGATGATATGTATTTTTAAAAAGTTACTGAAAGTTTAAAAAGATACAACTTATAGCAAAGTCTCATCTTCTGGTTGACTTTACTACATCTTCTAACAAGCGCTGCATACATCAGCCATCAAGTGTGAGGAGTATACTAAAATTAGAAAAAGGTAATTGATGTAAAAGGCAACCACAAAGACGTTACTCAAGTGATGGATCATTGACATCAAGTGATTTTTAGCGATAATTCAGTTTAAATCTATGTTCTTGACAGAATTGTAAAAGTTAAGTCATTTTATTCTGGTCAGCAACTAAAAATCGCGTGAACAGCAGCGAACAGACAATGTACTAGGGAACCTAGCTGAGTTAGTGCAACATGACTTAGTAATGACTGTAGACATAGTGATTTGTTACCTTGTCGATGTATAGAGCACAAAGGTATTGAAAGAATAGAACTCTAAATACAACTGTAAAGAACAAAAATCTAAACAAAGTGATATTGTTCAAAGGAGTATTCATATGCACTTTATCAAAAAGGTTTTGCAGTAGATAAATGATTGATTTAGGAGCTGTTGTTTCGAGATAATGCCAACAATCTCCTACGGGATATGTCCAATCTTATATAATTTTTTTTCGCCTTGAAGTTTTTATTCGTTTTTTTTTTTTTTTTTTTTTTTTGTATGATTGAGGCTTTTGTTCAAGTTTATAAATATCAATGGTTGAAGGACTTTTCGATTTTCATGTCGGATTTAAATTATATTAATCCTGTGTGTTCCTGGAATCTTGCGCTTAACTAAAGTATAGCTATACGGCCAGAGCCGAAGTTAAAAAAAGTCCTTTACGTCTATTTAAGGTTTTTTCTGTTTCTGATATTCTCTAAAAAATGCTTCCGAATTCTTACTATGTATGCCACGAATAATTTTGTCTACCTCCTCTTTCATCTTAAAGCTACATAAATGTTTAGCTGTCTAACTTCGATCTGATGGAAACTTTTTTATTGAGTCTAAGGGTTTTCCAACTAAACGCATATTCACTTTCTTGAAATACAGAATGGTTATTTTAATGAGCTTTTCTTTTCTTGTAAGGCTCCTGTCTTTTTATTAACAATAGAAAAAAAAAAAAAAAAAAAAAAAAAAAAAAAAAAAAAAAAAAAAAAAAAAAAAAAAAAAAAAAAAAAAAAAACTTTGCTACTGAGCGTTTATTTTAGAAACATAGCAAAATAAAAATTGTAACCATTTTCTCTTTATATCTTTCAAGTTAACATGTTCACTGTCTGAAGAAAAAATGATAGAGACAAGAAATATCTTGTATATTAAAAGGCCTTTGGTACCAAGCAGACCAGTTATTATATCTAATTTCCGTTTTAGCAACATAACCATTCGCATTTTTCAATATGTTCTGTTATTGTCAATTGAATAAAGTCAGTTGTTGGCACAAATACAAGGATTACCTGTGTTATGCGTAGTTTGTATTCACGAGATCTTTATGTGAGTGAATTTACAAGACTGTGGCACGATTAAAAGGCATATTGCATGAAAACATGGCTGCTGTAATGTTCCTTAGCACTGGTTTTTGTGCCATCGAACATTATTCATTTGTAACCTATGCGATATACTTTATGTAATGATCGATTTTATATGCACTTAGCAATAGCTGGCTTTCCTATCCATAGTATATGGCCAATTAGTAACACTTTGATGACGTTCCAAGTAGATTACTTTCCTGTCTTTTACTGCATTTTGACAAAATAAACCGGATAAATCCTTCCTTTTACAAGAAACTACAATTACTAGCAAGTTTAATTTATTAATACTAGTAACAAAGTTACTCTAAAGAGATTCTAGAATGGTCAGATGAATTGTATATCCCTAAAAGTATTTTGTGATTAGTGCATTTCAAATAATTCGGAATGAAGTTTTTGAGAAAGAATAAAGTTAAAACAGTTTGTTTTATTTTTCTTTCGACAAAGAAGACATATAACAAAATAATTAACAAACATACCTTTCTATTGAACAAAGTATCTATAAGATTATTAATTTATGTAACTAATAAAAACTATCTACTTGCAAAGAAGGAAACAGGGCTATCTGTAACCATAAATACTTGTAAATGAACGTAGTATATTTTTCTGTATAAATAGCATAATTTTAGCATGCCATCTGTGAGGTCGATTTACATTCTTCAGTTCCAATCACTGGTGTGTATATTGTTTTTTTTTTATAAAATACCTAATTGATTTATAAAAAAATATCTACGTGTCCAAACATTACTGAATACTATCAAAGGATCATTTTGTTTTATAGGATCATATAAGCCTAATCAAAGCAAGCCATTTAAAATTTGTCCCGGTTAATAAGTAGTTACGTTATTATATACTGGCCAGAGATTCTGTGATCAAATTTCTTAATAAACTTCAGGATTTTAAAAGCAATTTAAACTAGCTTAAAAGCTGCTTCGTGCAGAAAAATTAAAAGAAAATGACGTATAATATTATATTCATACCTATATTTGAAAAGCAAACAAATATATTCTTTGTGGTTATTCTCTTTTTTCATCAAAAATACTCGTTTAAATAAGTTCTATAATCTACTCGGGATTACTTTTTCGCTCGATATATATACTAAGCTCATTATATTCAAGTTACATGTGGTTATTATTAACAAAATTATTCTAAATTTGTAGATAAATTTACTTAATAAAGCAGCAAAAAATTTATACATATTGGATGTTGTAAAAGTTATTACAGATTTATACAGCAACCTTTAGCATAGATATAGTTCTTGGAACAAAGTAACATAATAAGCTTCCTATTAATTTGCTTTATCAAAAACGAGATTTGATATGCAAGTAATAGGAGAATAAACATGATAAAATTGCTAAAAGATCATGTAATTTGAGAAACAAACCAGATTTGAAGGAGTATAAGAACCATTTGGTTTTTAGCATATATGCAATCACGTATAAAAATAAACATAAAGTGTGTACATAATATAAATATTAAATTGCGAATTTTATTATGAATAGAGCAATACCATTAGTAAAACAAAGCTACTAGATATAATGCCACTCAACATTAAGAACACCTGTGTCAAACTTGCCAATCTTTGCAAAAGCGCTAGATCAAAGTATACTTAATAACAGACGAGTCATAATAATGATATACAACTTACCCAGGTGAAAGGTCAATATGTGTCTTGTCACAGCTTTCGCATGCGTCTGTGATGGTCACTTTGACGCTCTTGCCATTGGCCTTGTTGGTTACCAGCACCTTTTTGCCGCAGACTTTACTTTTTTTGCTATAACTTCCATAAAGATCACCACCGACGGCAGCAATCATGTCATAATTGTCATTCCATTCACCACAAGCACCTTGGTTTGGAGTAAAGAAAGTGGCAACTCCGTTAAACTTGCTTGAACTCTTTTTCTTTGCTGTCTTTGTTGTCTTTTTCGATGTCTTTTTCTTACTGTGCTTAGATTTGGTCTTCTTTGAATGCGATTTCTTATCTTTGTCGCAACTAATGTCTTTGGCAAGGCGTAATGGTAAATAAACCTGCTTCTTACTGCCAGAGTGATGATAGCTAACAGGACGATTGTACCATTTGGCAACGATGGTGCACTTTTTGCCAGAGTGATGTACTCCTTTGGCATCACGGAAAGAAAATGATTTTTTGGATGTCAATGTAACAGTTGTAGACACATCATTGTCATCATGCTTTGTAGGCTTGCAGTGGCTATTTCCAACACGAATATTACCACGAAGTCTAAGGTGAGAATTTGAGGCTTGAAGCTGTGAGTTTTTGATAGTTAACTTGCACTTTGTCTTTTTAGCCAGAACAATGTTGACAGCGCATAAAAGGATTACAAAAAAGCACAAATGAATTGCTTTCATCTTTAGTTCACTGGTACGGGAGAAAAAGAGAGAAAATGCTTTTAATCAGTACTTTGGTTTTTATAGTTGCAATGGAGTTGAAAAAAAAGTTACTCTTCCACACCTTTGTAGATTGAGTAGCACCAGCAAGGGATTTTTAATTTAATTCGGGTTGTACACAAATCCCTGGAGTGAAATGTTGAGTAAAGTACCTTGATACTAGAAAATGGAATTGCAAACATTTTTTAAAGATTTATGAACAGCTTATGCTGGTATAGCGTTTGACATGTTCTTTTCAACTTTTTTTACAAAAACTGAGAAAAAAATGACCATTCTTTCTTATACAATTGCAATTGTTTATGATTCGTATCATTAACTATCTGGGCCCTTTTCACGATTTTAAATTAAAGTGGGGCCCATGCAGAATTTTTGTTGTACAAGAAAAATTGGCTTGTAGAAAATTCTCCTGCTACTGTGCTTCCACTCTCAATTTACTGAATTTTTGAAAAGTCCGCCCACTTTTTTGAATTATTTTGGACATTTGTGTGAGGTTAAATTACCCAGAAAAATAAGGCTAACTTGATCAGATTTTTTAAGCTAGTTTGTCTAGCTTTTTGAAAATAAATTGCCTAATTTTTAAATTAACCACTTTCTGGTCAAATGCCAAAATAATTATACAGTGACCGCAACGCCAATTGACGGGTTTTTAAAATGAGAAGCGGGAACTATCTTGTCCATTCTGTTTCAATCCCAGTCTATCCTGTCCTCTATCCTGTCCTCTATCCTGTCCTCTATCCTGTCCATTTTGCGCACCTTGTTTGCTATCTGGTATTCTTCAAGCAACTTAAATAACAAATATGACTATTATCACTAGAGAGCAAGCAATCTGTATGTTTTATCATGAGCCATACGATAAGCATCAAGCTATTGAATTACTCAAGTCAACTGAAGCCGTAAATGTCGACATTTGTTATAAAGATGATCCATGCAAACCAATTTTGTACTCAATTAAAAGTATAAATGCCCATGACACTGATTGTCATCAATATCCTGCTTTGCTGAAAGTTTAGCAAATAGTAACGAGCCGTTAGTAAAATAACAACTCCAGGTTCCCTTTTCTCCTTTGGAGTGAAATCACCTTCACTTGATGGCATTAATTGTCAAACTCTCTTTGAAATAAAATTATTTATTTATTTAGATCTTTGAAGAGAATTTTTTCTACAATCAGATTCAGTTATGTTATTGGAGTTCAAGAGTTCATAGGAGTCATATACATGAGTTGAATTAGTGTATGGTAATTTGTCCATAATTATTTTGCGAACATTAGGGTTGTTCCTATTGTAAGAGGCTGTGAGTATTCACTATTCTGATATCATTTTTTTAAAAATTACTCCAATAAGGCTTTTAAATCTTCCTGATTTGTCGTTAAACCCGCAAAATCGATAGCAGTAATGCATACTTTCTCTTTAGTAGAAATATACGAGAGCATATCTAACAAATGGACTTAAATTTAGCTATGACTAAAATAGTAGAAAGTCTACTTTTCTCACCTTGCATGTCACCATCTGCATCTACTTGTGACAACAAATCTTCTCTTCTTGTCCAGTGTTAATAATTCTTCATCTGCATTGCAGGAAACACTGGCGAAAACTTTGCTCACAAGCGATCTCTTTCAATCCTTTGCACATTTGATCAAGTAAACGTACGCGTGTTTGGTCATCCTTTTCATTGATGAATTTTCTCGCGTAGCTTACTACAAAATAATCATCCTTCTTCAAACTTTTTATAAGCAATTGATACCGAGGCAAGTGTTCAACAATGTCTTCTATTAAACCGTCTAAATGATGCGTTAATTATAGGCCAGTAAAAATATACACAATAGGTCTTACAAAGTAGCTTGCATCAATTTTAATTTTTTATTTACACACCATTTACTGAAACCTTGTGCTGTCTTTCATTTAAAATATCAGTGTGTTTCCACACCACAGCCAGAATATCATTCATGGTCATACTTTGACAGTCATATGCTTGCTCATTGTAAGGATTTATAGGCAGGTATACAGTATTTAGAAAGTTAATAAGTTGCACTGAATTCACCAAATAAAGCATGTATGAAAATTCAGGTATACAAAGCAAGTACTGCTCCACAGGACAGAGTAGATCAAGGTGAGGTTCAGTCGAGCCAAGCTTCTAGTGGAATAACTATACCTAGCAACTCCCCCCAACCTCTCATTTCGAATATTATGACACTTAAACGTTCTATTCGGAACGAATCTGGTGGTGACCCAAGGATCCATTCCTCTATTTTGATAACAACTGAGGAGGACTCTATCTTGGTATCCACTCAAGAGTTTTTGAAAGATCTCTTCTCAGCAACTGCTGAATCACAAGATGATATTCAAATGGAAATTAATGCTGGAAAAATCGACAATTCACATGTTGCTACAGACATAGATATTGTGGGCCAAGCCACCAAAAACATTCCTCAGTCCCAACATCAGGCTGCCATGGATAGCCACCATAATGGTGCCTCAGCAGGATATAACTTTCGTCATGACTCTTTAGATAATCTGGGATCACCAATGCTAGCATGCATCCCTAGGGATCAACAGCACGGTACCACAGTATTTAACATTGATGGTGCTCTAACTCAGTCTAAGCAATAATGAATAATAGATCAAAAGAACTATTATTCAACATTTCTTCATTGAACTGTAACAGTTTGGTGAAGACTCATGATACCCAAAAACAATCCAATTTCATACGTTACTAACGCTCTTTAAATTTCAACATAATGGCTTTTCAAGAAATACACACCACCATAGACCATGTAAACTTCATCGATGTACAACTTCAAGCATCTCAATCCCAGTGCGGCTTGCTTTCCTTTTCTTCCAACTATCAACTGTCAGACAACCTGATTCCGTCAAACTCTCGCATTATTCTATCCAAAATCAATCACCCACAAAACTTTTATGCTTCTTTCCATGTACTAGTGGTTTATGCTACACCTTCTACAGGTAAGGACAGATGAGAGCTTTTTGATTCTGTGTTAGATGCCCTCACTTCTGTATCTGATATTAACCCACGCTGGATCATTACCCTTGGCGACTTCAATTATTCTGATCATCGTCTTAACTTGTCAAACATCTCTAAAATGGGTATCATATCAACATAAAGTGATCTTGATCTCTCTATTCTCTATAGAAAAAGATATTGCTCGGATGATAATTGATTTTCAATTGATCC
The DNA here is from genome assembly GCA_024220505.1 of Rhizopus arrhizus. Taxonomy (NCBI): domain Eukaryota; kingdom Fungi; phylum Mucoromycota; class Mucoromycetes; order Mucorales; family Rhizopodaceae; genus Rhizopus; species Rhizopus arrhizus. Next base: position 1,198,622 of record JAKZZE010000011.1, read on the forward strand.
TGTGTAAATTTGCCAATTGAATATCCCAAAACCGATGATTGGCACTGTGAACACCAACTGTGTTCATTTTCTTCAATCATCGTCAGTCAATTTAGAGTGGGCAATGAAATTTGCATAAATTAAGTTGTGACTATTTTGCTTTCAGGAGGCTTTTTATTAGGATTTTTGTCAAATACAAAAATCACAGAAAACACCCCTCTTTAGAGAAAGAAAAGAAAAGAGTCCAACATGCCATCTTCAACGCAAACCAACCAAATGCTTGAGACTTTAATCAACTTTTATTTGTCTAAAGAAGCCGTCTTGATCAAGAATTTGCCATTTGTTCTTGACGCCATTGTCAACCATGGCCTATTCTCTGAATCTTCAGAGCTCAGCGAAGAGTCAGCCGGTTTACATAAAAAGTGGACAGTCCGTTTGAACTCACTGTTACAATCCAAAGTTTCCACTGTACGTTGGTGCGGTATTACTCTTGTTCGAGCCACATGTGAAAGTTCTCACAGCTTACTTGTTGCTAATGCCAAAACTTGGTGTGCACAACTTCTTGCCTTTCTTGCTGTAAGTACGCGTTTGATACACTAGACAAAAGCTGACACTGTTTGTAGAAAAATGAAGCTGACATGATCCACAAAGAGACGCTTGAAACACTTCAATTTATTTTTACTTACACACATGATAAACCTGAACTGCACAGAGAAGTAGCAACACCCAACATGCAAAGATTCAATCAACTTTTATTACAATTGGCTCAAAAGGAGATTTTACTGGTTAGTTTTTTTTTTTTTTTTTTTTTTTTTTTTTTTTTTTTTTTTTTTCTCGTGTGTGACCGGATTGATGTTTAACTCTATCATCTAGCCCAGTGTTCTCTCTGCATTGGCAGCCAATAACGCACATTTCCCTTCAAACAGTAAGCATATCGCCGAACAAACCCTTCAGCTTTGTCTTTCATGTCTTGATGGATCAAGGGATTTGGATGAAAAAACAGTATTGGAAGCAAATAAATGCATGGCATCATTATATAGAACTGGTGGTAAATCTGTCATGGCAGATTTATGGAGAGATCATTTGTTGAGGCTAGTTGGATCAGTACATCAATGTTTAAATAGACTTTTTGACACGGTTGATGAAGGTAGATGAATTTCTTCAAGTATGCATCTTGTTAACTGTGAACTTTTAGAAACAATTGACACCGAGTTACCATCTGGCTATCCTTTCCTTTCTGTTGACAGAGATTATATTGAGGCTTTCCCAGTCCTTATGAAAAGAATTGAACTTGTACAAGACTGTATTAGTACCTTTTTGACGTATGAAAATAACAGGAGTATAGGGTTGAAACATTAAACATATTTCTCTATAGATCCTCTACATGTGTTCCTGTACGT